>CM064876.1:24652118-25252118 GCA_032719365.1 Prinsepia uniflora
GAGACTTCGGAGAAGTGAACAGCTCGAGATTGAGCAGCTTGGACGGTGTGTGAGTGGACGTTTGTTTTATAAACTGTTATGCATACATAGTTAAATGTTTTACATGATTGATTGCATGATTTGAGTTGCAATGATTGCATAATGATTCGATGTGATTACTTGTTGATTTTATGGATTATTTAATCAGTTTTCATGCACGATTTACAATGAACTGTGAAAACGATGTTTTGGGTTAGGCCCGGGTTTGAAAAATGATGTTTTAACTTGGATTGTGAGTCAAGGATGACTTTATGGAATATTAAATGATTTCCAGATGTGTAATTCCTGGAGAAACCGGATGTGTCATGCCCGGTGAGTCTGGATGTGTAATTCCCAGAAATCCTGGATGTGTAATTCCCAAGAAAGACCTCAGATGTATAATTTCTGCACTTTAAAGCGTTGAATTGTGTTTGATAGGGATTTTTCATTCAGATGTTTTATGATGATTCTTGGAAATGGATTTCTAGAAATGTGGGCCATGGACTTATTGTGGGTCCCACGATTTGTGATATGATGTGATTAAAATCTGGTTGTTCATATGTTTTACCATATGCATGCATGTTTTATAAATGGAGGGAGAAATGGTTCGTTTTGAATTGTGTTTTCAAACGTTATTATTTTTGTCCACTCACACCTTTTATGTTTTTGATGACCCTCTAGGTCGTGGCACGAAATTTGGGTCTGATCGAGAGGCGGAGGCATGAGCGGAAATTTGTACAGTTATCCCTTATTTGACAGGTGCTGAGGGTGTTTTCGGAACTTCAGTTGACTTATCAGACGGAAGCAGAACCAGACACGGTTATCAAAGTCCATTTGGGACGGGTCCTATCACATCACATGCCGCCATTGTTCCTGACGCACTCTAGAATCCCCGAGTGGACTGAGGTTTGAGTTATCTCTTATCTAGCTCTTCGTGTCACACGTGGGGTTAGACGGGAGCATGGCACATCCCGCGTTAATCTCGGGGGGATTGGGATGGGTCGTGTCATTTTTGGTACCCTCCAGATTAATTTCGGGATAAGAGTTATATTGACGTTGAGACATTTTCGTGGTACTGCACGCTCTTGTTAATCAGAGTAGATTCTGGTGGTCTTTTATTTTCGTGTCTAGTGCTATGTGTAATTATTTATTTTCTGGGTTTTTTTATGCTTGATACGTGGGGTTCATCCCTTGTTCGATACTGTGTTTGAATTTATTCAGACCGAAGGTATTTCGGGAATTTAAAAATGTTGTGTCTAGCAGTCTAGGGATGGCCAAATGGATTTTTTTGAGGGTATGAGTAATCCTTATCCTATATGGGTATAAATGGGTAGCATACCCATTTAGATCCATTCTCAATTTTTAAGTGTTTACCGAAACCCTATCCAATGTGTAATGTGTACCCATGACAAATTTAACTTTTATTTTCTCTTTCAATTTCTTTTCTTGCTTTCATTTAATTTTTATCTTCTAATTAATATTTTTTACCAATTAATTTTTCATTTATTTTGCTTTTAATTTTTTTGGCTTTTAATTTCAAAATTAAAATAATTATATTAACAAATTACCCTTCTATTTTAATGACTAGATTTCTTAAAATTTACCAAGTTAGCGAATTCCTTAAGGTTTAGTAAATTAATAGAATGCGTTAATTCAAAAGTTAGGCTTCAAATTTTTAACTTAAATTTAGAATTCGATAAAGCACTTCGAACTCCTAATTATTTTTCACAAGAAAAACTCTTCACTATTTTTTCTCTTTATCCAAAAACAAACTCTTACCTTTACACCCCACCACCACCTAGTCATGTAAATCGGTTTTTCGGTTCGATTTTTTTATCGAAATAGAAATCGAACCGGTTGGGGAACCAGTTTCGGTTCGCTTTTTCCTCAAAAAACCAACTAAAACCGAAACTGAAATATTCGGTTCGGTTCGATTCGGTTTCGGGTAAAACCGATTTTTTTCGGTTCAATTCGGGGCGAACTGGTTCGGTTTTCTTTAAAAACTTTTTTTTTTACTTTTATACAATAATCAATATTTATTACCTAATTAATGTCCATTACAACTAATCAATATCCATTACAACTAATCAATGTTCATTACAAATAACAAAATCATCAAGACAACAAAATCAACCTAAAATTTCCATTATAAACAACAAAATCATCAAGACATCAAAATCCAACATAGAATGTCTATTACAAACAATAAAATCATCAAAACATCAAAATCGAATAAAACACGTCCATTACAAACAATAAAAACAGCAAGATTGCAAAACCAAACAATCTAAGTGAACAAAATGGTAGAAAATATCATGAAAAAAATCAGTAAGGCAGGAAGTATTGGTGAAACAAATCATAACAGATTATATTAGCAAGAACGTCAACAAAGTTTTGCGTGGTAACCTCAGAAGCCCGTCAGCAGCAGTGAAATTATTGCAAGAAATACCATTAGAAGTATTTGCGTATTGTACACCTCCAACAACAACTGTCAAACATCAGAAAATAAATAAGCAAAGAGAAATGAGAAACAAAAAACAACAACAAAAGCTTATGCAAAGGGCAACATATGCACACAACACATAAAAGGTTCAATTAGGCAAGTATAGATCCAGCAAAATGAATCAATGCAAGCCAAATTCTTATTATAAGAGAATTCATACTCTAACTATTTAATACACATCTCAAAGCTACCTTTCATTATTGGGATAGCATTGAAAGTAAATGATGGTGGATTCCAAACATGTCTTTCTAACAATTCATAGTAAGACACCTCACATATGTTTATTACTTTATCATCTAGGTAAAAATAATAGACATGGACAAGCAACCTTATCTCCATGTATAGACAGGTTCTTTCACTAAACTAGTTCGACCTGGCCACACAATAATGACTAAGAGCCAAAAGTAGAAAAAAATTAGCTTGAAGCTGAAAATAGGGTGGAATTCTTCAGTTAATGGAATTTAACTATGGTGTTTTGTAAACTTCTGAGAACATATAACATACAAAAAGGTGATGAGCTTCCACTGAACTATCAACTTAAGTTTTAAAAGTGCCCATCTAAATTGGCAAACAAAGATAAATCATCTTACCTGAACAACATGTGGTGATAAACTACGATAAGTGTTTTCTATACCATAATAAACTGCAGTGAAGAAATGAGGGAAAGCAATATTAGGCTCAGATGAAACACAACCATCAACTGAGGCTTGATATGCAAAATTTGCAAATATATGTACCAGTTAGAATATTAATAACTTTGAATTCTTTAACTTGCCCAGCAAGAATTAATCCGATGGCAACTGCTCCATATATGCAAAGTAAAGTGTGCCTGAAAGAGCACTAAACAAATGCATAATAAACATACAAATAAAGAGTAGTATATTACCTCACAAATAAAGTTAAGTTAACAACGACATATTGTAAAATATAAAGCCAAAAAACAATGTTCAACAATAGTTTGGAAGGATATTAGTGCAAATACATTGGAGCTTCTCTGATGTAATTAGTTGTAACTTTAAAGAGTGAAATGATAAATTCCATATACAAATTCAAAACTAAATAGATCAGAAGTTCTAAAGAGTTCCTATCTTTATTTGTGTTTAACTTCATACATGAAGATTGGGATGTAAAATTCTAGCCAATGATTATAGTTGATAAACTTGATTATCAATATATAAAACCCGATTTGGTACCCATCATAATCAGCTATCAACATGCAATCAATTGTTTATGAAGAACATGAAGCGGATAAAACAAAAGGCCACGACACTCATAAACACACATTGTTTCTGCATCAGATAGTACTCACCACAAAAGAAAAGCCATAAAGTAATGGGTGTTTCCCTCACCTATACAATTATTCTGCAATCAAAATATTAGTATTAAGTTTATAACAAGAACCATAAGGAATGTCCAATACTTAAGGGAGGGGGAAAGAGAAGAAAAGTTAGAAAATTTCAAACCATCCATCCACAATGATGATCAAAACGGGCAACACAACGATTGCAAACACTACAATGCTTGGACCTAGCAGGTCTGAACCACAGAAGAAGGACAAGGAAAATGAGAACTTAATAAAGAAATGAACGAAAAAAATCAACTAGCATAAGTTCTTTCTTATAAAGTAAAAGAGACCAGAAAAGAAAACCTAGGAGAGAAGTCAATAAATCAATTTGGGGTAAGGACTCACTTTGGAATTTTGCATGTTGATGGAGTCGGAGGAATCAGAAGAAAGTTCTCAAGGCCCGGTCTGATCGAGTCAGAGAAGGAGCGCAACCTCTGCAAGAGATCAGTGGAGGAGATGGGCTTATTATCTGAGTAGATGGAGTCGACGAGCTTGGTGAAGGTCTCGACAATGAGAATAAGAGACGATCGGGTACGAGGCGAGTGAATTTAGAGCAGAATGAAGTGAAGAATGAAGAGAGAATGAGACTAAGGTATGAGGGTTTTTGTTATTTTGGTTGTGATGTGAGAGGCGGAATGAAGTGAAGAATGAAGAGAGAATTAGTAGAATATATGAATTAGGGTTAGTGACCAATAGAACAAAACATCGTAGTTTCATTACAATAGGATTAGTAATTTGGTTCGGTTTGATTTTATACTCCAATTCGGTTTGGTTCGGTTCAGTTTGGTTTTCAACGATCGAAACCCGAAACCGACAGTTCGATTTTTGGATTCGGTTACGGTTTTATTTCGGTAAGGTTTTTTTTAGGTTCGGTGCGATTTTTTCGAACCAATTAACAGGGCTACTACCCCCACCCCCCAAAAAAAAACCTCTTCATGTCAGACAATCTCACCCAAACCCATCATATTATAATTTTTTTTTATTTTTTTTCTTAGTTACTACTATTTTATGTTCTTAGTTACTGCTATTTTATTTTCTTATTTACTACTATTTTATTTTCTTATTTACTACTATTTTATTTTCTTCTTCTTGTTCGATGTTTTTGCGTCTGAAAGAATGAAAGGCAAGGCAATCTCAAAATGAAATGTGAATGAATGCCAACATCAATCTCATCACCATAACCAAACATTGTAAAACCTTAAATGAACTCCACCAACTCCATGCCCACAGCATCACCAATCCCACTCTCACCAAAATGTCTCATCCACCTCCTCACATCATCATCACCAACATCGTCCACACCTTCACCTCCCTCTCCGAATCGGGTACATGAACACCATCAGAATCCAGTGGTGGTGACGAGAACCTAGCCCAACCGTAGAGAAATTTGACCCACCTAGCGCGTATCTAGTACTCACCAATTAGAATCGGTGGACTCGTACGCCCAATCGATGAACTAACACCAGCAGATCCCCATATCTCTCCCAATCGAGGACATGAACACAATCACCTAGCGGTGGTGACAAGAACCTAGTCCCACCGTGGAGAAATTTGACCCACCTAGCAGGTATCTAGTGCTCTTAGGCTGGAATCGATGGATTCGTACGGATTGGATTACGGTTTCGGGTTCGAAGTCAGCAGCAAGAAGATCGTGACAGTGGGCTTAGTTTGGCTTCAGTTAACTTGGTTTTGGCTGCATCAAGGTCGTTGACTAGGTAGGAGGGATGCAAAGAGGAAGATGAAGTTGTGTTCTTTTGCAGGTAAAGGTACCCGACTACTCTAATTTTGATGGATAAAAAATTACCCGACAATATGCTTACGCATGTAGTTAATGCCCATGGGTACCCAACCTTATCCCTAGTTGTCTCAGACGGAAGTAGGCCTTTTCATGAGAATTGATGGTGATTTTGGGGAGGGTCGGGTCCACGTGGCATAATGGTATCAGAGTTGGACCCCGATCAGAAGTGTGCTAGGCGTTCAGCCCCAAGGTGGGTGGATTGTAAGACCCGTGAGCTTGGGAAGCAAGAATGGTGAGCAATCTCATATCGCTCGAGGAGGGAAAATGAAGTGCATGGGCACTGCTCTTACTAGCACGAGATCTTTTGGAATCTCACTGGTTTTGAATTCCTTGGGAACTCCAAAGTTAAGCGAGATTGAACTGAAGCGGACTCCGACTAGAAGTGTGCCAACGAGAACGCTGAGCCCCAATGTGGATGGATTGTAAAACCTGTGAGTTTGGAAAGCAAGAACGGTGAGCAATTCCAGATCGCTCGGGGAGGGAAATATGAACTGCATTATATATGTGGGCACTGCTCTTACTAGCACGAGATCTTTTGAGATCTCACTGGCTTTGAGCTCAATCCTTGGATAGGTGATCCACTGAGAAGTTGAAGTAAACTGAATTTATTACTTTGTAAATATAATTCAATTAAGATATTGCATAAAATACGATTCATTTTATTCTCTTTTGATTTGAGAATTGAATGATGTTTTATCAGGTGGGTTGGGGCATCTAATCTTTAGAGATAAAGATAAGTGCAAACTTTTTGTACCTCGTATGCTTACTTTTTTTTTTTTTTTTTTGAAACATTTCCTATTGTTTTGGTAGACAAAGATTGGAAAGTTTGGTTTTTGCGCCCGTTAATAGAACCCTTTCCGTCCAAAAAAGATGGATTCCAAAGGGTTTCCGATATTAGAGAACTTTCCCCTGTCCTTGCGCTTTAAAAAACGCATTAATCAGGATGTGAAGTGAAGGCAATAGGGGTTATGAGATCCAGCGTAGGAATTAGTGCTGGAAGCCTAAATAATCTATTAAATTGAATTTCGTTTTGATAAAAATGATCGATGCTGGTCGGTGTGCAGGTTGATTTGATCTAAACTTCAAAGTTTTATTTTGTTCAATATTATTTAATGTTGCTACCATTTAAACCTCAAATTGTATACCGAACAAAAGTACTCTGCTATTTGGATTATTTCGGCTTGTGTCTTAAACAAGTTTCTCCGATATCCAAAGAAACATCATACAGGCCACCGACCAATGGAAAAAAAATTGGGCCTGAAAAGCTATCTGATAACAAAACCTACAATTCATAAGACACTATTCAACGCAATTTTCTTGTCGAAATCATCAAAGACTTTGAACAATTCTATAGAAATGGACCATCCATGATCAAAAGTACACATAAGATCTCAAATCCAATCAATATAGTTGACAGTTTTGAAGTATTAGAACATGCACATAGAAGCAGGCATTTAGCCACAAGTCTATTTACCTCGCTACATTACTAATCAGCCTCCCAGGTAGTTAATTTTACTGCCTCAAGCTTTCCACAATGTAAGATGCATACAGATCCCTGCAACACAAGACATCACTTTTAAGAAACGAACAATCACCGGTGATAATCGTGAACAGAGAGGAAAGTTCTTATCTCACATGGAGTATTTGATGGCCTCAATGGCAGCCTCAGCAGGTAGAAAATCATCAACAGCAACTTCCTTGTTCTCATTCTTTTTGTCTATCGTGTCTCAGTCAAAGGCATACAGAAAAACCAGTACAGTACATCTATAGTAAAGAGCTGATCAAAATTTCAAAACAGATTTAACATTTATGTATCAAGCGTGAGATATTAATTGGATACAGTCCTCAAAGAAGCGGCGGATCTCTGCAAGGCGATGTGGAGGAAGATCCTTGATGTCCTTGTAATGGCGGAACTCAGGGTCATCGGCACATACTGCAATAATCTTGTCATCCTTTTCACCCTGCAGTAGAACTCATGTTATTGATAGCTACTCCTACTTCTGGATGCATGAAATCGGATCCCTATATGAAAGCTAGTAAAAACCATGGCAAAATGAAAAATAATTAATAATTTTCCATCATTTATTACATAAGAAACTTCAAGTACATTTCTCTAAAGTGATGTCCAGGTCATTTCTATTCCCAGAGGTTCAATCATCGTGCACTGATGTTCTAGCCAAATAAGATAACATGAGCCAGTAAAAGAAAATTTTCTTACTTGATCAATCATGGGCATTAGTCCAAGAGCACGAGCACGAAGAAAAGAACCAGGCAACACGGGTTCCTATATGGAAGAAAATCCAAGATTGTATTCAAAAAGTTGAAATGAATAGACCGAATCAGATGCTAGTTCATTGTCGAAGGAATACTGTGTCCAAATGACATTACCTGCATCAGCACCAGGACATCCATAGGATCACTATCCTCACAGATTGTTCTCGGGATGAAACCATAGTTGTGTGGATAAACAACCGAGGAGTAAAGAACACGATCAACCTACAATAAAGAGCATCATGAACTAGTCCCCCATGAAAGGCATAAGTTTCACATAAGATGCCACAGAAAAGACTAGAGCAAAACAGTGTATAATAAAAGTGAAACAAGGGTAAAGCTATAGCTGTCGTTTAAGCTTTTTTAGCTGTAATTGAATAAACATGGTTAAACCTTTAGGAAAGAGGTAATAGATTGTCAGTTTAATTCATGAAAATGATAATAGCTGAGCTTGCTGCAATCCAAGAGGAAGAGTCTTACTTTTATCAGGCCAGTTGTCTTGTCGAGCTCGTACTTAACCTTACTGCCTTTGCCAATTTCGACAACCTGTTATGGAAATTCACATTGTTGCTAAAGAATCTTGAGCCAGAATACATAATTCTTATATTTATCTTATCCACCACATGCATATCCCCTACGAGAAGCATTACACAGCCTTATTCTAAACGGTTATAATCTCATCCATCACACCTAGATGCAGCACACAACCATAAACAAACTCTCGACATAATCACTTAAGTGAAGACATCAATATCAGTAATCTGTTCTGTATGTTGAAATTTATTCAAAGGAAAACTTACACAGTTGAAAACTGATGGCGCACCAGGTCCTGCATAGATGAAAACATCAACATTATTAACCAAACGTGTAAATTCTCTCACACACAAGCCAAGTACAATGACCACAGATGAAAGCTAAGTTTCTCTAAGCTACTCAATCTCCTGAACATATCTACATTTCACCTCACCACATAATATGCCTACACATAAAAACCTCTTCCTCGTTTTAACTGGATAGCCCCAGTTTTATGGCAGTGAAGAGAGAATTTAGAATGAAAGTCAAAAAGCACAAAGAATTCTACCAATCTCCAAGTCATGCCAGGGATGAGCAGCAACAGATCTCCGTCCCATTGAAGAAAGGATTCTTTCATTGAGCTTAACAGCAGGTAGTCTCGAATTCATTCCACTTCCTTCTCCTTCATTTTTAGCCATATTCAACTGTTACGCACTCCTAGGAGAAAAAAAAGTAACAGAAACATAACTACATAAGTTTCTCAAACAAATCGTATTTCGTATATGAAGAATTACATCGAAATAGTAAATTTCAACGAGTGGAAAACATGGGAAAAGGACTAATAAGAACTAATGAGGGGGTATATAATCTGTTACCAACAAAGAAAATACTGCAAGATTTTCACTCGAGGGAGTAAAATTAGAAATATCAATCAACCAAGAAAACAAATTTCACAAAATAAAAAAATCACGAAAAAATAGTCCAAAAGACATTTCAATCAACCTCCAACGCTACTCATTACATGCATATTAAAATCTCAGAAACGAAACAGACACTGACTCGATAAGATTAAAGGACCAAGAAATTGAAGGGTAACCAAAAAAGAACCAGAGAAAGAACCATCCAACGATTGTCATTTCAATCCTAAAGGCAGCGAATCAAAGTAAATAGAAAGAAAAAAAAAACAAAATACATACAGAATTTTCATCAAGAAATCATTTGATCTTGTACGATTATACTCAAATGAATTTAATTTTATGTTTACATAAAAAATAAAAGCATGCAATACATAGAAATTAATAGACGAAAATCGAAATAACTGAAGCCATTGAAGTAGAGATGAGAGGTACTTACAGACAGACTGCCGAAAATGGATATTAGAACTTTGTCTGAGAAAGAGACAGAGAGAGCTGTGAGCTTGTTTTATAGGAGGAAGGACGATGACGCTTCTGTCAACTTCTTGCAGCCGTCAGTCAAAATTCCATATCAGTCGTTGGATCGTAACTGAGTCAATCAGACGGCCAATATTCGCTATGCGTCAAAGGGTATCTTAAGTTGGAAAGTTTGGCGCAAAAAATTTGCATTTTACGTTACTGTCATCGGTAAAAGAAGAAGAACTAATAGTAGAGTTACACGTATGCTAATCTTTTTCAACTTTGGAAATTTATGCTTTGATAAAGTTCGCGTGAACTTGCGGACTCCACGGGCCACTATCCATGGCTCGAAATTTTAGTAGTATTTTTAGGGCGGGTTTGGATAAAAAATTTATAATTTAATAAAAATTTATAAAAATTTATAATTTAATAAAAATTTATAAAATTTTATAATTTGTAATTTTATATTTACAATTTTTATGATTTACAAATTCTAATATTTGGATATCAATATTAAAAATTATAAAAATTAAAATTTCATTTATTTCAACTAATCATTTGAAAAATTCTGTCATTTGAGACATCATTTCAACTTATCATTTGAGACATCCAAATTCTTTATTTCTATTTTTTTAGAATTTGTAAATTCCAATTTTTATTATCCAAATAAAGAAATTGGTGCGTAGAACTTATAAAATTCTAACTTTTTATCAAATCCCTTATTATTTTTCTTTATCCAAACACATTCTTAGTTTTGAGAAGTATATCATTTTATTATTTTTTAAGTTGAATTTATTGTGGTAAATCATCCATCCAATGGTTCTTGCTCTCCTAGCGTCCAACTAGCACATGTGTATGTTCTTGTTCAAAAGTTTTTTCCCATTTTAGGAATCGAGTGGGTCCGAGACAATCCTCATCGTACATTCGCGCGGAACTGGATCTGCGGAGTGAGGGGGATGAACTATTTATAGAGTCTGTTTGCTGGCGATGTGGTGTGGATGATATTGGATGAACTGAGCGTAATTGGTATTTAGTCACGATCATTCTTTAAATGTGTAGAGTATGAAGTAAGTAGGCCTTTAGCTCGAATGCAAGCGTGCCACTATTAGAAGTTGTTACTAGACATTGTAGATAGGTTCCGTTTGCGGCCTAAAAACCTTTCTTTTGATCAAAACGATCGTAAGGCAAGCAGACAAGATAAAATTGAGTTGTTCTTTTCTATGCCTTTTTAAAGGACTTTAATAATTTTGTTTCCAGCGCAGTCCAAGTTCACTTATTCGTCATGATATTCAGGTTGACGACGTTATTATTTCAGTAGTAAGGAGTCCCAGGGTCCCTTAAGTTGGAATCAAAAGTACTGGACCAATGCTCAAAAATGGTATCCTGAGTACCAATTTTTACTTAAGAAAATTTGGTTTGTATTAAGATGGAAATGAAAGTACAAATACTAGAATGTAAAAGTACTGGAATTGAACTGAGCGAAAACTGAAATTACAAGTGCATAAAAGTAAATTATTTCCTTCGCATTCAAGCTTGTATCAGGTAGAAAATTCCAAAAATCTTCACCTGAAATGAATATTAGTTTAAAATCATGTCATAGGATGACAGAGCATTCAGAGACGACATTGAGATGTCAAATGGGAGGTTTGAACACCTCAGTGACAAGCCATGGGTTGGCAGTCGAAATGCCTATACGTGAATCGATAGTCTCGATGACTTTCCGTGAATCGATAGTCTCGATGACTTTCCGTGAATCGATAGTCTCGATGACTTTCCGTGAATCGATAGTCTCAATGAATTTCCGTGAATCGGTAGTCAGAATGATTTTTCTTTAATCGGTAGTCAGAATGACATTCTGTGAATCGGTAGTCGAAATGACTTACCGTGAATCAGTAGTTGGAATGACTAACCCTTATGGCAATATTAGTAAAAAAAAAGTTAATCTATGAAAACCTCAATGACCATCCATGAATTGACAACCGGAATGTGGTTAACACTTATCACAATACTTAGTCAGAAAGAAGGTCAATGCAGGAGATGAAGTTGACCATTTTGACGGTGCTGTTGGAGCGGGTCAGAAAGACGGTTAGAGGTTTACATAAATACCTCGAAAAGATGAGAAGAGAAACTGCATCTTAATTTTCTAGGTCGAAAGAAGTAGGTTTTGCCACAAGGGCGATCCATTGTTAAACAATAAAACCCGGTTAGGTGTTCAGGTTTAGAAATTGATGGGGATTAATCTTCTAAGTTTGATTGGTTGATTGTCAGTCATTTGAGAAATTGGTTCCTTCTCCTTTTATAGGCGGTGCTAAGGCTAATCAAGTTTTCAAGTTGGACCTATGGTAGGTCCCACACTACCATTTGTTCTGTTGAAAACTTCTAGTTTTCCTTCTAATTCTTTGCACGTGTCAGAATTGCTCATGCCTCACTTTTTCTTCTCGTTCCAGGTGGGGTACTTGGGATTGATCTTTTTTGGCTTGGGCCTTTAATTTCTTCGAGCCATCAACTTTGGCCTAATGGAATTTTTCTGGGTTTGAAATATTTTGTTATGAAATAATTTAAATTCACAGGATCGCATTTTATAATTTAAATTCACAGGATCACATTTTATAATTTTAAATTCACACGATCGCACCTTCACTCGTTCGTCGATTCTATTTGTGTTTCTTGGCAGTTTAAGCCATAGTCTCCCATAGCTCTGCCATTCTTATTGTGAACTTGTCACATTTCCCCATATTCAAAAAAATCATGAATTCCAATCTCGTTCCTCGGTAAAAAGATAGAGATGCTTCTCGTGATTCCTCCATCCTAGAACCCACTGCCACAACTCCGTGGGTTTGTTGTATGGGCTTTGAACCCCATGCAAGAGTTTCTCGTGATATCCTGGAGTTCCTCGAGGATGATGGTGAAATTATCCGTGACCTTTTCTTCACGATCGACTTCGGTCGCCGTTTTGCTTTAGGTCCCTGTTGGAAGAGCACATCTTCGAATAGAGTGATAACTCTCAACCTTCATCTGAAAGAGCTTTAGGCCCCGTCCAGATATCAGTGGAGGTAATTTTTGTGGAAGAATCTAGACTTTTCATGGAATCATTTTTTTCCATTGCTGGGACATATGAGTTTTGCAAGTTCTTGGAGGCTGTGGGTCTAGAGGATGCAACAAATGTACCTAGATGAACTCTAGAGCAACATGATCTATCATTTGGTAAATTTTTATACTTTTTCCGTTGTTCATGACTCTGATCTTCTACATTCGGCGTCGTGTTTTTGAAATAACAGCACAAATACATTTGATTTTTGAATTGGACATATGAAGCTAACTCTTTTGGATATCGATGTCTTGTTCAGATTATCCTTATTTGGGGATTCGGCTAAATTTGCTCTCTCATTCTCATCCAACTTAGACGAAGACTAACATGGCTTACTCCTAAAACACTTTGATAATCGTGCCCTGCCCTGCTCTCGTTTGACAAACGATATGAAATTGCAAAACTACCTTCAACACTTGTTAGATAAGGGATACTTGTACTGCCTCACTACTTATGCCTCCGCCTCTTAATCATTCCTAATTTATATGCAAAGACTTGGAGGGTCAATAAGACAATAAAAAAGTGTGAGTGGACAAAAATAAATGTCTAAAACACGTTTTTCAAGAAAAACAACATTTACTCTCAAGTTTCTAAAATATGCATGCATATTAGAAAAATTAGACAATCGAATCTCAATTAAGAACAAACCATAAATCGCAGGATCACAACAATCATAAAATATAGTAAACATCACGTGGCCCACATACCCCGAAATCCATGTTCATCACATCATATAAAACCACCTGGACACATACTGATAAAGTAAACAAAAGCAATCGAATATCAGTAAATTGGACCCATCGATAACAACCATAATAAAAATACCCCCAAGCTCTGGTCGTCTGCAAAATCGTCACAACAACTGTGAACATAATCCATGGATTAAATCAGACAAGCCTTATAATCAAGAACGATCAATCCTTATACTCAAGTACCAGTCACAATGAGCAACAACACTACACATAGTGACAGGACCTAACCCAAATACACAAGAACAATACACTCGTATCCTGCTCCCGTCTGACAGAAACGTTGTTAGACAAGGGATACACGAAAATTCTGCTAATTCATGCCTCCGCCTCTCGAGGCTCGATCTCCATGTAACGGCCCTAGAGGGTCACAAAACAAGAAAACATGTGAGTGGACAAAAAGAAATAGTTTAAAACAAAAAGTTAAAAACTCTTCACGTGTTCCACCTTCTCCTTCTCAATCTCAGTCTCACTCTCTCTTTTCCTTGTTTCTGTTATCTCCTCCCATCACTCTCCTATCTTCTCTCTCCTTCTACCTTATTTCCTTTCTCGTTTTCCTCTTGTTTCCTCTATCGGCCGTGCATGTAACGACCCGTCCCGAATATCGGGATTTAATATTATTTAATTGTGATTTACTAATCTGGGATTAGTTGGGCGATTTCGGACGAATGGTGCAAAATGACCGTTTTGCCCCTAGGTGTGGGCAAAATGTTGACTTTTATTTCGGATGGTCAAATGGACTTTGACCGATGACCGTGACGTAGTTCGGGACGTCACGAGTTCATAAACAGGTGGCACGTTCGATTCCGACGTTCGTGGTGAAAGTTATGATGTACGGAAGTCCAGGGGCATTTTCGTAATTTGGACGAAAGAAGGGGAAATGTTGACTTTTTGACCGGGATGTCCGATGGCCGAGGGCCAAGGACAGTTACGTAGGTTTCGTCGATGCGAATCCAACGACAGGCGGCACGCCGAAATCGAACTTCGTACGAGGAAGTTATGGTCTGGAACGTGAAACCGGGGAAGTTACGTCTCGGTAACTGTGTGGATTATTTTATTCTGAATGGTGGTTGGAGGACACTTGGATGAGTGACAAGTGTCACTCATCCGACGGCTAGATTGGATCTTGATCCACTAATCATAAACTATATACTAAAAGCTTCCACTACATAATAATCTAGCATTTAATCCCTGCTTTTGATCTGAACCATCCATTCCACCCCCAGATTGCATCACAGCCGTCCATCTCATTTTCCCCCTTCCATTTCTGATCATTCCTCCCTCACCGTGAACAACAAAATTGAGAGATTGGGTTCTGGCCATTGCCAATCTCTCTTCCACAATTGATTGCACAAAAGTTTAATTGGTGATTTGGGGAAGGTTTTGGCTGAGGGAGAGCACGGGGGACTGGGTAGGGAGGTGCAATTCGGGAACCAAAGTTTCGGGGAATTGGAGGGAATTTCGAATTGAAGTAATTGGGCCGTGTCGATCAAAATGGGGATTAGCTGGAGTCTTCTGGGATCAAAACGTGAAGCTTTGCAGCAAAAACGACAGGAAACCATGTCGGATTGAAGGAGAACGGAGCTTCCATGGCAGCTTCATTTCGAGCTTGAGTTCAACAGGTTAGAGGTGTGAATTCATCAAATTGATTGTGCAGAAACATCCCTTACACTCTCACGATGCTTACTATATGATTTAATTTGGAAATCAGGGATGGAATCGGTGAACCCGATTTGAAAACCCGTCGAGGATCAATCGTGAGTCGTGGAGATTTATACCCTAAATTGTGTAATTCAATCTACAGAACTTAATTGGTGATTGATTACAAGGGATCAATTGAAAGAACGGATGGATTTGGTGTTGAATTGGGTGTAATTGTACCGGGTCTGTTCGCGGGTTTTTCAACCCGTTTTACAGACAAACGGGTGAGAGGGATGACTGTGCGGGTTACTGTTGCAGGCGCGTGGCTTCCACGCGCAGCCGCTTGCGGTGGCGCGTGGGGGCGCGTGAGTGCGAATCCCGAGGTATGATCAACATGACTTTTATCCTATACATTGTAACGAACATTTTGGAATTGGTTTCGTGTCGATCGGACACCGTTTCGTTATTGTTCGGGATGTCCGAAGGTTTTAAATCCAATTTAAAAATACTTAAAAATTTGGAAAAATTACGGGACTTGAATAGGATGTTAATGATGAGGTTAGTAATCCTCTAATGTGATTTGAACAGGATTGGGAGTCCCGGTGATAGTGGTGTGGCCCGGGAAGGCCTATGGCACGCGTATCGAGGCGCTCGGTTAAACGGTCTGTGAGTGGACATTGGTTTTATAAATTCGATGCATGCATAACTGTTTTATGATTGTTATAATGATGATTAAATGATTTACTTTGGATATCGGTGAATTTAAATGATTTCACGCATTTCGAGGCGATTTACGTGTTCGCACGTAAATCGAGATTTTCTGGATTTTCACCGATTTCCATAAATGTGGTTGAATATGATTTCATGAAATGGTTACGAACTTGAATAAAGTAAAATCGGGCCGGGGGCCCAGTTGAACTATGAAATCGGGCCAGGGGCCCAGTTAACATGTGGATCGGGCCAGGGGCCCAGTTAACTTGTGAAATCGGGCCAGGGGCCCAGTTGATTTCTACATGTGATTGCGGGTCGGGGACCCTAAAATGGAATTGAATAAATGTTCCCTGGTTTACATTTTATATATGTTCACATGCTGGAATCTATAAATGGTTTTGATGATATTTCGGTTATGGCACGTTTCACGGTATTTGGGCATGAGACCCGTTTGACGAAACGTAACGAATGGTTCGGATTTTATCTATGTATACCTATATGTTTTGCATGTGGATATCGATAAAATGTATTTAGTACTGCACTGTATAGATCCTTCCATATTATATTGTCTCCTCCGGCGAGGTACCCCGGAGAGGTCACGGACGTCTAGTACGTCCAGCGTCTATGACGCTAAGCATCGGGGATGCTGTACCCGAACGGGGTTCGGGGATTGAACTCGGAAATTGAGACCCGAGTGGCACGCGTAGCCTTGTGATTGTGACCTTATTGACGTCAGGGACGTCAGACATCAGGGATGTCGGATTGGAGTGTATAGTGCAGTGGCTAAAATAATGGTTATGGTTTATATGCCTTATGGTTTATATTACTGGATTTATGAAATAACTCTTGGATTTACTTTTGGAAATTGAAACTATGCTTTGGTTTCCGGGCTAAGGCCCTATTGGTTATTTCTAAATAAATATGGGATTATTGGTTTTGGTGCATGCATATGATTTTACTGAGGGGCATAAATGTCTTATAAATGTTTTAACAGACTTGTTTATTTTCGTCCACTCACAGCTTTTGTTTTTATATGCCCTTCAGGTTGATTCCGGATACGACTGCAGCAGAGACTTGAGCATCGCACACCTCCTCCATCGATCCTTACGCACTCTGGAAGCCCGGTTGGGCAAAGGCAATCGGTTATCCCTTGTCGGACGCCTCTTGTCCGACGGGAGCACGTCACATTCCATGGTAATCCCGGGGGGATTGGGATGGGTCGTGTCAAGTGGTATCAGAGCAGGTTTTGCTCTTTTGTGCGCGAAGGACGAGGGTGTGATGTCTCTTTGGGCTGCTGTTCCGTTGTCAACCTGATAGATAGTTTTGGATTTGTATGGTGAATTGGGAGTGTTTGGCCCGATACGCCGTGCATTGATGCGATTCAACCCAAGTGGGGTTGTATAAGATTAACTGGTAATGTGGGACCGTCGGTTCGGTCAGGTGATTATGGATTGTTGTGCCACTGGGCACAGCTAGGTTCAGGGAACCCCATTTGATTGCAAATGCGAAACTCAGTTGAGTATTGGTCTAAATAATGGACCCTGGTATTGTTGGCTAGTGTACGGGGTGTTGGTGCATCGGAGTTAGCCGATGACCTTCGTGGTGGAACCCACGATGGAACCCACGTTGAGTTGACGATTGGATTGGATTGGACGTTTATACGATGTCAGGACCGCGGGGTCGGTCAGGTTGTGGATTTTACTGCGGAGGGCAGTTGGGTTCGGTGGAACCCTAGGGTGTGATTTTGGAACCCTAACTTGTAATTGATGGACCGAAAGGTGAACCTTAAGTGAGAACTTGTGCTGCGACGAGCGGCTGAGGTCATGGATGACCATGTGGATGACTCTAGTGAGTCTAGTCTGGATTATGGGATTCGATCCACGGATGCGGTTATGAGATAAAATATGGAATCCCGTGTTGGATCGAATAGTAGTGTGATGTGTGGATACGGATCTTGACAACGATGACTGTTGGTCGACAATTGTGTCGAGATGACTGGCTATCGAGGGTATTTTGTGTGGCTTTCACACTTGAGGATCAGGGGATGTTCAGGGAACGACCATTATCCTGATGTGCCAGTGGTCAAATTGGAGGTACCCATAGTCGTGGGGTATGAGTGCTGTTACGGGATCGTCGTTCGTAATGAACGGAGATCCAGGGTAACAACTTTGCACACTGTGTGCTAGCATGGATGTTCGTGTGCTATGTATGGATATTGGTATGGTGATACCTATATGCCAATACTAGTATGGATGCCTGTGTGCTGATACTGGTATTGATGATGGTGCGTTGGTGCTGGTGACAGTAATTGTGATGACGATGAGCCACCAGTTGGGGTGTGACTCTGTCATGATGAACAGATGATTGGTATATGCGACTCAGTGGTGGTTGAGTCTTGGACTGGATGGGATCCAGTGGAGGTTGTGTCGTGTTGGGATAAGTCCTAACAGATATATGACGACAAGTGATGAACGGATATAATGGTATGATTGAAATTTGGGGAATCTTGGGATGCTGTTCCCTATGTCAGGTGTATTGGTGGATTTGGGGAGTTGTTGTCAACTCCGAGATTGGTATGTTGGTATACTTCTTATATCCCCAGGAAATACAAGGAAATTATTGAAATTGGAAAAGTCGGGGAAACCATTCGTGGTATTTTGTGATTGTGAATCACTTGGAACCTGAGGATTGAACCTGTTTAGGTTGTGATGTGAGACGAAGGCAGTTGGGTATGCACATCCAAGCAGAGTTGTGGATATCCCGTTCGGAATCGGGGTGTGTGCATACATGATTATTGACGGACGTGAGGTCCGAGTAATGAATTGATTTTGGACACGTGGTGGTCCAAGTGAGGTATGGACGTGGGCAGTCCAGTGGTTGGACTTGACATCTCATTGGGAGCATGTCTGTTTCCAACATGGTTGGAACTCCCGTGTCGGGGAGAGTTGTGATTGGGAGACGAGAGGAGTGCTCGTTTCCACACCGGTGATTGGTATTCCGAAGTCTTTGGGGTTGACTTCTTAATTCCTGCCGTGGCAGATGATGATTGTTGCTACCAGTACGTTGAGTGTGTATTGGTTGGTGGACCCATGTTTGGCTTGGGGTCATTGGACACAAGAAGTTGAGTATGAATTTGGATTTGGTGGTGAAATGCGAGGTCATCTTTCCACCAAGGGAAATTTGGCGAAGGATTCAACTGAGGGTGTAGGACCCTACGATCAGCTTTCAGATGGATTGTTAGCTATGTGAGCATGTGTGGATCCTAGGTGGATCTGATTTTGTGATGTTGTCGACTTTGGTCGATGTGACGATCTAGGATCGTGATGTTGCTTGTCGGGCGACATAGCGATGGATATGGTTTGTGATCTTGATGATCCAGATGGGTGGAGAGTTTATCACTCTTATTTTGGTATGTGAGTCGCAAATGACGGGACTGAACTTCTTTTCGGAGTGAAGTCCATATGGTTTGTGACTTGGTTGAGTAGGTTTCCGATGTGGTCGGATTTTGTCAACCTTTGACGTGTGGATATTGGGATTGGCTTCCCTATGAAGTCAATCGAGTGTTTTGGAGAGGCAACCGATAGATTCGGTTACGTTACGTCTTGATGGACGTAAACGAGATTTTGGGTTTTGGAATCGAATTTCTGGGTGACGATTCAGGATTCGATTGCGAAGCTCGGAAGTGGATTACTGGATTTGGGTGCGGAATGATTATTCCAATGCTAGCTTACGGAATAATGATTTCGGATTCGGATTTGGGAATGGATTATAATTATGATGTTGGGTTCGGATTCGGGATTTCTTACGAAATTACGGATTCGGATTCGGAATTGAAACTAGTTGATGGGTGGAGTTCGTTTTGTCTCATGTGGGTTGGGCAAATGTACTCCGTTACTAGAACGTGTTTGGCTATGACCTGGGTGGTTGTAGGCGGATTGATGGATTGATGTACGTACAGGGTACGTTGTACGAACGAGGATTGATACTTTGCAGGCTTGTTGTGCCTGGTGACGGTACATGGGTTGTACCAGTGGTGTGTAACTAATGTGTTGGTAATCGGTTTGGTTCTGATATCATTTGATTGGCTATATTGTGGACTGGACATTGGATACTGTGCGCTGGGCAGATTGATCTTGTCGGGTTCAGTGATTTTATGAGCAGGTGCTCTTAGCCATGGTTGGCTTGTGGAACCCTAGTATTGAGATGTGTGTTCACTGCTGGGCTAGTATTCAATGTGTTCCAGTTACACCACTTGATTGAGTAAGTTGACGGCATACGTACACTCAGGATGAGTGAATTGGTGGTCAGTATAACCACGAGTAGCCTTGTGTGATTTTATCACACCGTGGTTTTTCCAGCGTCTTGGTTCACTGAGGGAGTCGGTGATTATGGACATTGAGATTATTTTGTGTCGCAGGATTGGGCTTGCCCTGCGAATGGTGATCATGTGGTTGATCTTGCGCTACATCGAGAATGATGTAGTACGTGGTGTTGTCACGGATAGACAGATGGTTGGGGCTTTACTAGGGTGGTAAAGCTTAGTGGTGACAGTTTGACTGATGGTGTCAGCATGGACTGACAAACGAGATTTGGTGACTCCCAATGGGAGCAAATGTAAGGATATATTGATAATGGAAAGGAACCATCTAGCTGAAGGAGTCAGCTAAATGGTTAGGCGATGTTATCACGAATCAGGTGATCATTTCCACTCGAGGTGGTCGAGTGTTGTTGCTATTATGACGTATGACTGTGATGGGATGTCTGGGTACAAACGAGACTGGTGTTGTCCCAGTATGTGGGTGTACAAGTGTACACAGATGTGTGGTCGAAATGTTTTCCACGTGGTGGTTGTGGAATAAGGTTATTGGTAATTTCGAGGACGAAATTCTTTAAGGAGGGAAGGTTGTAACGACCCGTCCCGAATATCGGGATTTAATATTATTTAATTGTGATTTACTAATCTGGGATTAGTTGGGCGATTTCGGACGAATGGTGCAAAATGACCGTTTTTCCCCTGGGTGTGGGCAAAACGTTGACTTTTATTTCGGATGGTCAAATGGACTTTGACCGATGACCGTGACGTAGTTCGGGACGTCACGAGTTCATAGACAGGTGGCACGTTCGATTCCGACGTTCGTGGTGAAAGTTATGATGTACGGAAGTCCAGGGGCATTTTCGTAATTTGGACGAAAGAAGGGGAAATGTTGACTTTTTGACCGGGATGTCCGATGGCCGAGGGCCAAGGACAGTTACGTAGGTTTCGTCGATGCGAATCCAACGACAGGCGGCACGCCGAAATCGGACTTCGTACGAGGAAGTTATGGTCTGGAACGTGAAACCGGGGAAGTTACGTCTCGGTAACTGTGTGGATTATTTTATTCTGAATGGTGGTTGGAGGACACTTGGATGAGTGACAAGTGTCACTCATCCGACGGCTAGATTGGATCTTGATCCACTAATCATAAACTATATACTAAAAGCTTCCACTACATAATAATCTAGCATTTAATCCCTGCTTTTGATCTGAACCATCCATTCCACCCCCAGATTGCATCACAGCCGTCCATCTCATTTTCCCCCTTCCATTTCTGATCATTCCTCCCTCACCGTGAACAACAAAATTGAGAGATTGGGTTCTGGCCATTGCCAATCTCTCTTCCACAATTGATTGCACAAAAGTTTAATTGGTGATTTGGGGAAGGTTTTGGCTGAGGGAGAGCACGGGGGACTGGGTAGGGAGGTGCAATTCGGGAACCAAAGTTTCGGGGAATTGGAGGGAATTTCAAATTGAAGTAATTGGGCCGTGTCGATCAAAATGGGGATTAGCTGGAGTCTTCTGGGATCAAAACGTGAAGCTTTGCAGCAAAAACGACAGGAAACCATGTCGGATTGAAGGAGAACGGAGCTTCCATGGCAGCTTCATTTCGAGCTTGAGTTCAACAGGTTAGAGGTGTGAATTCATCAAATTGATTGTGCAGAAACATCCCTTACACTCTCACGATGCTTACTATATGATTTAATTTGGAAATCAGGGACGGAATCGGTGAACCCGATTTGAAAACCCGTCGAGGATCAATCGTGAGTCGTGGAGATTTATACCCTAAATTGTGTAATTCAATCTACAGAACTTAATTGGTGATTGATTACAAGGGATCAATTGAAAGAACGGATGGATTTGGTGTTGAATTGGGTGTAATTGTACCGGGTCTGTTCGCGGGTTTTTCAACCCGTTTTACAGACAAACGGGTGAGAGGGATGACTGTGCGGGTTACTGTTGCAGGCGCGTGGCTTCCACGCGCAGCCGCTTGCGGTGGCGCGTGGGGGCGCGTGAGTGCGAATCCCGAGGTATGATCAACATGACTTTTATCCTATACATTGTAACGAACATTTTGGAATTGGTTTCGTGTCGATCGGACACCGTTTCGTTATTGTTCGGGATGTCCGAAGGTTTTAAATCCAATTTAAAAATACTTAAAAATTTGGAAAAATTACGGGACTTGAATAGGATGTTAATGATGAGGTTAGTAATCCTCTAATGTGATTTGAACAGGATTGGGAGTCCCGGTGATAGTGGTGTGGCCCGGGAAGGCCTATGGCACGCGTATCGAGGCGCTCGGTTAAACGGTCTGTGAGTGGACATTGGTTTTATAAATTCGATGCATGCATAACTGTTTTATGATTGTTATAATGATGATTAAATGATTTACTTTGGATATCGGTGAATTTAAATGATTTCACGCATTTCGAGGCGATTTACGTGTTCGCACGTAAATCGAGATTTTCTGGATTTTCAACCGATTTCCATAAATGTGGTTGAATATGATTTCATGAAACGGTTACGAACTTGAATAAAGTAAAATCGGGCCGGGGGCCCAGTTGAACTATGAAATCGGGCCAGGGGCCCAGTTAACATGTGGATCGGGCCAGGGGCCCAGTTAACTTGTGAAATCGGGCCAGGGGCCCAGTTGATTTCTACATGTGATTGCGGGTCGGGGACCCTAAAATGGAATTGAATAAATGTTCCCTGGTTTACATTTTATATATGTTCACATGCTGGAATCTATAAATGGTTTTGATGATATTTCGGTTATGGCACGTTTCACGGTATTTGGGCATGAGACCCGTTTGATGAAACGTAACGAATGGTTCGGATTTTTATCTATGTATACCTATATGTTTTGCATGTGGATATCGATAAAATGTATTTAGTACTGCACTGTATAGATCCTTCCATATTATATTGTCTCCTCCGGCGAGGTACCCCGGAGAGGTCACGGACGTCTAGTACGTCCAGCGTCTATGACGCTAAGCATCGGGGATGCTGTACCCGAACGGGGTTCGGGGATTGAACTCGGAAATTGAGACCCGAGTGGCACGCGTAGCCTTGTGATTGTGACCTTATTGACGTCAGGGACGTCAGACATCAGGGATGTCGGATTGGAGTGTATAGTGCAGTGGCTAAAATAATGGTTATGGTTTATATGCCTTATGGTTTATATTACTGGATTTATGAAATAACTCTTGGATTTACTTTTGGAAATTGAAACTATGCTTTGGTTTCCGGGCTAAGGCCCTATTGGTTATTTCTAAATAAATATGGGATTATTGGTTTTGGTGCATGCATATGATTTTACTGAGGGGCATAAATGTCTTATAAATGTTTTAACAGACTTGTTTATTTTCGTCCACTCACAGCTTTTGTTTTTATATGCCCTTCAGGTTGATTCCGGATACGACTGCAGCAGAGACTTGAGCATCACACACCTCCTCCATCGATCCTTACGCACTCTGGAAGCCCGGTTGGGCAAAGGCAATCGGTTATCCCTTGTCGGACGCCTCTTGTCCGAAGGGAGCACGTCACATTCCATGGTAATCCCGGGGGGATTGGGATGGGTCGTGTCAGTGCACACCCAAAGCACACACAACACACAAACTCTCATATACACAACACACAATCAAACAAGGATGGTGGCACACATGGCTAAGAGATAAGGACACTTTTCCTTCTCTTATTTGGCCACAACAAAAAAAATCCCACAAAGAAGGATTACCAAAATACCCTTTCCTCGCCAAATTACCATATTACCCCTATGTAGTTTAGACCCGAAACGTAATCGTCTGATCTCCGTTTTCAACATGTTGTTTTTCGACGTATTCGGGAGTCCGAAACCTTTCTAACGACGTTTTCAGAATCATAAAAAACCGTCCCGATAAAAAAATCAACATTTTGACCTTAATAAAAAAGTCAATCCTTTGACTTTGACTAAAAAAGTCAAATTTTGACTTTCAAGGGTAAAATGGTCAACTTCATCCAACTTTTCCAATTTTACCCTCATCGAAGGTTCGAGTCGTTACAATTTATCCACTTTAAAAGAATTTCATCCTCTAAATTCGCAATCATGAATCCAAATCATTCACGCAAGATCACTATCATCAAAACACCAAGAAGTTAAAGCAATCATCACACACCAACAAAGAACTAGGGAATTGCACGTAGCACCATCCGAGTGAAATTCGGGAACTGCACTAACGCACCATCCAGACACGTCTGGAAACTACACGTAGCACCATTCAGACTGTAATAGTATCCTTGGGAATCGCACTCACGCACCATCCGGGTCATGTTCGGAAACTGCACTTACGCACTATCCGGACATGTACTAGTATCATTAACTTAATCCCAAGTCAAAATGTATTCAAACCCGGGCCTAAAACTAAAACACAATTTCCATAAAATACTGTAAAATAACCGTGTCCAGAACCAGTCAATAAATCTAGAAAAACTAATAAATAATCATTTCGGAATCATATTCAAACCATTGTAACAGAAATCATACAAAAAAACATTTAACTATGCATGCATAACAATTTATAAAAATAAAGTCCACTCGCATGCCGTCTTCACAGTTTAATATTGAACTAAGCGTTCCTCCAAAATTCTGGAAGCCGTACCTCCTTAATGCCTGAATTTTTTTTTTTATTGATGTGCGTTTCTCAAATCGAACTCAATCACGGGCTTGTCCTCAAATGATTTTCCTCGATCCGATGGTCCTGCTCGTAAGGTTCCAGGAAGAGATTTATTACCTCAATTTGAGTAATCAAGTTTCAAATAAAAAAAAAAACTCGATTCCAAGGCTCATGGATTTTTTTTTGGGTTTTTCGTGTTCTTCCCCCTTCTAGTTCCTCTTTCTTTTTCTTCTTCTTCCTCTTCCCTTTATTTCCTTTTCTCTATTTCCTTCTCCATCTACGGTTCTCTCTTTCCCTTTTCTCCCTTCACCGTTTTCATCTTTTTCAGTTTTGGGTTCAACACACAATAAAACACACACACACAACACACACACACACACACACACACACACACACACACACGCACACACACACACACACACACACACACACACACACACACACACACACACACACACACACACACACACACACACACACACACACACACACAGAATACTATGTCGGTGCACACAAAAAAGATAAGAAGCAAATGATAAGGATAGACACATGTCACTATCTCTTCACTTGTGAAATTACCAAAATGCTCTTAATGCCAAATTACGAAAATACTCATGGTAAATTTAGACACGTAACAAACTTATCTGATCTCCAATTATGACGTGTGACTCGTACGCAGATTCACGACTCTAAGACCTTACAAATATCTTCATTATATTGATTTCAAATGAGGATAATGTGGGACAATTAAGAGATGGGAAATCTCGACAATCAATCATGTGCCTACGCCTGACAGATTTTTTGTTTTCTAAATTAAATGATCTCATATCAATGTTTGATAGGATTTGATTTACCCAACTGAGATAAGGTGGGACAACTAAGAGATAAGAAATCTTGGCAATCAATCATATGCTTGCACGTGGCAGATTTTTTTTGTCCAAAATCTTATTAATTTTGTTTTTAAATTTAAATGATTTCCTATCAATACTTTATAGGATTTTATTAATACAATTGAGATAAGGTGAGATTACTAAGAGATAGTAAATCTCGAAAATTAAGCGGGTGTTTATACGTGGAAAATTATCTTATCAATATCTTAATGATTTTGTTATCTTAAAATAATAAATAATAAATACGAATTTTACGAACCGACAAGTGACAAAAAAATCATATACGAAATATTTTTATTTTGTCACATATCCAAAAATAGTAAAAATGTGAATTTAGTGAATTTATTAATTCATTACACTCAAAGATATATTAAAAAAATATAATATTAAATGACATATAACATAGTTCCCAACTGCGGGAGATGATAAATGTAACGACTCGAACATTATTTTATTGTAATTCCTATTTAATTAATGCAAAATGACCATTTTGCCTTTGGTGGGGGAAAAGTTGACTTTTGAACCATGATTCTTTTTGGACTTTGACCTATGACCATGACGTAGATTGAGACGTCATGAGTCCGTAGGCAAGCGACACGCCGTAATCGGACTTCGTACGGAGAAGTTATGGTCACATGATCGAAATCGGTTAATTTTACGTTTTAGGATTCACATTAATAATATTAAATTTGATTGGTGGGAGATTAATTTTGGGCCCTTGGATGAGTGACAAGTGTCACTCATCCCATTGGTAGGGTTTCCCTATTTTGTGGATCTTGGTCTGATTGGTCAAATTATTTAATTCTTCTTCACATCTATTTTCCTCCCATTCTATCATCTTTATCATCTTTCATTTTCCTCTAACCCTTGAACCACCATTACACACAAACACCATAACCTGACCACCCCACCTTCATATGTCACTATGACCAACTAAGGGAGACTGAAAGAGTGTGACCCAGTGGTGCAGACGAAGGCAACGGTGAGGCTGAGCACGGCGGAGGTGAGAAAAGCCTAAACCTGAATGCCCGTTTAACCCTTTGTTTCGAACCTTGGACTTAGTCGGAAGTTGGTGGGTTCGATTGCACACTTGAGGATGGTGTATCTTCCTTTGCTTGTGGAACTCCGGAAGGCTGGCGTCATACTGGGAATAGATGATCAAGGAGTCTTGTAAGACCCTTGCCCTGGAGGGAACGGTGAACGATCCCACATTCCTGCAAGGGGGGAATGGTCTGGGAGGGGAATGGTGGTGTGCCTTAAAGGTGTAGGCACACACCTATCTAGCACGAGGCCTTTTGGGAGCTCAGTGGCTTTGAGTTCGGTTGGAACTCCAAAGTTAAACGAGTTGAGACTGGTGAAATTCCATGATGGGTGACCGCCTGGGAAGTTGCACCGTGAGCTCCCGAAAACAAAACCGTGAGGGTAAGGGCAAGGAGGCCCAAAGTGGACAATATCGTGCTAGATGAGTCGGGTCCTGACCGAGGAGAGTTGGGTCCTGACAGAATGGTATCAGAGCCAGACCCCAACCGGGAAGTGTGCCAGCGAGGACGCTGGGCCCTAAGGGGGGGGTGGATTGTACGACCCGTGTCCTGTAGGGAACGGTGAACGATCCCACATTCCTGCGAGGGGGAAAGGTCTGGGAGGGAAATGATGGTGTTCCTTAAAGATGTAGGCACACACCTATCTAGCACGAGACCTTTTTAGAGCTCAGTGGCTTTGAGTTCGGTTGGAACTCCAAAGTTAAGTGAGTTGAGGCTGGTGCAATTCCATGATGGGTGACCCCCTGGGAAGTTGCACCGTGAGCTCCCAAAAATAAAACCATGAGGGCAAGGGCAAGGAGGCCCAAAGAGGACAATATCGTGATAGATGAGTCGGGTCCTGACCGAGGAGGGTTGGGTCCTAACAGAATGGTATTAGAGCCAGACCCCAACCGGGAAGTGTGCCAGTAAGGACGCTGGGCCCTAAGGGGGGGTGGATTGTAAAACCCGTGTCCTGGAGGGAACGGTGAACGATTCCACATTCTTGCGAGGGGGAAAGTCTGGGAGGGGAATGTTGGTGTGCCTTAAAGATGTAGGCACACACCTATCTAGCACGAGGCCTTTTGGGAGTTCAGTGGCTTTGAGTTCGGTCGGAACTCCAAAGTTAAGCGAGTTGAGGCTGGTGCAATTCCATGATGGGTGACCCCCTGGGAAGTTGCACCGTGATCTCCCGAAAACAAAACCGTGAGGGCAAGGGCAATGAGGCCCAAAGCGGACAATATCGTGCTATATGAGTCGGGTCTTGACCGAGGAGGGTTGGGTCCTGACAAGTCATTTTGGATAGTTTTCATGTACGACCAATTTTGATCGATCGGATCATCGAGGCTTAATTTCAGGATCCTACCTTGTGTGATTATCGGATTGAGGCTGAGGAAGGTGAGAGGTAGGATTTTGCCATCTGAGGCGATGGATGTAAGACCCGTGTTCTGGAGGGAACGTGAACGATTCTACATTCCTGCGAGGGGCGAATGGTCTGTGAGGGGAATAGTGGTGTGCCTTAAAGGTGTAGGCACACACCTATCTAGCACGAGGCCTTTTGGGAGCTCACTGACTTTGGATTCCTGGGGATCTCCAAAGTTAAGCGAGTGGAAGCTGGTACAATCCCATGATGAGTGACCCACTGGAAAGTTACACCGTAAACTCCTAGGAACAAAACCCTGTGGGCTGGGCTGGTTCGACCAGTGAGCCTGGAGGGGACAATATCGTGTTAGATAGAGTGGGTCGTTACGCAACTCTAATCTAAACGAGGCCTTTTGGGAGCTCATTGGCTTTGAGTTCAGTTGGAACTCCAAAATTAAGCGAGTTGAGGTTGGTACAATTCCATGATGGATGACCCTCTAGGAAGTTGCACCGTGAGCTCTCGAAAACAAAACCATGAGGGCACGGGCAAGGAGGCCCAAAGCGGACAATATCGTGCAGATGAGTCAGGTCCTGAAAAAATGGTATCAGAGCTAGACCCCGACCGAGAAGTGTGCCAGCGAGGACGCTGGGCCCTAAGGGGGGTGGATTGTAAGACCCTTGTTATGGAGGGAATGGTGAACGATCCCATATTCTTGTGAGTGGGGAATGGTCTGGGAGGTGAATGATGGTGTGCCTTAAAGGTGTAGGCACACACCTATCTAGCGCTAGGCCTTTTGAGAGTTCACTGGCTTTGGATTCCTGGGGAACTTCAAATTTAAGCGAATGGAGGTTGGTGCAAACCCATGATGGGTGACCCACTGGGAAG
Source organism: Prinsepia uniflora (assembly GCA_032719365.1). Lineage (NCBI taxonomy): Eukaryota > Viridiplantae > Streptophyta > Magnoliopsida > Rosales > Rosaceae > Prinsepia > Prinsepia uniflora. The sequence continues at coordinate 24,681,250 of CM064876.1, forward strand.
TTGCACCGTGAGCTCCCGGGAACATAACCCTGCGGACTGGGCTGGTTCAGCCAGTGTGATAGGACCCACCCCGATTATCACCCCGATAACCGAGACGAACCCTGCTCCCGTCTGACAACCCAACTCAAAAGACCAAAATAACCACACAAAACTGAGAAATATACATTGTCAGACTAGGGAGAAGTTATAATACAACAAGTCCACAGTAGCACAGAGCATAGTACAGTACAAGATAAGACGAGAATCTTACTAAAAGCTAGCTACACGCACAACGAGAAAACTCTATACCTCCGCCTCTGCCTCAACGTTAGCCCCGACGCTAGCACCACGACCTGGAGGGTGTTAAAAACATTAAAAACGTGAGTGGACCTAAAAATAAATAAGAGTTATAAAACCGTTCACGAAATAAACCAGGGTTCACCCTTCGTTGAAAACATGCATGCATAACCAAGTATTCGAAAACAACTATATGTACGATATGAAAATAAGTATGGAAAGCATCAGAAATCAAAACCAAAGTTCGGCCACTTGGCCCTAAATCCATAAATCCATAAAAACCAAGTTATTCGGGTCACAGCCCAAAACATTCGAAAACCAGTGAAAAACGTCAATCATACAAGTTTACTGGATCTCAAGTGCGCCCGAGTCTTTAAACTCAAAATCATGCGCAAATAACCAGGCCTTCCCGGGATATCAACGGGTCTTTAAACTTAAAACACAATCACAGGCCTCGGGGGGGGGGGGGGGGGGGGGGGTATCACAATCACCGAGTCTTCAAACTCAAAACACATTCCGAGTCTTTAAACTCAAAACACATTCCGAGTCTTTAAACTCAAAACATATCAATCCAAGGCCCTCCCCCCGTCAATCAATCTGAGTCTTTAAACTCAAAACCAGATCCAGTGGGGTTTTCTCTTTTTCCGGGTCTTTAAACCCAAAACCATTTTTCAAGCATAAGAAAATGCATCGAAATCCGAAAACCAAAACCAAACCGGAAATCTTCGACAACCGAAACTTTGCCCGAATTTCACTTCAAATCTCAATTCATATCCACAAAGCTTTAGTAAAATAGAATACGTATAAACATAAATCATTCATCCGAAACCATACTCAAAAGCATAACAGAATCATATTCTCGAAGTACGTGCAAATCCGATAACTTATATTGGAAAACGTGCAATCAAGTAAATCCAGAATATAGAAAGCATAAACATAAAATCATGCATCGAAAGCATAAAAGCATATATCAAAACATAAATAAATAAGTAAAACAGTTATGCATGCTCGGTTAGAAAACAAACAATCCACTCACAAGGTCCGAACATCATAACTTCCTCCTCGGATGTCGGAATCGGACGTGCCACCTGTCTACGGACTCATGACGTCCCGAACTACGTCACGGTCATCGGTCAAAGTCTATATGACAGCCCGAACTAAAAGTCAACATTTTGTCCATTCCAAGGGCAAAATCGTCATTCTGTACCGTCTGTCCAAAAGTGTCCAACTAATCACCGATTATCTTCCTTAATCCTTCATTAACTACTAATCTAATCCTGACTTCCGGGACTGGTCGTTACAATCTACTCTCCTTAACAAAATTTCATCCCCGAAATTCCACATCTTGTACCTCCGTAACTAGCGGGAAGAAATCCAATGGTCCTTACACCTGGGTCTCCTACCCAGTGTCCATCTCCTGCCAAACCAACTTATCCCGACAGTTCCCAACATGTCATCTTAACTCGGTCAAGCGATCCAAATCACCTGAGATCAACCCTACGTACGCCACAATACCCCTATTCCAATTTTAACACTTTCGACACCTTCTCGAATCGATAATTCTGCCAACCATCCGTTCCGACCCTACCAGAATTACAACGTACTCGGCTCTACCCTGAATTGACCAAACACCTCACCAATGGTTCCACTAATCACGGACACAGTCCCCCTATGAGCATACCAACCTCGTCCCACACTGGATAATCACAACTGGACCCTATCACCTTCCTGTTTAACCAAGAACATACTTCTCAAACCAGGGTCCCACCAGCTGCTCAGTTCGGAGCATCTAGCTCAAAACAACACTATAGACTACAAATCAATCAGTCGCTCAGGATCATCCTGATCCAGTCCACACGTTACATCCAACAACATCCAACATGTGGAAACTACACCAATCTTCCGTCTATTCAAAACCTGCCCTGGCACTAAGCCAATCACCAATACTTATACCAGAACTGCACATCCACTTACATCGGCCTAGCTCCGACCACTGCAGAACCAGTACGTATCTTCCATGTACCTTTACCAAGTACCACCAACTAGAACCACATTGCACACACAAGGACAAACCTACGAACTTAAAAAGAAACAAAGGTATTTTAGAATACCTTAAACACAGCTCGTAGAGTATATCCTCACGTACTTCCACCTACACTTTCCGGGAAAGTCCCACTCAAGTCCTTCCCAGTCTCCCAGTCTCCTGACCACTAAGAACTCCTATAGTAACTCAACTACTAATCCAGAGTAGACCCCCATACCAGTTCTAGGTCCACTAGCCCTACATATGCAACCACAGACCACAAACTTCCAACCTAGTAAAAATACTCAACTTAAGTCTCTCAAAAGATTCTCCTGTTCAACACCAACTAAAACCCTGAGCTAGGAGTGATCCAATCCTGATCTATTTGCCCTTAAATAGCTCCTACTCATCGGCTCACTACTTCGCCCTTACTTCCCACAATTGCTCAGACCACCCAGTCGAATCAAATCCTTAAAGTCCTCAACACATCTAAAGGCACACCTAGGCTGTGGGTTCTCTTCAATAACCTTATCTCGATCAGTTTTAGTTACTCTTTTCCCATTTCTTCCGTTATCCTTCAACGGAACACACCGTGGTCCTTATCCTTGTCACTCCGAGTCATTCTACCTTAATCCAACTTACCATCATCCCCTAACACTCGCCACCTACACCATCTTGGAATCAACATATCGTCCTATCGTCCAAACCATAACATCTTCTAATTCTGAGATTCCAATCATGGTACGTTATCCTTAAGTATGCCGTTTCCAGATTAATTTTTTAAATGTCACCTTCGTAATTACACAGGGGAAATCCTAGACTCTTTGCTATAAAGAATAGGGTAGTACCGGAATCAAACAAAACATGTACAACACGACCAAGGATAGTAAGTGTACCTGTCACTACACCGGGTGCTGATTGAGCCTCCTGCTGAGTCATCGCAAAAACTCGGACCTGGGGTCCTGAAGATCGGCCGCGTCCCCTCAAACCACTAGTGGCGCCACCACCTCCTCTAGTGCCTGCTGCCCCTAAAACTAAGGCCGTACTCCGTCCTGGATCCGTCGTACCTCGGCCTGCACCTCCACTCAGTGGTAAGGACGGACAGTCCCTTCAGTAGTGGCCTCGTTCGCAACAGAAGAATCAAATGCCACTAGAAACATCCCGACTGGGTCCTCCACTTGGTCTCCCTATGAACGCAACTGATGTCGCACTGACTTGCGGAGTCGGCTGTGCTCGTTGTCCATGGAACCCTGAACTCTGGAACTAGAAACTACCAGGTCTACCAAATCGATCATCGCCCGTGGATGAAGCTCCACTGTAACTACCCCTCTTCGGGGTCCTCCGGCTCAATGCTTCAGAAGAAGGATGCTCTCGACGTCGTACACCACCCAAGAACTGTGGTCGTGCCGGCAAACTAGCCTTCACCCTCACTGCAGCATCTGACAACTCTCTGAGGGTCGCAAATGATCCAGCCGTCACTATGGCTCGGATCTCACTTCGCAGGCCCAACTCAAACCTGCGGCACTTCTCAGCTTCCGTAGCCACAAAAGCAGAAGCAAAAAGGGACAACATCTGAAACTTCTGTTCATACTCGGCCACAGCCATGCTCCCCTGTTGGAGCTGTAGGAACTCAGCCTCCTTGGCATAGCAGAACGAATGAGGGTAATACTGATCAAGGAATCGCTCATGAAAAGTCTCCCAAGTCACCGTGTGAGCATCCCAACCTGACAACTCAAGAGTGTACCACCACTCATACGCCGCCCCGTCCAGTAAAAAGGTAGCCAGTAACACTCGATCCTCCGGAGGGCATCGCATCACCGCAAAAATCCGCTCAAGTCGAGTAATCCACTTGTGGGCTTCCTCAGGGTCTGCCCCACCACTAAACGTTGTAGCCCCAAGATGCTGGGCTCGCTCAATCATATCACTCTCCCCATCTCTCGCAACGTCTTCTGCAGGTTGTGGAAGGGGCTCACGTCTTAGAGGCATGGTCGATCGTACGCTGAAAGAGGCATAGAGTCAGTATAACGACCTAAACACAACCTCGTAACAGACACAAACCGTAAACCTATGCTCTGATACCAATTGACAGGACCAACCCCGATTATCACCCCAATAACTAGGACAAACTCTGCTCCCGTTTGACAACCCAACTCAAAAGACCAAAATAACCACACAAAAACCGAGAAATATACATTGTCAGACCAGGGAGAAGTTCTAATACAACAAGTCCACAGTAGCACAGAGCATATTACAGTATAAGATAAGACGAAAATCCTACTAAAAGATGGCTACACGCGCAACGGGAAAACTCTATGCCTCCGCCTCTCCCTCAACGTTAGCCCCGACGCTAGCACCACGACCTGGAGGGTGTTAAAAACATTAAAAACGTGAGTGGACTAAAAATAAATAAGAGTTATAAAACCATTCACGAAATAAACCAGGGTTCACCCTCCGTTGAAACATGCATGCATAACCAAGTATTCGAAAACAACTATATGTACGATATGAAAATAAGTATGGAAAGCATCAGAAATCAAAACCAAAGTTCGGGCACTCGGCCCACATCCATAAATCCATAAAAACCAAGTTATTTGGGTCACAGCCCAAAACATTCGAAAACTAGTGAAAACCAGTGAAAAGCATCAATCATACAAGTTTACTAGATCTCAAGTGCGCCCGAGTATTTAAACTCAAAACCATGTGTAAATAACTAGGCCTTCTTGGGATATCAACGAGTCTTTCAACTCAAAATACAACCACATGCCTCGGGGGGCTATCACAATCACCGAGTCTTTAAACTCAAAACACATACCGAGTCTTTAAACTCAAAACATATCACTCCAGGGCCCTCCCCCCGTCAATTAATCCGAGTCTTTAAACTCAAAACCAGATCCAGTGAGTTTTTCTCTTTTTCCGGGTCTTTAAACCCAAAACCATTTTTCAAGCATAAGAAAATGCATCGAAATCCGAAAACCAAAACCAAACCGGAAATCTTCAAAAACCGAAATCACGTTTAACCGAAAGGGGACTTCCGCCCGAATTTCACTTCAAATCTCAATTCATATCCACAAAGCTTTAGTAAAACAAAATACGTATAAACATAAATCATTCATCTGAATCCATACTCAAAAGCATAACAAAATCATATTCTCGAAGTACGTGCAAATTCGATAACTTATATTGAAAAACGTGCAATCAAGTAAATCAAGAATATAGAAAGCATAAACATAAAATCATGCATCGAAAGCATAAAAGCATATATCAAAACATAAATAAATAAGTAAAACAGTTATGCATGCTCGGTTAGAAAACAAACAGTCCACTCACAAGGTCCGAACACGTCACCCGCGTCCAGTACGCTCCTCGGCTGTCTCAGGAATATCCCGACCTGTCAAAAGTCACCATTCTGGGTCACAAACACTTCATTAAAGCTTACCCTAATTTCCTCAATTTTTCCGGAGTTTTAAACGTAATTAAACGAACCCCTAAACCTTCGAATACTCAGAACTACTTCGATACGGTGTCCGATCGACACGAAACTTGTCCTAAAATGTTCATTACATCAATTGGAGTGAAAATTGTGTTGAACATTTCCCCAAAACAAGCCCCACGCACCTTCACGCGCCGCCCAAAGGGGCTACGCGTGGGAGCCACGCGCCTGCTACAGTTTCATCGTCAACCTCCAGCCAACCCAGTTCAGACTGGTCCGGTCCAACCGAGCTGGAGAGGCCGGTTTTCACTCGTTTTCAGTCCATTTTCAATCCTTCCTACACCCTCAGTTTCGTCCTTGAATTTATGATTGATTCACGTAAGAAAAACACAAAATAAAGCCCTAATTCTTACCTTCCAAAGTCGAACAAAAAACTCAGAAATCCCTGTCTCTGATTCCGGCCACCCGTCGTCCTTCCAGTCATGGGTTTGAGTCCTTGAGGTTGATAGTAACTTCCTAAAGCTGCCAGAGTCAACAAACTCACTCAACCAGTCCCTAAAACTCACGACTTTCGATTGAAAATTTCTGGAAAAACAGGGGACCAGAGGCTTACTTGTTTCTCTGCTCACCGTCGTGAGCTCCGCCGTGTCCCTGCACGTCCTAGAGTCTCTCCTCAAGTCGCCAAACACCACCACAAGCCCAAACTTGACTGGTTTGATCGCTTGAGCTCTCAGCCGTCCACGGTGGACCTCTTTGTTTCCTGAGTGTTTCTCACTTCCTCTCAGCCTTTTCCTCACACAACTCTCACCCAGAACTACTCACCAGGCTTCTCTGATCACTCACGCTCGAACACAAAGAACTTACACCCTGAAAGCTGGTCGATTGCCTCACTGTCTCAGTCTCTCTGTTTCTCAGTTGATCGATGTTAGGACCCACCCCAGTTTCTCCCCGAAAACCAAGGTAAATCCTGCTCCCGTTTGACACCTCGACACAACACTAACGTAAACTACGAAAAAAAAACCACCAAAATACACAGTCAGACGCAGGAGAAACTATAAAAAAACATTCCGAAGTAAAGGTTTACAGAGCATAGTACTAAATACAAAAGAAAGAAAACCGGTAACTAAATACACGCACACGGAAAATTTAAAACACTTCGGGGTCGCTCTCGTAACTTCTATGCCTCCGACGCTGCCTCGACGTTGAAACCCCGCTCTAGCTCCACGACCTGGAGGGTAATTTAAAACAGAAGGTGTGAGTGGACCATAAATAATAAAATCATTTCCGAAAACCATTTCATAATAAAACCAAGGTTTTAGCCCTCCGTTTTGAAACCACATGCATAACCCAGTTACTAAAAACAGTTATAAATCACATAAAGAGCGTCATAAAAATAGAATTGATAGCCATTACAGAATCACGTCATAAAAATCATAAAACCATATCATAAAACATAAGTCTCAAACAATCATTATTCGATCAAACCTGCTGGATCTATCCGAGTCTTTAAACTCCCGAGTCTTTAAACTCAATTCAGGCCTCAATAATATCCGAGTCTTTAAACTCCCGAGTCTTTAAACTCAATAGGCCTACGGGGGAAATATCAATATATCCGAGTCTTTAAACTCAATCCGGGTCTTTAAACCCAATCTGGGCCCGTCCCCCGTCAAATCAATATCTGGGTCTTTAAACCCAATAACCAGATCCAGCAAATCCAATCCAAAACCATTTGAAAACCATTTCCATTCCATATCCAAACCTGAATCCGAAATCACTGGTCTGATGCCCTTCCGGCATCCCGAACCGTCATTCCGAACCCAAATCCGGTAATCCACTTTCCCACTTAAAACCAAATTCCAATGCTCGACATCCGATTCTAAAACCGAAAACCTTAATCATCGAAATCATGTCTCAAAATCCATTTATAAGCATTCAAAACCAGTTATCATTTGAAAACCCCAAAACCATGGCATTATACTCAGAAATCGTCACTTCCTCGTAAAACGTGCCAATTACGTTATTTCTTGAAAAACATGCAATTATGTAAAACTAACATCATAAATCCAAAAATCACATATAAAACCATAAAAAAATTATAGAAAAACAGTTATGCATGCTCGAGTTTAAAGAAAGGGTCCACTCACAGTACCGAGCCCTCAATCACGTCCCGAACGTCTCGTACGTTCCTCAACTTCCTCGGGAAGTCCCGATCCTGTCAACAATCACTGAAGTACGTCACTAACACGTCTACCAAGACTCTCCTAATTTCCCACAAAAATCCTCAGGTCCTAAACGTATCGAACCGGAACCCTAAACCTTCAACCTCGCGGGAGTGACTTCAAACGACGTTCGAACAACCCGAAACCAATTCCAATGGACTCGTCACAACACCTAGACCAAAAACCATGTTGACCGTTTTCCCAACCGCCGCCGCACGCGCCGCCCAAAGTGGCTGCGCGTGGGCCTCACGCGCCTGCTACAGTGTCACCAGCAACATCTGGTCGACCCGGTTCGAACCGGTCTCTGCAACTCGAACCGGCGTGGCCGGTTCTCCGCCGTCCCGCCACCAAAACTGCTCCTCTCTTTACCATCTTCATCGTCCAACCCTAAGCTACCCATTCCCCTACTCTAAACACCTCGACACGGTCCAAAACCAAACGACTCAAACTCAAAACAAAAACCCGACAGTCCCCTGTTTTCTTCTCCAGCCAACCAGCCACTCCCCCATCACGGTAACCACCGTAGACGGTTCCTAGGACCTCACTGAAGCTCACCTAACTCACCAAATCCCTCGACTCAATCCCTAAGTCCATGACTCACCGTTTGAAAATCACGGCAAAACAGAGCACTTACACGGGGAGAAGGAATTACCTGCCGTCAAGCGCCGCCGTGCTCACAGCCGCACTCCCTGGGGTCCGTAGAGTCGTCCTTGTTCCCTGTCGAGTCCAATTGCACCAACACACGGCCACACCACCACCACGATCTCCCACTTCTTCTCTGTTTTCTCTGATTTTCCCGTGGCTCACATCTCCCCCACACACAACCACTGCACCTCCTAACCTTCTCACTGTCTCCCTCTCAATCTCTGAGTCACTCCTCACTCACCAAAACACACCAACACTCACGATCACCTCTCAATTTTCTCTCAATCTCCCCCTCTGTTTTCTGTTCTTCAAACACCCATACACAGCACACACGAACACTCAGCCCAAAATTATTGGACCGTGCACCCTAGAACCCTCTAGTCAAGCCCCACGTGTCACCATCCCCCCAAGCCTCACACAAAAATCTCCTCTCTGCCCTGGACAAGTGTCCAAATCCGGTTGCACCATGCCCCACAGCCAAAAGACCAAAATGCCCCTTCTTGAACCCAAAATTACCATTTTACCCTTACCGTCTTAGACCCGTAACTCACACATCCTAACTCCAATAAACATGTGCCGCCTGTCGTTAAACTCAGGACGACAAGATCTACCTAACGGTCCTAGGTCAACGTGTCAAAACCCGATCGTCCGAAAAGTCAACTTTTCCCCCTATTTTAACCAAATTACGGTTATGCCTTCAACCTTCCGAACATCATAACTTCCTCCTCGGATGTCGGAATCGGGTGTGCCACCTGTCTACGGATTCGTGACGTCCTAAACCACGTCACAGTCATTGGTCAAAACCCAATTGACCGCCCGAACTAAAAGTTAACTTTTTGCCCGAACTAGGGGCAAAATCGTCATTCTAGGCTAACGACCTTGTCGGGACCAACTAACCCCCGATTAAGGCACTAATCTCATCTTAAACACTTCCTTAACCCCAGTTCCCAGGACGGGTCGTTACAATCGATATCCCAAACAACCAATTTAAAATGTTGGTTTAACCGTGAAAAAAAAGGCTAGAAGCCTCTAAGAAACGGCCAGGTGTCACTCACCCTGTGGACTCAGCCTAAAAATATCCAATCCCAGCCTCCCAGATGTCCTTATCTGGTTGGGCACAAATCCCAAGATGTAAAAAGATTGATTTGCCCCTAAAAGTACAAATTACCATTTTACCCTTCACTTCCTAGACCCATAACTTGATCGTCCGATGTCCGATGACGGTGTGCCGTCTATCGTTGTACTCAGGACATCGAGCTTTACCTAACGGTCCTTGGTTTGCGTGAAAAAAACTAGTCGTGCAAAAAGTTAAAAAATTCCTCATTTTTAACCAATTTACGAAAATGCCCTCAACCTTCCAAACATCATAACTTCCTCCTCGGATGTCGGAATCGGACGTACCACCTGTCTACAGACTCGTGACGTCCCGAACTACGTCATGATCATCGAGACGGATAGTACCGAGAAGTTATGGTCATGAAATCTGAGACGGGTCGTTGCAGAGTGAGTCTAAAGGGGACAATATCGTGTTAGATAGAGTGGGTCACTGCGCAACTCTGATCTAAACGAGGCCTTTTGGGAGCTCAGTGGCTTTGAATTCGGTTGTAACTCCAAAGTTAAGCGAGTTGAGGCTGGTGCAATTCCATGATGGGTGACCCCCATCAGAAGTTGCACCGTGAGATCTCGAAAACAAAACCTTGAGGGCAAGGGTAAGGAGACCCAAAACGGACAATATCGTGCTAAATGAGTTGGGTCCTGACTGAGTCGGGTCGGGTCCTAACAATGGAGCTCTAGTGAAACAGGGTCGTATGTGTGTGCCTGCAGTGGTAGAGCTTAGGGTGGAGATCTTAGATGAGGCCTATAGTTCAGCCTATGCTATGCATCCGGGAGGGACAAAGATGTACCTCACCCTCCGGGATCACTATTGGTGGGCTGGAATGAAGAGGGATATTACTGAGTTTGTCAGCAGATGTTTGACCTGTCAGTAGGTTAAGGTGGAAGGGCAGAGACTGTACGGGGCAATGCAGCCACTTCCGATTCCAGAGTGGAAGTGAGATCACATTACTATGGATTTCATGTTCAAACTGTCTAGGACGCGGAGTGGTTATGACGGAGTATGGGTAATAGTGGACAGATTGACAAAGTCGGCACATTTTCTACCTGTGTGTAAGATGTTCAAGCCTAATCAATTGGCTCAGTTATTCGTGGACGAGTTTATCAGACTTCATGATACACCGGAGTTGATAGTTTCGGATCGGGATCCACGCTTTACTTCGAGATTCTGGTGGAGTCTACAGAAGACTTTGGGTACGAACCTACATTTTAGCACAGCTTTTCATCCTCAAACTGACAGTCAGTCTGAAAGGACTACTCAGACACCAGAGGATATGATGAGGGCTTGTGCACTCCAGTTTCAGGATTCTTGGGATACACATTTGCCTCTGATGGAATTTTCATACAACAACAGTTTTCAAGTTAGCATTGGAATGTCACTCTATGAGGCACTGTATGGTCGGTAGTGCAGAAAACCTGTTTGTTGGACGGAGGTAGGTGAATGGGGTAGCTTCGGCGTCAGATGTAATGGATATAACCCAAGAGAAGGTTCGGCTCATTAAAGAAAGGTTGAAGGCGTCACATGATCGCCAGAAGAGTTATGTCAATAGACGGATTAGGGATTTGGAGTTCGAAGTCGTAGATTGGGTGTTCTTGAAGTTATCTCTGTGGAAAGGAATTGTGAGATTTGGTCAACGTGGGAAACTGAGACCCCGTTATATTAGACCTTATGAGATTACTGAGACGATTGGTTCAGTAGCGTACTGGTTAGCTTTGCCTCAGGAGCTTGCCAGGGTGCATGACGTGTTTCACGTGTCGATGCTCCAGAAATACGTGCGGGAGGAATCACATGTCTTGCTGGAACAACCGTTGGAGTTGAGGAAAAATTTGAGTTTTGAGGAACAACCAATGCAGATTCTGGTTCGAAAGGATAAGGTTCTGAGAAACAAGACGACTCCTTTTGGTAAAAGTGTTGTGGAGGAATCATGACGTGGAAGAAGCCACGTGGGAGAAAGAAGATCAAATGAGGGAGCAACATCCGTATCTGTTTGAGTAATTTCGAGGACGAAATTTTTATAACGACCCGAACATTATTTTATTGTAATTCCTATTTAATTAATGCAAAATGACCATTTTGCCCTTTGTGGGGAAAAATTTGACTTTTGAACCAGGATTCTTTTCGGACTTTAACCTATGACCATGACGTAGATCGGGACGTCACGAGTCCGTAGGCAGGTGGCACGCCGTAATCGGACGTCGTACCGAGAAGTTATGGTCACAAAATCGCAATCGGTTAATTTTACGTCTCGGGATTCGCATTAATTAATATTAAATCTGATTGGTGGGAGATTAATTGCGGGCCCTTGGATGAGTGATAAGTGTCACTCATCCCATTGGTAAGGTTTCCCTATTTTGTGGATATTGGTCTAATTGGTCCAATTATTTAATTCTTCTTCGCATCTCTTTTCCTCCCATTCGATCATCTTCATCATCTTTCATTTTGCTCTAACCCGTGAACCACCATTGCACAAAAACACCATAACCCGACCACCCCACCTTTATCTGTCATTGTGACCAATTGAGGGAGACTAAGAGAGGGTGACCCAATGGTGCAGACGAAGGCAACGGTGAGGCTGAGCACGGCGGAGGTGAGAAAAGCCCAAACTCGAATGCCCGTTTAACCCTTTGTTTCGAACCTTGGACTTTGACGTCTATTAATCAAAGGGATGGTTTGGGTTTTATTTTAGGGACCAGGACGAGTACGTTGGGCCTGTTTGGGAGGATTTTGGTGGCCTGAGTCGACGGAGAACAAAGTGGGAAAACCAGTTACTATTCATCGATCGAGGGTAAGATTTTAATGAGCTTTTCGTATTTTAAATTAGATGGATCCCTTAGTTAGGATTAGACAAACATGTAGGAAGAAAAATGGGTCAAAATGGTGTAGTAATGAAGGTTTTAGAACTGGGTCAAGCCGCGGGTCTGCGTGACCCGGTTGCAGACTGACGGGTTGACCCGTCCAGAGGTAGGGGATGATGACGTAAGCATGCTGACATAATCATGTCAGGCTTGTCAGACCAGCAGCCAATCTAGGAGTGACACGTGTCACATGTTAGTGCTCACTGTGCACTGACATGTTAGTGACGTGGCCCAATAAGTGGCTGCCACGTGTCACTGGTATGTTAGTGACGTGGACGTATTAGCAGCTGACACGTGACAATGACGTGGACCAATCATCTGTTGAAACATGGATCAGTTAGAGTCTGACACCTGTTAGATGACGTCAGCACGGCTGACGTTAGCAGTGACGTCATGATGACGTCAGCATACGTTGATCGTTGACTTCCAACGTTGGCTTTTAGTTGACCCAAGGTGGGACCAGCACTATTTTCAAGGTTTCGACGATACGAATCCAATGGTGCTGGTTTCGTGTGGATCAGAGATCGTTAAGTTGGTCAAAATTGGGTTTAATGCCTCAGGAAGCGTGTCCGGGAGACTTTCCCGTGCCGGTACTATTTTAGGGTCTTATGTTTGAACTTGTAGAGCCCATTAGGGACCTTTGGATGTATTTGAACAGGTTTAGGTGGTTCGTTGCGCAGCGAGGACCGTGTGTGAGTGGACTTTTGATTTGGAAATGATTGCATGCATAACTATTTTTACCGTTTTAATTTACGATTGAGATTAGATGATTCATGGTATTATATGATGATGCTTTATACGTATTATGATGTTTTGGGCATGAGATCCGTCTGGATATATAAGAATCTGTTTTTGAAGTCAAACAGTGATTTCTATGGAATTTAATAGTATTGCACTATGTATACCTTACCTTATGATTACTGTCTCATCCGAACGTCGTAATATCCTAGAGTAGTCACGGGCACTGTGTGAGAGGGGTTGACCCGAGGGGTAGCTCACGATCAGGAGTGCAGTTATGGATGATACCCTCCAGGGGGTCATTGACCTGCAGGTCATTGGCCTAGGTGGACCCTAGGGAGACTTGGGATTGAGACCCCGAGTGGAACGCTTAGCCTTAGGACCGTGACATTATTAAGCATCGGGGTGCCAGATGACAGAACCCGCCCCGATCCTCTCTGGGACCATATGGGGACGTGCCCTGCTCCCGTCTGACACCCAATAATTCATACCAATTTTGACCTCAAAACCTCAAATGCATAAAATAATCAATTAAAGTCATACATCAAATCCGAATTAAACAGATGTCAGACAAGGGATGAAATCCAAAATTACAAGTTGCGAGCACGACTCTAACATAAACCTGCGGGTACACCACCCAGCAGGGGTTCAGGTACGCAGAAGTATATCTATGCCTCAGCCTCAGGTTCCTCCTCTACCTCAGTATCACGACCTGGAGGGGTTACCAAAAACATTAAGGGTGAGTGGACCGAACTCAAGTTTATAAAACCATTTGATAAGTAAAACATATAATTTACCCCTCCGTTTTCCAAACATGCATGCAACCGTATTTAAAATCATAAGTCATATAATATGAACCATAAGGCATGTAATAAAACCATAAGTATAATTTTAGTTGCTGCACTATACACTCCAATCCCGACATCCCTGATGTCTGGCGTCCCTGACGTCCAATAAGGTCACAATCACAAGGCTACGCGTGCCACTCGGGTCTCAATTCCGAGTTCAATCCCCGAACCCCGTTCGGGTACAGCATTCCCGATGCTTAGCGTCATAGACGCTGGACGTTCTAGACGTCCGTGACCTCTCCGGGGTACCTCATCCGGAGGAGACTCATATGAATGGATCTATACAGTGCAGTACCAAATACATTTTATTGATATCCACATGCAAGCATATATATACATAGATAGAATCCGAACCAATCATTAAGTTTCATCGGACGGGTCTCAAGCCCAAATACCGTGAAACGTGCCATAACCATATTTTCCATATCATCAAAACCATTATTGTTTTTAGCATGTGAATAAGTATAATAAACCAGAAAACATTTATGCACGCAAGGGTTTAAGAAAATGGCCCACTCACTGTACGATCCCGCGGTGAACCTGCGCGTACGAACTTGTACCGGGATTATCGTACAATTCCTGTCAGTCCAAATCACATGTAAGTGTCACTACAAGTCTTAAACGTTTAACCACAAAGTCCGAAATAGAACCCGGCTCGGGGAAGCCGTCCAACACGTTTCCCGAGGCAATCGGCCCTAAACTGACCCATCACAAACTATCTCAGATCAACATGGTTATTTCGCCAAAAATGTTCAGAATGATGAGAGGAATAAAAGTCATGTTGATCGTGATCGGAGATAAGCCCCAACGCGCCCTCACGCGCCGCCCAAAGTGGCTGCGCGTGAAAGTCACGCGCCTGACACTGTAGCTACAGTGTCAGCACCTTCACCCGTTTGTCTGTAATTCGGGCCTGCCACCCGCGGCTTGACCCGGTTAATTACCCATCAATTCCTACTTGATTTCAATCCAATTTGATCCTAACATGTTATTTAAACATCTAATTTAAGTTCTGAGTTATTAATTATCCAAAACCAATCCTTAAATGGCCCCTCGACCCGTGATCATCCAAACGGGTCAATCACCAGAACTCACTGGTTTCAAACCCATTGTCCAATTAACTTCACAGGAAGTATAACAGGATCAAAACGAACCAAAATGAACAATCAATTGTGTCTGAAAGTACCTGAAGGTCGTCGTCCCAAGCTCTGCGATTTCCCTGAAAACAGCAGTCACCGTCCCAGCTCACCCGTGGCTGATTGCCTTCGATTTTGATATGGTTGTGTTCTAAACACTCCCAGAAAGCTTACTCTGCGATTAGATTGGCCCAACACACCGTAGAAATCAAAAACCCGATTTCCCTCCAAAAATTCCCGAAATGGTTTCTCTCTGGTTCCACTCTTATTTTCAGTCCTTTCAATACCAGAGTGAAGCTCACACACTATATAATCAGTTTTAATTAATTTCAAGCCGTCCCAGAGGCTCGTGGGTGCCCAATTGTCCACTGAAAAATGTCCCCCGAAAAGCTTCAAACTTGAATTAATAATGGGGTCGTGCACGGTGGATGCAACAGACCACGTTCTAAAGCATCAGATATTCCCAACTTTCCAGCACACAATTGCACAACCAATTGCACGATTGAACCACCGCACATGGTGGTGCCGCCCATGTCCCCCGCGGTCTGCTACAGTAACCAGGGCAAAAAGACCAAAATGCCCCTGGTTCAATAATTACCAAAATACCCCTCACTTCCTAGACCCGTAACTCAGCCATACGAAGTCCGATTTCAGCGTGCCGCCTGTCTACGGACTCAGGACGTCGAGACCTACCCATCGATCCTTGAGTCGTGTGAAAATTAATTGTCAAACGAAAAGTCAACATTTTCGCCCGTGAAGTACAACTTACGGTAATGCCCCTGAACTTCCAATAGTCATAACTTTTTCCCTGATCGTCTGAAATGGACGTGCCACCTGTCTATGGACTCGTGACGTCCCGTACTACGTCACGGTCATAGGTCAAAGTCCATTTAACTCATCAATCAAAAAGTCAACAATTTGACCATATCAATCACAAGGGTAAAAGCGTCAATTCACACATTAAATTGCAATATTAAAATCCTAGAATGTTCGGGGTGTTACAACCTTCCCCCCTTAAGAAATTTCGTCCCGAGATTTCAAGGAAACAAATGAGGAAATTGTTCTCGCATCTGAGCCTCAGGCTCCCATGTGGCTTCTTCCACATTCTGGTTTCTCCAGAGAATCTTCACGAGAGGGATCGTCTTCCGACGTAGTACCTTGTCCTTCCGATCTAAGATCTGTACTGGTTGTTCCTCAAAGCTCAAATCCTCCCGTAGTTCGACCGGTTGTTCCCCAAGTACATGAGAAGTATCACGTACGTACTTCCGTAGCATCGATATGTGGAAAAAATCGTGAACTCTAGATAGTTCTGGAGGTAGTGCCAATCTGTAAGCAACTCTGCCAATCCTCTCCACGATCTCATATGGTCCGATAAAACGCGGACTCAGTTTTCCCCGTCGCCCAAATCAGATAATCCCCTTCCACGGAGATAACTTCAGGAAGACAAAATCTCCCACTTCAAATTCCAAGTCTCGAATCCGTCGATCAGCATAACTCTTCTGGCGATCCTGTGCCGCTTTCAATCTCTCCTTGATAACACGAACAGTTTCCATGGTTAAGTCCATCAATTCCGGCCCTACAGCCGCTCGCTCTCCTACCTCCGTCCAGCAGATAGGTGTCCTGCACTGTCGACCGTACAGTGCCTCATAGGGTGCCATCCCGATGCTTGCCTGATAGCTGTTGTTGTAGGCGAATTCCATCAATGGCAAATGAGTATCCCAAGAGTCCTGAAACTGTAGTACACATGACCTCATCATGTCCTCCAGGGTCTGAATGGTTCTTTCAGACTGTCCATCTGTCTGAGAATGGAAAGCAGTACTGAAACGTAGGGTTGTTCCCAAAGTAGCTTGCAAACTCCGCCAGAACCTGGAAGTGAAACGCGGATCACAATCGAACACAATCGATTCCGGCGTACCATGCAATCGTATGATTTCCTTCACAAACAACTGAGCCAGTCGGTTAGGTTTATAAGTTTCCTGAACTGGCAGAAAATGGGCTGACTTGGTTAACCGATCCACGATCACCCATACTCTGTCCACTCCACTCTGAGTCCTCGGTAACTTAAAGACGAAGTCCATGGTGATGTGATCCCACTTCCACTCGGGAATCGGAAGTGGCTGCATAGCCCCATAAGGTCTCTGCCGTTCCGCCTTAACCTGTTGACAGGTTAAGCATTTTCTCACGAACTCAGCAATATCCTTCTTCATTCCTGGCCACCAATAATGGTTCCGGAGGGTACGGTACATCTTTGTACCTCCCGGATGCATAGCATAAGCCGAACTATGGGCCTCCTCAAGAATCCCGGCTCGTAACTCTGCCACTGCAGGTACACACAAACGGCCCAATTTCACAAGTGCTCCATCGTCCCGGATGGTAAAATCCTGTCTCCCATTCGCATCGACCTCAATTCTGTAAATACAGAGTATCAGATCCTGAAGTTGTGCTTCGATAATCCGATCAATCAGTACAGGTCGTACATGGAAGCTGGCCAACAAAGCTCCATGCGCATCCGTACCCAAAATAACTCCCGCCTTCCGGAGTTCCACTAGCAAAGGAAGATACACCATCCCTAGGTGTGCAACGGATCCTGCTAACTTCCTGCTGAGTGCATCAACCACCACATTGGCCTTACCCGGATGGTATTCGATCGTACAGTCATAGTCCTTCAGCAGCTCCAACCATCTCCGTTGTCTCATGTTAAGCTCCTTCTGAGTGAATAGGTATTTAAGACTCTGGTGGTCGATGTATATCCGACACATTGCGCCGAATAGATAATGCCTCCAGATTTTCAGAGCATGAACCACCGCCGCCAACTCCAAATCATGGGTAGGGTAGTTCAACTCATGAGTCTTCAGCTGCCGGGATGCATAGGCGATAACCTTGCCAGTTAGCATCAACACGCAGCCCAAACCTTGCAGCGATGCATCACTGAAGACCACAAACTCTCCACTGTCATCCGGCAATGCCAGGACAGGTGCAGTGGTCAATCGATCTTTCAACTCTTGAAAACTCCGATCGCACTGCTCGTCCCAGATAAACTTCACTCCCTTCCGAATCAAACGAGTCAATGGTGCATCAATTTTGGAGAAACCCTCCATGAATCTCCGGTAGTAACCTGCTAATCCGACGAAACTCCGCACCTCGATCACCGTTGTCGGTCTAGCCCAGTTGGTCACCGCTTCTATTTTCTGGGGGTCCACGCTAATCCCATCCGTAGATATCACGTGTCCCAGAAAACCAATACTGCTCAGCCAAAACTGACACTTGCTCAGCTTGGCGTACAATTGTTCTTGTCTCAGCCTCTCCAAGACCAACAGTAGATGTTCCTCATGTGCACGGGCACTCCTCGAGTACACCAAAATATCGTCGATGAACACAATCACGAACTTATACAGGTAGGGCCGGAAGACCCGGTTCATCAGATCCATGAATGCTGCTGGAGCATTCGTCAAACCAAAAGGCATAACCAGGAACTCATAGTGTCCATAACGGGTTCGAAAAGCAGTTTTCGGAATATCCTCCTCCAAAATCCTCAGTTGGTGATACCCAGACCGCAAATCAATTTTCGAGAAGCACTGAGCTCCCCGCAACTGGTCAAAAAGGTCATCGATTCTGGGTAGAGGATACTGGTTCCTCAGCGTCACCTTGTTGAGTTGTCGATAGTCAATACATAAACGGAGACTTCCCTCCTTCTTCTTTACGAACAACACCGGTGCTCCCCACGGTGAAGTACTCGGTCGGACATATCCCAAATCCACCAACTCCTGCAATTGAGTCTTGAGTTCTCGTAACTCGGCCGGCGCCATCCGGTATGGTGCCTGGGATATAGGTCGGGTACCAGGGAGTAGTTCAATTGTAAACTCGATCTCCCGTGAGGGTGGCAATCCAGGTAAGTCTTCTGGGAATACATCCGGAAACTCGCATACCACCGGTATTTCGTCGATACCCGGAGTATCAACCCGTTCCGACCACATGCGCCAGATAAGCCTGGCATCCCTTCCGTAGAAGTTTGGTAGCAGTAAGTGAAGAAATCACTTCAGGAGGCGAACCGTCACGTTCCTCCTGAAAGATAACCTCCGGCAAACCCGGGCTCCGCAGAATCACTTGCTTGCTACAACAGTCGATGAGCGATCTGTGCTCCGATAGCCAATCCATCCCTAGGATTATATCGAAGTCGTGGATATCCAGAATAATTAAGTCTGCTGGTAAATCCACATCCTCAATTCTTACCGGGCACCTCCGAATCACCTGATTCACAAGGTACACGATGCCCATTGGGGTGTCAACACCCATTTCACAATCTAAAGCCGATACCACACAATCAAGCATACCAGCACAACTTTTCGAAATAAAAGAATGTGTAGCCCCCGCATCCATCAATACACGTACAAGAAGGTTTAAGATATGTAGTGTACCTGTGACCACGCCTGGGGCAGTCCTCGCCTGCTGCTGGGTCATTGCAAACACTTGGGCCCTCGGCCCTCCGTTCCGTCCGCGCCCGCGCGCGCCACGCCCAGCACCACGGTCACCTCCCGGACCGCGACCTCCATTAGTGTGGGAAGCCGTGCTCTGCACCACACTAGAGCCCCCAGCGTCGTTGTTCTTGGACAACTGCGGGCAATCACAGGCATAGTGGCCCTCCTCTCTGCAAGCAAAGCAAGTTACTGGCCTTGGCCTGTCCGAATGCCCACCAGAAGCACCGCTCCAAGATGAGCGCTGCCCAAAGTTGTATCCTGATCCTCTGCCCTGAGAGCCTCCGCGTCGACCTGACCAGCCACGACCCTTGAAGGATGAGGGTGGTCCCCTGTAGCCCTATCCCTTGTTGTTCTTCTGGCCTGATGGCCCACGATGTGGGCGATCCTGACGTCGCCCCTCGCCCGAAGGCTGTCGTGTCTGGTGTGCAGCCAGACTGGCCTCCACATGCACCGCAGCGTCGACCAAATCTCTCAGTGAAGCATGAGTAGCAGCAGTCACACTTGCCCGGATCTCCCCTCGGAATCCAAGCTCAAACCTTTGGCATTTTTCCTCCTCCGTGCTCACGAAGGATGCAGCGAACCGGGATAGTTTTCCGAAAGTTTGCTCGTAGTCCGCAACGGACATATCACCCTGCTCCAACCGCAGGAACTCAGCCTCCCGTTCTGCGCGAAAGGATCGCGGGTAGTACTGGTCCAGAAATCTGGAACGGAAAGCTTCCCAAGTAGTGGTATGGACAGACCATCCCGACATTTCGAGTCCGTGCCGCCACTGGTAGGCTCCTCCTTCCAGAAAGAAGGCCGCCAAAGTTACCCGTTCGCCCGGAGGGCAGTGCATCACCGAGAAGATCCTCTCCCACTTGGTGATCCAATCATGAGCATCCTCGGGGTTTGATCCCCCGCAGAAAGGAGTGGCTCCCAAACGTTGAGCCCTTTCAATGCTCGCGCATTCCATCTCCCTTTCCAGATCCTCGTCAGTTCGTGTATGAGGAATTCTCCTAGGAGGCATAACCAACTGTCAAGAGGCATAGATCAAATAACGATATTCTTAAAAGTCAAAAAGTAACTAGTACTAATCGCTAGTCTAGCATGCTGACCATACCCTAGTACTGACCACAACCTAGTGCTCTGATACCAAGCTGACAGAACCCGCCCCGATCCTCTCTGGGACCATATGGGGACGTGCCCTGCTCCCGTCTGACACCCAATAATTCATACCAATTTTGACCTCAAAACCTCAAATGCATAAAATAATCAATTAAAGTCATACATCAAATCCGAATTAAACAGATGTCAGACAAGGGATGAAATCCAAAATTACCAGTTGCGAGCACGACTCTAACATAAACCTGCGGGTACACCACCCAGCAGGGGTTCAGGTACGCAGAAGTAGATCTATGCCTCAGCCTCAGGTTCCTCCTCTACCTCAGTATCACGACCTGGAGGGGTTACCAAAAACATTAAGGGTGAGTGGACCGAACTCAAGTTTATAAAACCATTTGATAAGTAAAACATATAATTTACCCCTCCGTTTTCCAAACATGCATGCAACCGTATTTAAAATCATAAGTCATATAATATGAACCATAAGGCATGTAATAAAACCATAAGTATAATTTTAGTTGCTGTACTATACACTCCAATCCCGACATCCCTGATGTCTGGCGTCCCTGACGTCCAATAAGGTCACAATCACAAGGCTACGCGTGCCACTCGGGTCTCAATTCCGAGTTCAATCCCCGAACCCCGTTCGGGTACAGCATCCCCGATGCTTAGCGTCATAGACGCTGGACGTTCTAAACGTCTGTGACCTCTCCGGGGTACCTCATCCGGAGGAGACAGTATCATATGAATGGATCTATACAGTGCAGTACCAAATACATTTTATTGATATCCACATGCAAGCATATATATATATATATACATAGATAGAATCCGAACCAATCATTAAGTTTCATCGGACGGGTCTCAAGCCCAAATACCGTGAAACGTGCCATAACCATATTTTCCATATCATCAAAACCATTATTGTTTTTAGCATGTGAATAAGTATAATAAACCAGAAAACATTTATGCACGCAAGGGTTTAAGAAAATGGCCCACTCACTGTACGATCCCGCGGTGAACCTGAGCGTACGAACTTGTACCGGGATTATCGTACAATTCCTGTCAGTCCAAATCACATGTAAGTGTCACTACAAGTCTTAAACGTTTAACCACAAAGTCCGAAATAGAACCCGGCTCGGGGAAGCCGTCCAACACGTTTCCCGAGGCAATCGGCCCTAAACTGACCCATCACAAACTATCTCAGATCAACATGGTTATTTCGCCAAAAATGTTCAGAATGATGAGAGGAATAAAAGTCATGTTGATCGTGATCGGAGATAAGCCCCAACGCGCCCTTACGCGCCGCCCAAAGTGGCTGCGCGTGAAAGTCACGCGCCTGACACTGTAGCTACAGTGTCAGCACCTTCACCCGTTTGTCTGTAATTCGGGCCTGCCACCCGCGGCTTGACCCGGTTAATTACCCATCAATTCCTACTTGATTTCAATCCAATTTGATCCTAACATGTTATTTAAACATCTAATTTAAGTTCTGAGTTATTAATTATCCAAAACCAATCCTTAAATGGCCCCTCGACCCGTGATCATCCAAACGGGTCAATCACCAGAACTCACTGGTTTCAAACCCATTGTCCAATTAACTTCACAGGAAGTATAACGGGATCAAAACGAACCAAAATGAATAATCAATTGTGTCTGAAAGTACCTGAAGGTCGTCGTCCCAAGCTCTGCGATTTCCCTGAAAACAGCAGTCACCGTCCCAGCTCACCCGTGGCTGATTGCCTTCGATTTTGATATGGTTGTGTTCTAAACACTCCCAGAAAGCTTACTCTGCGATTAGATTGGCCCAACACACCGTAGAAATCAAAAACCCGATTTCCCTCCAAAAATTCCCGAAATGGTTTCTCTCTGGTTCCACTCTTATTTTCAGTCCTTCCAATACCAGAGTGAAGCTCACACACTATATAATCAGTTTTAATTAATTTCAAGCCGTCCCAGAGGCTCGTGGGTGCCCTATTGTCCACTGAAAAATGTCCCCCGAAAAGCTTCAAACTTGAATTAATATTGGGGTTGTGCACGGTGGATGCAACAGACCACGTTCTAAAGCATCAGATATTCCCAACTTTCCAGCACACAATTGCACAGCCAATTGCACGATTGAACCACCGCACATGGTGGTGCCGCCCATGTCCCCCGCGGTCTGCTACAGTAACCAGGGCAAAAAGACCAAAATGCCCCTGGTTCAATAATTACCAAAATACCCCTCACTTCCTAGACCCGTAACTCAGCCATACGAAGTCCGATTTCGGCGTGCCGCCTGTCTACGGACTCAGGACGTCGAGACCTACCCATCGATCCTTGAGTCGCGTGAAAATTAATTGTCAAACGAAAAGTCAACATTTTCGCCCGTGAAGTCCAACTTACGGTAATGCCCCTGAACTTCCGATAGTAATAACTTTTTCCCTGATTGTCGAAATGGACGTGCCACCTGTCTATGGACTCGTGACGTCCCGTACTACGTCACGGTCATAGGTCAAAGTCCATTTAACTCATCAATCAAAAAGTCAACAATTTGACCATATCAATCACAAAGGTAAAAACGTCAATTCACACATTAAATTGCAATATTAAAATCCTCGAATGTCCGGGGTGTTACACCAGACATCAGGGATGTCGGGGTTGGGTTTTACAGTGCATTATTATTATGATTGCTTTCCCTATTCGGTTATATATGATTATATGATTTTATGATACTATTACGATTATCTATGTTTTGACTCAATGCATGTAAGTTTGAAAACGGAGGGGTAAAACCTTATGATTATTATATTATTATTAAACTGGTTTTGGAAACAATGTTTATTTTCAGCTCACTCACTCTTTATTGTTTTATTGATCCTTCCAGATCGTGCGACCAAGATAGAGGAGGAAAACCCGGAGTCTGAGGCATAGATTTCGTTGTTGCGCACCTGTATACCCTATTGGATAGGTTGATCACCGTTTTGTAATCTAACATTTGTGCTCGTATTTTGTATTTGTACTATCACTGGTCTGACAGTGTTGAACTCTAAACTCGTATGTTTGACTTTATTTGTTTAATTCGAAAAACTTTAAGTCCGTTAAGAGTAATTTCGATATTTTAGAGTTATTGTTAGATGGAAGTAGGGCACATCTCCGAGTGGTCCCAAGGGAATTGGAATAGGTCTTGTCAATAAAATACAACCTATGCTATTTATTAAAAAGCTAGTGCTAGATATGGGCTACGTACTCTTGTGCATGATCTTAAATCATCGACATCAGGTCCCAACTGCCCACGGTTTATTTTGCAAACCCTTCTCTTTTGTTTCGCCGTGGAAGAAATCTTCTCTCTGTAGGACGTTGGTTGGGCCACTCATTTCTCTCTTGCCTTGTGGACTAGTCATTCTCCTTACAAACCGTGGGTGACTACAAGATGGGCCACAATCCTATGCTAATTGGATATAATTGGGCTTTCTTAACTCCGCCCGCGGGCAAATCCCACTGTATCCCAGTCTCCCAGAGCTTTATGAACAAACAGACCAACCGTCGTAAATTCATCATCTTCCTCGTCTCCTCGATTTCTCGAAAGTCTAACTTGATCTTCGTCAGGTAATCATCTAGTCGATTTTCTCTTCGTTCAGCTTGAACCGCTGTTGAATTGTGGCTTTCTTTTTTTTTTCTTTTTTTTTTTTTGAGAAAAATTAGATAGAAGAAAAGAAAAAGCTATATCATCGATCGATCCGGACGCTTTTTTCATGTATTCTATGCTCAGAAACGAACTAAGTAGCTTTATTAATTTAGTTTGTGAATTGAATGGAGTCATTTTTGTTTATATAATGCTTTTAATTTCTACATATTTTCATATTTCATTTTGTAGAATCCGATTTTCATGGAGGGACCGGGAAATGATGGAGCAGCATCGGCACCATTGGCTCAGTGGAGGAGCGATTTTTCAAGGGCATTCCAGTACTATTTGGATCGGTCAACGCCACACACTGTCAATAGGTGGCTAGGAACCCTAGCCGTGGCAATGATTTACATTCTGCGTGTGTACTATGTCCAGGGGTTCTATGTTGTCTCCTATGGCCTGGGGATCTATGTCTTGAATCTATTGATTGGATTTTTCTCTCCGAAGGTTGACCCGGAGCTTGAAGTCTTGGATGGGGCTTCATTGCCAACAAAAGGTGCTGACGAATTTAGGCCTTTTGTTCGCCGCCTTCCTGAGTTTAAGTTCTGGTATTTTTCTTTCATTCTTTTGGTTCAAATTTTCAGTACTGTTACTAACTAAACAATCAATGTTATTGCTCTAGGGCTCGGTGTCTGGACTGTTGATTGCAATTTCTCATGTTTGGTGTGCTCCTCGTTTTGATGAAGCCCTTTTTCCATTGGTGTGTGTATTTGTAATTTTGTATGGTCGCGTAAATGCATCGTTTTAGTTTTCATAAAATGTTTGAAGTGTGGTTTGGGGTACGTTTGCATGAGGAACTTCAAAATAACCAAAAGATTAGGCTATATTAGTAACAAATGCATTACAAACAATTGAATAAAGTGCTTGTAAGTAGGTAATTGAGTAACTAGAAAGGGAGCACATGCACCACATGAGCATAGTAAAACCACTAAATAAGGGATTTCCAAATTAACGCCTTGATATGTGTTACGTAACAAATCTCTCAAAATGCATTGCATCTAATCATTTACAAATTCTCTGGAACTTTGAAGTTCCTCATTTATAACTATTTTTTCCTAGATCCTTGGTAATCTGAAGTTCGCCATCCAAACACAACCTTGATGTAATGGATCTGTTGAGTTGAGCATCAGGGCATGCAGTTCACCTTACAGAAATGAACGTAAACCACATTTTTACTCCTTAGTTCTTTACAAAAGGGTATTGTTAGGTTTCACTTTAGTTGTAGAAAACTTTTGTGACTTTGAATAACGGCCATCAACTGTCATCTGTCTCATTACTTGAGGGTGGGAGTAGTTTTTATGTACTAGAGGGCGGTTCTTCTGTTGAAGTGCGATCAGGTTGTTGGAGTTATTACATGCCTTTAGTCAATGTTAGCTTATGCCATGAAGTATTAGTTAATATATCAAGAACTGAATTTCAGATTTTAATGCAACCTGATTTATGTGTCCGAGAAGTACTCTGCATTGTTTGAATACCTCAGCGAGGTTGAATCGTCTCTAGTTCGTTATTTTGCTTCTTTATATCACAGGTTTTAAATCTTGGAGTGTTTTTATGCATTGATACTGTATTAATCTTTGCTATTTTCGTTTCCTAAAAAAATGAATTTTTAATGGTTTCAGGTATTCCATCACAAAGGCATTTATTGTTGCATTTATGCTGACCTTTATTTCTGTGCTGGATGTCCCTGTTTTCTGGCCAATACTGTTATGCTACTGGATTGTTCTGTTTGTCTTGACAATGAAAAGGCAGATCCTACACATGATCAAATACAAATATGTTCCTTTTGATATTGGAAAGCAGGTGCATAAACATTTTTGGTGCTTTCTTCCCATCTCTGGCTGGTCCTCATGCGGAGGGCATTCATTCCTAACTATTTTATCTATCTTTATTTGTTTTTGACAGAGGTACACTGGAAAGAAGTAACCTGAATTGGAACGACTTTTTCTACAAATCTAACTCCAAGTATCAACTAATCTTTAGATCTTGTGGTAAAGGAAAATCATCTAGTGTTGGCTTTTTTAATATGCTTTGAAGGTAATGTTCTTTAGTTTTCTTGTACATGGGCTAGACTCTCTAGTTTAGAAGTGGATGATAGGTCTTGTCCGGATCCCCTATAGTTAATCGAGTGTTTCTATAGGCCTTAACAAGGTTGGAGGTGCTCTGGTTTTCTGTTAATGATTGCCCAGCAGATTAAAAGACACGCCTAACAGCAGACTTCTTTATAGTGTTCTATTTGTTATAAGGGAGTTCTTTGTATTGGTTGCGTTTTCATTCTTGTAAACTGAAATATTAGTTGGCACCCTTATTGTCGTTGATGTTGAAAGAAATACTTGCAAGACTAAACTGAGGATGAGTATGCTGTTATTATATCTCGTTTAGAACTAAACAAGAGTGTGCTTTTCTTGTGCTGCATCTAAATCTCCATGGTTCGACCCTAGGAAAACAATCTTAAGGTGCATTTGTCGAACCCTTAAGGTGTATTTGTCTTGGTCTCATTCTCATTTTCCAAGTATTAACTGCAGTAACGCAATCTTCATGATGACCTATGCACAAGAGGCAAGAAATAGGTGATTTTCGAAGGAGGCCTTGTATACTACACGTACTGACGATTGTTGGAACTCTTCCTGTAGATGCTCATGAACTTTGCCACAAATTCTGCATAAAATTTAAAACCCCATGATTAACCGTTGATGCATCAATTGTTTGAAGCATTTTGGTATGGTTTAAATTTTGCAAATGTTACCTTCTAGTTTCAGTAATGCACTGGCTCCTGCTGGGAGTCTTTTCTCCTACACAAGGACAACATTTTAGCTAGGTCACTTTCGCAGTTCTCGCTCTCAGCAAGGTAAATTAGTAGGCAATGAGGGAGAGGGAGAGGGAGAGAGAGAGAGAGCTTACATAATAGGCATGCCAGTAATAAAGCTCCCTCTTACAACTACGATCTATCCCCCTTAGGAAGTGCTCGACGAGCTTCTGCATTTTCGAAGATGAAATATTTTATCATAAAAGCGTACTTTGGTGAATAAGTATATGCGAAGAACAAGTATAGGATCGATACAATACCAGTAGTATCAGTTTCGGATTCACGAAATCAATC
Organism: Prinsepia uniflora; assembly: GCA_032719365.1. Taxonomy (NCBI): domain Eukaryota; kingdom Viridiplantae; phylum Streptophyta; class Magnoliopsida; order Rosales; family Rosaceae; genus Prinsepia; species Prinsepia uniflora. The sequence goes on from CM064876.1 coordinate 24,708,871, forward strand.
AGAAGCTTTTGAAACTTTCCCCGGATGAAAAATAATCTGATAACAATCCATTTAGATCATCAATGACTGAGGAATGAGATTCACATCAATCAATGGCTAAAAACTCTTGATTAGTAAAATGAAATGATTACCTTTTAGTAGATGGATCAGCTAGAATTTCCAAAGCAAGTTCAAGCAACACCTCTTCCCAACCAAGTGGAATTGGTTGTTCATCTCCAAAAGGATAGCTGCGTTTAGGTACAGCTCCACATAAATTAACCTTTCGCCTGAGTTCTTATCCTCTCTTCCAAATTTACATAGAATAAAGTAAAATATTGCTTGTATAAAATTAGTAAAGTTTTAAGTTTATCTCACTTGTGTGCTTTGCATGCTTCAAGAGCCATGATTGCTTTTCTCAGGTTCTGCTTTGATTTATTAGCAATCTTATTAGCAAAACTTATAGGTAGGTCAAAATCTTCCTTTCTTGCTATCTGAATAAGCACTTCCATAATCTGGAAATCAAAGTGGGTTAATAAGCAACAACGTTTTGGTACCAAACCTGAAAAATCAATAATAAACTTACTTCATGAGTTACGGGAGGATCAACCCTGATAACTTTGCACCGGTTTTTAACCGACTCGATGATGTTTGCGTCGTTTTCACAGCAAAGTATGAGCTTACAGGATTCTGAGAAACAGTCCATGATCCATTTGATCAAGTGCTGGATGTGCTCTGCTGCTTTGTCAACCCCATAAAGAACTATCACTGAAATTCAACAAGATGGAAACCATGTTAGCTTTTGAGGTAATAGGCCAATCAGGTGCTGCTTGCTTTTTAATTGATATCAGCATGTGATTGATTTGGGATACTGCCAAATTAATGACATCCGGTTACATGGAGGTTCTTCTCGTTTAGAGAGAGTTGAACCTTTATGGTTTTCCTTGAAATTGAGTGTGCTGACTTCAGGAGCAATTGCATTGTCATTGTTAATTTCCCTTACTAAACCCATTAGGGCATATCTGGCATTTGTTTCCAGTTGCACATTGAGCTCTACATGGTGAGCACTTGATGTTAAAGGAACCACCACTTGCATTGTCCTTTGTTCCTGTCATACATTTGAAAAACATCATAAACTCCCTGATAACATTATCAACACTCTGGAATTCCATGGTTTTTATATATTTTATCGATTACCTGAACCTGGAAATATCTCAAGTCATGAGATATCTGCAGACAAAGAAAAAGTCAATTCAGACAAAGAAGAAAACAAATATTTGAACTTCATTGGATCTGATGCGAAGGAACATACTTCCCAACTTGCATCCCCATATATTTCTCGCAGATAAGCCATTGTTAATGCTTTCTTCCCCGAACCAGATGGCCCCGTAAACAAAATATGAGGCGAAATGTTATCAATCACCTACAAGACCAAAACTTTATGAGCAAGAAAGCATGGGAAAGCATATATCTATGAAAATATGACTCACGAGTTGTTTGAGAAGTTGAGCTTCTTGTTTATGGCAGGTGAATCCATTCAAGGAAGCCGGCCGGTGCTTATCAGCCAAGAACTGTCTCAGACTTTCGACCACGAACGCCTTCTCAATGAATGCAGCTTCGTTGAATGTACCTCGCTCTGGTGATTTCTTCTTGTCCTTGCAGGAACCCTTTCTCATACACGAGAACCATGTTTGGCTTTCGCTTTTTCTTCGATTCTCTGTGAATTTCCTCATGCTAGCAGTTGTTGTCCCGCTTCCAAAGCTGCTCGGCCTGCTGAGTCCCGAGCTTGAGGTCGTGGTGGTTGTCTGAGACAACCCGTAAGGTGATGGAAGGCTGCGGAGATTAGCATTGTGATAGAAATTCCCATTTCTCTGCTGGGAAAGAATTTTGGGTTTGGAGCTAAATTGGCTTTCAAATCCACCATTCTTATTTGGTAACACATTTCTAGACAATGCCATGGGTTTTCCCTCTCTGGAAAAAAAGATGTCACCTGGTGCAATGGAGTCTGAGCTTTCATAAACTGGAGCTTTGTTATTAGGGTTAGGAGAAGTTATTTCCAGCTTTGCAAGGGCAAGCATTTCATTGATTTCACCAACAGACGGCGATTTCATCTGAGAATTACTTGGTTTCGTTGGCGTTCTACTTATCTCCCCTTTCGTTGTTCTACTTCTCTCCCCTTTCGTTGGCGTTCTGCTTCTCTCCCCTTTTGTTGGCGTTCTACTTCTCTCCCCTCTACTTTGTGTCTGATCATAGTTCTGTTGCTGCTCAATTTCTCTCGGAGATCTATGTCTTGTAGCAGCTGTTGATCTCCTGCCGTTCCTCCTGTGATGCAATTGATTTCTGTTTGATCCCACAATCTGGTCATCAACATCTTTCAAAGGTGAAATATGCCTTCTGCGCTCGGGCTTTGGCAAGGGGCTGATACTTCGAGCATTGCCATCTTCCCTCCTTGGCTTGTAGGGTGACTTGCTGCTAGTTCTTCTTCGCACCGGGCTTATCACAGAGCCTGCTCCAGGAGTAGGGCCGTCATAATCAATTCTTGAAGAGTGCCTCCGGCTCTGCTGCTTCAAGGGGTTTTTGTTCAACTCAGATTCCAAGCCTCCATTCATAGTCCTTTCATTTCGGCCATCCCACGGGCTATCTGGGATCTCAGTCTCAGCATCAGACGGCTCGTATCCACTCCTCCTCTGCTTCACTGGAGTCACGGAATTCCTACCGTGCCTTGTCCAGTTAGTTTCCATTTTCAGCCAAGGCCCTGAAATCGGAAGTCCGAAATTGGAAGTGTTTCTGTTGGTATTTAAGTTTGGAAGGAAGATATAACAAGGCCAAAATCAATAGGGTTTAATTATTTGAGATCATATTGGAGACAATGAGAAGAACGAAGAAAAATGGCATCTGAGGTATACATATGAAGGAGGAGATGTTTAAAACGTTAGCATGCCGATGCTTACTAAGAAGAGAGACATGGTGATGTTAACAATGTCTATGCTGGGATTGACAAATTTACAGCTATATTAAAACACGATAAAAAAGAAAGGGAGAAATTAGAAAGAACAGAAGTGTCTGTTTTTCCACTGATTTCTAAGTTGGAATTTTGAGGTTTTGTCTTTGTCCTCTCCCTGTGTTATTGGGAGTAGCCTACTGGCAAAGAGGTGGAACTTCAAATGGAATATAACTTGTGCGGCAAGGCACCGGCAGCTATAACGGCATAATGTTGTCATCCTCATTTCGTCCTTGGTACAAGAATCACTTTTCTTTAATCCCATTTTCAATGTCTTTTTCACTCCTTGTGCTAGAGATAGAGACAGACCTTAAAATCGGAATTAAAGAAAGGGTGAGGATATATAATCAACAAAGTAATCAATAAATGTGTTACATATAACCTCATATACTTTCTGATTTTTGATAGAAGGAATTGGAATAATGTTTTTCTAAATTCGAAGGAAAGCAAACTCATCAACAAGAGCTTTTTTAGATTAATAGAAAACGAAGGAATGATTTTACTTGGTAGTTGCTACTGAAATGGCGTTGCAGACGCAATGAGCCTGGTTTCATGAATTGGGCTGAAGGCCTCTGTTCTCGATCAAGTCACTAGAGCACATGAGGATGACATTGGAATGGCTCCGAAGTGCGAAGGCTCTCTCTGAAAACGAGCGTAAAGTTTTGAGCTCAAAATCAAATGATGTACCGGCATGTCCTTTGCGGTCCTCTTCACTCTTCAGGTGATCTCGGTCGTCACAAAAACTATAACCCAGCTGCAACTGGGCTTTACAAAATACGATTCCATAAATTTGCGCCCATGGAAACTCCCGCGAGAATTCTCAGTCTGAATCGCCAGCTCTTCACCAAAACGAGGCTGTCGGCGCTTAATTTCGCTCCCAAACTTCATCGACCCGCGAAACCCTCACTTCCATTTCACACTCTCGCTCGAAACGCCGTCGTTAAAGGATCCTCTTTTTCGCTTTCTCTCACGCAGTCTCGTTCCTCTTTCAGCTTCTCTGCCAATCGAAACCCCTTCAAATCCCGCGTCTTCTCTCTCATTTCCCTTCCCCTGACCAACGAATTCAACCCCTCACTCTCCCACTCACATGACTGTATTTTTAAGTGGAACCGAGCTTTCCAGAATTGTGTTAACGGAAATGTGGCTTCTTTCGGTACACAGAAACGTGAATTGACGGTGGTGTTGCTGGGTTGGCTTGGGGCAAAGACCAAGCACTTGAAGAAGTACGTGGAGTGGTACAATTACAGAGGCATTCACGCTGTGACCTTCGTTGTTGATACGAGGGAGGTGCTCTGGTTTGATTTGAGCAACCGGGTCGAACAATGGGTCTCCGATTTGGCCCACGAGCTTATTTCGTGGGTTGATCTGGTGGAGGATGGGAGAGAAAGGTGTTTGCTTTTTCACGCTTTCAGCAACACGGGTTGGTTTTTGTAGGTACTCTTTGTTTATTTCTGAAAATGATTGCTTTGTGTTAATACTTTGTTCTGAAATCCGAATCTGATGGCAGCCATTGTTTCTTAGATTTTTTTTATTTGTTGCAGATATGGTGTCATTCTTGAAATTCTACTGGATAGGCCAGACCTCATGGAGAAGATTAAAGCGTGTGATGTTGATTCAGGAGCAGCTGAACCTTTTAATCCTAAGGTTTTCATTGCCATGGATTCATCTGATTTTGAAATGTTGATTAGTTCATTCGAACATGCCTGAAATTTTGATCAATTTGTTTGCCTTAGATTGACTACCTGATGTGCTTTTGTTTGGATTCCTGTTTTATCAAATGGATTTATATTCACTGCTTATTAGAATGTAGCATAGCACCCTGCAATGTACTTTGTCTTTGGGTTCTCAATTGCAATGTCGATTGAATTTCTTTTGTAATTAATTGAATCTGTTGAAATCAAATTGGCCAATTATATATTTTGCTTATATAACTTTCGTCAGTTTTTATGATTATACATTGATGCGAGTTCATCAACCTGAGCTATGTGTTTCTAATTAGGTTGTATGTTTTACTCTGGATATATGCTAAGCTTCTTTAACCTTTACAGGTTTGGGCAGCCGGATTTTCTGCTGCGATTTTGAAGAAACGCAGCTCCTTAACAAGCCCTGCGTTTGAGGCTAGAGAATCCAACGAGCCTGGAGGTGCAGTGAACATGTCAAAGATGCAAGAAGAGAAGCTTCCAGTAGTGGAAACAATGGTTCTGGTGGTATTAGAGTTTTTGTTTTCAGCTCTTCTAAAGTTGCCTCATGTGAATAGGTAAGTTAAACAAACAGGCTTATCATATCAATTAACCATAAACGATTTTACTTAAATCGTTTTTTGCAGGAGATTAACGAAGATCGTTTCGATTCTCTCAGAAAACAGTCCTCACTGCCCGCAGCTTTACCCGTATAGCACTGCTGATAAAGTTGTTCCATACCAGTCCATCGAGTTGTTCATAGCGCAGCAAAGGAAGATGGGTAGAATGGCGAGATCCTTCAATTTCGGGTCATCACCCCATGTGGATCACTTCAGGAGTTTTCCCAAATTATACTCTTCAGAGCTTGAATGTTTCTTGAAAGATTGTTTAGATTAAATACATCTGCTACCATGTAAATTCCACAAATGTCAATCATATTTTCTTTTACCTTCATCAGATTCTTCTGACGAATTTGCGTATACACATAGTTTGTATATTACATAATTTTGAATTGGCCTTATATTACATTTCCATCTAAAATAACCTTAATAAGAAAGAAAAAAAAAAGCTTTACGAATCATATTTGACTAAAAAATGAAAAGAAAATATTTAAAGAAAGTAAGATCTTGTCTGCGGCAAGCCAACCAGAGTTAGAGGTACGGTAGCCAACCAGATTGTCTACGGCAAGCCTCGTCCTTCAACCTCAGCGGTAAGCCTCTTCCTTTGCTGCCGCCGGTAAGCCTCTTCCTTTTTTGCCACCGGTAACCCTCTTCCTTTTTTGCCGCCGGTAAGCCTCTCCCTTTTTTGCCGCCGGTAAGCCTCTCTCTTTTTGGTCCAAGTCTGGCCAAATTTGTAGTCAAATTTAACTTGAAATTACTCAGTAATTAATATAATTAGTTATATTTTAAAGTCACTAAAGCAATACTCTCTACATTCAAAAGAAGAAAAGAAGAAAAGAAGAAAAGAAGAAATTAAAATTTATCTGAAACTCTCAAAATATCTCCATCTGATTATTCAAGATAAGTTGAGTTAAAAGATAGGTGTCAGATAATCATAAATGGGACATGAAAGGGGACACCAATTTTGGACAGGTGATCCGCTCCCCAGATGACTACTTTGGAGGACTCGCCGGTGAGCGCCAACCTCTCTCCGCCGAATACATATGGAGCCGTGGTTCTCGGCGGCACATTTGACCGGTTACACGATGGCCATCGCCTCTTTCTCAAGGTCTATTTCTTCACCTTTTACTTTCTCTTTTTGATTTGGGTTTGTAAATTTTATGATGCTGAAATGAATTGCGTGGTGGAAATGGAACCACGCAGCGGCGGAGCTGGCAAGGGATCGAATTGTGGTTGGGCTTTGCGACGGACCCATGTTGGCTAAGAAAATGGTCTAATTTAATCATCATTCAACTTGAGCTTGAGTTTGAGTTTTTCACCAATTTACAAATGGTTGCATTTCCATGAATTTGTTGAATTAGATATCAATGTAGTGGTTTTTGTTGCTAAATGGGACAGTTTTCTGAGTTGATACAACCCATCGACGAACGGAGGCATGCTCTTGAAAATTACATCAAGGTATTATTATTCTGGACAAGAAATTAGGAGAGATTTTGAATTCGCATTTTTAGTAGACATGGTTTAATATTGCAGAACCATATATATATATATATATATATATATATATTTTTTTTTTTTGTGTTAAACTAAATCTACATCTGAATCCCACTAGCGAAGTAAAATTCTCAAAGAAAAATGTGTTAAAGTCTGCAACCTTAAGAGAAAAGTATGGTGGACTAGTGGACTCTCTATTTTTATGTTTCTTTTTAAACATCTGATGCAAAATAATTAATACTGTATGGTTTTAAATCCCTCTTTATTATTCAGACATCTAAATTCAGCGTGTTGTAGCTGAGGTTGTGCGTTTGAGGTGGATCATGTGTTCTGCCACCATATGTCACCCATGCTAATCGAGCTAATTAAACTTGGGAAGCCCTAACTCCATCTCTATGATCAACAGTAGATGGATGATGAGTGAAGCAATTTACGTATCGTTTGGTATGTCGTATTGTATTCATTATTTCATTTAGATAGATTAATCTGTCCACCAGATAGACTTATTATTCAGTCAGATGTTTGGTACTTTGCCGTATTAGAATATCGACTATATTGTATTGGCCGGATTATATTATAATAATTGATGCGAAATAATTATATCTTAAGTATTAATTATGTATGTTATTATTATTATTATTATTATTTATTTTTAATAATAATAATTATTATTATTTTAACTTTTTAAAAATTTTAAATTTAAATTTTTTATCATTATTAGTATTCATTAAATTATAATGAATTATTAAATTTTATTTTATTATTAGTAGTATTTATTAAATTATTATTAATTGTTATTTATTATTATTATTATTGTACTTTTCAAGATTACTAATTATCCGACTATTTAATACGTATAATTTTGAGGGTCTTATTTTAGCCTGTCTGAACCGTATAAAGACATTCAACTGTATTAATTTATACGGTGACTAATTAATACGACTGATACCAAATACTGATTTTGTACTATATTATCCTATTCATTCCCTTATACGACATACCAAAGGTAGCCTTAAAGTAGTAAATGGGTAAACCAGAGTGTGTGATCCACTATTTGTAGATAAACCGTACCAGTTTGCTTAGATCAATCTTTTTCCTTCGGACCCTTCCCCATTCTCTTTTTTAGCTGGGTCAAGTTGTTCTGCCATCTCAATATAAGGCCTTTGCTAGTATATCATTTTGGTAAAGGTTTTTGAAAGTGGACGTGGTGATAGTATACATGCACCATCAACCTTACTATCTCAGAAGCAATGCATTTAATAATATCTGCATGGTTCCACTAAAAATGTGTTCTTTTCTTACGTTGAATGATGATACTTTGAGTCCTCAGTTTCTGACAATTTATGCAGTCTATCAAGCAGGGGCTGGTCGTGCAAGTTGAACCTATTGCAGATCCTTATGGCCCCTCGATAGTTGACGAAAATTTGGAAGCAATTGTTGTGAGGTTTGTTTCAGTCTCATTTCGGTTCTGTCATACTGTTGGGGAGGTGCATTTCGTCTCTTGGGAGATCTGATGTGGGTTATTATCATCTGCTTGATTGTTTGAAACTAATCTGTCTGGCTTTCGATTGCGCTGAGTTGTTCTTTCCACGCATTATCGGGTCTCCTCCTCACTGTTGGTAGAGTTATTTCTTCACTAAGTTAGTCGATTTGGTCTGTGGCAGCAAGGAGACTTTGCCAGGTGGACTGGCTGTTAACAAAAAAAGAGCTGAAAGAGGTCTTTCACAACTTAAGGTTTAACTTTGTTGCTATCAATTTGCTCTTTTTCCTTATTAAAAGAGTGAGCCTTTTCCAGTTTCTATGAGGAGTGAAAAACACTTAATGATGCTTAGGCCTTAATTTTACGGATCTTGTGCAGATCGAAGTTGTAGACCTTGTTTCTCAAGTATCTGGCGGTCGAGATAAGCTTAGTTCAACAACGTTAAGGAAGCTCGAGGCGGAGACAGTCAATAACGAATAGCCGTCGGTATAAACCAATCAAAGTCCTTATTTCTGAAAATGCTCCTGAAAACTACATATTTGTATTTGGAAGGGTTGAGGGTGAAAAATGTATGGAAATAATTCTGAGGAAATTATCTGTTTGAAAAACAGCAGATGCTTCTTCAACTTGAACTGGTCTTCGCAGCAATCATAAGTTATAATCTCCACTTCATAAATGAAGAAGAGGTTCTTGATATTATTGTTGGCATTGTGCAACATTCTGAGTTTTTAATTTTTATAAAGGATTTTTTTTTTTGTCAAATATTTTTATAAACGATATTAGGGAGTGGATTATTTGTATTAGGTATCGATTTGGTTATTTAAAAGAGTAAAAAAAGACCGACTTCAAGGAAACTAGTAGTGTTACTACTGTGTTAGTAACTTATTTTTTCTTCTTTTGATAAAAAAGATATTTTATTTAACCTCCTTACAAAACTGTAAATTACAAATCAAGAACTCAATTGTGAATAAGAATAATAACATAATTGAAAAATAATTTACGGTCAGAATAAGTTACAGACGAACTAATAAGAAACACAAAAAATGACGGACGAACTAATAAGAAATTAAGGATAAATTAAGTAAGAAATATACAAATTACAACAGTGACCGTTAACAAAAACTAAGGATAAATTAAGTAAGGAATGCGAACTATATTGCCTAATTAAAATATGGTGTTATCACTCTACACATTCACATCGAGAACACCATAAAATGAGAGCCCAATTTTGTTACACCAACAAAAACGACCAAAGAAGTAAATTATTACCCTTACACGAAAATTATCCAATACGATCCATCATGATTGGTTGGGGAAAATTAGCTTAATCAATGATAAGAATATTAAAAAAAAAATGGATAAGAAATGAATCAAATGATCAAAGCCGTTTTAACCAGCACGTTAATAACGGCGTCGTGCATGTCCACCGCCTTTCAGACTGAAAAAAATCAACGGCTATATATCGTTAACTGCAATTTAAATTTTAAGCGGTTATCCAAATCCCCCATTTGCCCCCAAAAGATTGCTCATCCCTCCTCTCATCTCTCCCAAAGAATTCCTTCTTCTCTGTTCTCTCGATCCCTTATCCTCCAAAATCCAACTGTCAAAATCACAGTGACAGTCATAAGAATTAAGAAAGCTAGTCGGCTAGAGGCATCGATTTCTTCAAGGTTCTTACCAAAGCCACAATTTTTTTTTTTTGTTCTTGTTTTCTGATAGACTTAAACCTTGAAATTTTAAAGTTTTATCAGATTGCTTCTGTTTGTTTTCGTGTTTTCTCTATGGAAATTATTGGTTTTGCTTCTTATTGATGAGTTTTTTCTTTTCTCATGGTGGTTAATTCTCTGTGAAATTCTTCAGATCTCTTGGAGCAGTAACAAAGAAGACGATCCGATTCTTGAATTTGAGAGGGTAAGGCTCCTTGAATCTTTCTTCAATGTCTGGGTTTTCATTTTCATGGTGCCATATCTCTTCCATTTATACTCGGTTTTCATTCATGGCTTCTCTTCTTTTTCAACTGGTTTATCATTTTGATGGCGTCACTTCTATTTGTATTGGGTTTTCATTTTCCTGGTGTCATATCTCTTCTATTTTTAACTGGGTATTCATTTTCATGGCGCTATCTTTCTTCAATCAATGCTGGGTTTTCATTTCCGTAGGAAATTTTTTGTGAAAGTTTTGATTTTTTTGACTTTTTTGCAGTTGGGTTTTCATATTCATAGGAAAATATCTGTGAAAGTTTCGACCTTTACGACTTTTTGTAGGTGGGTTTTGCAAATTCTCTGCAAAGATGAATGATTTGATGACAAAATCGTTCTTAAGTTATGTGGATCTGAAGAAACAAGCACAGAAGGACCTCGAAGCCGATGTTGATATTGAAGCAGCCCAACTCAACCCTTCAGACCAAGAAAACCTGTCTCAGTTCTTCCAAGAAGTCACAGCAATCAAATCCCATATGGAAGAGATCACCAATCTCTTGTATGATCTTCAGACCCTGAATGAAGAGGCACAGTCCACTCACAGTGCCAAGATCCTCCGGGGGCTTAGAGACCGGATGGAATCCGATATGGTCGCAGTGCTTCGAAAGGCCAGGATTGTCAAGGCAAGGCTTGAAGCCCTTGATCAGTCCAATTCGATTAGTAGAAAATTATCCCAATCCTTCAAGGAAGGAAGCACTGTTGACCGGACTAGAATGTCCGTCACTTGTGGCTTGAGAGTCAAGCTTAGAGGCATAATGGACAATTTCCAATCTCTGAGAGATAAGATTGTGGCGCATCACAAGGAAGATCTCAGGAGGACATACTACACTGCAATGGGTGACTTACCATCTGACGATATACTAGAAAGGGTGATTTCAGGGAGTTTGAAAGTCGATTTGTTTGAGGGGAAGACAGAATTGGACATTGGGAACAAAGTTCGACATGAGGCCATGACGGACATACAGAAAAGTCTGACCAAGCTTCATCAGGTTTTTCTTGACATGGCGGTTCTGGTTGAGGCACAAGGTGAAGAAATTGACAATATTGAAGAGAATGTGGCCAACGCCGGGAATTTCGTCAATGGAGGCACAAACAGTCTCTACTATGCAAGCCAGATGAAGAAGAAGAACAAGAAATGGGTGTTCTGGGTTTGGGCTGTGGTGGTCATTATACTTCTGGTTTGTGTCATTTCCATGCTGGCTTCTTGATTACAACCGAAATAATTAGGGTTCCTAGGTCTTAATACATAATTTTTTTTTTCTTTTCTTTCTGAGCTTTCTGAGCTCATAGAGAGCTTATCTACTGCTTTAATGGCAGCTTTTGCTTGTTGGCCGAGAGGAGTGCTTCTCTTGTTCCATTAAAATGTCAATGAACTAGATTCGCTTAATTGGGTTTGGCATTTGAATCCATGTCTGTGCTTAGTTATTTTTCCTTCTAATGTAGTGAATTTGGTCCAGAAATTCAGTTCAAAATCTCATAATTTAATGTGAAATTTTCGATTGTCTGCACTCTACATTGCCATTAGTGAACACAATAACGGATAGATCATGCGTAATGAAGAGAGAGATGATACAAAAGGATTACTAAATGAAAGGAAACATTATACTCAGATTGAAAGCATATGCAGGTATTTTCCATTATCGACTAGCTTTACTTGTTTTGTAACTTAGTTTTCTATAACAGGAAATAAGAAACTCGCGAGGGAAAGATATATTATTTCTACAAAATCGCATAACAGTAATCAGCCGTTCTTCAATTGATGCTAAGATGTTGTGTGGCAGTCCAGGTATGACCCGCCTCCAGCTGGACAATTCCAATCTGAAATTAACACGACAAGCAAGGAGGTTATGTTTGAGATAGAGACGGTAAACAGTTCATGATGTATGAGGATAATATCTAGACTATTCTATAAGAATTATTATCGGATTATGTGCCTTTTTAGCTCTAGAAAATGAAGAATCGGTTTTGATCATGTTCAAATAGTCACAAATGAAGAATTGGGGAAGTTAATACCTTTGCATTTTCAACACAAACAAAATCTTTGTAGGATTCTTCCATTGTTAGATATGGGTTCCACAAAACAGCATCTGTCCAACTACATGGGGAAAAAGGACAGGGAGCTACGCATGTGAGATAGAGAATGTTGATAACAATCTTATCAAACCAAATAAACGAAGTTTTGAACTCACTTTGAGTTCTTGATAGACATTATGTCGCCTAAGCCATTGTCAAAAATGCAACTCATTGAGTGCTTCCAAAGACAAGCAGTCCACAAATCCAGGAAACGTGATCACGTCTCTTTGTTATTAAGATAACAATCAGAAATGCCAAGCTATCTATGTCGAAAGCTTTGCAAAGATAGTGCTGAAAAGTAGATAAGCTACGATACAAGCATTTTGTTTATGAAAACCTGCTGCCCCAACAAACTTATTGCCCAGCAAATAGACTGAAAAAGAAAGCATTGAATTTATTTCACTTTCTTATGTGGTAAAAGCATTTCATGAAAATGGTACATGCCTGTCTTCCTTGCCCACCAATGGATTTTTGGGATCAGGATCTTTGTTTAGTGTTTTGCAGGGTTTCAAACCTTTCACTGATACCCCTTGTGCAGAAGCCTGCATGATAACGCTTAAATGTTAATAATTCACAATCAATTTTAAGATTCCTGGACTTTCAGACTTTGAAGTCATTAGAAGCAGCCTATATAAGTCCCCTCATCTTTATATTGCTAGCAATACCTTCCAGAATCAACCTAAAAATTACTATATTTTTAATATCTTAATCTTTTCCATCTCAAATGAGTCCTCAACACTGCCAATTTTTTTATCCCATAATGATAATTGAATCCCCGAGATAAAATGATTATACTTACCCGGAAGTATGTATGTAATGCTGTGCTGAATGAAAATGTCTTGCTGTCCGTATTTTTAATAACAAGTTCAGTGGCAAGGCTCTTTGTTTGCAAAGTGACCTGCAACCATAGAAGAAGTTTTGTTTTCCAACTTTTCAAATTTCAATATTATACCCAAATACCACTTGTAATTGTAGTCTAGAAAAGCATTGTTTTCATAGAAGGATGGCGCGACTGTATTCACCATCCTTTAATTCTAAAGTTATGGTAGGATCTCCTTGCACATTTTCAGAATCAATGACAGACCAGTTCAGATTTCTTGCAAATCCATGCTATTAAATGTAGAACATCTCCAAGTCTCAGTACAATAGCATAAAGCTGAATAACACAATCATATATATATATACGCTGCAGCCACAAGAAAGATAAGGATCTCCATAAGGAAATCCTTAATGGCAGCAAAAATGTCACTAGCCTCACTACCACCATGTCACATTGATTTTGTAAACATTTATCAAGAGATCAATCAACAAGAATAATTAAACTCTGCCTTTGCTGGCACTCATCAGAACAATGATCTGATGGCCCACTCTAATCAATTGAACTCATAAAACTAAGACATGAACAAAAAATAGAGGACCCTACCTGCTGAATTGGGCCTGGTCCAAACTGTGGGAAACAATGTGGAATGCCGCCACTCTCCGAAGAGAGATATAGTCAGTATCTGACAAAATCCCAAGCTTTCAGACAACATGCTTATACATTAGACACATACTTATATCAAACGCATTCCAGACCCTCAGAGCATACAAACACAAAGACTACCAGTAGCCTGTATCTATCCAAGTGACTCAAGATATTAAGCACATTGCCTTAAATGACTCAACTCCAAAGAAAATTATCCAAATTAATTTCGAAATCCAAAACAACCTGATTGGTTTCTTCTTATTGAACACACCATCAGGTCAAACAAAAAGGAGGTCCCTTTCATTTGGGACTTTCCAAGATGCGATGCAACCACCAAATAGATAGATATCAGCTTCACTACAATCAAACACATTCAAGGCCATCAAAATTTCACATTAAAAAAGTCAACTTTACATCTGAAAATGTGAAATTTCAGCCACAACCCACAAAATCAATGCGATGTACCTGCCACCGGCACTGGTCAAAACGACCTTGGGTAACTTTTCTTCTCCATTTGCAAATTTAACTCCGGTAGTTTGCAATGCACTTGAAAGAGCCATGATAGACGACTGCTTTGGTGTTTGCCAAACCCACCTGTGTGTGAGTTTTGTGAGTTTTAGAGGTAGGTAGATAAGATGATGAATAACCGAGTTGAATGAGATAAATTAACTCACCGGTTGACCCGCCGTGAGTTTGGTGGAGTGAGGGTGGGGAGTGAAATGAGCATAGAAACCATCGCCATCTTCTTCGATTGGGTTGCGTTGTGGGAGTGTGTGGTTCCATTTCATATAATCTTCTGACTGTTAGCTAAAGTGATGTGTGCCACCCAGTGACCACGCCCCAAAGCCCAAGTATCCAAATATTAGAAATTCGGATATTCCCTGAGAGTGAGCTGGTCCAGTTTTACCCTACTATTGCACATTGCGAGGCCCATGGGTCACGCTGAGCAAGTATCGTATCAGCAACACAACCCTTGGGCCTTCAATCAGCCCCTCTTTGCCGAACAGAATTGCAGAACAAAATCAGCAGTTAATTGTTTCTGAGAAATGAAATTTTGTAATCGATGCCGGGACTGGGATCGCTGGTGAAGCGGCCTCGTGCAGTCAGCGGGGTCGTCCAAAGATTACAGAGATGTATGAGCAGCAGAGTCGGTGCCGTGATGAGCTTCGGAGACGGAAGCCACGGTGCTCTTGGGTTGCCCACTTCCCTCATGGGCCTTGGCGTGGATGCCTACGAGCCTATCCGGGTTCCTTCTCTACCTTCTGATGTCACCGGCGTCACCGCTGGACACTACCACTCCCTTGCCGTCACGTCGCAAGGCCAGCTCTGGGCTTGGGGCCGAGACTTTGAAGGCCAGCTCGGCCGTGGACTTCCTACTCCCAGGTTATAGCTTTCTGCTTTCCGGATTTTCTAAGCTGTATGAAACACAAGCTGACCCTTTTAAGCTTTCAGCATTTCAATAATTTCTTCTGGGTACTTTTATGTTTTGTACATATGGCCAAGATCAACAATGAAAGCTCAATTTTTGTTTTTGGGTTATAGTAAAAAGTCTCTTTGATTGGAAATTTGTTTATGGTCATCTCACTAATGAATTATAATGGGATTTCTGAGAGATGTACTTTGACTAGTGTGCCTATCGGGTTCCAATTTGAATTATGAAATGGTAAGATACTGCATGTTAAGTTTTTTTGTTATTGGTGGCAGAGATTCATGGAATGAACCAAAGAGAGTAACAGGGTTGGATCGAGTAAATGTATGTGCTGCATTTGCATCTGGTGTTGTTTCTGCAGCCATTGGAGACGATGGTTCTTTGTGGGTTTGGGGAAGGTCGAAGCGCGGCCAGCTTGGTCTTGGAAATCAAGTCATAGATGCTATGGTGCCTTCTAGAGTTGAATCACTTGCAGGAGAAAAAATTATTAAGGTGCGCTCTAATGCGTGAGGTAGGGATTTTTATACACTATGGTGAATCAATGATCGAAAATAATTTGCAAGAGCTTTATCTAGGATGCTTGAATGTTGTTTTCTTCATAAGAAGGAAGTTTTTGGAGCACAAATGTTCTTTGGCAGGTATCATTTGGTTGGGGCCATGCTCTTGCTCTGACTGAGGATGGGAAGTTGTTTGGTTGGGGTTATTCGGCCGATGGTAGGTTGGGAAGCGTTACAGAATCCTTGGAGATGTCTCCGCTGGAATCACGTGCAGGTTTGAATACGAAGGAGCTGTCGAGCTCAATGCTGGAAGCTGCTGAGAAGCTGGTTTTAGAAGGAATGGTGAAGGAAGATAACATGCCGATAATATGGGAACCTATTTTAATGAGAGAACTACAATCTGTTGAAATTATAGACATTTCATGTGGTTTTGATCATTCATTAATTATTTGTGGTAGGTAGTGTTGTGTGCATTGATATACTTAAGCAGATATGGATACTTTTTTCCAGTTACAATGTCTATATAGATGTTTATGTGTGGATGCTTGTTGTGAATTTGGTGTTTCAGGTGATGGAACACTACTAAGCTGTGGGAGCAACGTGTATGGTCAGTTGGGCAGAGAAAAACAGGATTTGGGATTGTTCCCTGTTGACATAACATTCCGTCCAACATCTATAGCATCGGGTCTTGGCCACTCTTTGGCGATTTGCCAGGTTCCATCTTCGAAGGCTATTGGAGGGGCAGCAGGCGTTGTTACATGGGGGTGGAATCAAAGCTCTCAGCTTGGAAGAGGTGGATCTGATAATGTTCCATTGGTGGTTGAAAGAATGGAAGGAGAAATTCCTGTCTCGGTGTCAGGAGGGCGTGTGCATTCTATTGCACTCACATCCAAGGGAGAAGTGTGGGTTTGGGGTTGCGGTAAGAATGGAAGGCTAGGGTTAGGAAGCTCCTGTGATGAAACTGAACCAATTTCACTCGACGCAGTAGAGGGTTGTCAAGTTTTACAAGCTGTGTCTGGATTTGATCATAATCTTGTCCTAATTGCCGAATGATGTGCCCGACAAGATGATAGTAATTTCCTCATTTCAACTCAGGAGCATCCCTTTTTCTGTCTTCTATGATCCAATGTACTTGTAAGTTTATCTGAGCTTCCATTAGGATGTGGTTATTTAGGTCAAAGATAAAAACATAAATGTAAGCTTGTTGGGTACTGCATTCTAATGCAGAAAATATTTTATCTTGTTTTCCATCTCGTGTTGGATTGTGTATTCATGTATTCTAAATTCGGTCCTGCATCTCCAATTTTCTTGATGCTATGCTACAGACCGTGAGATTTTAAATTCATATTCTGCTGTTATCTCTGTTTTGTGACAGAGTAAAGACCATCATGGTTATATGAAAAGTTTCCGTTATGATTTAAAAGAGAGATAATGAAAGAATGCATTTATTACATAGTATGCTGTAATTTTATACATTTTTAGTCTCACAAATTGATTTTGTTTTCTTTAATAATTGTTTGTAAACAAACCCTCAAGAAACCTTCTGCAACTTTTGCAAGTGTAAGTATGCAGTATACTCCAGCTTAAAACAGATTGATATGAACAGGTTCATGCATCATCAGCATGCCGGAAGATCCTTAGGCGGAGGCAGGACAGATTGATCTGATCCGGATCCATCTTCCACCACAAATGCTGTTTTCAATCCCCAGCCGGTATGTAGCTCCAGATGACAGTGCATGAACCAGACTCCTAGACATTCAGAAAGAAACAAAGCTTATGGACATGACCTTCTGTCTTGAGTAATTATGGTACATGTAAGTGTTGCAATTTCATACCTGGATTATCGGCTCTGAAGCGAATGGCAGTCCAACCACCGGTGGGAACTCCAACTGTGTTTCTCTCAACAGGATCAACCAGGTTGTACTTAGCAGGATCCTTCTCTGGATCAAAATTCCCAATCCCAGTCCCGACCACAAAGAAGTTGTATCCATGGAGATGGAAGGGATGTGACTCAACCGTTAGAAGATTTGTGTCCTGCAACACAAGCTCAACGGTGGAGTTGAAGGCAATCTTGCTCAGCCTAGTCCCAGTTGAAGTCCCAAGATTTGCAGTGAGTGGTGCACCAGTGTAATTGAAAGGAGTTTGTGGCTTATCTGGGAAATCAGTTTTGAAAACTCCCTTGAGATTGAAGTAATGTGCTTGCAGAAGCCCAACGTGAGGCATCTCAAAAGAGATATTGTTCAAGGAAGCAACAAATCTTGTTCCATTAATGCAACTAGGGCAATGCTCTTTCCCAAATCCAATAGTGTAAAAGAGTTTTCTGTCAACTTTGAGAGGCACATTTGCTGGAAAATTTGGGGTGTTGAGGCTCGTGAGCTTCTTGTCGTAGGTTAAAGCGAAGGCGCTGTCATTAGGGTTTGGCAGCTTGGGAAGGCGTGGCAGGACAGTGTTGGGGATGCCTCTGTATTGGAATATTCCGCTGGCTGTCTTGTCGTCTACCGGAAGTGGGGCATCCATGAAAGGGCTAGAAGCCATGAAGTACCTGCCTGAAGCTTGGTTGGCCTTGACCAGAACGTTTGTGGTCTGTCCGGGGGCGATTACTATTGCTTGAGTTGTGAATGGTTTTGTGTAGACTGCATCAACCTCCACCACTGTCAGGTTGTGTCCGGCAATGCCGAAGAAAAGCTGGTCGTTGAGAGCTGCGTTGATGATTCTCAGCAGATATGTCTTCCCTTGCTCAACCTCCAATACAAACGTATCTAAAGCAAGAAAACAGAACAAGATTGGATTTAGAACTTCTGCATTTGGGTCCGTGTTCAAGCTGATATAATGCTTGTGTTCAATTTTTTTTTTTTTTTTATATGCATAACTTATCTCAACAAAATAAACAAAAGAAAGGTACGAAATCGCCCCTTTTTTACTCCACAGGGCATTGTCTTTATTAAAGGCATGACGCGTTTAGAAAATCGTATTCAATTTTTTTCTTTCCATTGTGTGATCTCATATATTTACAGGGTTATTGTTTTAGGTTGGATTCATCATTTTGAAATTAGGCTTTGAAACTTGTGGTTAGTTTGGATTGGCTGCTCGCTTCGATTTTAGCTTTTTTGTATCAAATTTTAGGCTCTGTCCATAATTTGATGCTAAAATCTAAAACCGGGTATGTAGGGGAAGGTTTTGCGTTCAACACTGATAAAAGGTAAAATCGACAAACAATACCCAATATTCATAGGCTCCCTCCCCAATTTCCTTGTATACAGAAATAAAAATCTAACCAAAGCTCTATAAGACCATTTTAAACTCTAAACAGTCAAGCATATCAACGATTGTGATCAAAGCTGACAAAAATTGACTAGAAGTTAATTTTCGCAATTCCTTTTGTGTTTAATAAAAGACAACGTTCTGAACCACAAGAAATCTGATAAAATAACTGCATAGTTTTGCTTACGTTTCTCCGAGCAAGGAAACAATGGCCCTGGTTTTCCATTGATTGTGTGAGCATCTGAGGAGTTTGGTGCCAATCCCAAGCTGTTTGCTTTCTTGACAAAGTCTTCCACATCGACATTCCACCATTCCCCGAGTATGATCTCAGCTTCTCTGTGAGGCTGTGGGAAAGGGAAAGGGACTCCTGGTTTAGGCATGATCACAATTGCACCATGCACAGTTGCCCTCAGCCAAAGTATATGTGCATGCCACCACAAAGTCCCTCTTTGCCCCGTCACATTGAAGTCGTAAGTGTAACTGCTACCGGTCTGGATCGGACATTGGGTCACATAAGCCGGTCCATCAGCCCACCCATTTCGATACTGCTTCAATCCATGCCTGCAACACCATATGTTTGGCTAATTAATTTGAATTTTTGATCAATCGCTTGTTTCTATGATTAATATAATATATATATATATATATGTACTTTACCAGTGAATTGACATGTTATATCGAGCTTGGTTTGTAACATTGATTTGAACCCGGTCTCCTTCCCTGACATAGATCGTTGGCCCCGGAAACCTTCCATTTACGGTAACAATGGATTTTGAATGGCACAATCTGCTCACATTCTTCACTTGCACCTGTAGATAACATGAAGAAAGTAACCAAATCAAAAACCATTTACAGGACACAAAATTATATTGAACTTTTTGGGTTTGTTTGGGTTAAACTTATATGCATGGAACAAGAACTCACATCAAACTGGTATTTCTTTACGGCAGCTTCTGCTGGAGAAGTGAGGTAGCCAAGAAACCCAAAGAGAAGCAACACGAACACGCAAAAGAATCTGTTCCGGGAGCAGCTGCTGGCCATTTTCGATCTGAGGTGATCACAATGCATGAATTGTGGCGTTAAGGCATGAAGAGAATAAGATGGAAAATATTTATATGAATGTGTAGAGCTAGGCAAATGATGAAGCGGTTGATTAGGTGGGAATTGTGAAGAGGTTGTACATGAAACCTTGTAAGCAAAATACTGAAAGGGACTCGCATTGCCTTTGACTGACTTAAAGGCTGGGATTGCTAAACCAAGGGGAAGATTTCAGAAACCTCATCACCTTTTATAAGTGGATAAATGAGTATTTGAAAGCTACATTTTTATTTTTGCACCAACCAAAACCCCAAATCCAGTTCTATAAGCCCTTATTCCAATTAAGCTTTAACTTCAAGGCAAAGAAATAGCTTCAAGAATCTATGGTTCAACACCAAAGGTTTTCTTTGTCATATTCTTAAGTATTAATTAGTTCTCGCAAATAACTACTTTTCCGTTAGACTATAAAAACATCGAGTGATATTGCTACTTATATTTTTATAATATAGAGAGATCATATATATATATATATATATATATATATATATCAGGATAATAATTGCATTCTACTTCTAGAGGAATTTTCTCGTTCCATCTTTTCATTTAACAATTTTTTCCTAAATATATTTTCCATAATATGAACCGGTCATTAGCTATTCAAGATAAAATGTAAAAAGTCAACCAACTTAAAATCGGCGGTAATTCATATGCATAAACTAAATGTTTAGTTCACTATGAGAAACAATTTAATTTCTTTTGTTTGAAACCATGATGAACTTAATTATTTATTATGAAAATTATCAATGTATTTGATATATGTGCATGTATTAAGCGATCACAACTACTGATTATTTGAATGAAATAAAATCTATGGAACATAAAGATATATATAAATGGATCCTTCATTTGATTGATTTATTTATTTACATATATGATGTTAAAATGATGAACTAGGAGATAACAATTTCAATTATGATATATATACAAAGTAAATTCATTAAAAATTAATAAAATGATAAAAAAGAAATTCATGAGCTCATAAGTATTTTTCTTATTTATTAATAACACTAAACATAAAAATATATTATAATACATAAATTAGTAATGTAATAATGTAATGCAAATGCTTTACTACTCTGCTTCTATGGTCAAATGTCATTCTCAGGAGGAGTTACTTGTGGCTTTTTTTTTTTTTTTTTGAACAATTAGTTACTTGTAGTTGTGGCTAGAGTGGTGCTGCTGCCTACTAATCATACAAGTCTCTGGCTCTGGTAAATTAGAACACGTATATCCAAGTATTTTACTATTTTTGCAATAAATATCTCACACACATATATATATATATATATATGTGTGTGATTTTTATAAAATAAATAAATAATTGAGGTCATAAAAAGAGTTTATTACTTGTAAAGTTGTAAGGTTCAATTCCCAGGAAGCTGGAACTTCTGTTGATATTATTTCATATATATAAATATTAAAGGTCATTCATGGTCGTTTATGCGTATTTTGGGGTTCTTTTCATTAATTAAGGTGCTTCGGATAGTGGCTTCCTCTTGCTTCTACCCAACTCCGGCCATAAGCCATAAGCCATAAGCAATAAGCCATAAGCCATAAGCCAAAAACAAATACTTATTCTTCACTTAATATTAATCAATCGCTCTATACTTTGTTTCACAACAGTTTCATATTCCGGTTTTAAAATGAGGTCCCAGCTAAATTATGTGAAAAAATATCCAGCTAGACTAGAAACACGTATTAATGTGAGCTAACATTAGTTCAACATGTTAATTCACTAGGACATTGTTTGACTCGATCCACTTCCATATACAAATCATCGGGATCTAATCATTTTTCCTTATATAAATACTCTTAATTGATAATATATATTATTTTTTTTATTGGAAGAAGTTTTTTTTTTTTTAAAACAAAATCGAAAGAAGATTTCACTACTGATTAATTGGTGATATTTTTTATATTAGTTATCCCATATTTGAAACTATATATGGTTACACAAAATTTCACAGGTTTCTGGTTGTTTCTCAGAAAAAAAAATTATTATATATATATATGGTAAATTAATATATTGTCATATATTTAAATAATTATTTTTTTATATACAAAAGAGTTAGTACAAAATTATAAGAGAGAAAAAAAAAATTATGGATTTTAAATAAAAGATTAAAATATATTCTAAACTATAATTTAATTGTTAATTATTATAAATAAATAAATGAGGTGGGGGCGTAAGCCCCTCCTGGCTCCTCCTTGGCTCCGTCAGTGCACATGCATACATAATTAACTAAAAATATGAGAAGAAAAATTCCTACATACGTATTAAATTGTGATTGAGAGATAGATATGAATAACTACTTTCGATAGGAGGTAAGTATTTTCCGAGGTACATCAAAGGATTGGTGAAGTAGTTATTTTCTTCTTGATAAGAATTATACATAATTACATGTACGTCTTTTTCATAATGAAAATTACGTGTCCTTGGAGAATTGAGGGTGACCCATAAAAGATTGATATATATATATATATATATATATATATATATATATATATATTTCTGTGTGTATTACCTTCAATCAGATACAACTTTATATACAAGTAAGAAGGACTACTCAAGGAAACTAGGACCTATTCAAAGAAACTAAATCCTGATTCTATGCATATCACAATTAGATCCATACATATAGGCAGAAGATCAATTATCAAAGACAATTGATCATTGACTTGAGTTCTTTCCTTTTTAACACTCCCCCTCAAATTGGAGAGTGAATGTTGATTGCTCCCAACTTGTCAAGTAGAGAACTAAAGGCAAGTGATCTCAGAGGTTTGGTAAACAAGTCTACAAGTTGAGCTTCTGTTTGTACATACTCGGTCTTGAGTTCGCCTCGTTCTATTCTTTCCCGAACTGTGTGACAATCAATTTCAATATGTTTAGTTCGTTCGTGGTACATTGGGTTTGCCGCAATATGTAAGGCGGCTTGATTGTCACAAAATAATTTAGCAGGTTCAGAATGGTCTACACGCAAGTCACATAGCAAATATCTCAACCAAGTAAGTTCACATGTACCAACAGCTATTGACCGGTACTCTTATTCAACCGACGATCGGGATACCGTGACTTATTTCTTGCTTTTCCAGGACACAAGTGCGTTGCCAAGGAAGATGCAATACCCAGTGATGGACATGCGTGTGATCGAACAACGAACCCAGTCGGCATCACAATATCCAATTAGTTTTAGCAGGAAACAGCAAGCCTTGACCAGGAGCATCTTTGAGGTAGTGCAATAAACGAAGTGCAACAGTGTAATGGTGACGTGTAGGTGCTTGCATAAACTGACTAAGAGTGTTGACTGCATATGTAATCTCTGGCCTGGTAATGTTGAGATAAATCAGTTTTCCCACTAACTGACAGGACCCGTCCCAATCCCACTGGGACCACCCGGGGACGTGACCCGCTCCCGTTTGACAATGACTCTAAACAGACCAAAATTACCCTTAAATAAAAACCGAAGACTTAAATAGATAGATAACGTACAAACACAGTGTTTAAAGTGATACTGTCAGACAAGGGAAAGTAAAATACAACATGTGAGCACACTAGTCAGAGTACATTTATTCGGTGCTCAACCTACCCACAAGTGGGTGTACAGGTGCACAGCTAGGCAAACTAAACCTCTGCCTCCTCCTCCGGATCCTCCTCCTCTATTGCCGTGTCAGGGTCTGGAGGGGTCAGTAAAACAAGGGTGAGTGGGCCAAAAATAACAGTTTAGAAATCAATATAATAATAAAATAATCATAAGGTTTTACCCCTCCGTTTTCCAAATCTTGCATGCAGTGAAAACATAATATTATAATGAAATCATAACAAATGAACCACAATAATAATCGTAAGGTGAAACTAACATATCAGTGCACTGTAAAACCCAACCCAAATGATATCACGGTTCTAAGGCTACGCGTTGCCACTCAGGGTCTCACACCCGAGACTCTCTAGGTACATCAGCTCCCGGTATCCCGGTCACTGCCCGAGGTATATGAACATGCCTTCCTGAGAGTAAGCAGCCCAACGGGGGTAAACTCCACTCAGTCAGAGCCCCGTGACTACTCCAGGGTCCACCCAGGCCAACGACCCTCCCTGGAGGAGACAATATACACAGGTAGGAAAGTACAGTACAATAACAGTATAGTTTACCCTATGTCCCCCCGGACATCCCAAACAAAATCCACATATAATCCAGACGGGTCTCATGCCCAAAACATTGTAATAACATATATAAGCAGTTTATAAGACTCATCAGTGGAAATAGTAAAGCAGTTTATGCATGCAAGCCTTTTATAAATCAAACAGCCCACTCACACTCGGTCCTTGCTGCTCAACGATCTCTATAAACCTGTATTATTACTCTTGAGGGTTACTTAAGGACCCTATAATATCAATACCAAGACCCTAGAACAGATCCGCCTAAAAAACGCATCCCGGGCACTATTCCCGGTGCTTCAAACCCCATTTTGACCAACATAACGATCTCCGATCGACACGAAACCACCTCCATTGGATCCGTATCGTCGAAACCTTGAAAATGGTACCGGCCCCACCAAAATCACTGTTCACACGCGCCCCCACGCGCCTGGTCAACGCGTGGGTCAACGCTGCTACAGTACCGCTGACGTCAGCAGTGACGTCATGCTGACGTCAGCATGACGTCATCACTGACACTTGTCAGGTGACACGTGGCATGTTCTGATTGGTCCCTGGTCTGACAATATCTGACAGGATGACGTCATCATGACGTCAGAAGTGACGTCAGCATGATGACGTCATCATGCTACAGTATCGGGTCAGACCCGTTTGACTGGAACCGGGTCGCCGTCGACCCACGGCTTGACCCGATTCAACCGTACGATTCCGGCCACCATTTTCGACGGGGTTCATCCCTATAGGGTCGTCTAGGTCTGTTCTATGGTTCTACAACCTCAAAATGGAAAGAAAGTGGGAGAAAACTCACCAGTTATCCTCTGAAACTCACAGCCAAAGTCTGATCGCCTTCTCCGGTGATCCACGCCGTCTCCGTCGTCCAAACCAGTCGTGGTCGACTCGTCTCTCACCCTAGAACATGTCTAACACCAAACAACTGAGTTCCTAGCACTAAAACAGGTTGGTCCGAAATAGGGGAGTAAAACGGGTTTTCGGGTTTTCGACCTTACCGCCGTCGTGTCGCCGCCGCAGGACGTGCCGTCGTCCAGTTAAGCTCCTGGGGTCCTCACGGTGTAGACTGGAGCTTCCCCTGCGTCGAGATGGTGTGGTTGTCGAGGTTTGCTTCTTGGACCCGTTTCCGTCGTGTTTCGGGTCTGAGTTTTTGGACGGGATTTCGGACGGGAAAATGGGCTGGTGGTGGCTGGTGGTTGCACGGGTTGTGAAGACCAGATGATGGTGGTGCTGTGGGTGGTCGTTTGGTGCGAAGATGATGGCTGGTTCGTGTGTTTGGCTGGAGAGAAAATGGAAGAAATGCACGGGTTTGTGAGGGGATGAATGTGTGTGTTTGTAAGCAAAGGCAGACAGAGATCGTGCATGAACAAGGGAAATCAGAAGAAAGGAAGGGCCAGGATTCAATCTGGCCAGAAATCCAAGGGCTAGAAACAATTGGAGGGAAAATAATTAATATAAAAATGAGTTAAATAGTGTAAATTGCTTTATTGGAATAGTAAGGCTTGGATGGGTGACACTTGTCACCAATCCATCGGTTTGATTTAAATATTAGGTTGGCACGGATTCCCGTAATAAATTAATATTTTATTCCGTTGTTCTCGGTTCGTAAATTCCGCTAAAACGCTTCCTTGACCATAACTTCTTCATACGAACTCCGATTTCGGCGTGCCGCTTGTCTACGGATTCGTGACGTCCCGACCTACGTCATAGTCATGGGTCAAAGTCCAAATTGTTGCCCGGGCCAAAAGTCAAAGTTTCCCCCCCTTCAGGGGCAAAATAGTCTTTTTACATTAAAATATTATTATTCTCGGTTCGGGTCGTTACAACCTACCCTCCTTACAGAAATTTCGTCCTCGAAATTTACTCAAACAAGTATGGGTACTGCCCTCTCATCAATTCCTCGGGTTCCCATGTCGCTTCCTCCACCTCGTGGTTCCGCCATAGTACTTTAACCAAAGAAATCGTCTTGTTCCTTAAGACCTTTTCCTTCCTATCCAGAATCTGCACTGGTCGTTCCTCGAAACTCAAATCTGTCATCAGTTCCAGTGGTTGCTCTGGCAGTGCATGAGAGTCATCCCGAAGATACTTCTGTAGCATCGATACATGAAACACGTCATGTACTCGGGAAAGCTCCGAAGGTAGTGCTAAACGGTAAGCCACCGGACCAATCCTCTCGACAATCTCATATGGTCCAATATAACGAGGACTCAATCTCCCACGTCGTCCAAATCGAAGAATCCCTTTCCACGGCGATAACTTTAAAAAGACAAAGTCACCAACCTCGAATTCTAAATTTCAGATCCGTCGATCCGCATAGCTTTTCTGACGATCCTGGGCCGCCTTCAATCTCTCCCGAATAACCCGAACTGTCTCCTGGGTCACTTTCTCCGATCTCCATCCAGCATACCGGTGTTCTGCACTGTCGACCATACAGTGCCTCATAGGGTGCCATCCCTATACTCGCATGGTAGCTGTTATTGTAGGCAAACTCCATCAATGGCAATCGATCAGCCCACGAATCCTGGAATTGCAACACACAGGCTCTCATCATGTCCTCGAGAGTTTGTATTGTCCTTTCAGACTGTCCGTCGGTCTGTGGATGGAATGCCGTACTGAAGTGCAATTTCGTACCCAAAGTAGTCTGTAGACTCCTCCAAAACCTGGATGTGAAACACGGATCCCGATCCGACACGATCGACTTTGGGGTACCGTGTAGTCGGATGATCTCATTAATGAATAACTGGGCCAAACGGTTGAGCTTGTACGTCTCACGTACAGGCAGAAAATGTGCTGATTTAGTCAACCGGTCCACTATTACCCAGACTCCATCAACTCCACTCCTTGTCTTCGGTAACTTGAAGACAAAGTCCATTGTAATATGATCCCACTTCCATTGTGGAATTGGAAGTGGCTGCATAGCCCCATACGGACGCTGCCGTTCTGCTTTGACCTGCTGACAGATCAAACATTTGCTGACAAACTCAGCTATCTCCCTCTTCATCCCTGGCCACCAATAATAGTCCCGGAGGGTACGGTACATCTTTGTCCCTCCTGGATGCATAGCATAGGCCGAACTGTGGGCCTCGTCTAAAATCTCTCTCCTCAACTCTGGTACCGCAGGTACACACAATCTCCCAAGCTTTACTAATGCTCCATCGCCCCTGACGGAGAAATCTTGTCTCTGTCCGGATTCAACCTCGTTCCTGTAATCACAAAGTATCTGGTCCTGTAGTTGAGCCTCGATGATCCTGTCGACCAACACGGGTCGCACATGAAAGCTAGCCAACAAGGCTCCCTGATCGTCCATCCCTAACATAACTCCGCTCTTCCGAAGTTCCACTAGTAAAGGAAGATACACCAATCTCAAATGCGCAACTGATCCCGCCGACTTCCTGCTAAGTGCATCAGCTACAACATTTGCCTTGCCAGGATGGTACTCGATGGTACAATCATAATCCTTCAACAACTCCAACCATCTCCGCTGTCTCATGTTGAGTTCCTTCTGTGTGAACAAATGTTTAAGACTCTGGTGATCGGTGAATATTCGGCATGTCACGCCAAACAAATGATGTCTCCAGATCTTTAGAGCATGAACCACCGCTGCCAATTCCAAATCATGAGTAGGGTAGTTCAACTCGTGCGTCTTCAGCTGCCGAGATGCGTAAGCAATCACTTTTCCATTCTGCATCAATACACAACCCAAACCCTGCAGCGATGCATCACTATATACCACGAACTCTCCACTGCTGTCTGGTAATGCAAGGACAGGTGTAGTGGTTAATCGGAACTTTAGTTCCTGAAAACTCTGTTCACACTGGTCGTCCCATACAAACTTCACCCCTTTCCGGGTTAACCGAGTCAATGGTGCGGCAATCTGGGAGAAACCTTCTACGAATCTCCGATAATAGCCTGCTAACCCAACAAAACTTCGCACTTCCGTCACCGTGGTCGGTCTTGGCCAATTCGTCACAGCCTCCGTTTTCTGAGGATCCACACTTATCCCCTCGGGTGATATAATGTGACCCAAGAATCCAATACTATTTAGCCAAAACTGACACTTGCTTAACTTAGCATACAGTTGCTCCTGTCGTAGTGTACCCAATACCATTCGTAAGTGCTCCTCATGAGGCCTGACACTTCTGGAATACACCAAGATGTCGTCGATAAACACGATCACAAATTTATCCAAGTATGCTCGAAAGACTCTATTCATCAAGTCCATGAATGCAGCTGGTGCATTCGTCAATCCAAAGGGCATCACCAAGAACTCATAATGCCCATACCTCGTTCGAAAAGCTGTTTTCTGAACATCCCCCTCGGCTATTCTCAGTTGATGGTATCCTGACCTCAGATCTATCTTGGAGAAATACCGCGCTCCTCGTAACTGATCGAACAAATCATCGATCCTGGGTAAGGGATACTGGTTCCTTACCGTAGCCTTGTTCAACTGCCGATAATCCACACACAACCGTAAACTACCCTCCTTCTTTTTCACAAATAAGACCGGCGCTCCCCATGGTGATGTACTGGGTCGGATAAACCCTAGATCCACCAGTTCCTGTAGTTGGATTTTCAATTCCCGTAGCTCTGCCGGTGCCATACGATACGGTGCTTGTGAAATCGGTCGAGTCCCGGGGAGTAACTCGATCGTAAAGTCGATCTCCCTGGGTGGTGGTAATCCAGGTAAATCTCCTAGAAAGACATCAGGGAATTCCCGCACAATCGGAATATCCTCAATACGCAAAGATTCATCCGTAGACTCTACCACATAAGCAAGATAACCCTGACACCCCTTCTGTAAGAGTTTAGTAGCTGTGAGTGCAGATATTACCTTGGGTGATGCGTCTCCACACTCCCCCTGAAATATCACTTCCGGTAATCCCGGACCTCTCAAAGTCAACCGCATGTTACCACAGTCGATGAGGGAATTGTACTCCGACAACCAATCAACCCCAAGTATCACATCGAAATCGTGAACATTCATCAGGATTAAGTCTGCCGGAAATTCGACTCCCTCAATCTCCACAGGACAAGCTCGTATCTCCTGGTTCACCCGGTAGGTCACACCCATCGGTGTCCCCACTCCCATCTCGTGCTCAAGTGCGGTCACCTCTCGGCCCAACAGACTCGCACAACGCGGTGAAATAAAAGAATGAGTTGCCCCCGAATCCATCAATGCACGAACAACCATGCCATAAATATGTACAGTACCTGTCAACACTCCCGGAATGGATCTGGCCTGCTGCTGGGTAACAGCATAAACACGAGCCATAGACTCTGCAGGTCGTCCCCGTCCTCTAGCCCCTCGATCACGGCCACGCACAACACCGCGTGTCCGGCTGCTGTCAGTCTGGGATGCTGTGCTCTGCGCTGGCGCAGTACTGCCGCGAATCAGTGGACACTCAGAAGCATAATGCCCCGGCTCCCCACAAGCGAAGCATGTGACCTCCCTAGGTCGACCCGAGTATCCTCCCGGAGAGATGCTCATCGGTGAGTAAGACCGCTGCCAAGCTCCAGAACGCTGTCCAGACCTCTGAGGACTCCTGAACTGACTAGAACGTCCTCGGCTACCAGAAGACGAAGATCCACCAGAATGTCCTCCCTTCGAGCCACGACGGCCCGAAAATCCCAAGTGTGGGCGATCACGTCGCCGAGTCTCCCCCTCAGCTCGCTGACGAGCCAGGATACTGTTCTCAACCCTGGTCGCCGCATCAGTCAGATCCCTCATGGAAGCAAAGGGTGTTGCAGTCACCATCGCCTGAATCTCAGGTCGCAAGCCCCACTCAAATCTGCGACATCGGTCTGCCTCGGTGATCACGAAGTTCTCAGCAAAGCGAGACAACATCAGGAAGGTCTCCTCGTACTCTGCTACAGTCTGATCCCCCTGCCGGAGTTGCAGAAACTCCGCCTCACGGGCGTTGCGGAACGACCGTGGATAGAACTGGTTGAGAAACCGCTCTCGGAAGGTCTCCCATGGAATGGTGTGAACAGTCCAGCCGGCCAAAACAAGGTTGTGCCACCATCGATAGGCGCTCCCATCCAGTAGGAAAGTCGCCAGTACGACACGCTCATCCGGAGGACAGTGCATGACCTCGAAAATCCTCTCCCAGCGGTCAATCCACTGGTGTGCTTCCTCAGGGTCGGTTCCCCCACTGAAGTGCGTAGCACCCAGGCGCTGAGCCCGCTCAATGCTCGCAGTGTCTCCATTTCCTCCATTGCCCTCGTCAACACGTGCACGGGGTTCACGTCGGGGAGGCATATCCAACTGTGAAGAGGCAAACAGGTTAAAAGACATCGAAAGCAACCATGTACAAAGTACAAACCGCTAACCTAGTACTCTGACCACTAACCCTAATGCTCTGATACCAAGCTGACAGGACCCGTCCCAATCCCACTGGGACCACCCGGGGACGTGACCCGCTCCCGTCTGACAATGACTCTAAACAGACCAAAATTACCCTTAAATAAAAACCGAAGACTTAAATAGATAGATAACGTACAAACACAGTGTTTAAAGTGATACTGTCAGACAAGGGAAAGTAAAATACAACATGTGAGCACACTAGTCAGAGTACATTTATTCGGTGCTCAACCTACCCACAAGTGGGTGTACAGGTGCACAGCTAGGCAAACTAAACCTCTGCCTCCTCCTCCGGATCCTCCTCCTCTATTGCCGTGTCAGGGTCTGGAGGGGTCAGTAAAACAAGGGTGAGTGGGCCAAAAATAACAGTTTAGAAATCAATATAATAATAAAATAATCATAAGGTTTTACCCCTCCGTTTTCCAAATCTTGCATGCAGTGAAAACATAATATTATAATGAAATCATAACAAATGAACCACAATAATAATCGTAAGGTGAAACTAACATATCAGTGCACTGTAAAACCCAACCCAAATGATGTCACGGTTCTAAGGCTACGCGTTGCCACTCAGGGTCTCACACCCGAGACTCTCTAGGTACATCAGCTCCCGGTATCCCGGTCACTGCCCGAGGTATATGAACATGCCTTCCTGAGAGTAAGCAGCCCAACGGGGGTAAACTCCACTCAGTCAGAGCCCCGTGACTACTCCAGGGTCCACCCAGGCCAACGACCCTCCCTGGAGGAGACAATATACACAGGTAGGAAAGTACAGTACAATAACAGTATAGTTTACCCTATGTCCCCCCAAACATCCCAAACAAAATCCACATATAATCCAGACGGGTCTCATGCCCAAAACATTGTAATAACATATATAAGCAGTTTATAAGACTCATCAGTGGAAATAGTAAAGCAGTTTATGCATGCAAGCCTTTTATAAATCAAACAGCCCACTCACACTCGGTCCTTGCTGCTCAACGATCTCTATAAACCTGTATTATTACTCTTGAGGGTTACTTAAGGACCCTATAATATCAATACCAAGACCCTAGAACAGATCCGCCTCAAAAACGCATCCCGGGCACTATTCCCGGTGCTTCAAACCCCATTTTGACCAACATAACGATCTCCGATCGACACGAAACCACCTTCATTGGATCCGTATCGTCGAAACCTTGAAAATCGTACCGGCCCCACCAAAATCACTGTTCACACGCGCCCCCACGCGCCTGGTCAATGCGTGGGTCAACGCTGCTACAGTACCGCTGACGTCAGCAGTGACGTCAGCATGACGTCATCACTGACACTTGTCAGGTGACACGTGGCATGTTCTGATTGGTCCCTGGTCTGACAATATCTGACAGGATGACATCATTATGACGTCAGCATGATGACGTCATCATGCTACAGTATCGGGTCAGACCCGTTTGACTGGAACCGGGTCGCCGTCGACCCACGGCTTGACCCGATTCAACCGTACGATTCCGGCCACCATTTTCAACGGGGTTCATCCCTATAGGGTCGTCTAGGTCTGTTCTATGGTTCTACAACCTCAAAATGGAAAGAAAGTGGGAGAAAACTCACCAGTTATCCTCTGAAACTCACGGCCAAAGTCCGATCGCCTTCTCCGGTGATCCACGCCGTCTCCGTCGTCCAAACCAGTCGTGGTCGACTCGTCTCTCACCCTAGAACATGTCTAACACCAAACAACTGAGTTCCTAGCACTAAAACAGGTTGGTCCGAAATAGGGGAGTAAAACGGGTTTTCGGGTTTTCGACCTTACCGCCGCCGTGTCGCCGCCGCAGGCCGTGCCGTCGTCCAGTTAAGCTCCTGGGGTCCTCACGGTGTAGACTGGAGCTTCCCCTGCGTCGAGATGGTGTGGTTGTCGAGGTTTGCTTCTTGGACCCGTTTCCATCGTGTTTCGGGTTTGAGTTTTTGGACGGGATTTCGGACGGGAAAATGGGCTGGTGGTGGCTGGTGGTTGCACGGGTTGTGAAGACCAGATGATGGTGGTGCTGTGGGTGGTCGTTTGGTGTGAAGAGGATGGCTGGTTCGTGTGTTTGGCTGGAGAGAAAATGGAAGAAATGCACGGGTTTGTGAGGGGATGAATGTGTGTGTTTGTAAGCAAAGGCAGACAGAGATCGTGCATGAACAAGGGAAATCAGAAGAAAGGAAGGGCCAGGATTCAATCTGGCCAGAAATCCAAGGGCTAGAAACAATTGGAGGGAAAATAATTAATATAAAAATGAGTTAAATAGTGTAAATTGCTTTATTGGAATAGTAAGGCTTGGATGGGTGACACTTGTCACCAATCCATCGGTTTGATTTAAATATTAGGTTGGCACGGATTCCCGTAATAAATTAATATTTTATTCCGTTGTTCTCGGTTCGTAAATTCCGCTAAAACGCTTCCTTGACCATAACTTCTTCATACGAACTCCGATTTCGGCGTGCCGCCTGTCTACGGATTCGTGACGTCCCGACCTACGTCATAGTCATGGGTCAAAGTCCAAATTGTTGCCCGGGCCAAAAGTCAAAGTTTCCCCCCCTTCAGGGGCAAAATAGTCTTTTTACATTAAAATATTATTATTCTCGGTTCGGGTCGTTACACTAACCGTATATATCGAGTAGGCTTCTTGAGAAGTTCACTGCTTGTAGACACTAACACCACATCAGGATCCATAGGTACTTTGACTGGTTTGGCGCCAAGAAGACTTGCTTCTTCTAGGATGTCTACAGTGTACTTTCTTTGACAAATAGAAATTCCCTCCTTTGACCGGGAAACCTCAACACCAAGAAAAAACTTCAAGGGGCCAAGATCCTTGATTTTGAATTGAGTGGCAAGGAATGATTTCAATTGCTGAATTTTGGTTGCGTCGTTCCCTGTAATTATCATGTCATCCACGTAGAACAGTATAATAGTTAGAGAACTGCCATGAGCATGTGTAAATAAAGAGTAATCTGCGCTAGATTGTTTCAACCTAATAGTGCAAATAATAGCTGTGAACTTGCGAAACCAACTACGTGGTGCCTGTTTGAGGCCATATAATGACTTATGAAGTCGACACACCATTGTCTCCCCCTGTCGACGAGAGCCGGGTGGAAAGGACATGTAAACCTCCTCTTGGAGATCGCCGGGAAGAAAAGCGTTCTGAACATCCATTTGATGCAGAGGCCAGTGGTGGATAGTAGCGATAGACAACAAACAGTGATCAATTTGGCAACATGAGAAAAGGTTTCTTTGTAATCCACCCCTTCTCGCTGATGGAAGCCTTTGGCAACTAAGCAGGATTTGTATCGTTTCACACTACCATCGGATTTGTTGTAATGACCCGTCCCGAATTATCAGGATTAATTAAGACTTAATGACGAATTAGTGCGATTAATCGGTGATTAGTGGGGTACTTTCGGATGGATGGTGCGAAATGATGATTTTGACCCTAGAATGGGCGAAACATTGACTCTTCATTCAGGCGGTCTGTAACAACCCGTACCTTCGGGAAGGATAAAAATGTAATTTTATAAGATTTTTGTATATAAAGGACGATTTTGCCCTTGTGAACAGTAGGCTAAAAGTTGACTTTTTGAATTACTGATTAGATGACTGTTGACCCTTGACCGTGACGTAGTTTAGGACGTCACGAGTCCGTAGACAGGTGGCAGGTTCGATTCGGACAATCGGAGAAAAAGTTATGACGTTCGGAAGATTGAGGGCGTTACCGTAATTTTGAGTAAATGAGGAAAATGTTGACTTTTTGGAGGACTTGTGATTTTCACGTAGACCGAGGACCGTTAGATAGGTCTCGATTCCCTGAGTACAACGACAGGCGGCACGCTGTCATCGGACGTCGGAGGAAATATTTACGGGTCTAGAAAGTGTGAGGGTAAAATGGTAATTTGTGCATGAGGGGTATTTTGGTCTTTTTCCCTCAGCCCAATCAGATAAGGGCAAGTTGACAGGACCCATCCCAATCCCCCCGGGATTAGTGCGGGATGACCCTGCTCCCGTCTGACACGAAGTGTCAGACAAGGGATACTTTCGTCCTTTGCCCTCCCGGGCTATCAGAGTACGCCAGGATCCGGAGGAGGTATGTGATATCTCGGTCTCTGCTACAGTCCACATCCGATGTCAACCTGAAGGGCAGTCAAAACATTAAAATCTGTGAGTGGACAAAACAAGAGTTTATAAAACATTTCATAAGGAAGACATTTGTACCCTTCACTAAAAAGCATGCATACATTTGAAAACCATTTATCCAAAACAAACCATATGTGTGACTAAGCCCAAGCAGATATAAACCAAGGTCGAAAGGACCACAATGAAAACGACCATACGGGCCACTGCCCAAATCCATAAGGGACTTGGCCCCAAACCATAAAGAAACCAAGTACACGAGCCACTGCTCAAATCCTGTGCACACCTGTGCACACCACATATCATATATCATATATATATATATATATATATAAGTCACACAACCAATCCTGTCACGGTTTCCAAAGCTATACGCGTGCTACCCGGGTCTCAATCCGAGTCTTCTCAAAGTCAAGGTCAATGTCCGCAGACCACTGATCCTACCCGAGGTAATAGTAACCATAGCCTTCCTGAGAGTAAGGAACCCAACTGGGGGGTGACTCCACTCAGTCGGTGCTCCGTGACTACTCCGGGGTCCACCCAGGCCAACGACCCTCCCCGGAGGAGATAGTAGAACATGTAAAGGAAGGTAGATGAACATATATATACATAACATAACCGAGGTAACATGCTGGTTCCCCTAAACCGTCATGTACCGTAATAACCAACAAGGGTTCATGCCGGTTCCCATAAACCGTCATGAACCACGATACCAGAACAAGGGTTCATGCCGGTTCCCATAAACCGTCATGAACCTGGGAATCCATTTAAGGTTCCCTGACCTGAAATCAAAACCGTAAAGTTACTGGGTCTCGTACCCGAACATAGGACATCAGTTGGGCACCGTGCCCGATATCTGAGGTCATATGCCCGAAACAAAACCAAAGGGGTCTCATACCCGAGTTTATCCTTTTGAAATCCAAATCCAGTTCATTTAAATCAATAAAGAAATACAGACCCGTATAAGCACCGTATAAGGCCGGAACCTCGAAATACGTGCTTATACATAACCACATAGAAATGCACCCATGGCATCATCAAACATGTATTAAAACATATAACAAACATTTATGCATGCACCAATTTAGAAAACAAGGTCCACTCACAGACCGTCCGAGCTGCCGCCTCGATTTGCGTGCCATACGGCTCCCCGAGCCGATCACCGTCACCGGGACTCCCAAACCTGTCCAAATCGTAATAGAAGGTTACTAACTACTTAATTAACCTCCCACTAAAGCCCCGTAATTTTCCCGTATTTTTAACTATTTTTAATCCCGAACCTAAACCTTCCGATGCCCCGAAACATATCGAGACGGTGTCCGATTGACACGAAACCAGTCCCAAAATGTTCGTTACATTGAATATAAGATTTCCCGTGTTGAACACTTTCCCAAATTCCCTGCCACGCGCCCTCACGCGCCGCCTGAAGTGGCTGCGCGTGGGCTTCACGCGCCCCCACAGTACCTGCTGACGTCATCGCTGACGTCAGCACGACGTCATCTGACAGCTGTCAGGTCTGACATGTCAGACTCTGACAGGTGCCACGTGTCATGCCCCCATTGGTCCACGTCACTGTGCTGTCAGTGCCACGTGGCAGTCTGACATGTGCCACGTGTCATCACAACACTGGTCCACGTCTGTGCCACGTGTCAGCCCCTGATTGGGCCACGTCACTGACATGTCAGTGCTGACTGCGCACTGACATGTGACACGTGTCGGCTGTTGAGTGGTCCACGTCACCTGACAATCTGACAGGTGCCACGTCATCATGCCAAGTCACCGCCTTCAACCACTCGACGGGTCGACCCGAACCCTGCAACCGGGTCGCCGTGACCCGCGACTTGACCCGGCCGGTTCTCCGCCGTCCGGCCACCAAAACCGTTCCCGTTTGTCCCATTTTCATCCTCTAATCCTAACCTACAGTCCTATGACCTTAAAATGGAAGAAAAACATCGAAAACCCGTACCTTCAATTCGGCCATGGCGGTCGTGACTTCTCCCGCCGTTCGCGGCTGTTCCAGGCCGTCCAACGCCTCGAAACCAATCCTAATCATCTCCTGGGATTCCTAGAAACCTTACCCAATTAATGGAATCAAGTAAAAACCATTAAAATCAAAATTTCAAAATTTGAAATATTTTCACCTCACGGGTTCTCTCTCCCCGCCGTGTCCTCCGCCGTGGCTGGCCGTGGCTTGCCATCCTCAGCCTCCTTCCACCACCTCACGGTCATGTTCAACTCACACAAACAAGGAATGGTGATGGTGTGTGTGTGTTTCAGATTTGTGAAGGAAAAGGAAGAAAATGAAGAAAAAGATGAAGTGATGAAGGTGATGTCGTGGAAGAGAAGGGAGAAGGAGATGATGGCTGACGAGAGAAGAGAAATGGAGGGTGTGCATTTAAGGATGAATTGAAATGGATGACCAAGATTGAATGGTGGGTGGGTTTGGTTAAAAAAATTAATTAAATAATATTATTTTATTATATAGATCCACATTTTGGGGGATCAAATCAATGGGATGAGTGACACTTGTCACTCATCCATGGGGCCCACCAAAATATACACCCAATCAGATTTCGCCAAAACGTCCCCGTCTCGAAGTTCGTGCATAGTGAAATCAAACTTCCGTGACCTATAACTCTCTCGTTCGAAGTCCGATTTCAGTGTGCCGCCTGTCTATGGATTCGTATCGTCCTTATCTACGTAACGGTCTTCGGCCCTCGACCATCGGACCTCCTGGTCAAAAAGTCAACATTTGACCCCATTTAACCAAAATTACCAAAATGCCCCTAAACTTCCGAACGTCATAACTTCCTCCCCGAACGTCGGAATTGAACGTGCCACCTGTCTATGAACTCGTGACGTCACGAACTACGTCACGGTCATCGGTCAAAGTCCATTTGACCGCCCGATTGAAAAGTCAACATTTTGCCACCAATAGGGGCAAAACGGTCATTTCGCATCGTTCGTCCGATTTCGCCCAACTAATCACGGATTAGCCTCACTAATCGTGATTAATCACTAATCTAATCATGAAATTCGGGACGGGTCGTTACACAAGTTGCAGAGATTTTTTGTGCTGACCTATGGATGGTGGACACGTGGGGGACACTAGATGGTTCCAGGGATTACTCAAGTGTGCACGGCCACACTTTGCACAAAATCAAACCGTGCTTTGGGTTTGAACGCAGAGAAACAGAGGGTGAGAGATTGGGAGAGATTGATCGATTCTGTGCAAGGGAGAGTGAAGAGTGATTTGTGAGAGTGACAGAGAGAAGTGTTTGAGCTGGTGATCGTGTTTTGGTGGAGGAATCGTGCACGGCGGCACGGTGGTGGTGCGGCGAAGTTCTGGGAAAACAGGGAGACCGTGATATTTTGGTGGTGGCTACGCCGTGTGGTGGCTCAAATCAAGGCAGTAGGAGCCGTAGGAGGTTACAGGTGACCCAACGAACACCGTGGCACGCAGCGGTGCGCACGGCGGAGACGGAATCAAAGGGTGAGTTTTCTTCCTCTGTTTTTCCCGTGTTTTTCAATTTGAAAGTCGTGAAGGTAGGATGAGAATCGAGGGGTTTGGTGAGTGCAATGATGTTTAGGGAGGTCCTAGGAGTGGTTTGTGACGGTTGCCGTGACGGGGGAGTACACGGCGGAGTTCAGGCGACGACGAGTACTCTGTACTCTGTTTTGGCCATGAGTTCAAATGGGAAGTCGTGGACTTCAGGGGTGAATCGAAGGTTTCTGTGAGTTGGGAGTGACTCAGTGAGGTCTTAGGGAGAGGTTGGAATCGCCACCGTGAAGGGGGAAGCACTGGACGGCCGGGAAGGAAAACAGCGGGTCGTCTGTGTTTTCTTTCGAGCTTCAGTCGTGAAGCTGAGGGTTGAGTCGAACCAGGAGAGTGAGGGGGATGAATTCCTGGTGCCTGGACGAAGCTATAGGAAAAGAGAGGAGATGAAATGGTGGCTGGACGGCGGAGATTGGATCTCGCCGGTCTGAGTTGCAGCCCTGGTGCGAACCGGGTTCGATCGAGGTTGGGGATGCACTGTAGCAGGCGCGTGAGGCCCACGCGCAGCCAGTTTGGGTGGCGCGTGGAGGCGCGTGGGGAGGAATCCGGCTAAGCTTCCAACATGGTTTTGGTTCTAAATGTCCTAAGGAGTTCATTGGTATGGTTTTCGGGTGAATCGGACGATGTTAGGAGGTTGTTCGGGAATCCGGACTGTTTAGGGTTTATGAATAAAATATTATTTAATTCCCAAAAAATTGGGGAAATTAGGGTTAGTGTCTTTGATGTGTTTGTGACCCTATTTGGTGCATATTGACAGGACGGGAGGCACCCGAGACGGTCGAGGAGCGCACGGAGCGAGATTAACTCGTTCTGATTTGTGAGTGGACTCTTTCTTTAAATCCGAGCATGCCTAACTGTTTTATGAATTTTTTATGATATTAACTATGTTTTTATGCTTCTAGTTGCTGATTATATGTGGTTGATGTGTTTGCACGTTTTTCGAGACATTTTCGGGATTTTGCACGTTTTTCGAGAAAACTGGTTTTCGGACTTTAATGCCATATTTGAGGATTTCAACCTATGTGGTTACATATGGTTTTGGTATAATAACGGATTTGGGTTCGGAATGTCGGTTCTAATCGCCGGAAGGGCTTCGAAGCGGGGATTTCGAATTCGAGTTTGGTTATGGAATTGGAAATGGTTTTACATTGAATTTGGATTGGATTTACTGAATCTGGATATGGGTTTAAAGACCCGGATACTGATTTGACGGGCGACGGGCCCGGATTGAGTTTAAAGACTCGGGAGTTTAAAGACTCGGATATTTATGATATTACCCCCATAGGCCTATTGAGTTTAAAAACTCGGGAGTTTAAAGACTCGGATTACATTTAAGGCCTGGTTGAGTTTAAGGACTCGGATAGACCCAGCAGATTTGATCGGAAAATGGTGTTTTTATAGTGTATCTGTTTCTTATGATATTTTGTAGTGTATCTGTTTCTTATGATATTTTATAGTGTTTCTGTTTCTTATGATATTTCATATTATGATTTTTTTGTACTTTGTTGGGCATGCCTGTTTTAAAAACGGAGGGAACAATGATATCGAATATTACGACGTTCTTCCGTTGCGGGACTAGCATTGTAAGATTTTTTTTGTGCCCATTTTGTAGAACTATGCTCTTTGTGCCCATTTTGTAGAACTATGCTCTGACTGACTGTTGTATATATTTACTCCTTCGTCTGATAGTTATGCTTATAGTAGTAGTGAGGTTATTTTTGATACTGTAGGTGTGATTGTCAGACGGGAGCAGGGTTCGTCCCGGGTATCGTGGCGATATTTGGGACGGGTCCTGACACGGTCAAATAGACTTTGGCCGATGACTGTGACATATTTTGGGACGTCACGAGATCATTGACAGGTGGCACGTCCAATTCCGAGGTTCGAGAAGAAGTTATGTCGTTCGGAAGTTCGGGGGTATTTTGGTAATTTGGTTGAAATGGGCAAACAGTTGAATTTTGACCCGGGGAGGTCTGATGGACGAGGGCAGGGGATTTTGGGACGGGTCCTGACAATTGGTATCAGAGCATAGGTTTGGCGGTTTGTGTTGGGTCTAGGTTGTTTTACTAACTCTATGCCTCTTTCAGCGTACGATCGATCATGCCTCCGAGACGTGAACCCCTTCCACGACCTGAAGATGAAGCGGCGAGAGGGACTGAGAGCACTTCGATCGAGAGAGCCCAGCGGCTTGGGGCTACTACGTTCAGCGGTGGGGCCGATCCAGAGGAAGCTCATCGATGGATCACCCGGCTTGAGCGTATTTTCGGGGTGATGCACTGTCCTCCAGAGGACCGGGTTTTGTTGGCTACCTTTCTGTTAGATGGAGCCGCATATGAGTGGTGGTACACGCTGGAGTTGTCCGGCTGGGATGCACATACCGTGACGTGGGAGACTTTCCGGGAGCGGTTTCTAGATCAGTACTATCCCCGTTCTTTCCGGGATGCCAAAGAGGCGGAATTTCTTCACTTGAAGCAAGGAAACATGACCGTGGCTGAGTATGAGCAGAGATTCCAGATGCTATCCCGTTTTGCTCCTGCATTTGTGGCGACCGAGGCAGAGAAGTGTCGTCGATTTGAGTTGGGACTTCGAGGAGAGATCCGAGCCATTGTGACAGCCGGCTCCTTTGCTACTTTCCGGGAGTTATCTGATGCTGCTGTTAGAGTGGAGGCCAGTTTGCCGGGCAGTGTGCGACGCCAAGAGCATTCTTTTCCCGGAGCATCGAGTCAGAGGACCCCAAAGCGGGGCAATTTTGGTGGTTCGTCCTCAGCTGGTGGAGCCCGGTTTGGTAGACCAGGTAGTTTTCAGGGTTCTGGATTCCGAGGAGCTAGAGTCCAGCCGACTCCTCAGGCAAGTGCTACTTCGGTTGCTTCTACTGGGAGGCAGACCGGTGGACCCAGTAGGGATGCTTGCTACTACTGTGGAGAGCGCGGACACTTTCGGAGGGAGTGCCCGTTGTTAGTGCAGGAGGGTGGAGCAGGTAGAGGTGCAGCAGAACCCGGGCGGAGTACTGCTTCAGTGTCGGGGGGCAGCAGGCCCTAGGGGTGGCGGTGGTGCCACGAGCAGTTTTAGAGGGCGCGGTAGGTCATCGGGACCTCAGGCGCGGGTTTTTACGATGACGCAGCAGGAGGCCAGATCCGCACCGGGAGTGGTGACAGGTACACTTACCATACTTGGCCACATTGTTTTTGCTTTGATCGATCCCGGGGCTACGCATTCGTTTGTAGCCCGGAGTTGTAGTCTGGTGACAGAGAGGGAGGTGTCTACTTTGGAGTGTGCTTTAGGGGTGAGTACACCTACTGGGGAGGTGTTAGTGGTGACTCAGGTGTTGAGAGAGTGTTCGGTGATGGTAGGAGAGGTTGAGTTAGTGGCGGACTTGTTGCTGTTAGATTTACGGGATTTCGATGTTATTCTGGGTATGGACTGGTTGACGAGACATCATGCTTCTATCGAGTGCTTCGATAGGAGAGTGACTTTCCGGAGTCCCAGATTACCAGAGACTACATTTCAGGGGGATCAGCGTGCAGTTCCTACTGGAGTGATATCGGCACTTGAGGCTAGCAAGTTGTTGCGTAAGGGGTGCCAAGGTTACATAGCTCATGTAGTGGATACGCATACTACGCCAGTGAGGGCGGAGGATATACCAGTGGTGCGGTAGTTTCCCGATGTTTTTCCCGAGGAGTTGCCAGGATTACCACCTCATCGAGAGATCGAGTTCATGATAGATCTTCTTCCAGGTACACAACCTATCTCACAGACTCCTTATCGTATGGCACCTGCAGAATTGAGGGAACTTAAGGCCCAGTTGCAAGAGTTGGTCGATATGGGATTCATTCGACCGAGCATGTCACCTTGGGGAGCACCTGTATTGTTTGTCAAGAAAAAGGACGGAGGATTGAGATTGTGTGTGGATTACAGACAACTGAATAAGGTAACTATTCGAAATAAGTATCCCCTACCCCGGATTGACGATTTGTTCGACCAATTGAAGGGAGCACAGTATTTCTCAAAGATTGATCTTCGCTCCGGTTATCATCAGTTAAGGGTTAAAGAGGAGGATGTACCGAAGACAGCCTTCCGGACCAGGTACGGTCCTTATGAGTTTGTTGTGATGCCTTTTGGATTGACTAATGCCCCAGCAGCTTTTATGGACCTTATGAACCGAGTGTTCCGGTCATATTTGGATCGTTTTGTGATCGTCTTCATTGATGACATTTTGGTGTATTCGAAGAGTGCGAAGGTACATGAGAAACATCTGAGAATTGTGCTTAAGACTCTGAGAGAGCATCAGTTGTATGCGAAGTTGAGTAAGTGTCAGTTCTGGTTTACCAGTGTTGGATTTCTTGGCCATGTGATTTCGGCCGAGGGCATCAGAGTGGATCCTCAGAAGGCTGAGGCGGTAGCAAAATGGGAACAGCCTAAGACGGTGACGGAGATCAGGAGTTTTCTGGGTTTAGCAGGCTATTACCGGCGCTTTATTGAGGGTTTTTCAATTCTAGCTGCTCCATTAACACGGCTGACTCGGAAGGGAGTTCGATTTGAGTGGGACGAGAACTGTGAACAGATTTTCCAGGAGCTTAAAAGGCGGTTGACATCTGCTCCTGTGTTAGCCCTTCCAGATAATAGTGGGGAGTTCGAGGTGTACAGTGACGCTTCTTTGCAAGGTTTGGGCTGTGTATTGATGCACCATGGGAAAGTGATTGCTTATGCTTCCCGGCAATTGAAACCCCATGAGATGAATTACCCTACACATGACTTGGAACTGGCAGCGGTGGTTCATGCACTGAAGATTTGGCGGCATTACTTGTACGGCGAGAGGTGCAGGATCTTCACGGACCACAAGAGTTTGAAGTATTTGTTCACTCAGAAGGAACTGAATCTGAGACAGCGCCGATGGTTGGAATTGCTCAAGGACTACGACTGTACTATTGAGTATCATCCAGGAAAGGCTAATGTGGTAGCCGATGCTTTGAGCAGGAAGTCAGCTAGTTCTTTGTCACATTTGAGGACAGTATGATTACCTTTGTTGGTTGAGCTCCGCAGGTTGGGAGTAGAGTTGACTGTGGATGATCAGGGAGCACTCCTAGCGAGTTTCCATGTGCGACCTATTTTGATTGATCAGGTTATTGATGCTCAGTTTGAGGACCCTATTCTGGGCATCATTCGGATTGAGGTCGAGGCTGGGGAGAGACAGGATTTTGAAATTCGTGAGGATGGAGCCTTGGTTAGAGGTGGACGGTTGTGCGTACCCGAGAATGAAATTTTGAAGAAGGTGATACTGGATAAGGCTCACTGTTCAGCTTATGCGATGTATCCTGGTGGGACCAAGATGTATCGTACACTTCGAGAGCATTACTGGTGGTCGGGGATGAAACGTGAGATTGCAGAGTATGTCAGTAGATGCTTGATTTGTCAACAGGTGAAAGCCGAGCGAAAGAGACCTTATGGAGCGATGCAGCCTTTGCCGATTCCCGAATGGAAATGGGATCACCTGACTATGAATTTTGTATTCAAGTTGCCCAGAACACCAAAGGGACACGATGGCGTGTGGGTGATCGTAGATAGACTTACGAAGTCTGCTCATTTCTTGCCAGTACGGGAGAACTTCAGGTTGGCGCAGTTTGCACAGTTGTTTATAGATGAGATTATCCGGCTGCATGGGACTCCAGAGTCGATAGTATCTGATAGAGATCCGAGATTTACTTCCCGCTTTTGGCAGAGTTTACAGGAAGCTTTTGGGACTAAGCTGCATTTCAGTACCGCATTTCATCCTCAGACCGATGGACAGTCTGAGCGGACTATTCAGATTCTCGAGGACATGATGCGAGCTTGTGTCTTGCAGTTTCAGGGTACTTGGGAATCACATTTGCCTTTGATGGAGTTCGCCTATAATAACAGTTATCAGGAGAGCATTGGAATGGCTCCTTATGAGGCGTTATACGGGCGACAGTGTCGGACTCCGTTGTGTTGGACTGAGGTTGGTGAGAGGCGATTGACTACTTCTGAATTGGTGGACCTTACACAGGAAAAAGTGGCGTTGATCAGGGATCGATTGAGGGCAGCTCAGGACCGACAGAAGAGTTACGCCGACCGTAGGATCAGAGATTTGGAGTTTGCAGTAGGAGATTGGGTTTTCTTGAAGTTATCTCCCTGGAAAGGAATTGTACGGTTTGGCAGACGAGGGAAGTTGAGTCCTCGTTACAT
The DNA here is from genome assembly GCA_032719365.1 of Prinsepia uniflora. Classification (NCBI taxonomy): domain Eukaryota; kingdom Viridiplantae; phylum Streptophyta; class Magnoliopsida; order Rosales; family Rosaceae; genus Prinsepia; species Prinsepia uniflora. Next base: position 24,753,341 of record CM064876.1, read on the forward strand.
TGGACCTTATGAGATCTTGAAGCGGATTGGTCCTGTTGCATATCGATTGGCTTTACCAGCAGACTTGGAAAAGGTACATAATGTTTTCCATGTATCTATGCTTCGGAAGTATATTCGAGATGATTCACATGTTCTAGAAGCACAACCAGTTGAATTGAGGGAAGACTTGAGTTTTGAAGAACAACCTGTCGCGATTTTGGATCGGAAGGATAAGGTCTTACGGCGGAAGACGGTTCCCTTGGTTAAAGTATTGTGGAGGAATCATCAACTGGAAGAAGCTACTTGGGAACCTGAGGCATTGATGCGTGAACAGTGCCCTTATTTGTTTCACTAAATTTCAGGGACGAAATTCTTTTTAGGGGGGTAGATTGTAACAACCCGTACCTTCGGGAAGGGTAAAAATGTAATTTTATAAGATTTTTGTATATAAAGGACGATTTTGCCCTTGTGAACAGTAGGCTAAAAGTTGAATTTTTGAATTACCGATTGGATGACTGTTGACCCTTGACCGTGACGTAGTTTAGGACGTCACGAGTCCGTAGACAGGTGGCAGGTTCGATTCGGACAATCGGAGAAAAAGTTATGACGTTCGGAAGATTGAGGGCGTTACCGTAATTTTGAGTAAATGAGGAAAATGTTGACTTTTTGGAGGACTTGTGATTTTCACGTAGACCGAGGATCGTTAGATAGGTCTCGACGCCCTGAGTACAACGACAGGCGGCACGCTGTCATCGGACTTCGGAGGAAATATTTACGGGTCTAGAAAGTGTGAGGGTAAAATGGTAATTTGTGCATGAGCGGTATTTTGGTCTTTTTCCCTCAGCCCAATCAGATCAGGGCAAGTGCGAGAGATTTTTTGTGCTGACCTATGGATGGTGGACACGTGGGGGACACTAGATGGTTCCAAGGATTACTCAAGTGTGCACGGCCACACTTTGCACAAAATCAAACCGTGCTTTGGGTTTGAACGCAGAGAAACAAAGGGTGAGAGATTGGGAGAGATTGATCGATTCTGTGCAAGGGAGAGTGAAGAGTGATTTGTGAGAATGACAGAGAGAAGTGTTTGAGCTGGTGATCGTGTTTTGGTGGAGGAATCGTGCACGGCGGCACGGTGGTGGTGCGGCGAAGTTCTGGGAAAACAGGGAGACCGTGAGAGTTTGGTGGTGGCTACGCCGTGTGGTGGCTCAAATCAAGGCAGTAGGAGCCGTAGGAGGTTACAGGTGACCCAACGAACACCGTGGCACGCGGCGGTGCGCACGGCGGAGACAGAATCAAAGGGTGAGTTTTCTTCCTCTGTTTTTCCCGTGTTTTTCAATTTGAAAGTCGTGAAGGTAGGATGAGAATCGAGGGGTTTGGTGAGTGCAATGATGTTTAGGGAGGTCCTAGGAGTGGTTTGTGACGGTTGCCGTGACGGGGGAGTACACGGCGGAGTTCAGGCGACGGCGAGTACTCTGTACTCTGTTTTGGTCGTGAGTTCAAACGGGAAGTCGTGGACTTCAGGGGTGAATCGAAGGTATCTGTGAGTTGGGAGTGACTCAGTGAGGTCTTAGGGAGAGGTTGGAATCGCCACCGTGAAGGGGGAAGCACTGGACGGCCGGGAAGGAAAACAGCGGGTCGTCTGTGTTTTCTTTCGAGCTTCAGTCGTGAAGCTGAGGGTTGAGTCGAACCAGGAGAGTGAGGGGGATGAATTCCTAGTGCCTGGACGAAGCTATAGGAAAAGAGAAGAGATGAAATGGTGGCCGGACGGCGGAGATTGGATCTCGCCGGTCTGAGTTGCAGCCTTGGTGCGAACCGGGTTCGATCGAGGTTGGGGATGCACTGTAGCAGGCGCTTGAGGCCCACGCGCAGCCACTTTGGGCGGTGCGTGGAGGCGCGTGGGGAGGAATCCGGCCAAGCTTCCAACATGGTTTTGGTTCTAAATGTCCTAAGGAGTTCATTGGTATGGTTTTCGGGTGAATCAGACGATGTTAGGAGGTTGTTCGTGAATCCGGACGGTTTAGGGTTTATGAATAAAATATTATTTAATTCCCGAAAAATTGGGGAAATTAGGGTTAGTGTCCTTGATGTGTTTGTGACCCTATTTGGTGCATATTGACAGAACGGGAGGCACCCGAGACGGTCGAGGAGCGCACGGAGCGCGATTGACTCGTTCTGATTTATGAGTGGACTCTTTCTTTAAATCCGAGCATGCCTAACTGTTTTATGAATGTTTTATGATATTAACTATGTTTTTATGCTTCTTGTTACTGATTATATGTGGTTGATGTGTTTGTACGTTTTTCGAGAAAACTGGTTTTCGGACTTTAATGCCATATTTGAGGATTTCAACCTATGTGGTTACATATGGTTTTGGTATAATAACGGATTTGGGTTCGGAATGTCGGTTCTGAAAGCCGGAAGGGCTTCGAACCGGGGATTTCGAATTCGAGTTTGGTTATGGAATTGGAAATGGTTTTACATTGAATTTGGATTGGATTTGTTGGATTTGGATATGGGTTTAAAGACCCGGATACTGATTTGACGGGGGACGGGCCTAGATTGAGTTTAAAGACTCGGGAGTTTAAAGACTCGGATATTTATGATATTACCCCCATAGGCCTATTGAGTTTAAAGACTCGGGAGTTTAAAGACTCGGATTACATTTAAGGCCTGGTTGAGTTTAAAGACTCGGATAGACCCAGCAGATTTGATCGGAAAATGGTGTTTTTATAGTGTATCTGTTTCTTATGATATTTTGTAGTGTATCTGTTTCTTATGATATTTTATAGTGTTTCTGTTTCTTATGATATTTCATATTATGATTTTTTTGTACTTCGTTGGGCATGCCTGTTTTAAAAACGGAGGGAACAATGATTCTTATTTTTCCTTAACCTTGAATTAGTGATAAACTGATTTTAAAAATTTTGGTTATTCTAGTCCACTCACACTTTTTGTTTTAAATTTTCCCTCCAGGTCATGGTGATAGCGTTGGGGTGAACTTTGAGGCAGATATCGAGGCATAGAGCTTACGACGTTCTTCCGTTGCGGGACTAGCATTGTAGGATTTTTTGTGCCCATTTTGTAGAACTATGCTCTTTGTGCCCATTTTGTAGAACTATGCTCTGACTGACTGTTGTATATATTTACTCCTTCGTCTGATAGTTATGCTTATAGTAGTAGTGAGGTTATTTTTGATACTGTAGGTGTGATTGTCAGACGGGAGCAGGGTTCGTCCCGGGTATCGTGGCGATATTTGGGACGGGTCCTGACACGGTCAAATAGACTTTGGCCGATGACTGTGACATATTTTGGGACGTCACGAGATCATTGACAGGTGGCACGTCCAATTCCGAGGTTCGAGAAGAAGTTATGTCGTTCGGAAGTTCGGGGGTATTTTGGTAATTTGGTTGAAAATGGGCAAACAGTTGAATTTTGACCCGGGGAGGTCTGATGGACGAGGGCAGGGGATTTTTACGTAGATCACGTCGATACGAATCCGTAGACAGGCGGCACGTCGAATTCGAACATTTGACAAGAAATTTACAGTTCACGGAAGTTCAAACGTACTATTGCACGTTTTTCGAGATGGGAGACTTTTGGCAGTAAGTGGGACCCAGATATTTTTTACAGGCTCAATGGATGAGTGACAAGTGTCACCCATCCATTACCCATCCCAAACAATTCATGCATATCCCTTTTTCTTTGTTCGATCGTTTTTCCCAATTTCAACCCAACCCGATGCATCCTTCAACCCCAACCCAAAAACCCTTTCCCCTCTGACCATGATTGAGACCAAGAGGATGAAGTGAAAACTGGAGGATATTGGTGGCTGGCCAGGACGGTGCCGCCGTGGACGGCAAAGGAAAATTCGTGCAAGGTAAGCTGTTTTACCCGATTCCTTCCTTTTTTAATTTGTGACGTTATGGACGGATTTAGGTGATTAGAATGAGCTTATTGGGTTGTTAGGAAGGTAATAGGATGATTTTGATGATGGTTAGAGGCTGAGGAAGCCCTGGGGGATTTCTGAAAATGTTGGACCGTGAGGAAGAAAATCAAACCGTTGGATTTTGTGGGTTTTACATTGTTTTAATTTCATATTTAGGTCTCTAGGATCAAGTTAGGATGATTGGAATTGATTAGGAGGAAAACAGACGAAAAACGAAGAAGGGATAGGGCTGGACCAATCACGCCAGTCCAAGAGAACCGGACTTGCAGTGCGAACCGGGCTGGCCGGTTCGGACCAGCCTGGTCGAAGGATAGGGACGATCTACAATGGGCGCGTGGCTCCCACGCGCAGCCCCTTTGAGCGGAGCGTGAGGGCGTGTGAGCCATCCTTTGGGGAAGGTTCCAACATGTAATTTTATCTATTCGATGTAACAAATATTTTGGAACTCGTTTCGAGTCGATCGGACACCGTTTCGATATAGTTCGGGACGTCCGAAGGTTTAGGATTGGGTATAAATGTTTATAAATATTTTAAATACATGTTTTGTGATTTCATGAGTACATTTGTTTGTGGTTGTTGATACCATATCGCCCGACCATCCTCTAGGCACAGGGCCCGCCAAGACAGGACAGAAGCCGACCGATGCCCTGATCGGCACCCCCACAAACTTGGCCCGCTGATCGGCAATGCCCTACAGACCTGTCATTCGGCACCTGATAGGGTACAGGCACTAGCTGGCTACAACAGTCACCTAACCAACTCTGCCATAACCACTCCCTGACGGGGGCAGGCTAAAACTCCAGCTGGCGCCTCCTCCGGATGTCCAGGGCTTGTCAGGCGACTCTCAGCCACAAAGCATAACCTGCTCCCGAAACAGTAGCCCACCTACCGCAGTTATGGCTACTATAAATACCTTGAAATCCTTCACAAAGGTAAGTTCTCAGAGACCTATGCAGATTACGGTGTTTCCTTGCCCTTCGACGTGCAGATACTAACTTAGGCATCGGAGTCCCTTTGGCGGGCACCACACCGGTGTCAAGTCTTTGCAGGGTACCTGCCGCGCGGCAACGCCCCTAGCGGGCCCAAAACACCACGCAGCTGGTCCCAGATCCCCCAACGGGTCTCATCAAGTTGGTCCATTTCCAGATCAAACAGTGGTAGCCTAGGATTTACATATTTACACGTATTTCGAGATTTCTGGTTTTATACGATGCTTATACGTGCTAGGTTTTCAATGAGGGTTTAATGAATGGGTTTTGGATTTGGAAATATGAAATCGGGCATGAGACCCATTTGATTTAAAAACTCTCGGACTTGGAGTCCATTTGATTTGACGAGGAATCGGACGGAGGCTCCATTTGAGTTATACGATCGGGTCGAGGGCCCCGTTGGTTTATGAATCCGGGCTTGAGGCCTAGTTGGTTGTAATCTCAGGCTTGAGGCCCCTTTGACTGTGGTATCGGGCTTAAGGCCCTATTGGTTGTGAAATCGGGCTCGAAGCCCCGTTGATTTATGGTTTCGAGCTTGAGGCCCTGTTAGTTGTGATATCGGGCTAGAGGCTCAGTTGATTGTGAAATCAGGCTTGAGTCCCGGTTCGGTTTATGGAATGAGAATTCGGGCATGAGACCCTATTGAACTGAAGATTTAGACCGAAGCCTGTGAAAGTGAATTTGAATCAGATTCGAGGAATCCTGTTAAGATGAATCAGGGATGAGACCCAGTTGAAATATGTTTTGAGAAAGAAAGTGTTTTGAAAATGTATTATACCCTCCATATGTCAGGGCCCAACCCTAATCCCCCAGGATTAGGGACTAAACCCTGCTCCCGTCTGACAAGCCAAAAACGAAAGACCGAAAAAACCTCACGAAAGCCACAATTTACATTGCCAGACGCAGGAGAATTTAACCCAACCAAAAGTCAACGGTTATACAGAGCATAGTACCCAAACACAAAGTAAAACAGAACCGATACACATAGTACACGCACAACGGAAAACTAAAACACCCCGGGAAAACTCTCGAGTACTCTATGCCTCCGACGCTGCCTCAACGTCAACCCCCGCACTAGTTCCACGACCTGGAGGGCAGTTAAAACCAGAAAAGTGTGAGTGGACCATAAAGTATAAAAGTTTCAAAAACCATTTCTTAAACAAACCAGGTTTGGCCCTCCGTTTTAAAAACATTCATGCACAGCCCATTTATTAAACACAGCCAGAAACCACATGGTAATCATCATACATTTATAATTCACAAAACAAGCATCATGAAAACAGTATGATAAAACATAAATCTAAGTCATCACAGATCAAACATGCTGGACCTATCCGAGTCTTTAAACTCCCGAGTCTTTAAACTCAATCCAGGCTTCAATAATATCTGAGTCTTTAAACTCCTGAGTCTTTAAACTCAACAGGCCTACGGGGGAAATATCAATTTATTCGAGTCTTTAAACTCAATCCGGGTCTTTAAACCCAATAACCAGATCCAGCAAATCCAATCAAAACCATTTGAAAACCATTTCTAAATCCATATCCAAACTCGAATCCGAAACCACTGGTCTAATGCCTTTCCGGCATCCAGAACCGTCATTCCGAACCCAAATCCGGAATTTCACTTTTCAAATTTAAAGCCAAATTCCGCTTTCCGAAATTCGATTCTAAAATCGAAAACCCTTGATCACCAAATCATGTTCCAAAATCCCTTTATAGTCATTTAAACCCAATTATAGATTGAAATCCTGAAATCATGGCATTATAATCATCAATCGAACGTTTCTCGTAAACCGTGCTGAAAACCGTACTTTCTCGAAAAACGTGCACTTATATAAAATAGTTATAGCATAAGCAATAGACATGAAATCACGATTAAAACCATAAAACAATTATAGAAAAATAGTTATGCATGCTGAAGTATAGAGAAGGGGGTCCACTCACAGTTACCGGGCACGTCACTCGCGTTCCGTACGTCCTACACGTTCCTCGACCTCCTCGGGGATTCCCGATCCTGTCAAAAGTCACCAAACTACGTCACTAACACGTTAACGAAGGTTCTCCTAATTTTCCCCAATTTTCCCGAACTTCAAACGTGCGTAAAACGAAACCCTAGAACTTCAATCCCTCGGAACTAACTCGAATCGACGTCCGATTAACCCGAAACCTATCTCAAAAGATTCGTTACAACTTCTAGACCAAAAACCTAGTTGAACGTTCCCCAAGAAAATGCCCCATGTGCCGTACAAAGTGGCTGCGCGTGGGCCTCACGCGCCTACACACAGTCACTGTTCACCTTCTTCTTCGATGGTCAGCTGGTCTGAACCGGCGTGACCGGTTCTCCACCATCCGCCGTCCGTTTTCCTTCCTTTTTCCTCCCCTAGCTTCGTCCTACCCTAAGCATCTCACTCTCCTACTCAAAACACTACATTACGCCCTCTAACCTACCTCCCCCAAGCTCGAACAAAACCACCCGAGAACCCCTGTTTCGGTTCCCGCCACCCATCCATTCCCCCGTCACTGCTGTACAACCAAAAGGTTACTAAGACCTTACTGAGTCCACTAGAACTCACCAAACGCATCGACTCAGCCCCTAACTTCACGACTTTCAAATTGAAACAAAAAGGAAAAACAGAGGAATTTGAAATTACCTCACCTGCCGCTCACCGCCGTGTCCCTAGGTGTCCCCTCAGCTCCTCAGGTCCTCCTCCACCCTCTGAACACCACCACTCGACCGTTTTAAGTCAAAACCCGGCAACACCACCACCAAACACCCTCTCTGTTCTCTGGTTTTCCCATTCACCGCACACACTCACTCGACCCTTCAAACCTCCCCAGACACTCACCAGCTTCACAACCCCGCTCTACTCACTCTAACTAAGTCACCAATACTCACCCTCTTGCCCAGAAATCGATCAATTTTCTCTCAATCTCACCTTCTGTTTCTCTCTTCGAACACGGCTACACAAACACACACACGGCCCGTTTAAGTGCACCGTCCAAACATACTGGAACCCACTATACCTATGCCACATGTCACAATCCTGTGGTCCTAATCCAAAATATCCCAATTAGCACTGCACACTTGTCCTCATCCTATTTGCACAAATCCCAAAACACCAAAAAGTCCAAAATGCCCCTGTGAGTTAAAATTACCGTTTTGCCCTTCACCGTTCTAGACCCGTATCTTACCCGTCCAATGTCCGATGAAGGCATGCCGCCTGTCGTTGGACTCAGGACGATGAGACCTACCTAACGGTCCTAGGTCTACGTGAAAATGACAAGTCTAGCAAAAAGTCAACGTTTTCCCCTATTTTAACCAAATTACGGTAATGCCCTCAACCTTCCGAACATCATAACTTCCTCCTCGGATGTCGGAATCGGGCGTGCCACCTGTCTACGTATTCGTGATGTTCGGAACTACATCACGGTCATCGGTCAATACCCAATTGACCGCCCGAACTAAAAGTTAACTTTTTGCCCAAACTAGGGGCAAAATCGTCATTCTACACTAACATACCAAAAGTACCAACTAAACACCAATTAGAAAGCGATAAAACATAAACCTTAAACTACAAGCAATAATGCATTTTCCTCCGAAATGCCAAACAATTCATATTAAAATCACATGCACTCATGAAATCTCAAATGATGTTTATAAAACATATAAAATAGTTATGCATGCATCACAATTTAGAAAGCGAGGTCCACTCACAGACCCTCTAGGATGCGCCTCGATACGCGCGCCATAAGCCTCTTCGGGTCAATCACCATAAGCGAGGAGTATATGGTGTTTAGTGTCACTGGATGTGATGAGTGAGTGTCTGAGATAGCGAACCCATGTTGGTCTTGTGGGTCATCTTACGTCGACCGAAGAAGCTGATAGTGTATCCTAAGTAGATCGAGTAATGTGGTTGGACGTTGCCAGAATGCAGTCCTTGAGTAGGTCGGGTGATACCCCGATGTTGATGTGATGTGGGTGCACCAGTGTGTTGTGCACGTTGGACGATGGGATTGACCACGGTCAATCGATATGTCGAATTGAGAGTGTCCCGAGATTATGGTAATGTTGTGGATTGGATAGAGTCCTGGATGGACATATGTGGTGATCAGATTAGATCCGATAGTGACAGGTTGAGACTCGAGGTGAGTCTAGATGTCAGTGGAGATCGCTGAGTGATGCGAGATACGATACGAGGACTCGAGAGTGAGTCGAGATCGGAGTGGCACAGCGAAAGAGCAGTGGAGCCGGGAGTTGTTGATTGGTCACGAAGTCGTGACATATCGTAGTAACGGATTGATCGATATCTTGCACGTTCGGATAGGTATGGATTGATGGGACTCTAAGGAGAGTCAGAATGGACATAGGTTTGAGTATGGTCTGCAAGGTGGGATTCGTGCCATTGTGATGGCAGGATCTATAGAATGTTGTCTGATCGGATGCTGAGCAGGATGTCAGCTTGGATGTGATACAGTACGTACTGATGAGTAGGGCATATGTGTCGGTCGTGTACTGTTACTCGGGTATTCTCGTGTGGGTGCAACGACCCGAGTCTAGGGACATGATTGGATTCCACATTTGGTTGTGGAATCGGGTCGATTTGAATTTAGAGGACAAAATTCTTTAAGGGGGGAAGATTGTGACGACCCATCCCGAATTATCGGGATTAATTAAGAATTAATGACGGATTAGTGAGACTAATCGGGGATTAGACGATGATTATCAGACGTTCAGGGCGAAATGTCGATTTAGCCCTAGATTGGGCGAAACGTTGACTCTTCGTTCAGGCGGTCAAATGGACTTTGACCAATGACTGTGACGTAGTTTGGGACGTCACAAATTCATAGAAAGGTGGTACGCTCAATTTCGACATTCGAGGAAGAAGTTATGACGTTCGGAAGTTTGGGGGTACTTTGGTAATTTAGTTGAAAGGAGCAGAAAGTTGACTTTTGACCCGGGAGGCCCGATGGCCGAGGGCTAAATATGGTTACGTAGATCGCGTCGATACGAATCCATAGACAGGTGACAAGTCGAATTTGGATGTTCGACAAAAAAGTTACGGTTCACGGAAGTTCGAACGTACTATTGCGCGTTTTACGAGACGGCTTGGTTTTGTCCTAAGTGGGGCCGAGATATTTTCCCAGGGACCAATGGATGAGGGACAAGTGTCACTCATCCACTGGACACCATTTTACATTCATGCATATCACCTCTTTTACTTGTTCGTGCATACCAAACCCAAACCCAATCAAACATTCAACCCCAATCCAAACCCTTACCCCATATGATTATGTCTGAGGAACCAAGAGAGTGAGAGGAGGACTGGAGGATGAGGGTGGATGGCCAGGACGGCGCCGCCGTGGACGGCAGAGGCAAGTCGTGCAAAGGTATCGGTTTTGCCCATTTTTCTTTTCATTTGGATTTGGATGTTTTGGCCGGTTTTTATTGATTTGAATGGGGTAAATAGGTTGCTAGGGAAGTTATGGGATGGTTTTGATGGTGGTTCACGGCTGAGGAAGCCCGGGGGGTGGTCGGGGAGTTTGGACCGTGGGAATGAGTTTTGGTTAGTCGAGTTTTACATGGTTTTTCTTAGGTTTCTTGATAGGGAATGATAGGAAATGAAAAATAGGAAGAATGGAATCGAAAGGGGAAAAAAGGGACCGAAAACAAGGGGGAAAATGGCTGAACTGGCCACGTCGGATTGGCTGGACCGGCTGAACAGGACAGAATCGGCTGAACCGGGTTCACACCGGGTTAAAGATGATCTACAGTGGGCGCGTGAGCCACACGCGCAATGACAGGACCCGCCCTGATCCCACAGGGACCATAAGGGGACGTGCCCTGCTCCCGTCTGACACCCAATAATTCATACCAATTTTAACCCCAAAACATCAAATTGATAAATAACCAAATTAAAGTCATACATCAAATCCGAATTAAACAAATGTCAGACAAGGGATGAAATCCAAAATTACAAGTTGCGAGCACGACTCTAAAATAAAACCTGCGGGCAAACCACCCAACAGGGGTTCAGGTACGCAGAAGTAGATCTATGCCTCAGCCTCAGTTTCCTCCTCTACCTCAGTATCACGACCTGGAGGGGTTACCAAAAATAATAAGGGTGAGTGGACCGAAACTCAAGTTTATAAAATCATTTGATAAGTAAAACATATAATTTACCCCTCCGTTTTCCAAACATGCATGTAGCCATATTTAAAATCATAAGTCATATAATATGAACCATAAGGCATGTAATAAAACCATAAGTATAATTTTAGTTGCTGCACTATACATTCCAATCCCGACATCACCTGATGTTTGACGTTCTTGACGCCTAATAAGGTCACAATAATAATAAGGCTACGCGTGCCACTCGGGTCTCAATTTCCGAGCTAAATCCCCGAATCCTGTTCGGGTACAGCATCACCTGATGCTTAGCGTCATAGACGCTGGACGTACTAGACGTCTGTGACCTCTCCGGGGTACCTCGCCGGAGGAGACAATATAATATGGAAGGATCTATACAGTGCAGTACCAAATACATTTTATTGATATCCACATGCGAAGCATATATATACATAGATAAAATCCGAACCAATCATTAAGTTTTCATCAGACGGGTCTCAAGCCCAAATACCGTGAAACGTGCCATAACCATATTTTCCATATCATCAAAACCATTATTGTTTTAGCATATGAATAAGTATAATAAACCAGAAAACATTTATGCACGCAAGGGTTTAAGAAAATGGCCCACTCACTATACGATCCCGCGGTGAACCTGCGCGTACGAACTTGTACCGGGATTATCGTACAATTCCTGTCAGTCCAAATCACATGTAAGTGTCACTACAAGTCTTAAACGTTTAACCACAAAGTCCGAAATAGAAACCGGCTCGGGGAAGCCGTCCTACACGTTTCCCGAGGTACCCGGCCCTAAACTGACCCATAAAAAACTATCTCAGATCAACATGGTTATTTCACCAAAAATGTTCAGAATGATGAGAGGAATAAAAGTCATGTTGATCGTGATCGGAGATAAGCCCCAACGCGCCCTCATGCGCCGCCCAAAGTGGCTGCGCGTGAAAGTCACGCGCCTGACACTGTAGCTACAGTGTTAGCACCTTCACCCGTTTGTCTGTAATTCGGGCCTGCCACCCGCGGCTTGACCCGGTTAATTACCCATCAATTCCTACTCGATTTCAATCCAATTTGATCCTAACATGTTATTTAAACATCTAATTGAAGTTCTGAGTTATTAATTATCCAAAACCAATCCTGAAATGGCCCCTCGACCCGTGATCATCCAAACGGGTCAATCACCAGAACTCACTGGTTTCTAAACCGAAATCAAATTAACCTTACATGAAGCATCATAGTATCACAACGAACTGGAAAACATACTCAATTGAACCAACACTCACCTGGAAGTAGCCGTCCAAACTTCTGAAATTCCTCTGAACACGGCAGTCACCGTCCCAGCTCACCCGTGGCTGGTTGCCTTCGATTTTGATATGGTTGTGTTCCAAATGCTCCCAGAAAGCTTACTCTATGATTAGATTGGCTCAACACACCGTAGAAATCAAAAACCCGATTTCCCTCCAAAAATTCCCGAAATGGTTTCTCTCTGGTTCCACCCTTATTTTCAGTCCTTTCAATACCAGAGTGAAGCTCACACACTATATAATCAGTTTTAATTAATTTCAAGCCGTCCCAGAAGCTCATGGGTGTCCAATTGTCCACTGAAAAATGTCCCCCGAAAAGCTTCGAACTTGAATAATTAATAGGGTCGTGCACGGTGGATGCAACAGACCACGGTCTAAAGCATCAGACACTCCCAACTTTCCAGCACACAATCGCACAACCAATTGCACGTTTGAACCACCGCACATGGTGGTGCCGCCCTTGTCCCATGCTGCCTGCTACAGTAACCAGGGCAAAAAGACCAAAATGCCCCTGGTTCAATAATTACCAAAATACCCCTCACTGTAACGACCCGAACTTTCGTAATTATTATTTTATTGTAAATTAACCGTTTTGCCCTTGAAGGGGGGGAAAAGTTGACTTTTACCTCGGGAAGTATTTAGGACTTTGACACGTGACCGTGACGTAGTTTAGGACGTCACGAGTTCATAGGCAGGTGGCACGTTCGATTCCGACGTTCGAGGAAGAAGTTGTGACGTTCGGAAGTCGAGGGGCATTTTGGTAATTTGGCCATTTGGGGGCCAAATGTTGACTTTTGACCCGGGAAGTCCAACGGACGAGGGCCAATGACCGTTACGTAGGTCTCGTCGATACGAATCAGTAGACAGGCGGCACGCTGAAATCGGACTTACGACGAAAAAGTTATGGTCAAGAACGTAACCGAACTAACCGAGACTCGGAACTTAAATTAATAATAAAATATTATAATCTGTTTTACTTTAACCCAATCAATCTGGACCCTTGATGAGTGACACATGTCACTCATCTACCCCATCCACATCATCCCCAACATTCTGGATCTTGGTCTGCCATGGGATTAATTAAATGGTTTATTTTCCTTAAATCCTCACCCTTCACTCTTCACTCAGGATGAATCACAGCCATCCATTCTATTTCTCCTTCTATTCTTAAGCCATCAGAGACTCATTTCTTCATTTTCATTCCTTCCTTCAAACCGTGCAACCTCCCATCCTTCAAACAATCACACCAGCAGCTAACCACCCAACCTTCTTCATCAGGCAGCACCAGACCGTGCACCACCACCACCAGACACCGGCCAACGCCACCACGGCCACCCTGCACGGCCGGAAAACCCACAAACCCGTGAGGACCCGTGCAGCCCAAAATCATCAGACCATCCAAACCACGACGTCTGGGCTCGAACCAACCTAGGGCTAGGACCATTGTGACCTCTGGACGGCGTAGGACTAGACTGGGCAGCCCACGGCGGCGACACGGCGGCGGTAAGCCTGCAAACCCGTAATGGCCGATTTTCCTTCCCTGCCTCAAACCGTCCGTTTTTAACGTTGCATTTTCTTGGTTGTTTTTGAGACTTAACCTAGGAGACTAGACGAGTGTTTTGGACCTGAGTTGGTGGCTGGAAACGTGACGGCTCGCCGGAGAAGACGAACCAGAACCGGCAGCCATTTCCCCGTCGTTTTTCAGGTGATTCCTTGATCTTAAAATCCAGTTTTGATCACACAGAGCCATAGAACATGTTCAGACGAGTCCATAGGAACAAACCCCATCGATTTTGGTGGTCGGAATCACGATCTGTGATCGGGTCGAACCGTGGGTCTGCGGTGACCCGATTCGCAGACCCGATACTGTAGCTGATGACGTCATCATGCTGACGTCAGCAGTGACGTCATGATGACGTCATCATGTCAGAATATTATCAGACCAGGGACCAATGGACTGTTGACACGTGTCCTCTGACACTGTCAGTGATGACGTCATGCTGACGTCAGCAGTGACGTCATGCTGACGTCAGCATCATTGTAGCACTGTTGACCAGAGGGTTGACCGGCGCGTGGGGGCGCGTGTGAACAGTGTTTTGTGTGGGACCAGTGCCATTTTCAAGGTTTCGACGATACGGATCCAATGGCGGTGGTTTCGTGTCGATCGGAGATCGTTAAGTTGGTCAAATTAGGGTTTGATGCCTCGGGAAGCGTGTTCGGACGGCTTTCCCGGGCCGGTTTTAGTCTAGGGTTTCGTAGTTGTTTAGTAGGGACTTAAAGTGACCTTTACGTATGTTTTGGGCATGACAGGAATTGTACTTTAAACCTTGGACGGGGCTTTACGCTCGGGAGTGCAGCGGGATTGTACTGTGAGTGGGCCTTTGATTTCACTAAACTTCGGCATGCATAACTGTTTTACTTTCTACTATATCTATATGTGATTTGAGTAAAAGTATCTGTTTATCTTGTGTATGATGTATGGCACGTATTACGATGTTTGGGCATGAGACCCGTCTGGTTGTTGATAAATGATTTGGAGTCATATATATGTATAATGGAACTCGATATTATCTGTGGTACTGCACTGTATAGATCTACCCTAGGATTCTATCTCCTCCGGATGTAGGTACACCGGAGCGGTCACGGCGCATTGCCTGTGAGGAGTCATTCTACGGAGGGACCGGACCGTAGGGTGACTCAGGAGCAGGATTGCTACTATTGGACGTCTGGGACGTCAGGCATCTAGAATGCCATGCTCGGACTAGGTTCGGGATTTGGACTCGGGATTGAGACCCCGGGTGGCACGCGTAGCCTTGAGACTGTGACCTTATTGGGCGTCTGGGACGTCAGGCATCTGGGATGTCAGGGTTGGGATGTATAGTGCAGTGACTAAGATTATATTATGTTGATATTATTCTGCTTATGACTATATGGTTTTGTGGTTTTGATACTATGCATGTCTTTTCGGAAAACGGAGGGGAAAAGTTATATGTTTTCGAAATGGTAAACTACTTTGTAAACCTTGAGTTTCGGCCCACTCACCTTTGTTGTTTTACTACCCCTCCAGGTAGTGCTTTCGAGGAGGAGGATCCCGAGGAGGAAGAGGAGGATCCTGTGGAGGAAGAGGCATAGGTTTACGTTGCGTACCTGAACCCTACTGCTGGGTAGGTTGGCACGTAGTGTGTCTAGAGTCGTGCTCAATAAACTGTATTCGGGAACCATCCCTTGTCTGACACTATTTGTATTTGAGTATTTGTGTGGTGTGCTATGTATGACTTAACTATGGATTTTCTTTATGCATTTTATCTTCAATAAGGGTATTTTTGGTATTTTAACGTCGGGTGTCAGACGGGAGCAGGGCACGTCCCGGGTGGTCCCAGGGGGATCGGGGCGGGTCCTGTCAACTTGGTATCAGAGCACTAGGTTGTGGTCAGCATGCTAGACTAGTGGTCAGTACTTAGTTTAAACGATGTCAGTATCTAATCTATGCCTCTTAACAGCGGGTTATGCCTCCAAGGAGAATTCCTCAAATACGAACTGACGAGGAAATCGCGAGAGAGATGGAATGTGCTAGCATTGAGCGGGCTCAAAGGTTGGGAGCCACACCGTTCAGCGGGGGATCAAACCCCGAGGATGCCCATGAGTGGATTGCGAAATGGGAAAGAATCTTCACCGTGATGCATTGCCCACCCGGCGAGCGGGTGGCATTGGCGGCCTTCTTACTGGAAGGCGGGGCTTATCAATGGTGGCATGGTCTTGAGATGTCCGGGTGGACTGTTCACACCACCACATGGGAGGTCTTTCGTGCCCGATTCTTAGATCAGTATTACCCGCGTTCATTTCGCATGGCACGAGAGGCAGAGTTCCTGCGACTGGAACAGGGAGATATGTCCGTGGCAGATTACGAGCAGACCTTCGGGAAGCTTTCCCGTTTTGCCGCAGCTTTCGTGAGTACTGAGGAGGAAAAATGTCAAAGATTTGAGTTGGGACTCCGAGGGGAGTTGCGAGCAAGTGTGACGGCTACTAGTTACGCGACTCTGAGGGACATGGTCGACGCTGCAGTTCGTGTCGAGGCCAGTCTGGCGGCACACCAGGCGCGACAATCATCAGGCGAGGGGCAGCGCCGGGATCGTCCACATCCTGGACCAACCGGCCCAAAGATCTCTAAGGGGGGAAATTACCGAGGAGCACCCTCATCTCTACGTGGTCGTGGCTGGTCAGGTCGACATGGGAATTCTCAGAGGGGTGGATCGAGATTCAGTTCTGGACAGCATCAGGCTTGGAGTGGTACATCAGGAGGGTCTTGGGATGGACCGAGGACAGTTAATTGCTTTGCTTGTGGAGGAGCGGGCCACTATGCCCGAGATTGCCATTTATTGTCAAGGAACAACGAGACTAAAGGTGTTAGTGTGACACAGAGTTCGGCTTCTCACCCTTCCAGAGGCCGAGGACAGAGTGCTGAGCGTGGCGCGCGTGGGCGCGGACAGACTGCGGGACCCCGAGCTCGTGTTTTTGCAGTGACTCAGCAGCAGGCGAGGTCAGCCCCTGGTGTGGTTACAGGTACTCTTCATATCTCAAATATTGTTGTACGGGTATTATTGGATGCTGGGGCTACTCATTCTTTTATTTCGAAAAGTTGTGCGGGTATGTTAGATCGTGAGGTGTCAGCCTTGGATAGTGAAATGGGTGTTGGTACACCGATGGGCGTTGTGTACATCGTGAATCAGGTGATCCGGAGATGCCCAGTAAGGGTGGAGGATGTAGATCTGCTAGCTGATCTAATCCTGATGGATATCCATGACTTTGATGTTATCTTGGGAATGGATTGGTTGACTGAGCACGGTTCGCTCATCGACTGTTGTAGTAGGCGGGTGATTCTGCGAAGTCCGGGTTTGCCGGAGGTTACTTTTCAGGGAGAGCGCGACGGTTCGCTACCTGAAGTAATTTCTTCACTTGCCGCTACGAAGCTTCTACAGAAGGGATGCCAGGGTTATCTGGCGCATGTTGTGACGACGAATAGTGATACTTCGGGTGCCGATGATATACCTGTGGTGCGGGAATTTCCGGATGTGTTCCCGGAAGATTTGCCTGGTTTACCACCACATCGGGAGATTGAGTTCACGATTGAACTACTTCCCGGCACACGACCTATATCGCAGGCACCATATCGGATGGCACCAGCGGAGTTACGGGAACTGAAGATCCAATTGCAGGAGTTGGTGGACTTGGGATTCATCCGACCGAGTACATCACCGTGGGGAGCACCAGTATTATTTGTGAAGAAGAAGGAGGGGAGCCTCCGTTTGTGTGTGGATTATCGACAGCTCAACAAGGTCACGGTAAGGAACCAGTACCCCTTACCCAGGATTGACGATCTCTTTGATCAACTGCGGGGAGCACAGTACTTCTCGAAGATAGATTTACGATCTGGTTATCACCAGTTGAAGATTGCTGAAGGAGATGTCCCGAAGACAGCGTTTCGGACCAGATACGGGCATTATGAATTCCTTGTGATGCCTTTCGGCTTGACGAATGCTCCAGCAGCATTCATGGATCTGATGAATAGGGTCTTCCGATCTTATTTGGATAAGTTTGTGATCGTGTTCATTGATGACATCCTTGTGTACTCGAGGAGTGCTCAAGCTCATGAGGAACACTTACGTTCGGTGTTAAGGAAGCTGAGGCAGAACCAGTTATACGCCAAGCTGAGTAAGTGTCAGTTTTGGCTAACCAGCATTGGTTTTCTGGGACATGTAGTGTCAGCAGACGGGATTAGCGTGGATCCCCAGAAGACCGAAGCGGTGACAAATTGGGCTAGACCGACAACCGTGACAGAGGTACGGAGTTTCGTTGGTTTGGCAGGATATTACCGGAGATTTGTTGAGGGCTTCTCTAGTATTGCTGCACCGTTGACTCGTTTAACCAGGAAGGGAGTAAAGTTTGTTTGGGATGAACGGTGTGAGCAGAGTTATCAAGAATTGAAACGTCGGTTAACTACCGCACCTGTTCTTGCTTTGCCGGATAACAGTGGAGAGTTCGAAGTCTACAGTGACGCATCGTTGCAAGGTTTGGGTTGCGTGTTGATGCAGAATGGCAGAGTTATCGCTTATGCATCGAGACAACTAAAGACACATGAGCTGAACTACCCTACGCATGATCTGGAGTTGGCGGCGGTGGTTCACGCTTTAAAGATCTGGCGACATTATCTGTACGGGGTGACTTGCAGGATCTTCACCGATCATCAGAGTTTGAAGCATTTGTTCACTCAGAAGGAGCTGAACGTAAGGCAGCGACGGTGGTTGGAACTGATCAAGGATTACGATTGTACGATTGAATATCATCCAGGGAAGGCGAACGTTGTGGCAGACGCACTCAGTAGGAAGTCAGCAGGATCGATTGCACACCTGAGGCTGGTGTACCTTCCTTTGCTAGTGGAACTCCGAAGAGCTGGAGTTATGCTGGGGATGGATGAGCAGGGAGCTTTGTTGGCCAGTTTTCATGTACGACCTGTGCTCGTCGATCGGATTATCGAGGCACAATTGGAGGATCCGACACTTTGTATCTACAGGATCGAGGTCGAAGCAGACGAGAGGCAGGACTTTACTATTCGACCAGATGGAGCTCTGGTGAAACTGGGCCGTTTGTGTGTTCCTGCAGTGGCAGAGTTACGGGAAGAAATTCTCGAGGAAGCCCACAGTTCGGCTTATGCCATGCATCCGGGAGGTACAAAGATGTACCGTACCCTCCGGGACCACTATTGGTGGGCAGGAATGAAGAAGGATATTGCACTGTTTGTGAGCAGATGTTTGACCTGTCAGCAGGTCAAGGCTGAGCGGCAGAGACCGTATGGAGCAATGCAACCGCTTCCGATTCCCGAGTGGAAGTGGGATCACATTACCATGGATTTTGTCTTCAAGTTGCCAAGGACTCAGAGGGGATGCGATGGAGTTTGGGTGATTGTCGACCGATTGACCAAGTCAGCTCATTTCTTACCAGTACAGGAGACATTTAAGCCAAACCGACTGGCTCAGCTGTTTGTGAAGGAGATCATTCGACTTCATGGTACGCCGGAGTCGATAGTGTCTGATCGAGATCCGCGTTTCACATCTAGGTTCTGGCGAAGTTTGCAGAACGCCTTGGGTACAAACTTACATTTCAGTACAGCGTTCCACCCACAGACCGATGGGCAGTCAGAGAGGACTATCCAGACACTGGAGGACATGATGAGGTCTTGTGTACTGCAGTTTCAGGATTCGTGGGATACCCATTTGCCTTTGATGGAGTTCGCATACAACAACAGTTATCAGGCAAGTATCGGGATGGCACCCTACGAGGCACTGTATGGCCGACAGTGCAGGACACCTATCTGTTGGATGGAGGTAGGAGAGCGAGCAGCTTTAGGACCGGATTTGATGGACATGACCCAGGAAACAGTTCGAATCATCAAGGAAAGATTGAAGGCAGCACAGGATCGCCAAAAGAGCTATGCGGATCGACGAATTCGAGACTTGGAATTCGAGGTTGGAGATTTTGTGTTCCTTAAGTTATCTCCATGGAAAGGAATTATCCGTTTTGGCCGACGCGGGAAGTTGAGTCCACGTTACTTTGGACCGTTCGAGATCATTGAGAGGATTGGACTAGTGGCATACCGGTTGGCATTACCTCCAGAACTTGCCAGAGTGCACGATGTTTTCCATGTGTCCATGTTACGGAAATACCTACGGGACGATTCACATGCCTTGCCGGAACAACCAGTAGAACTGATGACTGATCTGAGCTTTGAAGAGAAACCAGTGCAGATTCTGGATCAGAAGAACAAGGTTCTGAGAAACAAGACGATTCGGTTGGTGAAAGTGCTATGGAGGAACCATGACGTCGAGGAGGCGACGTGGGAACCCGAAGACTTGATGAGGGAGCAGTACCCGTTTTTATTCGAGTAAATTTCGAGGACGAAATTTCTGTAAGGTGGGTAGATTGTAACGACCCGAACTTTCGTAATTATTATTTTATTGTAAATTGACCGTTTTGCCCCTGAAGGGGGGGAAAAGTTGACTTTTACCTCGGGAAGTATTTAGGACTTTGACACGTGACCGTGACGTAGTTTAGGACGTCACGAGTTCATAGGCAGGTGGCACGTTCGATTCCGACGTTCGAGGAAGAAGTTGTGACGTTCGGAAGTCGAGGGGCATTTTGGTAATTTGGCCATTTGGGGGCCAAATGTTGACTTTTGACCCGGGAAGTCCAACGGACGAGGGCCAATGACCGTTACGTAGGTCTCGTCGATACGAATCAGTAGACAGGCGGCACGCTGAAATCGGACTTACGAAGAAAAAGTTATGGTCAAGAACGTAACCGAACTAACCGAGACTCGGAACTTAAATTAATAATAAAATATTATAATCTGTTTTACTTTAACCCAATCAATCTGGACCCTTGATGAGTGACACATGTCACTCATCTACCCCATCCACATCATCCCCAACATTCTGGATCTTGGTCTGCCATGGGATTAATTAAATGGTTTATTTTCCTTAAATCCTCACCCTTCACTCTTCACTCAGGATGAATCACAGCCATCCATTCTATTTCTCCTTCTGTTCTTAAGCCATCAGAGACTCATTTCTTCATTTTCATTCCTTCCTTCAAACCGTGCAACCTCCCATCCTTCAAACAATCACACCAGCAGCTAACCACCCAACCTTCTTCATCAGGCAGCACCAGACCGTGCACCACCACCACCAGACACCGGCCAACGCCACCACGGCCACCCTGCACGGCCGGAAAACCCACAAACCCGTGAGGACCCGTGCAGCCCAAAATCACCAGACCATCCAAACCACGACGTCTGGGCTCGAACCAACCTAGGGCTAGGACCATTGTGACCTCTGGACGGCGTAGGACTGGACTGGGCAGCCCACGGCGGCGACACGGCGGCGGTAAGCCTGCAAACCCGTAATGGCCGATTTTCCTTCCCTGCCTCAAACCGTCCGTTTTTAACGTTGCATTTGCTTGGTTGTTTTTGAGACTTAACCTAGGAGACTAGACGAGTGTTTTGGACCTGAGTTGGTGGCTGGAAACGTGACGGCTCGCCGGAGAAGACGAACCAGAACCGGCAGCCATTTCCCCGTCATTTTTCAGGTGATTCCTTGATCTTAAAATCCAGTTTTGATCACACAGAGCCATAGAACATGTTCAGACGAGTCCATAGGAACAAACCCCATCGATTTTGGTGGTCGGAATCACGATCTGTGATCGGGTCGAACCGTGGGTCTGCGGTGACCCGATTCGCAGACCCGATACTGTAGCTGATGACGTCATCATGCTGACGTCAGCAGTGACGTCATGATGACGTCATCATGTCAGAATATTGTCAGACCAGGGACCAATGGACTGTTGACACGTGTCCTCTGACACTGTCAGTGATGACGTCATGTTGACGTCAGTAGTGACGTCATGCTGACGTCAGCATCACTGTAGCACTGTTGACCAGAGGGTTGACCGGCGCGTGGGGGGCGCGTGTGAACAGTGTTTTGTGTGGGACCAGTGCCATTTTCAAGGTTTCGACGATACGGATCCAATGGCGGTGGTTTCGTGTCGATCGGAGATCGTTAAGTTGGTCAAATTAGGGTTTGATGCCTCGGGAAGCGTGTTCGGACGGCTTTCCCGGGCCGGTTTCAGTCTAGGGTTTCGTAGTTGTTTAGTAGGGACTTAAAGTGACCTTTACGTATGTTTTGGGCATGACAGGAATTGTACTTTAAACCTTGGACGGGGCTTTACGCTCGGGAGTGCAGCGGGATTGTACTGTGAGTGGGCCTTTGATTTCACTAAACTTCGGCATGCATAACTGTTTTACTTTCTACTATATCTATATGTGATTTGAGTAAAAGTATCTGTTTATCTTGTGTATGATGTATGGCACGTATTACGATGTTTGGGCATGAGACCCGTCTGGTTGTTGATAAATGATTTGGAGTCATATATATGTATAATGGAACTCGATATTATCTGTGGTACTGCACTGTATAGATCTACCCTAGGATTCTATCTCCTCCGGATGTAGGTACACCGGAGCGGTCACGGCGCATTGCCTGTGAGGAGTCATTCTACGGAGGGACCGGACCGTAGGGTGACTCAGGAGCAGGATTGCTACTATTGGACGTCTGGGACGTCAGGCATCTAGAATGCCATGCTCGGACTAGGTTCGGGATTTGGACTCGGGATTGAGACCCCGGGTGGCACGCGTAGCCTTGAGACTGTGACCTTATTGGGCGTCTGGGACGTCAGGCATCTGGGATGTCAGGGTTGGGATGTATAGTGCAGTGACTAAGATTATATTATGTTGATATTATTCTGCTTATGACTATATGGTTTTGTGGTTTTGATACTATGCATGTCTTTTCGGAAAACGGAGGGGAAAAGTTATATGTTTTCGAAATGGTAAACTACTTTGTAAACCTTGAGTTTCGGCCCACTCACCTTTGTTGTTTTACTACCCCTCCAGGTAGTGCTTTCGAGGAGGAGGATCCCGAGGAGGAAGAGGAGGATCCTGTGGAGGAAGAGGCATAGGTTTACGTTGCGTACCTGAACCCTACTGCTGGGTAGGTTGGCACGTAGTGTGTCTAGAGTCGTGCTCAATAAACTGTATTCGGGAACCATCCCTTGTCTGACACTATTTGTATTTGAGTATTTGTGTGGTGTGCTATGTATGACTTAACTATGGATTTTCTTTATGCATTTTATCTTCAATAAGGGTATTTTTGGTATTTTAACGTCGGGTGTCAGACGGGAGCAGGGCACGTCCCGGGTGGTCCCAGGGGGATCGGGGCGGGTCCTGTCACTCACTTCCTAGACCCGTAACTCAGCCATACGAAGTCCGATTTTGGCGTGCCGCCTGTCTACGGACTCAGGACGTCGAGACCTACCTATCGGTCCTTGAGTCGCGTGAAAATTATTTGTCAAACGAAAATTCAACATTTTCGCCCGTGAAGTCCAACTCACGGTAATGCCCCTGAACTTCCGATAGTCATAACTTTTTCCCTGATCGTCCGAAATGGACGTGCCACCTGTCTATGAACTCGTGACGTCCCGAACTACGTCACGGTCATAGGCCAAAGTCCATTTAATTCACCAATCAAAAGTCAATAATTTGGCCATACCAATCACAAGGGTAAAAGCGTCAATTCCCACCTTAAATTACAATATTAAAATCCTTGAATTTCCGGGGTGTTACACGCAGCCCCTTTGGGCGAAGCGGACGGCGCGTGGCAGGGAGTTTGGGGATGACTTCAACATATGAAATCATTTATTCGATGTAACGAACATTTTGGGACTAATTTCGAGTCAATCAGACATTGTTTCGATATAGTTTGGGACGTCCAAAGGTTTAGGTTCGCATTTAAAAATAGTTAAAAATTTTGGAAAATTACGGGGCTTTAGTGAGGGGTTATTTAAGTAGCTAGTAACCTTTTATTATGATTTGGACAGGTTCGGGAATCCCAGAGGTGATGATTGGCCCGGGAGAGGCTTATGGTGTGCGTATCGAGACGCGGCTTCGGACTGTCTGTGAATGGACCTTTCTTTCTAAACCGATGCATGCATAAATGTTTATAAATGTTTTAAATACATATTTTTTGATGCCATGAGTGCATTTTTTTGTGGTAGCCTAGGATTTACGTATTTGCACGTATTTCGAGATTTCCAATTTTATATGATGCTTGTACGTGCTAGGTTTTCAATTAGGGTTTAATGAATTGGTTTTGGATTTGGAAATATGAAATCGGGCATGAGACCCATTTGATTTACGAACTCTTGGACTTAAAGTCCATTTGATTTGACGAGGAATCCATTTGAGTTATACGATCAGGCCGAGGGCCCCGTTGGTTTACGAATTCTGGTTTGTGGCCCATTTGGTTGTAATCTCGAGCTGGAGGCCCCTTTGACTGTGTTATCGGGCTTAAGGCCCCGTTGGTTGTGAAATCGGGCTTGAGGCCCCGTTGGTTGTGAAATCGGGCTTGAGGCCCAGTTAGTCGTGATATCGGGCTGGAGGCCCTGTTAATTGTGAAATCGGGCTTGAGTCCCAGTTCGGTTTATGAAATGAGAATTCAGGCATGAGACCCTGTTGAACTGTGGATTTAGGTCGAGGCCTGTGAAAGTGAATTTGAATCGGATTTGAGGAATCCTATTAAGATGAATCGGGTATGAGACCCAGTTGGAAATATGCTTTGAGAAAGAAAGATTTGAAAATGTATTATACCCTCCATATGATTTATATGGTCTCCTCCAGACGTCAACCTGGAGAGTCACGATCCACAGACTAGAATGGGTATCCCCATAGGGATCCCGTTCCAAGAGTGGGAGTTATGATGTGGTCCCGGACCAGATTCCGGAGAGTTGTTCGGACTAGATCCGTAGATAGAGCTCGGACTAGATCCAGAGATAGAGCCTCCCAGATGGAGAATTCCTGGGGAAAGAATCGGAGTGAGACCCCGAGTAGTGTGCACACTAGTATAGATATGATAAATCATGACATATATCAGGGATGTGTTCCCTAGGGGTTGTGTGCCCCGAGTTGGCATCTTCTCGGAAGTGTCGCGGATGGGTTATACGTATGAGTACGTATGTGGTTTTTAAGGAAAGCGATTTGGGGGCGGAGACCCCGTGTTTCATGTTTTAGAAAGTGATTTTGGGGTGGAGACTCCGTATTCGATGTTTTAGTATTTCACTGAGAACTGTTTTGGGCTGAGACCCACGTTTACTGGATTTGGGCAGAGTCCCACTTGTGTTTGATTTGGGCTGAGTTCCCATGTATTGATTTACGGGTTTTTGTGATTTCGGGTCGGGAACCCATAAATGGATTTATGGTTCATGACGGTTTATGGGGACCAGGCCTGAACCCTTGAAAGGTTTTGAGAATGTTTTCAAATGGTTTTATGAACGTTTTGGCAAATGTTTTTGAATGCATGCATATACTTTTAGTGAAGGGCATAAAGTATATTTTGTGAAGATGTTTTTAATGAAATGTTTATTTTGTCCACTCACGACTTTTGATGTTTTGAATGCCCTTCAGGTTGATCGCGGATGCGGGCTGTAGCAGAGACGAGACATCACACTCCTCCTCCTACGATCCTGAGGGATTTGGGACGGGTCCTGACAATCGGTGCTCTGATACCATAAAAAATTGATATATACTTCTGTGTGTATTACCTTCAATCAAATACAACTTTATATACAAGTAAGAAGGACTACTCAAGGAAACTAGGACCTATTCAAAGAAACTAAATCCTGATTCTATGCATATCACAATTAGATCCATACATATAGGCAGAAGATCAATTATCAAAGACAATTCATCATTGACTTGAGTTCTTTCCTTTTTAACAACCCACAATGTCAAGAATGACAAAGTATATTCTTCATCTGCACTCAGCCATTTGAGCCATTGAAACAGAGACACTAATTTCCCTGCACTGCAAAATATGCCTTCATGTGAAGCAAATAACAAGGTTAAGTCTTGACAAAGGGGAGAGAGAGAGAGAGATTGCAGAAAAAAATCATAAAAAGATGTGGTGGCTGGAAATGCGGTGGAAACAAAGTGATTGAGATAAAGCCATATACATATGATGGCACAAAGTGATTGAGATAAAGCCATATACAAATGATGGCACAAAGTGATACCATGTTTCTGGAATCATAAAGTTCCCCATCTACACATAAATATATGCCTCAGTATTTGCTACAACCATATCCAAATTATGTCTATAAATCCTTCTATTTATGTATTCGATTCTAGTTAACCCTGTGTGACAGCATTACTGGCTATAACTTCTTTTAGAAGGCTCTCACTCATTGTGTCCTTAATTAGCAGAGTTGAAAATTCTTCGTAATTAGTACATGAACATGAATACTAATTAAACATGTGAAATTAAATCTTCAAATATATGAAATTAGATATTAAGATCTGTCAAAATGGATCGACTTCTAATTTAAGACTTTTCAACAATCTTTGTGTTTGAATCTCATTTTTCTCAATGAAAACATTAATGTATGTCGAAATTTGGTTTTAACTGTATTCATATTATATTATATTATGTATATTCTAAAATAAAGTAATTTTCCCACTATTTATACAATAATATTTTGACTATTTTACCCTTATTTTTTTTTTCTTTGTTGTAAATAATTATAATTTTGCCCTTACATATTCATTTATTTTTATTATATAACAATATATAATAATAATAATCACTATTATTAAAAATCCTTATTTTTTTCGTTTTCTTTGTTATAATTTTTTTACAATTTTACCCTTAGATATCTTTATTATTATTATTATTATTATTATTATTATTATTATTATTATTATTATTATTTTATTATTATTATTATTATTATTATTATTATTATTATTATATACTCAATTTGGTAATATTATATATCCCTTGTCCTGAATCTAATTAAATATTACTACAATTATTATTATTACTATATGTAATGGCTCGAAAATTCGAGAAATGTAATTTTGGAAGTTTGATTATAAATTGACGTTTTTGAGCTTGTATTATTATTAACAGTTGGAGTTGACTTTTTGACTGAAGCGCTTTTTGCATGTTTTTTGAAGACCGTTGTGTAGGTCTCGAAGTCGTGATTCTGTATACAAGCGACATGTCAAAATTGGAGATCGGATGAATTCATTACAGACCTGAAATGAATAGGGCCATTTTGGTATTTTAAGTGAAAATAGTGAGTTAGCATGTTTTGCGGTGTTCAATTGGGATGGTGACAAGAATGAAGATTACTGGCAAGGTGCAATGAGCTTGGAATGTGTGTGTTTGTTAAACCCAAAACCAAAACCAAACCAATTCCTTGGTTTGCAATCTTTGTCTCAGTTTCACCCTCCAATTTATGTTTTTCCTCCATTTCTCTTGCTCTTTCTTGCCATATCCACTTGCAAGTAATATTCAAAAAGGAAGAGAGAAACAAGAGAACAAAAACACACGAAAATACATAAAAATATAATGAGGCCTAAAACATAAAACCCTAGCTCATAATAGGGGTTAACTTTGATGGGCTATCCAAAAATTCAAGCTACAAGCCCAAATGTCTTTCAAGATCCAAGTCCAAATGACTTTCAAGCTACAAGCCCAATTCCTACTACCCGAACATCACAACTCAGAGCTAATTTTCATTCGACCCACAACTCTGAACCTAATGAATTTTTTTGAAAAAGTACAAGACAAACGTTCCGTCACCAACAAACGTGATTCAACAACGTTCCAAAAAATTGTACATTTCTCAGGATTCCCCTAATTCCTAAACGATGTGGGGGCATTTTTGGAATCCAAAATCACTCGAAAATTGTGGAGCTGCCACATGCCCCATAATTCTCAAAATGTCTAAATTGCCCCCGGTTATGACATTAACGGCTTACAGTCATCCGCACATTAAATAATATATTTACTAGCTAAATATGTTATTCAATTGGGTTAAAAGCCTAAATAATATTAATATTATTCTCGAGAATTAATTGTCATTATTCTTAATTTGGGAAATTATTATTAATACTAAATTATCATAATTCACATCATAATGAGTAATTATTATCATTATTAAATAATATATTTAAATAAAAATATATTATTTATTAATTACAAAATCAACTGACTAATCAAAATGCTCCGTAGCTCCTAAGGATTCTTTATAAATAGAGACGTTCATTTCACTTTCAAGGTAATTCGATTCAATGCTACTTAAATTCTTATGATTTCTCTCACAAAACTGATTTAAGCACTGAAGTGTTTTAGGTCGAACAACCGCGCGGGGCCTCAATCAGAGCAAACGATAGTTTTTTGTTTACTATTTGCAGAGATTAAGGAGATTTTTGTAAGTGTGAACTAATTTTGCTTAACAATGGGCTATTAATTTGATTGATATATATATATATATATATGAATGAATAACATCTAATTGTTTGATTTTATTAATTTAACATCTAATTGTTTAATTTTTTTTTATAGACATGATTTTTTAAGAATTAAGAATTTTAATTATCACATTTAAATTTAAAAAAAAATCAATAGACAATCATGAGAGGTATGAGCACATTCACCCTATAACGCACCTAAGTTATTTCTTCCAAACAATAACGATTTTCGAGTATAAGGTATTAAAAAGTCGGTAAGGTCAAAATCCTCCAAGAATGGGAGGCCATCCTATAATGCAAGTATTCCTTAATCAATAAGATTCATTAAACACATAATTATAAATTTGTCTAGTTTTTAAATATAATATATAAAATAGTTCACTTAACATATAAAATAGTCAATTTACTGTACTATTAAGACTTTTTACTGTGTTTTTTTTACTTTATTGTTTTTTTTAACTTTCTAATACCATTTATACCATTTTTAAATATGGATGAATAACTTTCAAAATTTAGATACTAATATGTTACATTTATTTTTTTAAAATTATTTGATCAGATAAGTTTAACTAAATTTCATGTTTTCAAATTTATTTTAGAAATAAAAATCATTTTAATCCACCAAACTTCTCATGTATTATCTGGTACTTTCGAATAATTAGAGACTTATAGGTATTTTTTTTATTTTATAAAGTTTTTTGGCTTTCTTTGTTTGTAGTAAAATTATTAATTACCTACTTGTTTTATTTTTCGTAGGTAAATTAATAATTATTTGCGTATTTCTTATTTTTCTATTATGTTTGAGAGAGGTATATTGTGTGCAATATACCTTTATTATACAATTAAAATTCTCATAGATACATTACATTGTTATGTACTATTAAAATTCTTATAGGGCAAATCACGTAAAATAAAATAAAATTTTATAATATGTAATGACTTGTAATTCTTTAAACATCAAGGGATTAAAACTAATGTTGCGTTTTGACCAACAATAAAAAAATCAAGTTACTTTTTTTTTTACAGTTTCTTTTTATTTATTGTTTGATCCTGAAATGACCAACTCGATGAGACCCGCTGGGGGTTCTAGGACCAGCCGCGTGGTGTCTCGGGCCCGCCGGGGGCGTTGTGGTTCGGCAGGGATCCTGCAAAACTAGACACCGGTGTGGTGCCGGCCAAAGGGGCTCCGATGCCAAAGTTAGTATCTGAATGCCGAGGGGCAAGTAAACACAGTGCTCTGGGTCGGTTCTGAGTGTCCTACCTTTGTGAAGGGTTTCGGGGTATTTATAGTAGCCATAACTGTGGTTGGTGGGCTACTGTTACGGGAGCAGGTAGTGCTTTGTGGCTGGGAGCCGTCTGACAAGCCCTGGACATCCGGAGGAGGCGCCAGCTGGAGTCCCAACCTGCCTCCGTCAGGGAGTTGGTGTGGCAGAGTTGGTTAGGTGACTGTCGCAGCCAGCTGTTGTCTGTTCACTGTCAGGTGCCGAATGGCGGGTCTGCAGTATGGTGCCGATCGGCGGGCCGTGGGCCGTGAGGGTGCCGATCAGGCGATCGGTCGGCGGCCTTCCTGTCCTGGTGGGACCTGTGCTAGGGTGATCGGTCGATATGGTATCAACATTTATAGTTTCTATTTACTATAATGGACTAACTTATAATTTAGTCTCTAAAAAAGGATCTATATATAATTGCCCCTTCATTAAATCGATTAATTGGATAGACTGTTTTTCTTCTGATATTAAAAAGAAAAATAAAAAGGAAAATCAATTTGAACTGTCTGATCCTCGTTAGTGAAGGACATTTTGTTTTTATTAATCTAGTTTAAGTTTAAGATTATCCATCTACCCAGAAACAAAATAAAAATAATACTATATTTGATTATTTCGAATTAAATAGAAGAATTGGACGGATTTATTAAGCATGTGTGTGTGATATTGCCAAGCATAGGGAGTTAAGCCCTACCTACCACTATTGTACCTTCCAATGTGAAGGCGTTGGAAGTCCCTTGAAACCTTGTTGATCAACTCTCCTCCTACCAATTATTTTATCCAAAACCAAAAGTCCAACTAAAACACCTCATAATTTAGGTCCCAAATATGAGTCGAGGTACCAGAAGATCAAAAATCCAACCTCAACTTGTCTACTCTTATAAGTTTTCATTTATTTATTATAATTCAAATCTGAATTAGTTAGTAACCATCAATAAAATGAGTTATTTATGTATGAATAAATAATTCAGATGTTTATTTATAAGAATGATGGTAGGAATAACCTAATATAATCATCTTAATATTAGTAGAATGAATTATTGAACAACATTAATAATGAATGACTTAGGGATGTGTATTTAATTAGAACATTTAAATATTTTTGGAAATTTTAAAAATTCAAATGTATTCAATTAAAACATTTAAATTTTTTAAAACACTTTTAAAAAGTACTGATATATTCAATTAAGACTTTTAGTGTTACTAAAAATGTCAAAATTTAATTATGACTAGTTTTGTAAGGACTTATTTTAGTTGTGAGTTTTATGAGATTGAACATTAAAAATATACATATGATAAAACAAAAATGTTTAGCCTCGACTCGAGGAATTTATTTTTAAACCTCACAAGACATTTTTTTCAAGAATGTCCCTTTTTTTCTGAGAAGATTCATCTCATAGTAAAAATTTATTTGAAAAAATATGTGTCAAAAGGCGATCAAAAAATCTTTATTTCAGTGCAGATTTTTTGGTATAATTCTACAATTTTTTTCCAGAAACCATCACTTTTTACTACTTTTGATGCGGGTTCTTCAGGTTTTTGGTCACACAAAAGTGTTCTTCAGTTTTGAGTAACAAAAACTTCATAGTGTTCTCATATTTTTCAAAAAATCAAGAAAAAATTGCAGAAAATTGCAGAATCACCTTAGAATGATTCTAGAGCATCTAACATATTCAAAAGCACCCAATAGATCAATTATAAGGTGTGATCAATTCCAATAGAAAAATTGTGATAAATGTGAGTGCGTGATACTAATCTATGTTGAATGTCGGACTCAAGATGATGATGATAATGGAAAGATAGACTCAGCCATTTATATTCAGATGAAATAAATCATTATAAAAAAAGAGAAAATAAAATGGAGAAATCATGATGTCCACCAAAATTTATTAATATATGTCCTCCAAAAATGTCCAAATAAAAAGAAAGCCTAGAATATGATTTATAAAAAGTGTTTGGATAATATCCAAATGTCCATACCAATTTATAAGATTTTTAAAATTTCTTTAAAATTTATCAATTAAAAAATATTTTTAAATATTTAAATATCATAATCGAATAGATCCCTTAGACAAAATTGTAGATAAGTCATCGGATAATGAAGATAATTAGCTTTCCTAATTGGGTATCTAATTGTGGATATAGGACCATGACATTTTCTTTCTTTGCTTTGTAAAATCCAATTCCACAAAATCAAATTAATCAAGAAAAGGTGTAACATGGAGTTGCCACGTGTACGAACACAGTGGCTCCAGCAGTTCATATGACACACCAGATTCCACCTCCTTTAGAATTACAGAAAATTACAGCTCACATTTTCATATTTTGCATTAACAGACTATTAAAAACCGGCCAAAATGCGCAAAGGCCAAAAAGCGCCTGGGATCCTTTTCGAGGGAGCGAAAAAACGATCCTCTGCAGAGCAGAGCCGGCGCTGATCGAAGCACTGCGGTGGGGTCCCTTGACTGGTGCTGACGTGGGAGTGGCGAATGCGGTGGCGGCGATGAGAAGTCGATCTAGGAGAACTTGAACTAGACCAAGTCGGGGAACACATGGTTGGCGTCTAAGGAATTTAGCCGTGGTTCTCCGATTTGCGATCCAGGAACGTTCTAGAAGCTTCTCCTCTGCCCTGCATCCGGTTCCTGTAGCGTCGTTGTGAAATAGCTGTGAGCTTTCGAGCTGCTTCAATAGGTTGGTTCCTCTATCTCTTCCCAGATCGCCGAAAGTTTGTGACTTTCAGTGACAGTGATATAAAATAAATGTTCTTTTTTAAATATTTAGTGATGAAAATAATGGGATTTTCTTTCTTTTGAAAATGTTTGTATGGCGTTTGAAGAGGTTATGAAGTTGAGAGAAATTACTAGGCATGGAAAATATTTTAATTTAGCTTGAGATTTCTTGTGAGCGTAGCCATGCTGATACCAAAACAATGGCTGATTTAGCTTTTTTAATGCACTCTTTGAACATAGCTTTGCTTACAGCATAAATTTGAATCAATTTTAAGAAAATGAGTTTAAGGTCATATACCGAATACTGGAATTATAGACGTAGTATGAAATTTTCCTGCTTGTTGTTGCTTTTGTCTTAAGTCTTAAAGGTCATCTGCTCTTTGCTTTGATGGTGTATTCTGATTGATATGGTATGTGTAGATGTCGTTCAAAGGCATTGTTCGTGAGCTGAGGGAGATGAAAGATGGGATTGGGAGCATGTCAAAGCGAGTTAGTGACCGGAAGCGTTGGCATAGTAGGACAATGTCACATATTGCTCCTGATCTGGTTCCAAACCCTCCATCTGATTTGATTCAACAAGGTCAGTGGGCAAATTTACCTCCGGAATTGCTTTTGGACATAATTCAGAGGGTAGAAGAAAGTGAAACCTCGTGGCCTGCTCGAGCAGCCGTGGTTTATTGTGCTTCAGTTTGTAAGTCATGGAGGGCTATTTCGAGGGAGATAGTCAAAACTCCTGAGCAATGTGGAAGGATCACATTTCCAATCTCATTGAAGCAGGTATTACTTTATTCTTCTTCCTCTAAAATCTGTGCTTACTTGTGCTGGTTGCCTCCTCTGAAATATTGTTGGATTGTGTGCTTTGTGTAGCCGGGGCCTCGTGAGCCTCAAATACAATAAGAAGGGATAGAGAAACCTCCATATTTTATCTGTACTACGGTCTGGTACCATGTAAGTATTGTTCTTATTAGACGAAGTGTAACCCTGTCATTGTTGATTATTTGATTGTGGTAAGAATTGAGTTAGTTATATTGCATCTCTCCGTCAATCTTAGGAACTAAATGTAGCATTTCTAAAGATGTTATTTTGGTCCTTTCAACACTCATTTTCAATTATCTTGCCACAAATGTCTCTTAACAGTTTTGGTGAAAATAAATCTTTTTGGTTACCATGTGGTGAATTTACAGCCGAGGGTGAAAAAGATAAGTTATTGTTAGCAGCCAAAAGGATCAGGAGGGCAACAAGCACAGAGTTCATTATATCTTTGGTTGGAGATGATTTTTCTCGAGCCAGCGGCACATATGTTGGTAAATTGAGGCAAGTGTACGCTATTATACTTAAAACTGTCTTTGTCAAGTTATTCTTCACTTGTGCTCATGAGAGCTTATTCAACAATCTTTTTCCAGGTCCAACTTTTTGGGTACCAAATTCACCGTATATGACAGCGAGTCTCCGTGTGATGCAGTACCTCATCAACCAAACAGTCGATCATCTAGAAGGTTCCATTCTAAGCAGGTATCTCCGAGAGTACCAGCGTGTAACTACAGTGTTGGCACCATCTCTTATGAGCTGAATATTCTCCGCACAAGAGGCCCAAGGAGAATGCAATGTGCTATGCACTCAATCCCCGTCTCCTCTATTCAGGAGGGGGGCACTGCCCCAACACCAACATTATTCTCACAAGCCTATGATGATCATTTTGCTCTCTCACCAAGTTCAAAAGAGAAGGAGCTGCTGACGGAGTTCACCTCTGCAAGCCTCTCAGAGCAACCTGTGTCACTACAGGGTGCAGAGCCACTTGTCTTGAAAAACAAGTCCCCTAGGTGGCATGAGCAACTACAGTGCTGGTGCCTTAACTTTAGAGGGCGTGTGACTGTGGCGTCGGTTAAAAATTTCCAGCTTGTAGCAGCCGTTGACCCGTCCCACAATGTTTCACCTGAAGAACAAGACAGGGTAATCCTGCAGTTCGGAAAGATCGGAAAGGACATCTTCACCTTGGATTATCGCTACCCACTTTCCTGTTTCCAGGCATTTGCAATCTGCTTAAGCAGCTTCGACACCAAACCAGCTTGTGAATAGGGATTGACATAATTGTCCATGCATGGATAGTCATGGGTATTATTGAAATGGATAGAAATTAGATGGGCAAAAATCTACCCAATCATCTAATGGGTAGGATGAGGGCTATGGATATTGAGGGTATTTAATACCCATTAAATTCAAAGTATATTTTTTATTCATCTTTTATATTATCTATGAATTTTTAACATACTGTCTTCTCTTTACTAATTTTTCATTCTTTCTATTTTTACTATTATTATTTATTAGGTATTATTATTTAAAATTTCTTTATTTCAATTAAATATCAGTTATTTTATCTTTCTTCAAAAAAAATTAAATACAAAAATATTACGAATTTATATTAACATCAAAATTTTGTTAAGAACTTAAATCATTCATTTTAAATGATTTAATAAAAATCAACGTAAACTATATAAATTTTTCAAGATTTCAACGCCATGAAATAATTTAAAGGGAGTTTTATAAATTCTTAAAAATTGTTTATAATGAAATCTCTAATGAGTTTTGTTTTTCAAGTTTTGAATTCCATTTCGACATTTTCTACTCATTCTTAATTTAATTGGAAAGTTTTCGGAGTCAAATTTCAAATAACTCATTCACTAGCCTTGATTAACTCGACAAATTTTGATAATTAAGAATAGAAGGGTAAATTGGTCATTTACTAATTCTCACTTTAAATTTCAAGATGAGTTGTAACAGAAACTTCAATAGAAATTGAGAGGATTTGAAAAAATGAAAAGCAAAAAAAAAAAAAAAAAGCAAACGAAATTGAAAGGAAAAAATATTAGGAGTTAAAAATAAAAAGTTGAAGACAAATGAAAATAAAAAATAAATAAAAAGTAAAAGAAAATGAAAATGAAAAGTAAAAAGAAAAATGAAAAGCAAAATAAATGGAAAAGGATAAAAAATTAGAAGTTAAAACAAAATAAAACATAATGAAAAAAAAATTGGAAGGAGAAAATAAATATAAAATGTCATAAATATACATTACCCAATGGGTAGAATTCGGACAAATCCTCAAAAATGGAGGATGAGTCTGAATGGGTATAAAACCCATTTGTACCCATGTAGAGTAAGAATTTACTCATACTCTAAAAAAAAACCCGTTAGGCCATCTCTACTTATGAATGACTGAATCTTGGTCGTAGGTAGAACATGATGGTTTTTTCTGAATGTTGTCATTTGATTGTGGTTCATATGCATGTTCTACATACAAGTTCGATCATGTACGCTGAAAATCACAGCTATTTCAATCGGTTGACTTTTTTTCTGAAGAAACCTGATCCTGAATTTTACTTGAAAAGCTGTTTTACGCAGTGGGCAACTGAATTTAAATCGAGGAGAAGCTTAATGAATGACCGTCAATGTCGTCTATATATAGGGTTGTGCTGATGTAAGGGTCACCATCCTTTCAGGGTGTACAAAATGTAACTAGATCAAACAGTGGTTACGGATTATATGCTTTGATGACAGCATTTTCAAATAATGATGAGGAAAATCTGGGAAAGTGACATCCCCAAAAGTCGTAGATCTAAAGTAAATTCGCAATTGAAAAGGATGATAATGTGGACTTGCACGAGTCATCATGCTTGGCACTCTAGATTACACATGCTTCATTTTATAAACGACATGGATTCTTGCTTTATTTTACGATTTGGCATCTCATAAGTATTAATGTGTTATCTAAAATGCCCAGTCCTTCAAGTTCAAGTCACAGCTTGATGGTCAACAATGTTCTAATACTCTCTTTACAGCTTTTGCAGACCTAGGCCGCCTTCATGACACCTCTTCATGATTAAAAATAATTAAAAATAGAATTATCATTCGTATTAAAAAGTGAAAGTAAACATTGCATAATAATGTTTCGAAGTATTACAGAAAGAACCTTCCTCTTCCTCGTGGTGTTTACGTGAAGGTCTATGAACTCCATCTCATTTTCAGTTCAAGGCATCCAACATTTTCAATCTCTTTGCTTCTATCCCGGGTTGTATCTATCATCTCACAGTCGAATAGGTAATGAACTCCCTTGAAGTAAACTGAAATGGTTGATGCGGAATAGGGTTCCTGCGATGTGCAATTTATGTAACAGATAAAACATCATGCAATATTTCTCATCATGGAATAAATGAGCAAGGAAAATACGAGAAAACGCACGGTCTAGGGCCGTAAATTTTGATCTGGCGCACATGAGTGTCCCTCCCATTAAGATGATTTGATAACACTGAGATTTGCAGCATAAAAGCATTCACAAAAGTTTCCCTGCCACGGCACAAAAGATTTCAGAACTAGAAAACCAATTTAAGAAACTAGACATCTTCACAAAATGGATCTGTTTTCCCAAACATTTCTTTAATCATATCATCACATCCCTCAAAGATGTCCATCACAACCATATTTCACTATCATGTCTTCGTACTACATCTTAGGGAAAAAGGAAAATCAGTCATTTAATTAGTTTTATTTTGATTCATCAATACTTCTGATATCATAAGATGAAACAGAAGATGTTATTGGACCTGAATTTTTCCCAACTCTCTTATACAGGCTAGGTCCTCCACTTGTGAGAATCAACAAAAAGAGTTTGGTTCCAAATATTTCCTCAGTGAAGCAAAAGATCAGATCAAGATGAATGCAACAGGTATCAAGTTCGGATATTCTTAACAAATAATATTCTACATATTATTCGTGTAAGCTCTTGCAAAGTATAGTCTTGTTGAGCCAGGTCTCATGAAAGAATGCAAATGCTGCAACCAAAACTAGCACCCAGTATGGAGATACATTCAAAGCAGGTAACTACTAAAGCCTTAAAGACCTAATAATGCTATCAATACTTACCTTGGATCAGTTCCAGACAAAGATATATGAACCCAGCCTGTTGGCTTATCAAGCTCCACAGTTTTTATGTCCTAAAATCATTTGCAACAATATAGCCAAAGTTAACCAAATTGGTTCTTAAACAAGACCACACAGCAGTTCTAAATCCAAGCATAACACCACCTACGAGGCATGAACATATTACCTTCAAGTTGTGAAAGCCATCCCCAGCTCGGATTGAGATCTTACATGGCGTGTAGCTCTCATCAAGCTTGAAATCCACATAGAGAACAACAAGCTGGAATTTTTTGGTGGGAAAACAAAAACCCATTAATGAAAATCAAACTTTGGAATTTTAAGTTTTCAAAGAGCTAAAAAGATTTTAACCTTTCTCACTTACTTGAAGCTTCACTTTCTTCTGGAATTGAATATTTACCAAATGAGGCTGCGCACCATCCGATCTGCAAACCAAGAAAAAAAAACGTAATTTCAATTTCAGATATTCTCTGTTGTTGAGAGATTAAGAAAACAGAAAGGGAGAATTCAAGCAGAGACTGCCAATAGGTGTCGAGATTGTCGTCACGGAGAGAAGAGACGCCATTGCCGGCCTTGGAAGAGCTGACACTCCAAGCGGCCTTCTTGCCCATTTCTCTGAGATCATCGTCCACGATTAGCACTTGGTTCCCTCCTGTCAACTTGCCTTCCTCTTCCCCCTCTGATGATTCAGTCGCCATGGCCTCTTCTTCTATGATTTTCTATAAATAGAAGATTTTTTTTTTTAAAGAAAAACCCTAATTTGATTAAGAGTGGCGGATCCAGAGGTAACTCGACCCTCTGACCGAGGGAAAACTTTTCAGGTGGAGAGGGCTTGACCCCTGTCGTCTGCACAGCTGCTTGGCTTGGCTCACCTACCACGGAATGGCTTTCAAAAGAGAACCAGTGGAGAAGAAAGTGTTCTGATTTTTTCCCCTAAACGGCGCCGTTTTCATTAAGTGAATTTTTTTAAAACAAACAAAACGGCGCTATGTTGGTAAAGTGCCCCAAAAAAAAAAACAGAGAACGTGAGAAACCCAATTCGAATCGGACTCACATAAAAACAAATGGGAATCGCACAGGCACAACTTGTCTTCTTCAAATTTGGGGACCATCAGAGGCAACCACGGAACTTGACGGAAGCACAGCTGATGGTAAAAATAATTTTATACGAGTTTTATTTTTATTAAAATTTGATAACTGAATAAATGAATAGTGAATATTATTAGATAATTTATCCTTGGGCACTTGAGATCCTTACACAATTGGCCTTATCAGTCATTAGGGTTATAGCGAGGATCAGCCGATACCGGGTGTTTGCTTGGGCTGTTGCCTTGATGCTATCGGCATGTCTCAGTGCCTCCTGCTCTCAGTCTCACTCTCTGCCTCTGTGGAATGTGGGTTCTGTGGCTTTGTTGTGTGGCTAATTGGTTTTCTATTAGAAATAGAATCCTAACTATAGTACAACGTGTTGGCTTGTGAGAAAGTTGTCATATCGGAAAATTTGTGTTTATATAGGTTGGACTTGGGCACTTGAGATCCTTAGACAATTGGCCTTTATCAATCATCAGGGTTATAGCGAGGACCAGCCGATACCAGGTGTTTGCTTGGCCTGTTGCCTTGACGCTATCGACATGTCTCAGTGCCTCCTACTCCCAGTCTCACTCTCCGCCTATGTGGAATGTGGGTTTTGTGGCTTTGTTGTGTGGCTAATTGGTTTTCTATTAGAAATAGAATCCTAACCATAGTACAACGTGTTGGCTTGTGAGAAAGTTGTCATATCGGAAAATTTGTGTTTATATAGGTTTGGACTACTTTTCCCATAACTAATTGATTTTGGGGTGGAACCTCAATTTCTACATGATATTAAAGAGAGTTGTCACATGTGTGACGTGCCACGCGCACCCATTTGTTATTGTTCACGTGTAGGTTTGTTTGCCACACATGAAGGGGCGTGTTGGGTTATGAAGAAGTTGTTCCACTTTTAGTTTTGGAGTCCAACCTCATTTTCTGCACAGCTTGAAGTTTTGTACCAATGAATGATCCAAGCCAAGTGGTTGAGTGATAGTTTGATAACTTCGTAATATGAAAAATCGTATAAATAGTTATAGATTTATAATTTTTTTAAGTTATGAATTTTAATATTATTCTTTAATTTTAGAAGATTTTTTGCAAGTATATAAATTTTTTGATGTTTTATATATTAACTTCGAGGATAGAAAATTATGGATCCACCAGTTAAATTGGAAGGCTCAACTACATATATTATTCTTCTCATAAATTGAGATATTTATAATGTACAAAAAATGTAAACCCTAGACTAAAAATGAAATAAACTAATTATAGGAAACTTACTAATTACAAAGTCCTAAAAAGAAAAGGAATCAAACATACAACTAGATTCAACACTCCCATTCAAGTTGGTGCATAGATATCGTTCATGTCTAACTTGTCAATACAGCTGTGAATTATCTGAATGGATAGAATAGTGCTTTAGTCAACACATTTGCTAATTGTTTTTCTGATTTAATTTCAGAGGCTTCAATGATTTTCTCCTCAAACTTATCTTTTATGAAGTGTTCGTCTACCTCCACGTGTTTAGTCCTATCATGTTGCACATGATTATGGGCAATATCACGTACAACCTTATTGTCGCAATACAATCTCATTGGTGCTTCGATAGGGAAGCCCAATTCACTCATCAAGTTCTTCAACCACAACAACTCGCATATTTCTTCCGAAATTCCTCGATACTCAGATTCGGCACTTGATCGAGTTACAACCTTTTGTTTCTTACTTTTCCAAATACCAAATTACAACCCACAAAAGTGAAAAAACCATATGTCGAACGCTTGACGCCAATATCTCCAGTCTAATCAGCATCAGTATATTCTACAATGCTCATGTCACTATTCTTAGTAAACATTATTCCTTTACATGGTGAGGAGTTTAAGTACCGCAGAATTCGAATAACTGGATTCATATGATCTTGACTTTGAGCATGCATAAATTGACTAATAACACTTAAGGGAGAAGCCAAGTCTGGTCTTGTATGAGCTAAGTACATTAATATCCTTATTAACCTCTGATAGCATTCCTTATTGGTTGGTACTTGATCAGGATGCACTCCCAAGTTCACATTTCCATCCATAGGAGTATCAATCGGTTGACAGGCTAGCATGCTAGTCTCACTGAACAAATCTAATGCACACTTCCGTTGAGACAAGACTATACCCTTTTTAGATTGTGCAACTTCAATACCCAGAAAATATTTCAGAGAACCGATATCTTTCATTTCAAACTCTTGTGCCAAATACTTCTAAAGTGCTTCTCTTTCAGACGCATCACTTCCAGTTACAACCATATCATCAACATACACAATTAGAGCTGTAACGAGCTCGGGATTATGTTTCAAGAACAATGTGTGATCAACATTACTTTGCTTATACCCAAAACTCTTCATGGACTTGGTGAATCTACCAAACCATGCCCTAGGCGATTGTTTCAACCCGTATAAGGACTTTCTTTAGTTTAGATATTTTTGTTGTATTGGAAGTATCTCCCTTGCAACTAGGAGGACGATCCATATACACCTCTTCATCTAACTCACCATGTAGGAACGCATTCTTCACATCAAACTGTTGTAATGGCCAATCCAAATTAGCTTATAGGGTTAACAAAACACGTACCATGTTAATCTTGGTGACAGGTGTGAGGACCCGTGCCTTGGAGGCATGGTTAGCAATGCCACATCGATTGGGGGGATATATGGGATGCGCCTTAGGATTCTTGGGTGTACATCTATCCAACATGAGACGTTTTGAGAGCTCAATGACTTTAGATTCTTGAGGAACTCTAAAGTTAAGCGAGTAGGAGTTGGTGCAATCCCAGCATGGGTGACCCACTGGGAAGTTACACGTGAGCTCCTAGGAACAAATACGTGAGGGCTGTGCCCAAATCGGACAATATCTTGTTGAAGTAGGTCGGGTCGTGACAATTTGGTAGCAGAGCCCAACTCCGGCTGGAATTGAGTGTGCCAGCGCGGACGTTGAGCCTCAAGTGGGTGGATTGTGAGGACCCGTGCCTTGGAGGAATGGTTAGCAATAACACATCGCCGGGGGGGATCTAGGGGATGCGCCTTATATGCGTGGGTGCGCATCTATCCAACATGGGGCCTTTTAGGAGCTCACTAGTTTTGGATTCTTGGGGAACTCCAAAGTTAAGCGAGTAGGGGCTGGTGCAATCGCAGGATGGGTGGCCTACTAGAAAGTTGCACGTGAGCTCTCGAGAACAAAACCATGAGGGCTGGGCCTAAAACGGACAATATTTTGTTCAAGTAGGTCAGGTCGTGACAACATGAGCAGACGTCTCATGGTAATCAACTCCATATGTTTACCCCTTAGCAACCAGCCTTGTTTTAAATCACTCAATCGAGCCATCAGCCTTGTACTTAACCGTGTATATCCAACGACACCTAACAGGTT
This sequence comes from Prinsepia uniflora, assembly GCA_032719365.1. NCBI lineage: Eukaryota > Viridiplantae > Streptophyta > Magnoliopsida > Rosales > Rosaceae > Prinsepia > Prinsepia uniflora. Next base: position 24,795,023 of record CM064876.1, read on the forward strand.
TCTTTCCCTCGAGTAGATCTACAACCTCCCATGTTCTATTCTTTTGTAGTGCCTTCATCTCTTCATTCATAGCCTTCTTCCACCTAGGATCCTATAAAGTATCGTGCACACTACTAGGAACAAATACAGTAGATAATTGATTTGCAAAAGATACATATGATTTTGACAACCTGTGGGTTGACACATAGTTACTTATAGGGTACTTTACTCGAGAATTGGGATCAGACTCATATTGAGTTTTAGGGACACCCCTATTGACATGATTTGGGAGTTTCCTACGTGTAGCTGTAAAAGGTACATGAGGTTCAGTCGTAGCCGAAGAAAACAATTGCTCTTGTGATGTGGGTGGCATAGGTGTTTTAATAGAAGGCACAATGGTTGCTGGTGGTAACACGTCTGGTTCTGATTCATGCACTAAAAGAGGTTCATGTACTTAAATTGGTGAGCTAGCTTGTGAATCATCACCACTAGACTACAATAATCTACCATTTAGATCTAATGGATTCACAACTAATGGTGCATATATAAGAGTCTGTACTTCATATAAACTCTCCCCCTGAAGTGGAGACTCCGAAATATGGAAGAACATAACATCCTCGTGAAAGATCACATTCAGTGTAACATAGAGCTTCTGAGAGGACGGATGATAACACGATATCATTTTTGGTTCTGACCATACCCAACAAAGATACACTTCTCTGCATGTGGCTCTAACTTATTGCGCATCTGTTTGGGTAAATAAACAAACGCCACACAGCCAAACACTCGTGGTTCAAGGTTAGGAACTGACGGTGTAGTGAGAGCACTAGATAACGTCTGGAAAGGCGTCTGAAACTGGAGGACCCGAGAAGGGACCAAATTGATCAGATAAACGGCAGAGGAAACAACTTCTCCCCAATAAGCCAAAGGGAGTTGAGCCTCAAGAAGAGAGGCACAAACTATCAGGACCCACCCCGGTTCCACCCTGAAAACCGAGGTCAATCCTGCTCCCGTCTGACACCCCGACACAACACCAAAGTAAACCGCTAAACTACACAGTCAGACGCAGGAGGAAATCTAAACATCTCGAAGTCAAAGTTTACAGAGCATAGTACCAAATACAAAGGAAAGAAAACTGATAAACAAGATACACGAACAACGGAAAAGTTTAAGCACTCCGGGGTTACTCTCGAAAATTCTATGCCTCCGATGCTGCCTCGACGTCACAACCCCGCGTTAACTGCACGACCTGGAGGGCAATTTAAAACAGAAGGTGTGAGTGGACCATAAATAAGAAAAGAATTTCCGAAAACCATTTCATAACAAAACCAGGGTTTTAGCCCTTCGTTTTAAAATCACATGCATAACCCAGTTATCAAAACAGTTATAAATCACGTAAAGATCATCATAAAAACATTTACTGAATCATTATAAAAACAGTTATAGAACTCATATCATAAGCATCATAAAACTGTATCATAAAACATAAATACCAAGCCATCATCATCCGATCAAACCTGCTGGACCTATCCGAGTCTTTAAACTCCCGAGGCTTTAAACTCAATCCAGGCATCAATAATATCCGAGTCTTTAAACTCCCGAGTCTTTAAACTCAACAGGCATACGGGGGAAATATCAATATCCGAGTCTTTAAACTCAATCCGGGCCCGTCCCCCGTCAATCACAATATTCGTGTCTTTAAACCCAATAACCAGATCCAGCAAATCCAATCCAAAACCAGTTGAAAACCATTTCTAAATCCAAAACCAAATCCGAAATCACTAGTCTGAAGCCCTTCCGGCATTCAGAACCGTCATTCCGAACCCAAATCCGGAAATCCACTTTTCAACTTTAAAATCAAACCTCGCTTTTCGAAATCTGATTTTAAAACCGAAAACCCTTAATCATCGAAATCATGTTCCAAAATCCCTTTATAACCATTAGAAATCATTTATCATTTGAAATCCCGAAGTTATAACATTATAATTAGAAATCAACATTTTATTGTAAAACGTGCCAAATACTTTATTTCTCGAAAAACGTGCAATGATGTAAAACCAACACCACATATTCAATAATCATGAAATTACAAGTAAAACCATGAAACAATTATAGAAAAACAGTTATGCATGCTCAAGTTTAGAGAAAGGGTCCACTCATAGTACCAAGCCCTCAATCGCGTCCCGAACGTCTCGTACGTTCCTCAGTTCCTTCGGGAAGTCCCGATCCTGACACAAGTCACCAAAGTACGTCACTAACACGTCTACCAAGACTCTCCTAATTTCCCACAAAAATCCTCGGGTCCTAAACGTATCGAACCGGAACCCTAAACCTTTAACCTCGCGGGACTAACTTCAAACGACGTCCGAACAACCTGAAACCAATTCCAATAGACTCGTCACAACACCTAGACCAAAAACCAGGTTGGCCGTTTTCCCAACCGCCGTCGCACGAGCCCCCACGTGTCGCAAAAAGTGGCTGCGCGTGGGCCTCACGCGCCAGCACCATTGTTCATCGTCTTCAACCTCTCGACCCGTCACTTTTTCGGACCGGCGTGGCCGGTTCTCCGCCGTCCCGCCACCATTTCTCTTCATTTTCCTCCCCTAGATTCGTCCTCTACCCAGTAATTCAGTCCACCACTCCAATCACTTCAACACGACCTCTCAACCATCGTCTCAAGCTCGAAACCAAAACCACCCGTACCCCTGTTTTTCAATCCAGTCACCCGCACACTTCCCCTTCAAGGCTTCGACACCAAAAGGTTCCTAAGGACTTAAGGAATCATTTAGCACCTACCAGACCCCTCGACTCGTACTCAAAACTCACGACTTTGAGTTTGAACCCAAACTGAAAAACAGAGAACGCCAGGTATTTACCGTCGTTCTAGACTCCGCCGTGCAATCCCTCGTCACGGCTGCACAACCAGCAGCTTCCTAGGACCCTACTGAGTCCCCTAGACCTCACTAGACACCTCGACTCAACCCCAAAAGCCACAACTTTACGTTTGGACCTAGACGGTAAAACAAAGCACATAGAGGAAAGTAGAGAAATTACCTGCGTCCTGCTCTCCACCGTGAGCTCCGCCGTGTCCACTGGGTTCCTAAGGCTCCACTCCCATCTCTGAACACCACCAGCAGTAAGGATTGATCCAAGTACGGCAGCTCTACCTCCAAACTCCCTTGACACCTCTCTGTTTCGCTGCGAACTCAAACCTCATACTCCCCTGATTTCTTTCACAATCCTCACTCACAAATCACTCACCACTTTCCTCCCTTCTCTCTGCCACTCTCTTGATCATCAGAACTCACAACACCCTCTACAATCGCTCAATCCCTCTCCCAATCTCACTCTCTGTTTTCTTATTCGAACACGACTACACACGGTTGCACAATTGAACACACACCGTGCACTCCCTAGAAGCCACTACACACAAGTGTCAGCATCTCCTCAGCTCTCTCACCAAATATCCCAATCTCACTGTAAAATTGGCCTTATCTGATTGGCCCAAATCCCAAGACACAGAAAGACCAAAATGCCCCTCACTTGTGCCTTAAAATTGCGATAATACCCCTACCTTTCTAGACCTGTAACACACACATCCTAGGTCCGATGAACACGTACCGCCTGTCGTTAAACTCAGGACGACGAGATCTACCTAACGGTCCTAGGTCAACGTGTCAAAATCCAGTCGTACGAAAAGTCAACTCTTTCCCCCTAATTTAACCAAATTACGGTAATGCCCTCAACCTTCCGAACATCATAACTTCATCCTCAGATGTCGGAATCGGGCGTGCCACCTGTCTACGGACTCGTGACGTCCCAAACTACGTCACAGTCATTGGTCAATGTCCAATGGACCGCCCGAACTCAAAGTCAACAATTTGCCCAAACTAGGGGCAAAATCGCCATTCCATGCTAACGAACCTATCGTCACCAACTAACCACTGATTAAGCTCACTAATCCCCTCTTAAGCACTGTCTTAAACCTAAGTTCCGGGACGGGTCGTTACACAAACCACCTCTTGAAGGTGATAATTCTTACGTTCAGCAACTCCGTTCTGGTATGGTGTATAAGGGCACGCTGTCTTATGAGTTATACCATGATGTGAAAAGTACCCTCTAAGCTCAAAATTACCAAACTCACCACCATTATTTGTACGAAGGACACAAATGGGGGATTGAAATTGTGTAAGCACCATTTTATGAAATTTCTGAAACAAGGCAGTCATTTTACATTTAGTTTTCATAAGACACAACCACGTCATTCGAGTACAATTATCAATAAAAGTCACAAACCATCATGCACCACTTAATGAAGAAACTTTATAGGGTCCCCACACATCAAAATGAATAATCATAAACGTAAGAAAACTTTTATTGAAAATGATAGGGAAAGGAATATAATGGATTTTAGACATTTGACAAATGTCACATGTAAACTCAGACATATCACTAGTAGAAAACAACTTAGGAAACAACTTCCGAAGATACCGAAAGGAGGCCTGACCTAAACGTCGATGCCACAACCAAATAGCTGAACTCTTGGACCCAATAACTAACCCAACAACCCCAAACTCTTGCGTTAACTTCTTTGAACTCCCTGATGATAAATCCAAGTAGCAGAGTTTCCCACGCCTAGTACCACATCCAATTGTCTTCTTCGTTCATATGTTCTTATAAACACAATAATGAGGCCAAAAAATCACAACACAACGTAAAGCATGGGCAATTTGGGCTACATATAAAATGTTATAGCTAAAAGAAGGAACAACTAAAATGTAGTGTAGCTAAAGGGTCTCATTTAAAGTAACTATGCCTTCTCCTGTAACAGGTGATGGTGTCCCGTTGGCTGTAGACACAATGGGTTGTTTAGAGGGTTTTAAAGAACTTAGTTGATCAGGGTCAAAAGTCATATGATCAGTGGCACCTGAATCAATAATCCATGTAATGGAGTTGCATGCCATTAGGACTAGTTTAGTCCACCAATCTCGATGACCAATAAGGTCAAAATATTGAGATTTTGTGTGTCTTGCTTCTCCACAATGATCGCACCGAAACTAAGAACGACGATCACCACCCATATTACACAGAGTGAGAGACGACAGAAGAACTCAACAGTTGGTGTTTACGAAGAACAAGGATTATTGTTAAACCAAGCTCTGATACCAAGTTAAATTGGAAGGCTCAATTACTTATATTATTCTTCTCATAAACTAAGTTATTTATAATGTACAAAAGATGTAAACCCTAGACTAAAAAGGAGATAAACTAATTATAGGAAACCTACCAATTAAAAAGTCCTAAAAGGAAAAGGAATCAAACATACAGCTGGATTCAACACCACCATGGATCAAAAGTACACAAATCTTAACTAGAGAACAGCTTAGAACACTTCATATGTTAAATCAAAGCCCTGCGAATGGGAAGGTCCCTGCTGTTGATGATTTTGAATTGTACTTACCTACAATGTTGTAATTGCCTAGAGTATTGGAACTTTAAATGCATTGTTTATATTCACGGCTCTATGAATGGGAAATTGTACTTACCTATAGTGTTGTAATTACCTAGAGTATTGGAACCTTAAAGGCATTGGTTATATTCATGGATCTGGGAATGGGAAAAAGGAAAAGGTTAAAAAATGGAAAAGAATGAGAAAATGTTTAAAATCGTTGCTAGGAGGAGGGGTCGAACCTCGATCTTGTGGTTAACAGCCACACGTTCTAACCAACTGACCTATTCCAACATTTAGAGGGCGTAGTTGTAAACTAATATTCATATGTGAATCTTCTTCTACGGGCATATAAGAGAGGTATTCCTACTGGATGAATCACACTCTCACTACCGCAACTGATGAAAATATCGAATATATCGTCGATATATCAGAATTTTCAGCTAGTGACACCTAAATAGGGGGTGAAGGAAAATTGTCAGGACCCGTCCTCAATCCCCCAGGGATTAACGAGGAACGACCCTGATCCCGTCTGACACGGAGTGTCAGACAAGGGAAATTTCCAACCTTTGCCCTCTCGGGCTATCAGAGTACGCCAGGATCCGGAGGAGGTATGTGATATCTCGGTCTCTGCTACAGTCCGCATCCACTGTCAACCTGAAGGGTATTAAAAACAGAAAGACTGTGAGTGGACAAAAATAAAGAGTTTATAAAAACATATTTCATAAAGACATTTATACTCTTCACTAAAAACCATGCATGCATAGTAAAACCATTTATCCAATCACATATGTTTAAACAACCATATTTAGGGTCACAGCCCCAAGTTCCGTAAATACAAGTCACACGGGCTCCTGCCCAAAAACATTTACAGAAAACCAAAATATAGTAAACATATGTGGGATCTCATCCCAAATCCATTTATCATCATAAAACATAATTTCCCAAACCAATTGAAATCATGTTTATCCATTATATTTCATATCCAAGAACCTGTCACGGTAAAATAGAGCTACGCGCGTACTAACCGGGGTCTCAAACCCAAGTCTCTCCAGGGTCCACCCAGGTCAATGTCCGTAGATCAATGACCTTCCTTGGAGGTAACGGGCCATGCCCATCCTGAGAGTAAGGAACCCAACTGGGGGGCGACTCCACTCAGTCAATGCTCCGTGACTACTCCGGAGTCCACCCAGGCCAACGACCCTCCCCAGAGGAGACAATCATATATAAATGATGGCATATGAAAAACCTTTTGAAATTATTCTTTAAACCTTTCAAGGATTCATGCCCGGCCCCATAAGCCGTCATGAACCATAAAACCTTTCCAAGGGTTCGTGCCGGTTCCCATAAACCGTCATGACCCGTAAATCCATTTGTAACACATAGCTGGGCCTTAGGCCCGAATCCACATACAAACGGGACCTCTGGTCCAAATCGTAAACCAACTGGGCCTCCGGCCCGATGCTTCGTTAAATCAAATGGACCTCAAGTCCGAGAGTTCATAATTCAAATGGGTCTCGTACCCGAGTTTACCTTTTCAATTCCAAAACCATTTCATTAAACTATTTCTAAAACCATAAGAATGGAAAATCAGAGTAAAACCGGAAACTTCGATTTACGTGCAAGCATGTAAATTGCCTTGTAAAGTGTGAAACCATATAATTCACAACCATCCAAATCATCATCATATAATAACATTCATAATCCATATAAAACATTTATGCAAGCATCAAAGTTTAGAAATCAAGGTCCACTCACAAACCGTCCGAAGCCGCGCCTCGATACGCGTGTCATAATCGTCTCCAAGGTCGATTGTCGCCACCGGGATTCCCAAACCTATCCAAATTAATTTAGAGGTTTACTAATAGCCTCATTAACCTCTCATTAAAGTCCCATAATTTTCTCGATTTTTTAACTATTTTAAAAACCGATCTTAAACCTTCGAACACCCGGAAACCTATCGAAACCATGTCTGATTGACAAGAAACCAGTCCCAAAATGTTCGTTACATCGAATAGATGATTTCAAGTTGAACACTTTCCCAAACAGTGGGACACGTGCCCCCACGCGCCCAATGAAGGCTCCTGCGCGTGAGATCACGCGCCAGACTTTAGCGGTGTCTTCAACCCGCAGTGAACCGGGTTCCTGCAACCTGAACTGGTCTGGACCGGCGTGACCGGTCCGGCGGTTTTTCCTCCCCTAATTCAGTTCGATTCAACTCCTAATCAATCCAATAACTTTTCTCACATCCCTATGAATCTAATCATGTGAAGAAAACTAAGCAAAAGCCCCTAAATCGATCCATTCAAGCACTCCTCACAGTCTCCATTTTTCCGATTAGCCTCCACGGCGTCTCAGCCCTTCCCCGTCGTCCAAGGCTCCCCTACACACTCCTCCAATCCCCAGATATCATCCCTAATACCTAAACCCCGAAATGAAATTTTGAATGGAAGACTTACCCGCTCGGGTTTGCCTCATCCACGCCATCATCCACGGCGGTTCTGGCCGTCCAGCAATCTCCACCAGTCCTCAGTCATCCTCTGCCTTCATCTCAGGTTGGATCAAATGGAATGGAATGGTTTGGGTTGCACATATGAGAGAAAATGGTGAGATCGGGTTGGTTTGAAAACAAAGAAATGAAATGGTCGATGCATGTATGTAGGAAGGTGGCCTGTGGATGGGTGACACTTGTCACTCATCCATTGGGCCTCCTTGAAATATCTGGGCCCACTAGAATCCAAAAGTTAAGTCATTTCGTAAAACGTGCAATAGTTCCCCGAAATTTCCTTGAACCGTAACTTCGCCGTCGAACGTCCGAATTCGACGTGCCGCCTGTCTATGGATTCGTAACATCCCGATCTACATAACAGTCTTCGACCCTCGACCATCGGACCTCTCGGTCAAATGTCAACATTTGCCCCTTTTTAACCATAATTACCAAATTGCCCCTTAACTTCCAAACGTCATAACTTCTTCCTCGAATGTCGGAATTGAACGTACCACCTGTCTATGAACTCGTGACGTCACGAAATACGACACGGTCATCGGTCAAAGTCTATTTGACCGCCAGAATGAAAAGTCAACGTTTTACCCATTCCAAGGGCAAAATGGTCATTTTGCATCGTTCGTCCGATTTCGCCCAAATAATCACCGATTAACCTCTCTAATCGTGATTAATCACTAATCTAATCGTGGAATTCGGGACGGGTTGTTACAACCTTCCCTCCTTAATTAATTTCGTCCTCGAAATTCCAACCGTTCTTCCCTCCTTAATTTAGTTTCGTTCTCGAAACTCCAACTATTCTGATTCCACATCCACCTTGTGGAAATAATTCGATCTTACGACACGTGTACACTCGTACACCAACCAACTAGAACAAAACTCGTCTGCACCCAGACGTACCACTAACACCCTCGTTACATCGACTACCCTCGACCATGTCGAATGACAATAATCGTAGGTTCTGAATTGACACCACTTGTCAAATCTACCATTTTGTTGACACGAACAACTCGAAGGTTCATTTCTCAATAACCAATCTATCTTGTTATCTGCTCCCACAAGGAGTCACCAAATCTCACTAACCGATCCACGCTGACACATCCGACAAACTGTCACCACTTGACAGTCGCCAGTCAAAAACTAACACGATACTCACTTGTGGTTATACTAACCACCAACTCACTCAACCTAAGTATACACTTACCAACACCTCACTCGACCTGTGTGCAACTGAACCTATCAGATCCACTATGACCCACCACACAATATCTAATATCCAGTTCACAACCTCAACTAATCCAATGGTATCAGAACTAAGTTGACTACCAACACGCTCACCAACGTAGTACGGGTATAACTTATATACCGTCACAAGACATCACAAGTCTGCCCGGTATCATACCTCGAACTACGTACAAGGTACATACGTCCATCTACCAACCTACCAAAACAATAACGACGACGACAACACGACCACCTAGGTCGTAGCCAAACACATTTCAATAATGGAGTCCACCTGTCCAATCCAGTATTAGACAAATCAAAAATCCGACCCATTATCCATTTCCAAATCCGAATCCGAAATCATCATTCCGTAAACTAGTATTAGGAATGACCATTCCGAACCCAAATCCATAAATCCACTTTCAAGTTCCAAAATCGAATCCTGAATCGTCACCCAGAAATCCGATTCCAAAACCTGAAATCTCGTTCACGTCTACCAAGACGCACTATATCCGAACCTATCGGATACCTGTTCAATACGTTCGATTGACTTCATAGGGAAGCCAATCCCAATATATACACCTCTCTAAGGCTAACAAAATCCGACCTCGTCGGACACCTACTCGGGCGTAATATATCGTACGGGATTCACTTCGAAAAGAAGTTCAGTCCTAACATCCTCAACTCAAACATCCAAGTAAGAGCGATAAACTCTCCACTTATCTGGATCATCAAGATCACGATCCAGATCCATCACTACGTCACCTGACCATAGACGTCACGATCGAGAATCGTCACGACGCTCAAAGTCCTCAACCATTTCTCACATCTAAATAGGTTAGCCAACAACGAGACACGCCGAGACTGTGGGTTCTCTCCAATTACCTCGTATCGATCCTTGTCATTCCACCGAGGAAAACCAAGGATGATCCAATACGATAACATCAAAAAGTCATCCTACGTGAATGTAGCCAAAACTTACTGCACTCACCACGTCACGTAATCCAACATCGTCTGCCACCAAGCAGAAAATGAGAAATCTCAGTCACCTAACTTCGATATACTCATCTCACCCTGATGACCCAAGACAATCTCGGGTTCACCAACCAATACACGACCAATGTAATGGTGACACAATCATCATCTACTGTGGTAGAACATGAGAAGTCACCCTAATGAAAAGTCAACGTTTTACCCATTCCAAGGGAAAAACGGTCATTTTGCATCGTTCGTCCGATTTCGCCTAACTAATCACCGATTAACCTCACTAATCGTGATTAGTCACTAATCTAATCCTGGAATTCGGGACGGGTTGTTACAAAAATATCCCCCCAAAATCGGTGATTTAGTATAATATCGGAGAATATTGGGCCGAAATCACCGATTTTGCAGCGACAGAGCACCAACAGTGAACAAAAAAAATGGCCAAAATGTTAAAACACAAAATTGAAATCCATGGATGCTGCAAACACTAATATTGGACAAATAATCCAATCACAGATGAACAGAAAGAGGAAAAATAATTCAATCCTTCACAAAAATTCAAAGATGCAATTCAAATTATTTCATCCTTCACGGGTGGAAGGAAAGAGGAAAAAAGTTCGATTGAATAGCAAACCACATTTATCAATTTGGAGTATTAGCCTACAATTTTGGAAGAAAACAAAAATCACTCACTCACTCACTCACCTTTGCCTATAAATTTTATCCTGAGAAGCATCATAGAAGCAACATACGATCGACCTTCATAAATTGGGGTGAAATTTCCTACAGCGTCGACAGTCTCTCTCCCTCTTCAATTCACTCCTTCATCGCCGATCGAACCTCTCGAACCAATCGAAGGCCTCACGATTGTCGTTGGAACCTCTGAAGCCCCTTGAAACTCTCGAAGGCCTCCTTAAATTGTACATTTCTAGCTATATCTATTGTAAATACAATGCATCATTAACACAACTTGCATCGTTGACACATCTTGCATCTTTCAAAAACAAAACTTGCATCACAAAAAAAACTTGTGATTTGCATCATTAACATAACTTGCATCATTGACACATCTTGCATCTTTCGAAAACAAAACTTGCATCATAAACAAAATTTTCATAAAAAACAAAACTTGTATCCATAACTTGCATCACAAACAAAACAACTTGCATCACAAACAAAACTTGCATCACAACTAAACTTGCATCACAAACGAAATTTACATCCTTAAATTGCATCCTTATAAAAAATTGCACCCTTAACCAAACGTGCTTGTTTGACAAAAAAACTTGCATCTTTGATGACGTTAGTATAACATTGTTCTAACTTTAATAACATTGACTTGAACTTTATGCTTATTTTGTTAGAATTGAAGAAGTAGGTAGGTCCAGTATGTTCAATATGTGCTTAAGGCCACCTTGATGGACAATTCCCCTACACTGAAAGGGAGGAAAACAATGGAACAAAAATGACACACGTCATTGGAGGCTTCTAGTGAGGACCAAAGAACCAAGGCTATAGTTGGAGATATCCAAACAATGTCTTGAACCCTCAGGACATGCCTACCGGCCTTCATCAATCCTAAAGCCAATTTCAAGGACCCACCTCACAACCAAGGCCTCCAGTTCCATTCTCTAAATTTTCTCATAATCATGCACCTAATAATGTCTCTTCATTTTCTAACCCTGATTATGATAAAATGCTGACTGCTCTTTCCTAAGGGTAGCAAAATCTAGTGGCTACTACTCAGGCTCTGGTGACAGGTCAACAAAATCAACAAAAAAATATTGCTGAGTTCAAGGAACAAATGGGAAAAGTAGCCGATTTCATGGGCCAAATTCAAGCTAGTGGGGTGGTTCCACCTCAACCAACACCAAACCCTAATGCAAAGTCAGAAAGGGAAATGACCACCAATTGAGTAGGATAGAGCACTTGGTCTGGTTGCATAGACGTTAAACTTCAAGTTCTTGTTGGGAGACAACCCAATGTATTTCGGATTTGTGAAGGAGTCATCAACACATATTTTCTTCCTTAAACCCTTCATTGCCTTTATCTTAGTTTACTTTCAGTTATTACTGCTTTATTTTCGTAGACACTTCTTCTTTACTTAGATTCTACGTCCATTTACCTTATGCTTGCTTACATTGAGGACAATGTAGAGTTTAAGTGTGGGGGAAGGATTTGCACTTTTATTTGTTTCATAAAAAAATAAAAACAACAACAAAAACCAACAAAAATTTTCAAGTTTTTATTGCATTCTTTGAGTCCTTTTGGTGTAGCTTAGTGTTTTTAAGTGCCTTAGAATGCCCTTTAACTCGTCAATGATAAGAATGAAATAAAATCCGAATACAACACGGATAAAAGATGATCACTACAACTTGAATTCATTTGTTAATACTTTGTGATTAAGTGTTTATGACTTTGTAGTGGATGATGCATGTTAAACTAGTACATAAACGAGTATGTTAAGATAAGTGTGAATCATATGAACCCTATGCGAGTTTTAGAACCGTATATATCCTTCATGAGTGATTCATAGGAATTCTTTGAGTTCTTCGTTTAAATTGATATGCATTTGCCTCATAACTGCTTGCTATGTCTTTTTATGAACTCTAGAGTACTAGAACTTATTTGATGTGATTTTCAAAGCTTTTAAGTCAATAAACTCTCTAATTTTGGACATGAGTACGACAATAGGGTTAACATCACATATTCAAATATCTTGTTCCCTATTTGATTGCACAAATGTGATCCCCTTAGTTTAACCCCTTTGAGCTTACATTGAGCCTTTCTTTCATCACTTAAAAGATCTATTCACGTGAGCCTAGTATAGATATCTTTTACCCTTACTCCACGAACTTGGTTGAAGACTTTGAAGATGGCATGAGACACAAGAAAATGACATGATGAATGAAGACTTATATGTAAGTGTAAGAATCGACTTGCTCAAAATAGATTGTTATTCATTGCATTACCTCTCAAAATGAAAAGAAAAGAAAAAAAAAAGAATAGAAAGAGAGAAAAAAATCGAGAAAAAGAAAAGAAAAAAAAGTGTGAAAAAAAATATAAAGAACAAAGTTCTATGAGGTAATGAGTTTTGAGTTTAGTAAAGTCCCCTATACTTGTAATGTGGAAACAATGAAGCACTGAAGGTCTATCTTGAATATTTCGGCCTTTGTCCTAATTGTAAAGCTCAAGGATGTGTAAAATGAAGAACAAGACCCAACAAGATGATACTCGGCCTATGATGATGGGAAGGCCTAGCCCTCCCAAGACGACCAATCCACTACCAAATACCTCATCAGCCCAGACCAACTTTGGAGGCCCAGCCCTCTATTGGTCAGCGCGTCGGCCCAAACCGACTGGAAGGCCTAGTCTTCTGTTAGCACCATGCTACAGGCCGACTCTGGAGGCTCAGTCCTCTGTCGGTCAGTACGGCGGTCCAGACCGATCCAAAGGCCCAGTACTTCTGCCCAACCCATCTCCACAAGCCCAAGGGGTCCAAGCCCACTCAGACGAGCAAACCCTAGTAGGGTTTGGCCAAACGCCGACATATGGACAACCCCACATTCCACGTGTTGATCCCACAATAGCTGACATTTGTCCCACATCGGGAGAATGTATTTATTATTTTCACCACACCCATACAAAAGGGGTCCATTTGTCATATAAAGGTAACTAAACATTTACTGTTTACAACCACTTTTACACTACACTATTTACCACTCTTCTTACATTTCAGACCCACCACTGACTTGGGCGTCGGAGTACCTTTGGGCTGATACCACACCAGTGTCTATACTCTGACCGACCAACTATCTTTCTCCTCTTTCAGGTTTATTCAAGGCCACGTGGCAAAGTAGTATTCGCTCCCTAAGTTGGCACATTTTGTGCATCAACAGTTTGGCTCCGTCTGTGGGAAACTGACTAAATTTGCCCTCCACTCTACCAAGTCGAGTACAACATTCCACCCTCATCATCCAAGCACGCAGGACAACATAGGCGGCGAGGTCACACCCACGCCTGGTCGAGGACCAAGGGATACCTCCCCCGAGATGCTCCGGGCGTTGGAGAAACTACAACACGACATGGCCGAAATCAGGGCCAGCAGCACCCAGGCCGATGTGCGCTACACCGAGCTCAGCGGCTAGTACACCGAGATCGTAGCTCAGCTACACGCGCACAAGCTGAGCTAAGGACCCTTCACGCTTAGGATGAAATCCGTGGAGCCAACAGAGTCGTGGCTGACTGCGCCTAGCACGCCGAGAGGATCTGCCAAGCAGCCGATAAGGGCAAGGCTCCCACCACGGCTGTACCGACTGACAAAGCCAAGAAACTCCTGGTCATACCTGGGAAAGGCGCCCAGGGAACCAGGATCTACAGCGATGCTGGTGAAGCCCTGAGCAATACCTCCAGACTAGGGCGTAGGTAGATAAGTCCGATCTAGCTTGAATTCCTCTATGAAAAAAGCTACAAACAATGGTGCAGACCGGTTAGCCACAACCGAAGCTGGCCCACGCCAGTACTCCCGCGGTGGAAAAAATACGCCCATCTCAGTCACGGAAGGGGCGGATTCTTCTCAGGAGATCCTCAGTGCACGGTGATTGGATTGCCCTCCAACGGGATACGCCGAGGCCTCCTCATGACACCGATTACCTGTGCCCGAGTAAGACCCCTAGTGCCGACTTGATAGCCCAACAGCTTCTCGACCTAGTGAGGTGCCTCGAGGCTGAGAAGGGAACGCCCCAGACACATACTTGGGGCGGACCCTGCTTAGGCCCTTTCACGGATCAGATCAATTTTTTCTAGCTCGGCCACACAATCAAGCTGCCTAGGATCCCCCTCTACATGGGACAGACAGACCATATTAACCACCTCAATAATTTCCGGTCAGCCGTCGCCTTCTCGAGCCTGACTGACGAGGCCCGTTTCCTAGTCTTCAGTTCCTCCCTCACCGAGGCCACCATAAATTGGTTCTACCGATTGGAGCCTAGCTCCATAAATTCCTTCGCATAGCTTACCAAGGTCTTCCTGAACCAGTTCATGATTCAGACCAACACTCTTCTCGGTCGAGGACCTCTTCCTTCTGAAGTAAGGAGAGACCGAGACGTTGCGCGAATATGCTGCTCGCTTCAGCCTGGAGTACTCTCGATGCACCGAGTTAGACGACAAAACAACCTTCACTGCTTTCAAGGACGGTCTGCGTGAATCTCAATTCAGGTACGCCGCACATACTCAAGATTGGTCCACATACAATGAGTTGATGAAACATGCATCTATTTACGCCAAGGCCGAGCTGTTGACTTGCAAGGGAAGTACTACAACGGCCTGACAGGACCCGTCCCAACTAGACTTTGATAACTGTGCCCGGTCCTGCTCCCGTCTGACAAGTCAACTGAAGTTCCGAAACTACCCTTCAGCACCTGTCAGACCAAGGATAACTGCACTGATTTTTGCTCATGCCACCACCTTTCGATCAGTCCCAAATGTCGTGCCACAGCCTGGAGGGTCATCAAAACAGAAAAGGTGTGAGTGGACAAAAATAATCTCTTTTAAAACACATTTCAAAATACATCATTTACCCTCCAGTTTATCAAACCATGCATGCATAGGGTAAAACATATGAATAACAATCACCGGCTTTCCAGCCAAATCATATAACAAGTATCAACTCCCGGCTCTCAAGCCAAAACATGTGAAAACATAATCACTTGGCCACACAGACTAGAACCCGTACTCAATACTAGTACGTAATCACAATCAACATCAAACAGCACTATTCATAAGTGCACAATCAATCAATCAATCAACCCCTCAGTCCGCACTACTCATAAGTGCACAAACAATCACATAGTCACATCCGCACTACGCGTAGGCTAATATCCAGCCACATTCTCGGGATCAGACACCTCTGGGCTCAACCCTCGGGCTTAGTCACATCTGGGCGAACACATCCCCAGGCTAAGACACATCCGAGTGGTACATCCAGGCTCAGTCGCATCCGAGAAGCTGGCTTACCATAGAAACAACTCACAATCATATCCCCCAAGCTCCGGTCATCTGGGTAATCCCCTAGCTCCGACCGTCTGGGTGCTCATAATCGCAATGAAAACCATCCCGGGATTACATCCCAAAACATGTCAAATCAAACCTCTGACTTCAAACCAAGTCAAAACCATTCCCGACCGGGTCTCAAGTCCAAATATCATTTACACGTAAATCCGTAAAATCTCATTTGAAAATATTAAAATAATTCAGAAATCATCTTTGATTCATCAATTAAGTCAAAATATCCATTTTGAAACCATTTTGACTCCGGGCCTAGCCCAAAATATCATTTGCACATTTCTCGTAAAACGTGCCCAAAAGACTGATTAAAATAATCATTAAATCACAGATAATCATGCCACATCATCATGACATCATTGCAACTCAAATCATGCAATCAATCATGTAAAATATTTAACTATGCATGCATATCAGTTTATAAAACAAACGTCCACTCACATATCGTCCAAACCGCTCGCTTTCCGTGCTGCACGCGTTTCCGTAATTTCCAGAAATCCCGAACCCTGTCAAACAACATCATTATGGGTCACCAATGAATCCAATAATAGCATATTAATTTCCCACAATTTTCAGGGAATTAAATAGTAATTTAAAACATAATATAATCCTTCGGACCCTCGAAACACTATCGAGACGGTGTCCGATCGACTCGAAACCAACGCCAAAATGTTCGTTACATTGAATAGAGTAAAACACCTGTTGAACACTTCCCCAGAAAGTCAACCACGTGCCCTCACGCGCCGATTACATGGGCTGCGCGTGAACTCATGCGCCAATGAACAGTACCACTACTGTTCATCATCCCAACCCGAATGCCTGGTAAACGAGTCTGCAACCCGCAGTGCAACCTGATCCGTTCTCAGTCAATTCGACCCCAATTTCTTCGTTTCTTTCACTGGTTTTCATCTATTCAATCCTAATTAAGGATCTGTATGCTCAATTTCATGAAATGGGTCCTCGAATCACTCTACTCGAAGTGAATACCCGATGGGTTCTTAATAGGGTTCCACCCAATTTCAAGCCATTTCCTTAAATTAATCGTACAGGAAGTATCATATATTCATTCTAAACATGAATTCAATTTCAATTTGAGTTCATCTTACCTTTAATTATTCGAAATCAGCCATGGAATTTCAGAACCGTCACCAATCGTGTTCTTGCTCATTCTTGTGTCAATTCTTCTCAAATTTGAGCTGAAAACATTCCAATGAATCCCAGAAGACTCAATTGAATCCCAATTTGAATTGTTACAGTCTCATTCTTCAATTTCGAATTTTGGAAGGTTAAAGCTTCCACGGGTTTGGGTCTTCGAGTTTAGGGACCTATTATCCTCAATTTTCCTCTCATTCTCCCTCGTTTTCTCTGTGGATTGTCCCACCGTCTCAGGCTTTTATCCTTGGCATCCTCTATCAGTTAATTGATCAAATTTTAAGCAAAGGATTGGGCGATTAGTTGTTGAACTTATTAGGCATTTATCCACGACATCACAAACAAGCCACCGATCCATCTAATTCAAGTGACAGATGTCACTTTCTGGACTGAATGAGTCACTTAAATGCTGATTTACTAATTGGATCAGCCGCAATTACCATTTTACCCTTCCACCAATAATTACCAAAATACCCCTCACAATTCCAGACCCGTAACTTTTCCATTCGGACTCCGATTGACGCATACCGTCTGTCTACGGATTCAACATCCCGAGACCTATCCAACGGTCCTTTCAGAAAGTCCAAAAAAGGTCCCGATTAAAAAGTCAACTTTCGTCCCTTATAACCAGGGGCAAAATCGTCATTTCCTTCAAATTTTCCAAATTTTCCTTTTTCAAATTTCCGGGTCGTTACACGTGACATGACCCATCACAATCCCCCCGGGATTACCGTGGGATGTGCCATGCTCCCGTCTGACACGAAGTGTCAGACAAGGGATAACCTCAAGCCACTGCCCGTTTAGGGCTTCTAGAGTGTGCCAAGATCGATGGAGGAGGTATGCGACGTCCCAGTCTCTGTTGCAGTTGCATCCGTGACCAACCTGAAGGGCATTAAAACAATTAAATGCTGTGAGTGGACAAAAATAAAGGAGTTCATAAAACACGTTACATAAAGACATTTATGTCCTTCATTAATAACGTATGCATGCCTCGAAAACCAGTAATCAAAACATTTACTCAAACAAGTCATTAGGGCCTCAGCCCAGAAACCGCAACCCAAAACCAAGTGTGGAAACTCAGCCCAAAAACTGTAGATTAACATAACCAAGTGAGCCACTGCCCAAATCCATAAACACAATTTTAAACGAAAACCATTTCATAGATCCAATAGTTCATATTTACCACATTACCATCTCCGGTATCTCAGATGCCTAGCGTCCGAGACGCTTGACATCCCAGACGTCATATCTTAGGTAATAAGCGACGCGTGCTACCCGGGGTCTCTCCAGGTCAATATCTCTGAGATCCCAGAAGTTTGACGTCCTAGACGTCTAATCATAGCAATCCTGCTCCTGTGTCACTATACGGTCCGGTATCTCCGTATAATGACCCATCACAGGCAATGCACCGTGGCTTCCCCAGTGTCCCAGACACCTGGAGGAGACCATGACATTTGTTCGTATTAAGATGGTATATGGAAAATAGTTTTTATAAAGTCATTTCAAAACATCTCAATGGGCCCCGCCCGAAATCTCCATAAAGCATCACAATTTCATTTAGGGTCCCCGATCCGAAATCACATTTATGAACCAACTAGGCCTCATGCCCGATTTCGAAACAACTGGGCCCCTGTCCCGATTTCATAAAGCAACTGGGCCCCCGGTCCGATTACGTAACTCAAATGGACTCCAAGTCCGAGGTTTCCAAAACAATTGGGTCTCATGCCCGAGTTCATCTTTCTAATTTCCAAACCATTTTATCACATTATTCATAAAACCACAAGCACGTAAAACCACGATAAAACTATCAGCTCCGATATACGTGTAATACGGAAAACATCCTAAAATACGTGCAACATACCCGAAATCAATAATCACAATCATCATTATGGAAATCACGTATATGAAACATATAACACATTTAGGCATGCATAGTATTTATAAAACCAAAGTCCACTCACAGACCGTCCAACGATGAGCCTCGATATGCGTGTCAAAGGCCTTCCCGGGCCACACGACTATTACCGGGACTTCCAAACCTGTCCAAATCACATTAGAAGGTCACTAACCTCTTCATTAACCTCTTATTAATGCCCCGTAATTTTCCAAAATTTTTAACTATTTTTAAACTCGATTCAAAACCTTCGGACGCGCCGAACAATATCGAAACGGTGTCCGATCGACATGAAACCAGTCCCAAAATGTTCATTACATCGAATAGATTAAAAGTCATGTTGGAAGTTTTCCCAAAATACCCTTCATGCGCCCCCATGCGCCTTTTGAACCCCCTGCGTGTGAAACCCACGCGCCGGGTACTGTTCATTGTCAAGCTCTGG
The DNA here is from genome assembly GCA_032719365.1 of Prinsepia uniflora. Lineage (NCBI taxonomy): Eukaryota > Viridiplantae > Streptophyta > Magnoliopsida > Rosales > Rosaceae > Prinsepia > Prinsepia uniflora. The sequence goes on from CM064876.1 coordinate 24,814,713, forward strand.
TGAACCCGGTTCACTGGTTCGAACCGGTTCAGCCGAACCGCTGAATCGACCCAGCCGGTTCTTAGTTATTCTTCAATTGTTTTCAATGATTTTAATTCCCACAAGGTCGTCTGATTACCTAGGTTCGATTCCCAACTTCCAAATCAAGAAATGAGATTAAAACGTCACCTGTTGGAGGGGAAACGGTGACTGGTTATCTGCAACCGTCGTGCCTGCACGATCCCAGCCACCTCTCGTCTTGGTTTTGCACTCACTAGGTTCCTAGGACCTTCAGAAACAACTACTCATTATCATAATCGAATAAAAACCATTAAACCTTACGCTGCCATTTTTGAACCGTAACAGGTCCTATCGGGGTTTCACTCACCTTGCCGTCCTGAGCTCAGGCGTGGCCACCACCATGGTCCTCTTGACTTTAGGGGCTCCGTCCCCTCATCCAGTGCGATCCATAGCCCACCAAAAACAATCTTTCATTTTTGAATTTTTATGAACTCCTCTGTTTTTCTTTTCGCCGCCGTCGTCCCCGCCTTGCCCAGCTCACCTCAGTCGTCCTTTCTGCCTCTCACACCCACTCCCTAATCTAGCACAAGAACACAGAGAAGGATATGTCTGTGTGTCGCTGTTTTGAATCCAGATTGAAGATGGTGCGGGTGGGAGGAAAATAAAAGAGATGGAGGTGATGGCTGATGAAATGGAGGGATGAGATTGAGAAGTTGTGATGAGATGGACGGCTGATAACAAAAGGAGGAATTTAATTATATTTTAAATAATTAGTGGAGACATATTCCACAAATTAGGGCCTCAATCAAGGGATGAGTGACACTTGTCACTCATCCAAGTGTCCACCAACACTGATCACTATTCCATATTTTAATAATATTTTAATCGAAATCTCGGTTCGTTCGGTTAATCGATTTCGCTCCTGTGACCACAACTTCGTCGTCGAACGTCCGATTTCGGTGTGCCGCCTGTCTATGAATTCGTATCGACTCGCTCTACGTAACGGTCCTTGGCCCTCGTTCATTGGACCTCCCGGGTCAAAAGTCAACATTTGGCCCCCTTTCAACCAAATTACCAAAATACCCCTCGACTTCCGAACGTCATAACTTCTTCCTCGAACGTCGGAATCGAACGTGCCACCTGTCTATGAACTCGTGACGTCCCAAACTATGTCACGGTCATCGATCAAAGTTCGTTTGACCGCCCAATCAAAGAGTAAACATTTTTCCTATTCCAAGGGCAAAACGGTCATTTTGCACATTTCGTCCGATTTCACTCAACTAATCCCAGATTAGTCATTCTAAACCACAATTAATTAATATTTAATCCCGATATTCAGGACAGGTCGTTACAATCTTCCCCCCTTAAATAATTTCGTCCTCGAAATTCCAACTATCCATATTCCACATCCTTCCGTGGAAAGCAAATTTGGCCTCACAACACGTGTACACTTGTACACCCACTAACCAACACAAAGCTCGTCTGCACTCAGATGTCCCATCACGAACTCACCTCGTACCGACTACACTCGACCACCTCGAGTGAAATTGATCACACGATTCACGTTAAAACTGCTTGTCAATTTCACCATTAAGCTGACTCCTTCAGCTTGACGGTTCCTTTCAATCACTAATACATCCTATCATTTGCTCCCATTGGGAGTAACCAAATCTCACTTGTCAGTCCACGCTGACACTACCAGTCAAGCTATCACCACTAAGCTTTACCACCCTAGTAAAGCTCCAATCATCAACCAATCAGTGACATCACCTCGTACTACAACTTCTTCAATGTAGCTTAAGATCAACACCATAATCTCACATCGCAGGGCAAGCTCAATCCTGCGACAATTATCAATCTTAATGTCCACAACTGTCAACTTCCTCAGCAATCCAAAACGCTGGTAAAGTCACGGCGTGATAACATCACACAAAGCAACTTGTGGTTACACTAACCACCAACTCCCTTATCCTGAGTATATGTATACCAACAACTCACTCAATTAGGTGGTGTAACTGAAACACATTGAACACTAGCCCAGTAGTGATCACACATCTCAACACTAGAGTTTCACTAGCCATCCATGGCTAAGAGCACTTGCTCATACAAGCACTGAATTCAACAAAATTACTCTGCCTAGTGCATAGTATTCAAGGTACAGTCCACGATCACAACCAATCCAATGATATCGGAACTAAGCCGATTACCAACACGTTCAACCACACACCACTGGTACATCCCACGTACCGTCACTAGGCACCACTCAGCCTATCCAGTATCGATCCTCGTACAACGTACAGAGTACGTACATCCATGCTCCAACCAATCCACTACATGGTTCACAGTCAATCACAATTTGATACTGGGGTTCCTCTGTATAGTCCTGTACTAGACAACTCGATCATTCCAACTCATCATCCATTCTAAGTCCCATGGTCACTCGACCAGCAACACAATATCTACTCCCAAACACGTCATCCAAAATGTACCAATCCAAGCATACCCACCAAGGCATACTCATTCATGCCAAAAGAGCATCCAATCCATTCACGTCTACCAAGACACACCGACTCCGAATCTATCTGATACTCACTCACTCGATTTCCCTACCACATTCGATTGACTTCGAAAGGAAGGCAATCCCATCATTCACATATCCAAGACTGACCAATTAGACCCTGTTGGATATCCACTCATTCACAAGTCAAATTCTCGAGTCAATTCGTAAACATTCCAACTCGCTCGAGTACCGTCTCATACCGGATTAACTTCGAAAAGAAGTTCAATCCAACCATTTCCATATCCAAATATTTAAGACAGGGCAATAAGCTCTTCACTTAACCTGATCAACAAGATCACCATTAAAATCCATCACCACGTCACCCGACTGGTAACATCACGATCCTAGATCGTCATAATGCCCTATGTCCACAACATCACAATCCAGATCCACCTAGGATCCACACATGCTCACTTAGCTAACAATCCACCTGAAATCTGATCGTAGGGTCTTACACCCTCTTTGAATCCTTCGTCAAATTTCCCATGGTGGAATGATGACCTCAATTTTCACCACCCAAACCCAGAATTAAACACAACTTCTTGTGTTTAATGACCCAAAGCCAATCATGGGTCCACCAACCAATACACGCTCAACGTACTGGTAACAATAAACAACGTTTTCCACGGGCAGGAAATAAGAAGTCACCCCCAATGACTTCAGAATACCAATCACCGATGCGGAAACGAGCACTCCTCTCGTCTCCTCAACCACAACTTTCCTCAAATCTGAAGTTCCAACCACGTTGGAAACAGACATGCTCCCAAGGAGATGTCAAGTCCAACCACTGGACTTCCCACATCCTCAACTCACTTGGACAACCACGTGTCCATAATCAATCAATTACTCAGACCTCAAGTCCGTTCATAACCGTTTACGTACATCCGAAAGGATTTCATTTGTGACTATCTCGTTCTCACATCCCAACCCTTACAGGTTCAACACTCGGTTTTCCAAGTTGTTCAAAATTACAAAATCCCACATCTATACCACCAATGATTTTCCTCGCCTTTTCCAATTTCAGTGATTCCCTTGTACTTTCGGGGGATATTAGAAACATACAATCACACCAATCTCGGAGTTGCCAACAACTCCCCAAATCCACTAATTCTCATGACGTAGGGGACGTCATCCCAAGATTCCTCATGTCTCAATCATACCTTTTTATCCACTCACCACTTGTCATCTCATCATTGTTGGGACTTATCCCAACACATCAAAATCTCAACTGGATCCCATCCAGTCAATCACTCAACCACTATTGAATCTCAAATACCGAACATATATCCATCATGACGGAGTCACATCCCAACTTGTGGCTCATTGTCATCACAATCACCGATACCAGCACCAACACACAAACACCCACACTGGCACACAGTGTGCAAATCTGAAAACCCTGGATCTCCGCTCATACTTAGCGACGATCCCGTACCTCTACTTGTACCCCACAACTATGGATACCACCATTCTGACAATCCACATCAGGATAATGAACGTTCCCTGAACTTCCCCTGATTCTCAACTACTACAACCACACCAAATACCTTCGATAGCCAGTCATCTCCACATGACTACCGACCAACAGTCATCGCGATCGAGATCTGTATCCACAGATCACACTATTACTCGATCTAATCTGGGATTCCATATCTTATCTCATAACCGTACCCGTGGATCGAATCCCATAGTTCTGACTAGACTCACTAGAGTCATCCACATGGTCATTCTCGACCTTAGCCGCTCGTCGCAGCATACATTCTCATCCACTAGTCACAACTAAGGTTCACCTTCCACAATCACACCCTATGGTTCAGAGGAACCCAACTGTCCTCTGCAGTGTAAAATCCACAACCTGACCGACCCCGCGGTCCAGACATCGTATAGACGTCAAATCCAATCCTACCATCAATTCAACGTGGGTTCCACTACTAAGGTCATCGGCTAACTCCGATGTACCAACATCCCTTACACTAGCAATCACCACTAGGGTTCACATTTACAAATCACTACTTAAATTGGATTCCACGAACCCATCTGCGCCAAGCAGCACGACAATCTAATATCGCATGACCGGATCGACGGTCCCACATTACCAGTTCATCACATATAACCCCACTTGGGTCGAATCACATTAATGCACAGCGTATCGGGCCAATCATACTCTATCAACTATTCAAACGCAAAAACTATCCGTTAGGTTGATAACGAGCTGCAGTTCAAAGAGACATCACACCCTCGACCTGCGCGTACAAAAAGAGCAAACCTGCTCTAATACCAAATTGACATGACCCATCCCAATCCCCCCGAGATTACCGTGGGATGTGCCATGCTCCCGTTTGACACGAAGTGTCAGACAAGGGATAACCTCAAGCCACTGCCCGTTCAGGGCTTCTAGAGTGCGCCAGGATCGATGGAGGAGGTATGCGATGTCCTAGTCTCTACTGCAGTTGCATCCGTGATCAACCTGAAGGGCATTAAAACAATTAAACGTTGTGAGTGGATAAAAATAAAGGAGTTCATAAAATACGTTACATAAAGACATTTATGCCCTTCATTAAAAACGTATGCATGCCTCGAAAACCAGTAATCAAAACATTTACATAAACAAGTCATTAGGGCCTTAGCCCAGAAACCGCAACCCAAAACCAAGTGTGGGAACTCAGCCCAAAAACTGTAGATTAACATAACCAAGTGGGCCACTGTCCAAATCCATAAACAAAATTTGAAACGAAAACCATTTCATAGATCCATTAGTTCATATTTACCACATTACCATCTCCGGTATCTCAGATGCCTAGCGTCCGAGACGCTTGACGTCCCAGACGTCATATCTCACGGTAATAAGCGACGCGTGCTGCCTGGGGTCTCTCCGGGTCAATATCTTTAACATCCCAGATGTCTGACGTCCCAGACGTCTAATCATAGCAATCCTGCTCCTGTGTCACTATAAGGTCCGGTAGCTCCGTACAATGACCCATCGCAGGCAATGCACCGTGACTTCCCTAGTGTCCCAGACACCTGGAGGAGACCATCACATTTGTTCGTATTAAGATGGTATATGGAAAACAGTTTTTACAAAGTCATTTCAAAACATCTCAATGGGCCCCGCTCGAAATCTCCATAAAACATCACAATTTCATTTAGGGTCCCCGACCCGAAATCACATTTATGAACCAACTGGGCCTCATGCCCGATTTCGAAACAACTGGGCCCCTGTCCCAATTTCATAAAGCAACTAAGCCCCCGGCCCGATTATGTAACTCAAATGGACTCCAAGTCCGAGGTTTCCAAAACAATTGGGTCTCATGCCCGAGTTCATCTTTCCAATTTCCAAACCATTTTATCAAATTATTCATAAAACCACAAGCACGTAAAACCACAATAAAACTATCAGCTCCGATATACGTACAATACGAAAAACATCTCGAAATACACGCAACATACCCGAAATCAATAATCACAATCATCATTATGGAAATCACTTATACGAAACATATAACACATTTAGGCATGCATAGTATTTATAAAACCAAAGTCCACTCACAGACCGTCCAACGATGCGCCTCGATACGCGTGTCATAGGCCTTCCTGGGCCACACCACTATTACCGGGACTTATCGAAACGGTGTCCGATCGACACGAAACCAGTCCCAAAATGTTCGCTACATCGAATAGATTAAAAGTCATGTTGGAAGTTTCCTGAAAATACCCTTCACGTGCCCCCATGTGCCTTTTAAACCCGCTGCGCGTGAAACCCACGCGTCGGGTACTGTTCATCGTCAAGCTCTGGTGAACCCGGTTCACTGGTTCGAACCGGTTCAGCTGAACCGCTGAGTCGACCCAGCCGGTTCTCAGTTATTCTTCAACTGTTTTAAGTGATTTTAATTCCCACAAGGTCATCTAATTACCTAGGTTCGATTCCCAACTTCCAAATCAAGAAATGAGATTAAAAGGTCACCTGTTGGAGGGGAAACAGTGACTGGTTATCTGCAACCGTCGAGCCTGCACGATCCCAGCAACCTCTCGTCTTGGTTTTGCACTCACTAGGTTCCTAGGACCTTCAGAAACAACTACTCATTATCATAATCGAAAAAAAAAACCGTTAAACCTCACGCTGCCATTTTTGAACCGTAACAGGTCCTATCGGGTTTTCACTCACCTTGCCGTCTTGAGCTCAGGCGTGGCCACCACCATGGTCCTCTTGACTTCAGGGGCTCCATCCCCTCCTCCAGTGCGATCCATAGCCCACTGTTGGGGAAAATTTTGAATTTTTTCCTTCAACACCCACCAAAAACAATATTTCATTTTTGAATTTTTATGAACTCCTCTGTTTTTCTTTTCGCCGCCGTCGTCCCCGCCGTGCCCGGCTCACCTCAGTCGTCCTTTCTGCCTCTCACACCCACTCCCTAATCTAGCACAAGAACACAAAGAGGGATATGTCTGTGTGTCTCTGTTTTGAATCCAGAATGAAGATGGTGCGGGTGGGAGGAAAATAAAAGAGATGGAGGTGATGACTGATGAAATGGAGGGATGAGATGGAGAGCTCGTGATGAGATGGACGGCTGATAACAAAAGAAGGAATTTAATTATATTTTAAATAATTAGTGGAGACATATTCCACAAATTAGGGCCTCAATCAATGGATGAGTGACACTTGTCACTCATCCAAGTGTCCACCAACACTGATCACTATTCCATATTTTAATAATATTTTAATCGAAATCTCGGTTCGTTCGGTTAATCGATTTCGCTCCCGTGACCACAACTTTGTCGTCGAACCTCCGATTTCGGTGTGCCGCCTGTCTATGAATTCGTATCGACTCTTTCTACGTACAGTCCTTGGCCCTCATCCATTGGACCTCCCGGGTCAAAAGTCAACATTTGGCCCCTTTTTAACCAAATTACCTAAATACCCCTCGACTTCCGAACGTCATAACTTCTTCCTCGAACATCGGTATTGAACGTGCCACCTGTCTATGAACTCGTGACGTCCCAAACTACGTTATGGTCATCGGTCAAAGTTCGTTTGACCGCCCAATCAAAAAGTCAACATTTTGCCCATTCCATGGGCAAACCGACCATTTTGCACATTTTGTCCGATTTCACTCAACTAATCCCAGATTAGTTATTCTAAACCACAATTAATTAATATTTAATCCCGATATTCGGGACGGGTCGTTACAACACGGCCAATACATACCAGCCCAGTACGGGAGACTCGGTCAACACATACCGATCGAGCCACTCCAATCCCTAGTCTACTGTTCAGCAGATTGTCCCGAGCCAGACCCAACACCAAAATTCCTCAAGTGGGAAAAAGGGATTATACCCCTTCCTACAGCCCGAGGAAGAAGCGTAAGAACGACATCCATCACGACCACTATCAGAAGTAGGGCCAGTAGGAGCACATGCCCAATGAACACCGTACCAAGCACCCTCATCCTGGATCCAAGTATGAAACCTACACGATTCTGAATACCACCTACGAAAATGAGCTAATGAACGTGGAGGACATGATCCCCAAGCCGACCTGGACTCCCAGCACAGGCCGACTAGCCAAGAACAATAGTGTCTACTGCCAGTACCACAAGTACAATGGCCACATAATCGACCAATGTGTGGCTTTCAGGGACCTGGTGGAGGCACTGGTCTGAGACGGTAAGATCAACCAATTCTTACAAAATGCTCCGTAGCAGCCCAGACACCCCAGATCAACACTATCACTGGCGGTACTTCCATCTCCTCACCACTAGCATCGAATTGAGCCAGAAAAGACTTCCTCTGCAACATGAAGCACAACCAGGGCGAGCTTGGAAGGTGGAATGTACCAGCTGGGAAGCCATATCCTTCTCGGAGGAAGATGACACATGGACAACCCCACCTTCCACGTGTTGATCCCACAATAGCTGACATTTGTCCCATATCGAGAGAATGTATTTATTATACTCACCGCACCAATAAAAAAATGGGTCTATTTGTCATATAAAGGTAACTAAGCATTTACTATTCATAACCACTTTTACACTACACTATTTACCACTCCCCTTACATCTTATACCGACCACAAACTTGGGCGTTAGAGTACCTTTGGGCTGGTACCACACCAGTGCACCGACTAACCAGCTTTCTCCTCTTTCAGGTCTATTTAAGGGCACGTGGCAGAGCAGCATTTGCTCCCTAAGTTGGCACATTTCATGCATCAACAAGATCTATTCACGTGAGCCTAGTATATATATATTTTACCCTTGATCCACGAACTTGGTTAAAGACTTTGAAGATGGCATGAGACACAAGAAAATGAATTGATGAATGAAGACTTCTATGTAAGTGTAAGAATCGACTTGCTCAAAATATATTGTTATTCATTGCATTACCTCTCAAAATGAAAAGAAAAGGAAAAAAAAAAGAATAGAAAGAGAGAAAAAAAATCAAGAAAAAGAAAAGAAAGAAAAGTGTGAAATATATATATATATATATATAAAGAACAAAGTTCTATGAGGTAATGAGTTTTGAGTTTAGTAAAGTCCCTTATACTTGTAATGTGGAAACAATGAAGCACTGAAGGTCTATCTTGAATATTTCGGCCTTTGTCCTAATTGCAAAGCTCAGGGATGTGTAAAATGAAGAACAAGACCCAAAAAGATGATACTCGGCCTATGATGATGGGAAAGCATTCATGCCTATGTGATGAAGCCTTTGGTTGAGTCCTGGTACTAATTTGAACACTACTATCCTAAAAATTCTATGCCTCTACACCTAGCCCCATTACAACCTTCAATAAAGACCTTATGATCCTGAAGATGGGTAAATTTTGATTAGTTGAGTCAATCACTTGAGTAAACTTATGGTTTTGGTTCATTGGTGCAAGTATGTCTACTTTCTTATGACTTATGTTTGAGATTTCACGAAGTACTTTAGTTTAATTATGTGATCATCTTTCTCACATACTTTGAGTGCAAACACAACCAGTTACATATTGAGTAGAAATTTTGAGTGCATACCCTCATGAGTTGATTCATACTTGTTTGATTCATGTTGAGATCCATTCACCAAAGTTTACTCATTGTCTTACTTGTTGAAGCATTTTGTAACTTATTACTAACTTTTGAATTCCATGAGATAAATTGTTTTCAAGTGTAAATCTTTAATGCCATAAATATATTGATGAAATTTTGAGAAAAATGGTTAAGGGCTTAGGGTTTTTTTTTTTAAAAAAAAAAGGAAAAAAAAATTTCAAGGACTAAGTTGTTTTTCTATTTGCTAGGGACTAGCAAAGTCTAAGTGTGGGGGTATTTGATAAGCCTTTATTTGAGCATTATTTTATATCATTTTATATCCTTTATGCTTATCTTTTAATGTAAAAATGCCAAAAAATAGATGATAATAATCTATTTTGCAAGAAATGTGCAGAATCAGATAAAGCTCGGAATTATGAGAATTTGAGCGAAAGAATCATCTCAATCGAAGTTATATTAAAGAAGTTATGATCGAAACAAGGGAGGCTACAAAAAATGCAAGGAATTTTGGTAGCATCCTACTGAACCAATCCAAGCAGCCCAAGATCTCATTCGGCCAGTGCCTGCCGACCTGCCTTAGACAATCTCGGTGCGTGCCTCCTAATCCGTAGTCTCCACTTTGGCGTGCGCTTACTGAAAATCAATCCATTAGCCCTCCTTGCGTCGTTAACCACTGATCCCTACCCATTTCTTCAGTGCGCACCCATCGAAATTCATCCAGCTTTTCAGCGCGTGTTCACCGAATATGTCCCTGCACTATTCTAGCAACATTTTTCCTTCTTCCATGTGGAAAAATTGTCTAAATCAAGTTTGGTTTTGCTTTTCTTTGTCTTCAAGGAAACCTTTTAATTAGGACTTTATTTCTTTTGGTTTGAGGATTTTCTAACCCTATATAAAGGGATGTTTTCCTTACATCTATTTTGGAGACACCCATTATTCAATTATCATTGTTTTCCAAGGTTTAAACCTAGTACTCTTCCAAATTAAATATATGTCAGGACCCGACCCTTCTCGGTCAGGACCCGACTCATCTAGCACCATATTGTCCGCTTTGGGCCTCGCCCTCACGGATTTGTTTTCAGGAACTCATGGTGCAACTTCCCAGGGGATTACCCATCATGGAATTGCACCAGCCTCAACTCGCTTAACTTTGGGGTTCCAATCCCCCCAAAGCCACTTAAGCTCCCAAAAGGCCTAGTGCTAGATAGGTGTGTGCCTACACCTTTAAGGCACACCACCATCCTCTCCCAAACCATTCCCCCCTCGCAGGAATGTGGAATTGTTCACCGTTCCCTCCAGGACACGGGTCTTACAATCCACCCCCCTTAGGGCCCAGCGTCCTCGCTGGCACACTTCCCGGTCGGGGTCTGGCTCTGATACCAAAATGTTCAGGACCCGACCCTCCTCGATCAGGACCCGACTCATCTAGCACCATATTGTCTCCTTTGGGCATCACCCTCATGGTTTTGTTTTCAGGAGCTCATGGTGCAAATTCCCAGGGGGTCACCCATCATGGAATTGCAAACTTTGGAGTTCTAATCCCCCTCAAAGCCACTTGAGCTCCCAAAAGGCCTAGTGCTAGATAGGTGTGCGCCTACACCTTTAAGGCACACCACCATCCTCTCCTAGATCATTCCCCCCTCGCAGGAATGTGGGATTGTTCACCGTTCCCTCCAGGATACGGGTCTTACAATATAAGTTGTTAGTTCCTCATTTTATTTTTGTGTTCTTCCATCTTCAGTAAGCCCCTTTTTCGATTAAGAGAGTTTAGTGAATAACAATCCACCATTACACCTACTTTGGCATCCTTCTGCGATCCATAGATTCTGAACGTGTAACTATTCCCTTTCCCCTAAGTTCTTGAATTTAATTTTAGTTGTAACGCTTAATTCAATCTCCATGTGTTTTACTTTTTGAATTTTAATTACGTCATAAGTTCTTGTGCTTAATCTTCAAATTAACTCTAAGCGTTTATGTCCGCGATTCAGAGCATTTAGATTTAGTTTGAGGAGATTTAATGTTTATGTCCACGATTCGGAGCGTTCAATTAACAACTAAGGTGAATCATATTGTGAGTGTTTATGTCCGCGATTTGGAGCATTTACAATATGAACAATTTATGATGGTAATCAAGGTAGGATTTCGTGATTGGTTAGGTATGTACACTTATTGGCGTTTTGATATGGTAAGTGGATGATAGTGTCACTTGTGTATATGATAGTTACGATTAGACTAAATAATGTGATTGTTGATTTGGATTTTCTTACGTAAAAGTATCGATTTTGTCTATGAAACTAATCTATAATTTGCAGGTACAAATCTGCATGAGCATTCACATTTAAATTCTTATTTGTTAAACGTAACTTCGATAACACTTTTAAACCCCCCGTATCTTTATTCTTTCTACTAACTGTTTTCAATGTCCCTTAATTCCCCGGTCCAGAACGATCTCTATTTACCAATGCTATATCTACACAAAAATAGTTTTAAATTGATCAATTCATTAATTGAGTGTTAATAACTAGACCTTGCATAAGAGAATCACTACACTATGATGTCATTTGGTTTGAAAAATGCAGAGGTAACATATCTAAGGGCCATGACAGCAATATTTAGTCACATGTTTCACAACACCATCGAGTGTTATGTAGGCGATTTACTCGTCAAAACTAAGAAAAGAGACCACCATCTCAATGACTTAGGAAGAGTATTTGATAGACTTCACATGCATCAACTCAAGATGAACCCATTCAAATTTGCATTTGGTGTAACATCCAGAAAATTCCTGGGTTTTGTTGTTAGTTACCGGGGAATTGAAATTAACCGTGTCAAAATAAAGACGATCCAGGCAATGCCTTATCCACGAAATTTGCAAGAACTACAGGGATTGCAAGGGAGATTAGCATACATTCGCAGATTCATCTCAAATATTTCCGGAAGATGTCAACCCTTTTCAAAGTTTATGAAGAAGGATGTAGCTTTTATATGAGACAAGACATGTCAAGATTCCTTTGATAGGATCAAAAAATATCTGCTAAATCTTCCAGTACTACTAGCACCAATCAAGGGGAGACCATTGATATTGCAGCACTTGAGCGTTCACTAGGGGCATTGGTCACCCAAAACAATGATGATAAAAAGGAAAATGCACTCCACTATCTAAACAAAACACTAGTGGGGGAAGAACAAAATTATACACCATATTGAAAAAATATGTATATGCTTGGTATTTACTATCCAGAAGCTTTGATATTATTTGTTTCCCATAGTATCACCTCTATTTCAAGAGCTGATCCTCTTAGACATCTGATGTCGAAATCCATATCTTCAGGTTGTCTAGCCAAGTGGTCTTTACTTCTATTAGAATTTGAGATTGAATATGTTCCCCAAAAAGAAATAAAGGGACAAGCACTAGCCGAATTTTGTGCACATGTCATGTCATGTCATGTCATGTCATACAATATGGAAATTAATGAAAACCTACTTGATGAAAATGTGTCCTTATTTGAAACCACATCATGGAATCTATACTTGGATGGAGCAACTAGGAAAAATGAAGCAGGAAAACACATCGTTTTTGTCACACCATCGGGAGGCCTGATTCCATATTCTTTCACCTGCATGGCTCCATGCTCAAACACTATGGCTGAATATGAGGCATTGATTGTTGGTCTTGAAATTGCACTCGAAATGTGTAACGGCCTAGAAATTTGAGAAACATATTTTGGAAGTTTGGAGTGTAAATTGACTATTTTATCCCTAGTTATGCTTGGTAAAAGTTAACTTTTTGTTCAGAGTATGTTTTGTACAATTTTCGTAAACTGTTGTGTAGATCTCGGAGTCCTGAGCTTGTAGACTTGCATCATGTTGAAGTTGGAGATCAGACAAGTTTGTTATGGGCTTGAATTTTTCAAGGGAATTTTGGTAATTTAGAGGTTAAAGGGTCCGATCAAAATTTGTATCGACCATTTACAAGCATTTGGCGATTCCCAGCTGGTCATCAAATAATTAGATGGTCAATATAATGTGAAGAATACCAATCTTGCACGATATCACAAACGAGCTAAACATCTAATCTCACAATTTGGAGATAACGAAGTCAATCACATCCTAAGATCAGAAAACGAAAAGGCTGATTCATCGGCCAACCTCGCAGCATCTTTAAACCTACTAGATGAAAGAGAAGTATAAGTCACTATTGGAGAAATTTATTTATTACTACCTGCTCTCGATAGAATAGAAGAATTTCTTGTACCCAACATTATATTAAATGAAATCGAAGAGCACAATGAAGAGATAGATTGGTGTCAGCTAGTAATCGAATACCTCCACCAAAGGAAGTTCCCATAGGCACAAAGAAAAGACTTGAAATTAGAAGACGAGCAATTTTTTTCGTGTACTTAAATCACACTCTGTATAGAAAGTATTTCGATGGAGAACTCCTAAGATGCCTCTCAAAATATGAAGCATCGCAAGCCTTACGTGACACCCATGCTGGGACCTGTAGAGCTCATCCAGTTGACCCAAAACTCGTAGCCCAAATCAGAAGACTTATATATTATTGGTGACAGGAAACTTACGAGAATACCTCGATAAACATGTAGGATCCTACTTCGATCTGACAGTCAATACTAGAGATAGAAACTAACCTCAAAAGTATTAAACAATATCAATAAAGCCCCAACTATCAGACAAGGGATATTTTACATAATTGTTTATATTCTGATATACAGAGCATAAGAATCATAATACAATTCAATATAGAAGTCTACCCTAAAACGTTAACGACTGCACATTAGCTGGGATTATGCCTCTGACTCCACGTAGATCTAAGTCTCCATACCACGACCTAGAGGGCAAGTAAAACCCATAAAACATGTGAGTGGACAAAAATAAATATTAAAAACATCGTTTGGAAAACATACGTTTATACCCTCCGTTTTATAAAAAAAAAAAAAAACTATACATTCATAAGTAAAATTGTCAAATCTTGAAATACGTTCAAATATCAGGAAATCAATTAATTTTAGTAAACATGTCAATATGAATTTATATCAAGATACCATAGTCATGCTCACACATGGCAAACCCATCCTCGATGCTTGAACAACAATCACCATATCAAATTCACACTACTGGTAAGCAAAACCACTCGGGAAACAGAGCACATCTCGAGACGTTTGAGTCATAGCCCAATCACAATACCAGTCTCAGGAAACAGAGCCCTACTCTTGATGTCTGAGACTAAGCACATAACCCATCTCAAGGAAATAGAGCCCGGCTTCGGATGTGTAAGACAATCCAACCAACCCGAATTTCGTGGAGGGTTGTCCATAAATACAACAGTTCATGAATATCCAGAAAAACATACATTTATAAAAAATACCAATTGCTTAAAACCATATCCACGTTTCAAAATCCGGACCTAAGTCCAAAACACAAATTAAGAAAAACCCTGTAAAATATACAATTATAATAATTCTGTAAAATTATAAAAAAAATCATTTAAAATTAATATCTGAACCAACATCACATAAATCATGTAATAAAGTGATTAAAACATTTAAATCTGTATGAATAATAATTTAATGAAATTAAAAGTCCACTCATAGTCTTATTTCATGGTTTATTCTTAATTTGAACGTTCCTCGTTAACTCCGGGGGCTATATTTCTGTCAAAATTATAATTTTGGATCGCTAAAGTTCCATGTAACCTCCTAATAAAACCGTAAATTCTCGGGATTTAAATATGAATTTTTAAAGTTAAATATACACTTCAAACACCAAAAACTATCCCAAAACGGTATCCGATTGACTCAAAACCTATGTCGTTGGATTCTTAATGCTCAAAACATGAAAAATCATATTGGCTGCATGATGGAGGACTACGGTATATGCCCCCACGCATCACCATGGCCCTCTACGTGTGGGCCTCACGAGTCTGCGCAAGGGGTCCTCCCCTACCTCTAGATGAGTCGCCTCGTGGGTCTCTATGCAGGGCCCGACCCAGTCGACACAATCTAGTTATAAAACCTAACCTTCATGTTTCATCCTTTTTCCTTCCCAAGAGAGGTTCTATAATCTCAAAACCAAAGGAACTTAGCTCAAGATTTGACAATAACTTCCAATCTCGCAGCCGTCATTCACACTTCCTATCTAGGTCGTTTCAGTGTCCAAATATTTGAAGTAATAGCTTATTTGGATTGTAGGAACTCATAAAGGAGGTTAGTGGGCTTGGTTCAAGTTTCCAAATCCAAAAACTCAATGGTGCGTTCAAAACATGAATTTTCCTTCTCGAGTTCCTTTCGAGCTCTCAAGTTCCTTCCACAAAAATCTTTTCTTTCTTCCTTTCTCCTTCCTCTCTATTGTTCTTCTCTTCTTCTTCTTCCCTCTATCCTTGGGTAACTCTGGTTCTCTCTTTTGTTCACGGGTTAAGGTGGGTTTCTCTCAAAAACTCATCCTACACCCACCACATTCATATATGTTTGTGTATATATATATATATATATATATATCTCACACAACGGTAAGTCGGTGAACAAAAGGAGAGGGAAGAGGATTCTAGACACATGTCACCATCACACCTTATCTCTTATGCAAAACTACCAAAATACCTTTTATGCTAAAATTACTAAAATGCCACTACACCATTTAGACTTGAAATAAATTCATTCGAGCTCTATTTCTCGCATACTACCTTTTGACAGACTCAGGAGTTCAAGACCTACGTAACGGTCCTTACGAAACATCCAAAAAATGTCTAGGTCAAAATTCAATTTTTGACCTTATAAGGGAAAATTTTTCATTTTCCTTTTAATTTTACAACATTAAATTTTTTGAATTTTTGTGACATTACAACCTTCCCTCCTAAAAAATTTCTTGAAATTATTTTTAAAAAATAAGCCTAGTCCAATATCCTGACTTATGTTTGAATCATAATCGAAGATCCGGATATTCGGGTCCTAGTCTGGTACTCGTAATCCCCAAGAAACAAATAAAGGTGTAAATTCGGATTCTACCAAAACACACGCATCATGTCCAAAATTAGATAGCATACTTGTCACTTAACCTATAGCCCTAAAGATTGACCACGCCTTCTTGATCTTCTCTCAATCCCATGAGTCTGTGTCTAATTCTAGCTAGACATTCCAAAAGTCTAACCATAGTCTGTAACATCTTGCCTTATCGTAGCCTCGCCTGCCCAGTTCGGGTGATCTCTCCGGATATGACCGGATACTCCACAAGCATAACAGTAAATTGTATAAGGCTATAGGGACTTACTTTCATGTCTCCCAGTTGACTGTTATGAAACTCAACTAGACTAAGTAGATGTTTGTGGTCTCGACCCAATATGCTATATACTTCTCAATTTTGTCCTTCTACTAACCGAACCTGTATAATCATTACCAGGAGATCTAGAGCCAATAATACTCTTTTTTAGGGATTTTTTCCTAGGTGTACCAATATACTGACATTCAAGTTTTTTTTTACCAGAATTCACACTCTGCTGGTGCACTGGTAAACACACCTCTACGCTGATAGTAGCATATGATAGCTCTCTTAGTGTGTAAAAATATCCTGCTATCACAGCAGCCCGAATTTCACCTCGTAGGCCCAACTCAAACCTTTAGAACTTATTCGTCTCTTTGGTCACAAGTGCCAAGGAAAATTGGGATAAACTTAGAAACTTCTGTTCATACTTAGTTACTATCATACTTCCCTGCTGCAACCATAGAAACTCCACCTCTTTAGCATCTCAAAATGAACAAGGGCAGAATTGATCCAGAAATCTGTCTCTAAAAGTCTCCCATGTCAAAGTATGAGCATCCCAACCTGTCATCTGTAAACCCCGCCACCACTGGTAAGCATAATCACCAAACTGAAAGGTGGCTATCAATACCACATCATCCGATGAACACCTCACAACCTCAAATATTCTTTATAAATGAGTAATCCATTCTTCAGCCTGTTCTGGGCTCCCCTCGCCCTTGAAAATAGTAGCCCTAACCACTGGGCTTTCTCAATGCCTAGACCCTCTCTAACTTGCTCCGCCTTAACTTCAGGCTGTACAAAGGGATCTCATCTTGGAGGCATAGTCATTACTTTACCTAAAACAAACACCCCTTAGTACACACTCTGCACCTCTCAAGAGCTTCCAAAAACAGTAAACCTATGCTTTGATATCAAGCTGATATGACCTTTCCGAGATTACCTCAATAAACATATAGGATCCTGCTCTTGTCTGATAGTCAATACTAAAGATAGAAATCAACCTCAAAAGTATTATACAATATAAATAAAAACCACAAACTGCGAGACAAGGAATATTTTACATAACAATTTATATTTTGATATATAGACCATAAGTCTCAAAATACAATTCAATATAGAAGTCTACCTTAAAACATAAGCGAGTGCATGTAGCTTGGATATGCCTTCAGCTCCAAATTGATTCATGTCTCAGTACCACGGTGTAGAGAGCAAGTAAAAACCATAAACATGTGAGTGGACAAAAATAAATATTAAAAACGTCATATGGAAAACATAAGTTTATACCTTCCGTTTTATAAAAACTATGCATGCATAAGTAAAATCGTTAAATTTTGAAATACGTGCAAATTTCAGGAAATCAATTAATTTTAGTAAACAAGTCAATATGAATTTATATCGAGTTACCACAGTCATTCTCACACATAACCAACCCATCCTCAATGCTCGAACAATAGTTGATCACAATATCAAATTTGTACTATCGATAGGCAAAACCACTAAGGAAAAAAAGCCAAGCTTTGGACGTTCGAGTGTGGACCGACCTAGGAAATATTGCCTAGCTCTAGATGCTTGAGTCATAGCCAGTCACAATACCAGTCTCAGGAAATAGAGCTCTGGTCTAGACGTCTGAGACTAACCACATAACCCGTCTCAAGGAAAAAGAGGCTAGCTCTAGACATCTGAGACAATTCAACAAACCAACATTCCGAGGAGAATTGTCCATAAACACAACAGTTCATAAATATCGAGAAAAACATACGTTTATAAAATGCATACCAATTCCTTAAAACCGTATCCACATTTCAAAATTCGGACCTAAACCCAAAACAAAAAGTAGGCAACCCCCATAAAACGTGCAATTATAATAATTCCATAAAATCATCAAAAAAAAATTTAAAAATCATAACCAAACCAACATCACATAAATCATGTAATAAAGTGATTAAAATATTTAATATGCATACATAATAATTTAATAAAAATAAAATTCCACTCACAGTCTTATTTCGCAGTTTATTCTTGATTCGAACGTTCCTCGTCTACTCACGAGAGAGAGAGAGAGAGAGAGAGAGAGAGAGAGAGAGAGAGAGAGAGAGAGAGAGAGAGAGAGAGAGAGAGAGAGAGAGAGAGAGAGAGAGAGAGAGAGAGAGAGAGAGGTGGGGGGTGGGGGCTATATTTCTGGTTGAAATTATAATTTCAAATTACTAAATTTCTACATAATCCCCTAATACAACCCTAAATTCTCGAGATTTAAATATGAATTTTTAAAGTTAAATATACACGTCAAACACCCAAAAGTACTCCGAGATAGTGTCTGATTAACTTGAAACATGAGTTATTGGATTCGTAACATTGAAAACCTGGAAAAACATGTTGATCGCATGACGAAGGATTGCAGCACATGCCCCCCATGGACCATTAATGCCCTTTGCGCATGGACCTTATGGGCCTGCGTAGGGGGGGTCATCCACTACCTCCAAACGGGTCAGCCCACAAGTCTGCGCTCATGGCTCGACCCGAATGGTCCGATCCAATTCTAAAACCTTCATTTTTCATCTTTTTTCCTTCCTTCCACTACCAATCTATCCTAAACATGCCTAAGAGAGGTTCTACAATCTCAAATCTTTGCGATTGTGCTTCGCGTTTCATGCCTAGGTGGTTTCAGCATCCAAATCTTCAAACTAATAGCCTATTAGGATTGTAGGAACTCGTAAAGGAGGTTCGTGGTCTTGGTTCAAGTTTCCACACCCAAAATCTCAATGGTACGTTCAAAACATGTATTTTTCCTTCTCAAGTTCCTTTCAAGCTCTCATATTCCTTCCACTAAACTCATTTTCTTCTTCCCCTGCTCCTTCCTTTTTTTTCTTCTTTTCTTCTTCCCTCTCTCCTTGGCTAACTCTGGTTCTTACTCTTGTTCACGGTTGACGTGGGTTTCTCTAAAAAAATCATCCTACACCCACCACATTCATATATATATATATATATATGTGTGTGTGTGTGTGTGTATATATATATATATATCACACAAGGGTAAGTCAGTGCACAAAAGGAAAGGGAAGAGGATTATAGACACATGTCACCATCACATCTTATCTCTTATGTATAATTACCAAAATACCCTTTATGCCAAAATTACTAAAATGCCCCTACACCATTTAGACTCAAAATGAATTCATTCGAGCTCCATTTACGGTCTAGTTTCTGGTCCGGCATACTGCCTATCTATGGACTAAAAAATTTGAGACCTACATAAGGTCCTTACGAAATGGCCAAAATATGTCTTGGTCAAAAAGTCAACATTTGACCTTATAAGGGCAAAATTGTCATTTTCCTTTTAATTTTCCAAAATTGCCTTTTTGAATTTTTGAACCGTTACAACTGGCCAATTTTGATCCAAGATTCAATAAGTTTCATAATCACTTGCAAGGAATGTTCGCTACATGGAGACTTTAAGCACCAACCTTAGGAAATGCTACATCTTTCAGTTTTATCTTGGCCCTTCCAAACTTGTAGTTTGGATGTCATAGGCATGATTAGGCCAAAATCTTCTCACCTACATCAATACATTTTGGTAGCAACAGACTATTTCTCCAAGAGGGCCGAAGAAATTCAACTAAAAGAAGTGAAGACCAAGGATGTCAAAAAGTTCATAAAAGACCACATTATTCATTGTTATGGAGTGCCATAAAAAATTATATCTAACAATCCCCCATCAGATGTAGAGCCAAGGTTAAATTATGTAAAAAATAAAAATTTTAGCACTTTATTTTTTCTGCAGGCTACAATCCCCCCATCAAATGAACATCAGAAGCTTTCAACAAAGTGTTGTGAAATATTCTAAAAAAGATGGTGGCATGGAACAAAAAAGATTGGCATGAGCGCCTCCTTGAGGCACTATGGACCTACCGACCAACCATTCGCAATGCAACCAGATGCACACTGTTCAACTGGTGTATGGCTCAAAAACAATATTACCACTCGAGGTTCAATTGCCTTCATTACAGGTATTCATAAAATTAACAAATGCGAAAGAAAATACAAAGGTCATACTAGCAGAGCTCGAAGCCCTGGATGAGAAAAGGCTCAATGTCCAACAAAGATACAAAATTTATCAAATGCAAGTCGTCCGAGCCTTTAATAAAATCGTCAAACTCAGAGCCTTTTCAGTAGGAGACCTTGTTTTAACCGTTTGAAGACGCATTGCATTACTAGAAAAGTTCATGGTAGGTTTGAACCAAAATGGGATGGACCATACGTCGACACTAAGGTCCTTACAAAAGGAGCTCATGAATTGTCCAACTTAAAAGGACCCCGCATCTATCAATGTGTGAATGGGATTCATCAAGAAATTCTACATGTAAGGCAATATCTATAAAAAAAATTAAAATAAAATAAAAGGCCCATTAAATTGAAAAACTGAAAGGACGATTTAAAAAAAAAAAAAAGCCTGGGGGTAAAGAAATGAGTGACTCATTGGGCTAAAAACCCGCAATGGATAGTCCAAGCAAAAGCTAGAGCATAAAAAAAAAAAATCACTACACGTTCACTTAACTACAGTTGGCTGGATCCCTCAAAAAGGGTACGCATGCAATGTAGCCTCAAAACTAGATGCATCTATCAAATCCCCAATTCCCTTTTAAACACCCTAAATCAAATGGGATGAATTACATTTAGTTTGATCCTTTCACAGGGTACATAGGCAGTTTAACTCAAAATTGGACATAGCCACACAAATTTTAAACCCTCAAAAGAAAGGGATGAACTATATTTGTCTTGATCCCTTCACGGGGTACACGGGTAATCCAGCCTAAAAGCTAGATGCAGCCATAAATATCAACTAACTTTATCTCCTCATGAAATTTTTTTTTTGTTGTTGTTTATCTCAGGAATTATATCTTATGAATATCATAAATGCACACATCATCTTAATATGCCATCAAAATCTGTTTTTTCAGAGATGAAAAAAATCAAAGACGCATTATGCATCGAAAGTCAAGATTAGTGATACAAGTGAACTTGGTACAAATAGGAAAAATGCAAATTTTTTCTCTGCCATTACCCTTGCAATCTCAAAATAATTCATGTGTAGTAAATAATAGAATTGTTGCCGTAATGATGTCACAAGAAATAAATGGCGTGGAGGATAATAAGTTATGTCATGGACCGATGGTTTCAAATTTTTAATCAAAAAAATCAAGTAGTGAAAAGCGGTGGACATGCGCCAAAAGAAAATCCTTCACAAAGTGCATTTCTCTAAGTTCAATGTATGATTAGTCTCTTCGAAAATCAAAAGGAAGGAAGCATCGTGCCATTGTAAAGAAAAAGAAAAGTGGTTGCATTTCAAGTTAAAACGAGCCAGATAATCATTGCAGCCAAATCAAATGTTACACAAGAAGACACATGCCAAAAAACATTAGAGATTGTCTCCATGGTAATCGGCTATCATCTGCAAATATGGCCAAAATACAAGTGCAAAATCTGAAGCTAAAAATCTGTGCTCATACAGCTGCAATAAGCAATCACATACTAATCTTCATCATACTATCAACAAACAGAATTCCCAACAATATTATGGTGTTAGAGATATTATAATTATTTTGGGGGTACTATGAATGAAGATATTAAAGAAGAAATTCCTTGA
Source organism: Prinsepia uniflora (assembly GCA_032719365.1). NCBI lineage: Eukaryota > Viridiplantae > Streptophyta > Magnoliopsida > Rosales > Rosaceae > Prinsepia > Prinsepia uniflora. Next base: position 24,837,205 of record CM064876.1, read on the forward strand.
CACTACTATGATTGAAATCACACAATTATATTGAAGCATCATGAAGGTAAAAGTCAAGGAGAAAACTTCTCTCCAATATGGTATAAAAGAAAAAAAAAAATAGAGTACATGGGAAGAAGTCCACTCAACCTAGCTCCATATTTATTTAAAAAAATAATAATAAAAAATCTGCAATTGAAATCCCTACTTTGGTTCACATGCAAAGGAAGACATTGACTTCAGTAGCGCCTCACATTTGACTCTTTGAGCCTTACTAGAAGATCGAATGCTTGCAATCTGATCATCAATATGCGCCTTCAACTCATGCTCCAACTTGTCTGGTGTCCTCAATGACACCTTCAATTCTCCAATTTTCTCCTCAGAAAAACCTTTTGCAAACTCATATTGTTCTCTCAAAATTTGAGCTCAGTCCTCAGCTTTTCTACAACACGTTCAATAGCCTTCAACTCATCTAGGCCTTTAATAGAGTTTGAGAGTTCTATATCTACATTCTTTCATAATCAGACATTCGACATGCCGTTGAGACAAATTAATGTAAACATTAGCCTCAGGCTTGATATCAGTACATTTTCCAAAAAATTGCTCAGCTAATTCAAAGCTCCGAGCAACTATCACTGAAAATCATTTTAACTCGGTATCTCCCGAACCAAGAACGCCCATCATAGAATTCAAAAACTCAAGAGAACAAAAAATTGCTCTCTTAAAAGCTAACATTTGTGCAGGAGGCTAAGTAAGTCTTTTGAAAATGTTTTTTGCCTCAGAAATAATGTATTTTTGTCATAACTCATCAATTTCAGAAGCAACAAGGTCATGGATCAATTTCTCAATTTGAGATATTGACAGTGGAACTTTTGAAGATACAAAATCACCTAAACAGTGGGTTCTACATCAATAGATTGCACGTTGGGCTTCATTATAGTAACAACTGCCTCTGGAGTACCGCTTGTCTCAACTATGGGGCCACTTGAATTGCCGGTTTCCTCATGAAAAAACCCTTTTCGTAGAGCTAGCTGATTTATTCTCTAAAAATCTCTTGGAAGCCTTTCCACTATGTGCAATGTTCTTTTTCTTTCAAGAGCGAGAGTCCCCTCCACTGAACTGAAAATTCAGATGCCGCTTTATCCTTTTAGTAGCTAAAAGAAAAATATGTAGAGGTCTGCCTCAAACTATTTACAACGAAGGGTCGCTGCTCTTTTATGGGGCGATTTTCTAAAGTAAAAAAAAAATACAAGAAGCAGATGACGCCAAATAGGAAGCACTCTGCCTAGCCCACTAGCAACAATACCACCATGAGCATTCACCTAAATAAGTAGTTCACATGATATAGAATATAGACGTAGTGTCACTGCTAAGAAACAAGGCTTGTGCTTTGGCCAAATCCTCAATCCAACATTGATCTCTATTTCGAACATTAAAGTCAAGCTCATTTCAAGGAACTTCCTGGTCTAGACCAAACTATCTAGCAAATCTATTCAGATAATACGATTCCGGCCAAAGATTTTGTCCAACTCGTACAAATATAAATGAGAAACACGGACAACAACAAGTCAACTTGTTCATCTGTTAATTTCTCATAGTCTACCAAGAAATGACTAGTCTCTTCAGCAAACGTACTGGGGAAATAAACAACAGATTGAGATATGCAGAAGATAGTTCGAGATTTAGTAATGCTAAAGAAGTTAGGTTCCACACCAACGTAACGTTTCAAAATAGGATAATTCTTGGGAAATACGCTATCAACCCAGGTCTTATATAAAGAAGGGAAATGCTACCCTAACTAGCTGATCACATAATGAATGGGAAAGGAAATACTTGATGGACCAGGTCCTTTTGGGTTGGGAGAAATGGTACCTAAGCCATGATAAATGAAACCTAAAATCAATGGTGCCACATAAACTTTAAACCTTGAGCCATCAAATCGGCCATATTGAAACATTCCGATCTAATTCGATAGCTGAGAGACGGAAGAACAAATCTGCTAAGACAAAAAGCTAAGTAGGCAGCCAGAGTCCCTTCATCAAAAACCTCTAAAACCATTCTTTCAACTGTTGCAAATTTTTCACGTTGTTTTGAGGAAAATTTTTCTATGTACCAAAACCATCATAAAAAAATGGACCGTGATAAAAATGACACACACCGACTCGAAAAAGTCCTCTTAAGGAACGGAGGTCGAGGCGTGCTGGCCGACATCTAGAAAGAGACGTCTATATGACGAAGCCAATTAAATAAAACAAATAAAACTATATGTTTTATTAGCCGAGTGTAGCATAACCAGTCCAAACCGATTACATTTCATCCCATAGTTGAAGCTTGGAGCGGAGACATAAGATTAATGATCATACCGTTACCTTATCTCCTGATGTGCCTGATCGACGCTACGAGACTCCAAGACACATGAGTGGATGTCAGAGCAGTTACTAAACCTCCTTGAAGTGCGTGCACACTAGCAGTTCCAGAGGGGTTAAAAAAAGGTGAGTGGACCTAAATCTCATGTCAGTGTAAAACCTTTCATAGTAAAATAAGTTTAACCCCTCATTTTTCCCAAAAAAAAAAGAATATTTTCAGACTTGCACGTCCAACGAGAAATAATAATAAAATAATCATCATTCAAAATAATCAACCCTAAGTATGAAACATATACATGAACCACAAACTAATTGCTCATGAGTAGCTCGAGGCGTACGCTCATGCCAACTTGGGTATCTATAAAATCGTGTACCTCAACCACGTGAAAGTTAGGTGCTAAGCACAGTCACCTCATGTCCCCTAGAGCTTGGGGACAAGCTAGCACATATTTAACTAGTTTTATGGGATGCGTTGGTGAACAAACACGTGGAAGCTGGTTTTTGGCCACTCAAACGAGTACATAGATACTGGCGACTCCTAAGTGGTTCTAAGGTACTAACTCAACAATTTCGTGGGAGTCAACATGCACGAATGCCAAGAATTCTAAACAACCATGCAATGCAATACATAACTCAACCATGCATACTCGGGTGTACACTCACATCATAGCACATAATAACTCCTCTCACATCATGGCACACACTTGCACCTCACTTACCATGGTACATGCTAGCATATCTGAGCATAGAACATAAAGCAGGTATAACATTCAATCAACCATAATTAATATCCAAAATATGCAATTAAGCATGCTCAGTAATTATGTAACATAAAAATCTAAAACATGCAAATAATCAGTTCAATAAAACAGGTTTAGGGAAAGGGGCCCACTCACACCTTTTGGGGAGTCGAAGTCACTCGACCTACCAAGCTTGCACAAGTACCATGCCCAAATAGCCCTACCAAGGTCTATTATATGAGTTACCGCTCAAATTCTACTCAAAATCCTAAGAAAACCTCACTAGGGTTGCCCAAAACAGCATTTAAAACACTCAAAAAGGGATGGAAATGCCTGAGAAAAAAACCATTCACAATGTCCTAAAATAGTGCCACGCACCGCCAGGGGCTGAAAAAGAACTCCACGGGCTGCCACCCACCAGCGGAGGGTTAGAAAACCCTCCCACATGCCTCCACGTGCTGGCAGGGGGCTTCATGTACTGGCCACGCACGCCCACACACCCCCCACGCACATGCCACACAACCCTGCGCATGTTGCTACAATATCGCTCATGTAGCACAGTGCCACATGCGTCGCACACATAGCACAGTGTCACACATGTGACATATTCCACTAAATATTTTGTATTTAACTATGTTTTAACTCCATTAGGAGTTAACGGAATATGCTAATGTCGTTAGCACATTTTGTCAACTGATGATGGTGTCTGTTAGTTACCGGATCCCAAATAGCATAGTTCCAAATTAAGAGTCTGCCTCAAAATGACGGTGAAGGCGTCATGGTCTCTCGATCTTCTAGAAACCATCAAAGCTCTGATTTTGGGTAAAAAGGGCTCGAAGACTTCATGCAAGGTGAGGGTTACACTCGCCATAGCAAGAGGGTTTCGAAGGGTTTAGGTTGGTCAGAAAGCTACTTATTTTCCTAGATTTAGGTGACCCAACGATTTCTGGTCACCGTCTCCACCGTTGTGCCCTATCCGTGAAACCCACATGCAATTAGCCCAGTTTGATGCTCACAATATAAGGATTACAATGGTCTATGTTATGGTCTATGTTTTAAGGAAGTTAGTGAAGGTCAACACAACCTAAGAAGGTTAATAAACACTAAAATGGTTTTGATTCTTACCTCGACTAACTCGTGATTCCACATGGGTCACAAACAAGTCACAATCACGTTGCAGGGGTGACATTGCGATAGGGTGTATCACAAGCGCTGCCAACTTTCCATGGTGGTCGAAATGTCGAGGCAACTAGGATGCTGACTTTGAAAAAGGCCCAGGTTCGAAGCTTCCAGTGACATGGGCTTTGGTCATCGCCTTCTCCTCCACGGTCGAGTTCATACATATTAGCCACAGTTCTAGTGACTGTGAGGAAATTAATCAGTGTACTGCAATGGGTGCTGGGTATCAAGGATTGGAAGTGGTGGAAGAGAGGGGTCGTAGTCATGGTTGGAGCAAAAAGATAAGTAGTCTAGTTGATTCTCGAAGTACTAGTTTGATGTGTGCGTGTGTGATTTCTGATAGGGCCAAAATTGTCCAAATAAAAATTAGGCCATATTATCAAATATCGTTTGGGCCTAAGCTTGGGCCTAGGTTACACCCAATGGATTTAAGGCGAGCATTGGGCTATGCCACCATGTTTGGGTTTTCAAAGGTGGTCTTGGGCCAAATTAGAAACAAATAAGGTGGTTTTGGTTACACAAAGATCCAATTTTGGGCTTCCAACTTAGGCCTGTGTCATTTTGGGCTTAAAAATTGTTTTAGGCTAGAAAAGCATGCATGCCAACCCCACACCATAAGTGAGGCCCGACGACACTCGTGGGGATAAATTGGTAATTTTTCATTCTCATTTCCTAAATTTTGATAGGGATGTATCAAAAAATGATTTAGTCAATAAGGCCAGTAGAATGGTTCAAACCATAGAAGTCACACAACTAGGCATGGATCCTCAAAAATTTCGTAATTGTTAAGGGATATGATTTGATCACTTTAATTCAATGTTAGGCGGAATAAAATCTTCATAAGGAAACACACTTATTGGCAAGCCACCAATGATCTTTAAATCATATATTGGCATACTCATCTCACCATTTCCTTGATGAAAGGTGACAGACCCACCTCGATTATCGCCTCGATAATCGGGAAGCATCCTGCTCCCGTCTGACAATCGAACACAAAAGACTAAACTAACCAAAAATTACACCACAAACATTGTCAGACCAGGGAGATTAAACGATACAACCAACTGAAATACAAGTCCACAGTTTCAAAGAGCATAGTTACAAAACAAGATAAGGATAAAATCCTACTCTGTGAACTAACTACACTGCAATGGAAGACTTTATGCCTCTGCCTCTGCCTCGGCGTTAGCCCCCAAAACTTATACCACGACCTGGAGGGTATTAAAAACAGAAAAGTGTGAGTGGACTAAAACAAATGTTTCCAGAAAACAGTTTCATGAAATAGGGGTTCGCCCTCCAGTTTTACAACACGCATGCATAACTAGATATTCGAAAACAACATAACTAAACATTCGAAAACCCTTTTACGAATCGTATGGAAACCGTTACAGTAAACAACCATAAAATCACATAATATAATATAATATTCCCAAAATCCATAAATCATCACATCGAAACATCAATCATACCAAATCATGTAAAATTCAATCAACAATCAAGCCGTTGGATCTATCCGAGTCTTTAAACTCATATGTCAGGCCTTCCCGGGATATCAACGAGTCTTTAAACTCAAAACATAATCAATAGGCCTTGGGGGGTATCACAATAATCGAGTCTTTAAACTCACAAGTCTTTAAACTCAATCCGGGTCTTTAAACTCAATCCCCGCCCCGTCATCCATTAACCGGGTCTTTAAACCCAAAACCAGATCCAAAAATCATACGGGTCTTTAAACCCAAAATCATGCGTAAAATCGTAACAATCCAAGATCCACCATGATCTATTTTCCAAAGCCATTCTGAAATCACTTTTCGTCATAATAGGACTTATGTCCGAATTTCACATGTAAATCCCAAAATCTTACTTCACAAAACATAATCAGATCATCATTAAAACGTGACATGCATAATCATATCATATCACTTCATCAAACCATCATCCATGCACAGGAGAAAACGTAATCTCGAAATACGTAAAATGCGATAATCACCTTGAAAAGCGTGAAATCACGTAAAACAGAATTATCATAATCATCACCATGAAATCGTATATGAAACAGTTATGCATGCTCGGTTAGAAAATCAAAAGTCCACTCACGGATTTCGGACGCGCCAATCACGCCCCGTGCGCTCCTCGGTTTCCTCGGGAATGTTCGGGCCTGTCAAAAAGTACAATAAGGGTTACAAACATTCCCAAAAAGCTTTCATTAATTTCCCTAATTTTTCGGAATTTTTTCGACGTAATTAACTTAAAGCCCTGGACCTTCGAACCCTCATAACTAACCCGAAACGACGTCCGCTCGACTCAAAATTTAACTCAAAATGTTCATTAAGTTGAAAGGATGAACTTATCTATTGACCGTGACCAGAGACACGGTTTCACGCGCTGCCCAAAGTGGCTGCACGTGAAAGTCACGCGCCTGCTACATGACTGCTACAGTGTCACCATCCTCACCCGATTGGCCTGCAAACGGGCTATTCGACCTGCGACACAACCCGGCCAAATCTCCATCAATCCTCACTCAATTCCGTTCCTTTTTCCACCTAAACCCTTCCTTTACATTTCAATTTAGGTTCCCATTCACTAATTATCCTCAACAAGCCCTAAATCGACCATTCGACCCGTGATCAAACAAACTGGTCAACCGTTGTACCTCACTCGACTTAACTCTATTTTCAAATTAACTTACACTGAAGCTTCATAGGATCTAAACGAACCTTAAACCACAACCAATTGGAAGCTTACCTGTAAGTGATCGTCCTCAGGTCTGAAATTTCTTCGAAACTAGAACCTGGGTTCCTGGCCAAACCGTGGTCGATTTTCTTCAAGATTCATACGGTTGAACTCTAAATGGTCCCAGAAGGCTGTTTCAATCGTTGGTTTTGTTCCTCTCGACTCACAAATCAAAATTCGATTTTTCCCTCCAAAATCCCAATTTTTCTTCTCGTCTGTTTTTCTCTCGAATTCTCAGTCCTCTTTTCCTCATAATGACTCTCAAAACACTTCTACCTCTCAGTTAATCGAACCGTGCAGCCAACAACTCGTGGGAATCTCTCGGGCCTCTCTGGATTTTTGTTTCCCGCAACAGTCTCAAAACCCAATTTTAAATTACTCCCATGCCTGATTTCTGTTTCAGCCCACACTCCACTGCCTCAAAGCTATTAAACAATACCCTGGTCCAACCACCCACAGGGTTAAACAATACATTGTTCAGATCACTCACGGCATGGGTGTTCAGTCCTTGTTTTCACGATTTTCAAACAGTACCCACCTTGGAAAATTACTATTTTACCCTTCTGCACAAAATTACCAAAATGCCCTTCTTTTTTTAGACCCGTAACTCAACCGTCCGACGTCCGTTTTCAGCGTGCCACCTGTCTACGGACTCAAGGCATCGAGACCTACCTAACGGTCCTCGAATTGCGTAAAAAATTGTGATCAATCAAAAAGTCAACATTTTCCCCCTTTTCGTCCAAATTACGAAAATGCCCTTAAACTTCCGAACGTCTTAACTTCTTCCCTGGTCGTCGGAATTGGACGTGCCACCTGTCTATGGACTCGTGACGTCCCGAACTACGTCACAGTCATCGTTCAACGTCCGTTTGACCTACCAATCAAAAAGTCAACAATTTGACCATACTATTCACCAGGGTAAAAACGTCATAATGGACTCGTGCCACCTGTCAGTTCCACCAACTCGGATCTCGTCAACTTCCTTTCACCCACGTCCGTCCAGCATAATGGGGTTCTGCACTGCCGTCCGTACAAAGCATCATAAGGGGCCATCCCAATGCTCGCCTGATAACTGTTGTTATAAGGAAACTCCATCAATGCTAGATGCGACTCCCAAGTACCTCGATGACAGGACCCGCCCCGATCCCTCTGGGACCACCCGGGACGTGCCCTGCTCCCGTCTGACACCCGACATTAAAATACCAAAATCACCCTTATTGAAAATAAAATGCATAAAGAAAATCCAAAGTTAAGTCATACATGGCACACCACACAAATATCCGAATACAAATAGTGTCAGACAAGGGATAGTTCCCGAATACAGTTTATTGAGCACGACTCTAGACACACTACGTGCTGACCTACCCAGCAGTAGGGTTCAGGTGCGCAACGTAAACCTATGCCTCTTCCTCGGGATCCTCCTCCTCTTCCTCGGGATCCTCCTCCTCAATAGCACTACCTGGAGGGGTAGTAAAACAACAAGGGTGAGTGGGCCGAAACTCAAGGTTTACAAAATAGTTTACCATTCCGAAAACATATAGATTTTCCCCTCCGTTTTCCGAAAAGACATGCATTAGTATCATAAACCAAAAAATCATATAATCATAAGCAGAGTAATATCAACATAATATAATCTCAGTCACTGCACTATACATCCCAACCCTGACATCCCAGATGCCCGACGTCCCAGACGCCCAATTAGGTCACAGTTCCAAGGCTACGCGTGCCACCCGGGGTCTCAATCCCGAGTCCAAATCCATAACCCAATCCGAGCATGGCATTCAAGATGCCTGATGTCCCAGACGTCCAACAGTAGCAATCCTGCTCCTGAGTCACTCTACGGTCCGGTCCCTCCGTAGAATGACTCCTCACAGGCAATGCGCCGTGACCACTCCGGAGTACCTACATCCGGAGGAGATAGAATCCTAGGGTAGATCTATACAGTGCAGTACCACAGATAATATCGAGATCCATTATACATATACATCACTCAAAACCATTCATAAACAACCAGACGTGACAGGACCCGTCCCAATCCCACTGGGACCACCCGGGGACGTGACCCGCTCCCGTCTGACAATGACTCTAAACAGACCAAAATTACCCTTAAATAAAAACCGAAGACTTAAATAGATAGATAACGTACAAACACAGTGTTTAAAGTGATACTGTCAGACAAGAGAAAGTAAAATACAACATGTGAGCACACTAGTCAGAGTACATTTATTCGGTGCTCAACCTACCCACAAGTGGGTGTACAGGTGCACAGCTAGACAAACTAAACCTCTGTCTCCTCCTCCGGATCCTCCTCCTCTATTGCCGTGTCAGGGTCTGGAGGGGTCAGTAAAACAAGGGTGAGTGGGCCAAAAATAACAGTTTAGAAATCAATTTAATAATAAAATAATCATAAGGTTTTACCCCTCCGTTTTCCAAATCTTGCATGCAGTGAAAACATAATATTATAATGAAATCATAACAAATGAACCACAATAATAATCGTAAGGTGAAACTAACATATCAGTGCACTGTAAAACCCAACCCAAATGATGTCACGGTTCTAAGGCTACGCGTTGCCACTCAGGGTCTCACACCCGAGACTCTCTAGGTACATCAGCTCCCGGTATCCCGGTCACTGCCCGAGGTATATGAACATGCCTTCCTGAGAGTAAGCAGCCCAACGGGGGTCAACTCCACTCAGTCAGAGCCCCGTGACTACTCCAGGGTCCACCCAGGCCAACGACCCTCCCTGGAGGAGACAATATACACAGGTAGGAAGGTACAGTACAATAACAGTATAGTTTACCCTATGTCCCCCGGACATCCCAACAAAATCCACATATAATCCAGACGGGTCTCATGCCCAAAACATTGTAATAACATATATAAACAGTTTATAAGACTCATCAGTGGAAATAGTAAAACAGTTTATGCATGCAAGCCTTTTATAAATCAAACAGCCCACTCACACTCGGTCCTTGCTGCTCAACGATCTCTATAAACCTGTATTATTATTCCTGAGGGTTACTTAAGGACCCTATAATATCAATACCAAGACCCTAGAACAGATCCGCCTCAAAAACGCATCCCGGGCACTATTCCCGGTGCTTCAAACCCCATTTTGACCAACATAACGATCTCCGATCGACACGAAACCACCTACATTGGATTCATATCGTCGAAACCTTGAAAATGGTACCGGCCCCACCAAAATCACTGTTCACACGCGCCCCCACGCGCCTGGTCAACGCGTGGGTCAACGCTGTTATAGTACTGCTGACGTCAGCAGTGACGTCATGCTGACGTCAGCATGACGTCATGCTGACGTCAGCATGACGTCGTCACTGACACTTGTCAGGTGACACGTGGCATGTTCTGATTGGTCCCTGGTCTGACAAGACGGGTCTCATGCCCAAACATCGTAATACGTGCCATAAATCATACTTAAGATAAATAGATATTTTTACTTGAATCACATATAGATATAATAGAAAGTAAAACAGGTATGCATGCCGAGGTTTAGCGAAATCAAAGGCCCACTCACAGTACAATCCTGCTGCAATCCCGAGCGGAAAGCCCCGTCCAAGGGTTAAAGTACAATTCCTGTCATGCCCAAAACATACGTAAAGGTCACTTTAAGTCCCTACTAAACAACTAAGAAACCCTAGACTGAAATCGGCCCGGGGAAGTCGTCCGAACACGCTTCCCAAGGCGTCAAATCCTAATTTGACCAACCTAACGATCTCCAATCGACACGAAACCACCGCCATTGGATCCGTATCGTCGAAACCTTGAAAATGGCACTGGTCCCACACAAAAAACTGTTCACACGCGCCCCCCACGCGCCGATCAACCCTCTGGTCAACGGTGCTACAGTGATGATGACGTCAGCGTGACGTCATCACTGACAATGTCAGAGGACACGTGTCAACAGCCCATTGGTCCCTGGTCTGACAGTTTCCTGACATGATGACGTCATCATGATGTCACTGCTGACGTCAGCAGAATGACGTCATCAGCTCCAGTATCGGGTCTGAGAACCGGGTCACCGCAGACCCACGGTTCGACTCGATCAGTTCTTTTCAACTCGACCACCAAAAATGATGGGATTTGTTCCTATGAACTCGTCTAAACATGTTCTATGGTTCTGTGTAAATTAAACGAGCTTTTGAGTTGAAGTAACCACCTGAAAATCGACAGGAAACCTGCTGCCGGCTCTGGTTCGTCTTCTCTGGCATGTCATCCCGTATCCAGCCACAAATTTAGGTCCAAAATGCTCGTCTAGTCTCCTAGGATATGACTCAAAAACAACCAAACATTTCCAACGTAAAAAACGGACGTTTCGAGACAGGGAAGGAAATCGGTGTCTCTCGGGTTTGTAGGCTTACCGCCGCCGTGTCGCCGCCGTGGGCTGCCCAGCCCAGTCCTGAGTCGTCCAGCCGTCCCAGTGGTCCTAGCCCTAGGTTTGTTCGAGCCCAGAAGTCATGGTTTGGACGGTTTGGACAGTTTGGGCTGATCGGGTTCTTCTCGGGTTTGGGAGTTTTCCGGTCGTGCAGGGTGGCCGTGGTGGTGGTGATGGCCGTCTGGAGGTAGCTGAGAGGTGGTCTGGTGTGTGGGTTGAGGCTGAGAGGTGGTGTAGTCGCTGGTGTGTTTGTGCAGAGAGTGAGAGTACACGGTTTTGAGAGAATGAAAATGTGAGAGTGTGAGTCTCTGATGATTTTAAAAACAGCATAGGCATTAGAAACCAACGGCTAGGATTGAGTCTGACTTAAGGATGAAAGGTGAGGATTTAAGGAAATTAATTAATTAATTAATCAAAAGGTAGACAAAGATCCTGGTTCTAGGGAGTGTGGGGATGAGTGAGACGTGTCACTCATCCAAGGGTCCAGATTGGTTTGAATAAAGTAATCTGATTTCATTATTTTAATATTATTTTGATTCGGTTCTCGGTTAGTTCGGTTAATCGCGTTTTACGTCCTTGACCATAACTTTTCCGTCGTACGTCCGATTTCGGCGTGCCGCCTGTCTACGGATTCGTATCGGTGAGACCTACGTAACGGTCATTGGCCCTCGTCCGTTGGACTTCCTGGGTCAAAAGTCAACATTTGGCCCCTAATTGACTAAATTACCAAAATACCCCTTGACATCCGAACGTCACAACTTCTTCCCCGAACGTCACAACTTATTCCTTGAACGTCGGAATCGAACGTGCCACGGTCACGGTCACGGGTCACGGGTCCTAATTACTTCCCGAGGTAAAAGTCAACTTTTTCCCCCCTCAGGGGTAAAATGGTCATTTTACAATAAAATAATAATTACGAAACTTCGGGTCGTTACAATCTACCCACCTTACAAAAATTTCGTCCTCGAAATTTACTCAAATAAAAACGGGTACTGCTCCCTCATCAAGTCTTCGGGTTCCCACGTCGCTTCCTCGACGTCATGGTTCCTCCATAGGACTTTCACCAACCGAATCGTCTTGTTTCTCAGAACCTTGTTCTTCTGATCCAGAATCTGCACTGGTTTCTCCTCAAAGCTCAGATCAGTCATCAGTTCCACTGGTTGTTCCGGCAAGGCATGTGAATCGTCCCGTAGGTATTTCCGTAACATGGACACATGAAAAACGTCGTGTACTCTGGCATGTTCTGGAGGTAATGCCAACCGGTATGCCACTAGTCCAATCCTCTCTATGATCTCGAACGGCCCAAAATAACGTGGACTCAACTTCCCGCGTCGACCAAAACGGATAATTCCTTTCCAGGGAGATAACTTAAGGAACAAAAAATCTCCCACCTCGAATTCCAAGTCTCGAATTCGTCGATCAACATAGCTCTTTTGGCGATCTTGCGCTGCCTTCAATCTTTCCTTGATGATTCGAACTGTTTCCTGGGTCATGTCCATCAAATCCGGTCCTAATGCTGCTCGCTCTCCTACCTCCATCCAGCAGATAGGTGTCCTGCACTGTCGGCCATACAGTGCCTCGTAGGGTGCCATCCCAATACTTGCCTGATAACTGTTGTTGTATGCGAACTCCATCAAAGGCAAATGAGTATCCCACGAATCCTGAAACTGCAGTACACAAGACCTCATCATGTCCTCCAGTGTCTGGATAGTCCTCTCTGACTGCCCATCGGTCTGTGGGTGGAACGCTGTACTGAAATGTAAGTTTGTACCCAAGGCGTTCTGCAAACTTCACCAGAACCTAGATGTAAAACGCGGATCTCGATCAGACACTATCGACTCCGGCGTACCATGAAGTCGAATGATCTCCTTCACAAACAGCTGAGCCAATCGGTTTGGCTTAAATGTCTCCTGTACCGGTAAGAAATGAGCTGACTTGGTTAATCGGTCGACAATCACCCAAACTCCATCGCATCCTCTCTGAGTTCTAGGCAACATGAAGACAAAATCCATGGTAATGTGATCCCACTTCCACTCGGGAATCGGAAGTGGTTGCATAGCTCCATACGGTCTCTGCCGCTCTGCCTTGACCTGCTGACTGGTCAAACATCTGCTCACGAACTCTGCAATATCCTTTTTCATCCCAGCCCACCAATAGTGGTTCCGGAGGGTACGGTACATCTTTGTACCTCCCGGATGCATGGTATAAGCCGAACTGTGGGCTTCCTCGAGAATGTCTGCCCGTAACTCTGCCACTGCAGGAACACACAAACGGCCCAGTTTCACCAGAGCTCCATCTCGTCAGATAGTAAAGTCCTGCCTCTCATCCGCGTCGACCTCGATCCTGTAGATACAAAGTGTCGGATCCTCCAATTGTGCCTCGATAATCCGATCCACTAGCACATGTCGTACATGAAAACTGGCCAACAAAGCTCCCTGCTCATCCATCCCCAGCATAACTCCAGCTCTTCGGAGTTCCACTAGCAAAGGAAGGTACACCAGCCTCAGGTGTGCAATCGATCCTGCTGACTTCCTGCTGAGTGCGTCTGCCACAACGTTCGCCTTTCCTGGATGATATTCAATCGTACAGTCATAGTCCTTAATTAGTTCCAACCACTGTCGCTGCCTTACGTTCAGCTCCTTCTGAGTGAACAAATGCTTTAAACTCTGATGATCGGTGAAGATCCTGCAAGTCACCCCGTACAGATAATGTCGCCAGATTTTCAAAGCGTGAACCACAACCGCCAACTCCAGATCATGCGTCGGGTAGTTCAGTTCATGTGTCTTTAGTTGTCTTGATGCATAAGCGATAACTCTGCCATTCTGCATCAACACGCAACCCAAACCTTGCAATGATGCGTCATTGTAGACTTCGAACTCTCCACTGTTATCCGGCAAAGCAAGAACAGGTGCGGTAGTTAATCGACGTTTTAATTCCTGATAACTCTGCTCACACCGTTCATCCCAAACAAACCTTACTCCTTTCCTGGTTAAATGAGTCAACGGTGCAGCAATACTAGAGAAGCCCTCAACAAATCTCCGGTAGTATCCTGCCAAACCAACGAAACTCCGTACCTCTGTCACGGTTGTCGGTCTAGCCCAATTTGTCACCGCTTCGGTCTTCTGGGGATCCACACTAATCCCGTCTGCTGACACCACATGTCCCAGAAAACCAATGCTGGTTAACCAAAACTGACACTTACTCAGCTTGGAGTACAACTGGTTCTGCCTCAACTTCCCTAACACCGATCGTAAGTGTTTCTCATGAGCCTGAGCACTCCTTGAGTACACAAGGATGTCATCAATGAACACGATCACGAACTTATCCAAATAAGATCGGAAGACCCTATTCATCAGATCCATGAATGCTGCTGGAGCATTCGTCAAGCCGAAAGGCATCACAAGGAATTCATAATGCCCGTATCTGGTCCGAAACGCTGTCTTCGGGACATCCCCCTCAGCAATCTTCAACTGATGATAACCAGATCGTAAATCAATCTTCGAGAAGTACTGTGCTCCCCGCAGTTGATCAAAGAGATCATCAATCCTGGGTAAGGGGTACTGGTTCCTTACCGTAACCTTGTTGAGCTGTCGATAATCTACACACAAACGGAGGCTCCCCTCCTTCTTCTTCACAAATAATACCGGTGCTCCCCACGGTGATGTACTTGGTCGGATGAATACCAAATCCACCAACTCCTGCAATCGAGTTTTCAGCTCCCGTAACTCCGCTGGTGCCATCCGATATGGTGCCTGTGATATAGGTCGTGTGCCGGGAAGTAGTTCAATCGTGAACTCAATCTCCCGATGTGGTGGTAAACCAGGCAAATCTTCCCGGAACACATCCGGAAATTCTAGCACCACAGGTATATCATCGGCACTCGGAGTATCACTCTGCGTCGTCACAACATGTGCCAGATAACCATGGAATCCCTTCTGTAGAAGCTTCGTAGCGGCAAGTGAAGAAATTACTTCAGGTAGCGAACCGTCGCGCTCTCCCTGAAAAGTAACCTCCGGCAAACCCGGACTCCGCAAAATCACCCGCCTACTACAACAGTCGATGAGCGAACCGTGCTCCGTCAACCAATCCATTCCCAAGATAACATCAAAGTCATGGATATCCATAAGGATTAGATCAGCTAGCAGATCAACATCCTCCACCCTTACTGGGCATCTCCGGATCACCTGATTCACTATGTACACAACGCCCATCGGTGTACCAACACCCATTTCACTATCCAAGGCTGACACCTCGCGATCTAACATACCCGCACAACTTTTTGAAATGAAAGAATGAGTAGCCCCAACATCCATTAACACCCGTACCACAATATTTAAGATATGAAGAGTACCTGTAACCACGCCTGTGGCTGACCTCGCCTGCTGCTGAGTCACTGCAAAAACACGAGCCCTGGGACCTGCAGTCTGTCCGCGCCCACGCGCGCCACGCTCAGCACTCTGCCCTCGGCCTCCGGCAGGGTGGGAAGCCGAACTCTATGCAACACTAACACCTTTAGCCTCGTTGTTCCTTGACAGTAAAGGGCAATCTCGGGCATAGTGGCCCGCTCCTCCACAAGCAAAGCAATTAACTGTCCTCGGTCCATCCCAAGACCCTCCTGATGCACCACTCCAAGCCTGATGCTATCCAGAACTGAATCTCGATCCGCCCCTCTGAGAGCTCCCATGTCGACCTGACCAGCCACGACCACGTAAAGATGAGGGTGCTCCTCGGTAATTTCCCCCCTTAGAGATCTTTGGACCGGTTGGTCCAGGATGTGGATGATCCCGGCGCTGCCCCTCGCCTGATGATTGTCGCGCCTGGTGTGCCGCCAGACTGGCCTCGACACGAACTGCAGCGTCGACCATGTCCCTCAGAGTCGCGTAACTAGTAGCCGTCACACTTGCCCGTAACTCTCCTCGGAGTCCCAGCTCAAATCTTTGACATTTTCCCTCCTCAGTACCCACAAAAGCTGCGGCAAAACGGGAAAGCTTCCCGAAAGTCTGCTCGTAATCTGCCACGGACATATCTCCCTGTTCCAGCCGCAGGAACTCTGCCTCTCGTGCCATACGAAATGATCGCGGGTAATACTGATCTAAGAATCGGGCACGAAAGACCTCCCTTGTGGTGGTGTGGACAAACCACCCTGACATCTCAAGACCATGCCACCATTGATATGCCCCACCTTCCAGTAAGAAGGCCGCCAGTGCCACCCGCTCGCCGGGTGGGCAGTGCATCACGGTGAAGATTCTTTCCCATTTCGCAATCCACTCATGGGCATCCTCGGGGTTTGATCCCCCGATGAAAGGTGTGGCTCCCAACCTTTGAGCCCGCTCAATGCTAGCACATTCCATCTCTCTCGCGATTTCCTCCTCAGTTCGTGTTTGAGGAATTCTCCTTGGAGGCATAACCCACTGTTAAGAGGCATAGATTAGATACTGACATCTTTTAATCTAAGTACTGACCACTAATCTAGCATGCTGACCACAACCTAGTGCTCTGATACCAAGTTGACAGGACCCGCCCCGATCCCCCTGGGACCACCCGGGACGTGCCCTGCTCCCGTCTGACACCCGACATTAAAATACCAAAATCACCCTTATTGAAAATAAAATGCATAAAGAAAATCCAAAGTTAAGTCATACATGGCACACCACACAAATATCCGAATACAAATAGTGTCAGACAAGGGATAGTTCCCGAATACAGTTTATTGAGCACGACTCTAGACACACTACGTGCCGACCTACCCAGCAGTAGGGTTCAGGTGCGCAACGTAAACCTATGCCTCTTCCTCGGGATCCTCCTCCTCTTCCTCGGGATCCTCCTCCTCAATAGCACTACCTGGAGGGGTAGTAAAACAACAAGGGTGAGTGGGCCGAAACTCAAGGTTTACAAAATAGTTTACCATTCCGAAAACATATAGATTTTCCCCTCCGTTTTCCGAAAAGACATGCATTAGTATCATAAACCACAAAATCATATAATCATAAGCAGAGTAATATCAACATAATATAATCTCAGTCACTGCACTATACATCCCAACCCTGACATCCCAGATGCCCGACGTCCCAGACGCCCAATTAGGTCACAGTTCCAAGGCTACGCGTGCCACCCGGGGTCTCAATCCCGAGTCCAAATCCATAACCCAGTCCGAGCATGGCATTCAAGATGCCTGACGTCCCAGACGTCCAACAGTAGCAATCCTGCTCCTGAGCCACTCTACGGTCCGGTCCCTCCGTAGAATGACTCCTCACAGGCAATGCGCCGTGACCACTCCGGAGTACCTACATCCGGAGGAGATAGAATCCTAGGGTAGATCTATACAGTGCAGTACCACAGATAATATCGAGATCCATTATACATATACATCACTCAAAACCATTCATAAACAACCAGACGGGTCTCATGCCCAAACATCGTAATACGTGCCATAAATCATACTTAAGATAAACAGATATTTTTACTTGAATCACATATAGATATAATAGAAAGTAAAATAGGTATGCATGCCGAGGTTTAGCGAAATCAAAGGCCCACTCATAGTACAATCCTGCTGCAATCCCGAGCGTAAAGCCCCGTCCAAGGGTTAAAGTACAATTCCTGTCATGCCCAAAACATACGTAAAGGTCACTATAAGTCCCTACTAAACAACTAAGAAACCCTAGACTGAAATCGGCCTGGGGAAGTCGTCCAAACACGCTTCCCAAGGCGTCAAATCCTAATTTGACCAACCTAACGATCTCCAATCGACACGAAACCACCGCCATTGGATCCGTATCGTCGAAACCTTGAAAATGGCACTGGTCCCACACAAAATACTGTTCACACGCGCCCCCCACGCGCCGATCAACCCTCTGGTCAACGGTGCTACAGTGATTATGACGTCAGCATGATGTCATCACTGACAATGTCAGAGGACACGTGTCAACAGCCCATTGGTCCCTGGTCTGACAGTTTCCTGACATGATGACGTCATCATGACATCACTGCTGACATCAGCAGGATGACGTCATCAGCTCCAGTATCGGGTCTGAGAACCGGGTCACCGCAGACCCACGGTTCGACCCGATCAGTTCTCTTCAACCCGACCACCAAAAACGATGGGATTTGTTCCTATGAACTCGTCTAAACATGTTCTATGGTTTTGTGTAAATTAAACGAGCTTTTGAGTTGAAGTAACCACCTGAAAATCGACAGGAAACCTGTTACCGGCTCTGGTTCGTCTTCTCCGGCGTGTCGTCCCGTATCCAGCCACGAACTTAGGTCCAAAATGCTCGTCTAGTCTCCTAGGATATGACTCAAAAACAACCAAACATTTCCAACGTCAAAAACAGACGTTTCGAGACAGGGAAGGAAAACGGTGTCTCTCGGGTTTGCAGGCTTACCGCCGCCGTGGGCTGCCCAGCCCAGTCCTGAGTCGTCCAGCCGTCCCAGTGGTCCTAGCCCTAGGTTTATTCGAGCCCAGAAGTCATGGTTTGGACGGTTTGGACAGTTTGGGCTGATCGAGTTCTTCTCGGGTTTGGGAGTTTTCCGACCGTGCAGGGTGGCCGTGGTGGTGGTGATGGCCGTCTGGAGGTAGCTGAGAGGTGGTCTGGTGTGTGGGTTGAGGCTGAGAGGTGGTGTAGTCGCTGGTGTGTTTGTGCAAAGAGTGAGAGTACACGGTTTTGAGAAAATGAAAATGTGAGAGTGTGAGTCTCTAATGATTTTAAAAACAGCAAAGGCATTAGAAACCAACGGCTAGGATTTAGTCTGACTTAAGGATGAAAGGTGAGGATCTAAGGAAATTAATTAATTAATTAATCAAAAGGCAGACAAAGATCCTGGTTCTAGGGAGTGTGGGGATGAGTGACACGTGTCACTCATCCAAGGGTCCAGATTGGTTTGAATAAAGTAATCCGATTTCATTATTTTAATATTATTTTGATTCAGTTCTCGGTTAGTTCGGTTAATCGCGTTTTACGTCCTTGACCATAACTTTTCCGTCGTACGTCCGATTCTGGCGTGCCGCCTGTCTACGGATTCGTATCGGCGAGACCTACGTAACGGTCATTGGCCCTCGTCCGTTGGACTTCCCGGGTCAAAAGTCAACATTTGGCCCCTAATTGACCAAATTACCAAAATACCCCTCGACTTCCGAATGTCACAACTTCTTCCTCGAACGTCGGAATCGAACGTGCCACCTACCTATGAACTCGTGACATCCTAAACTACGTCACGGTCATGGGTCACAGTCCTAATTACTTCCCGAGGTAAAAGTCAATTTTTCCCCCCTCAGGGGTAAAAAGGTCATTTTACAATAAAATAATAATTACGAAAGTTCGGGTCGTTACACTCGAAATTGTAAAACACAGGCTCGCATCATGTCCTCCAAAATTTGAATGGTCCGCTCAGACTGACCGTCGGTCTGAGGATGAAAAGCAGTGCTGAAACGTAGTTTCGTCCCAAAAGCTTCCTGCAGACTCTGCCAAAACCGTGAAGTAAACCTCAGGTCTCTGTTAGAAACTATTGATTCTAGAGTACCATGCAATCGGATGATCTCATCAATAAACAACTGAGCAAACTGTGTCATCCTGAAATTCTCTCGCACCGGCAAGAAATGGGCTGACTTCATAAGCCTATCCACAATCACCTAAACTTCATCATGTCCCTTAGGTGTCCTGGGAAGCTTAAACACGAAGTCCATCGTCAGATAATCCCATTTCCACTTTGGGATCGGCAGGGGTTGCATCGCTCCGTAGGGTCTCTGTCGTTCGGCTTTCACCTGTTGACAAATCAAGCATCTACTGACGTACTCAGCAATCTCACGCTTCATACCTGACCACCACTAATGCTCTCGAAACGTACGATACATCTTGGTCCCTCCAGGATGCATTGCATAGGCTAAACTGTGAGCCTCATCAAGGATTTTCTTCTTCAGTGCTTCGTCCTCAAGTACACACAACCGTCCTTTTTTTTACCAAGGCTCCATCCTCGCAAATCCCAAAATACTGTCTCTCTCCAACCTCAACCTCAATCCGAAAAATGCCCAAAACAGGGTCCTGAAACTGAGCATCGATAATCTGATCAACCAAGACAGGTCGCACATGGAAACTCGCTAGTAGCGCTCCCTGACTATCAACAGTCAAACCCACTCCAATCCTACGGAGTTCAACCAACAAGGGCAACCGAACCATCCTCAAATGTGACAAAGAGCTAGCTGACTTCCTACTCAGGGCATCGGCTACCATATTAGCCTTCCTCGGGTGATACTCGATGGTGCAATCATAGTCCTTAATCAACTCCAACCATCGACATTGTCTAAGATTCAGCTCCTTCTGAGTAAAGAGATACTTCAAACTCTGGTGGTCCGTGAAGATCCTGTACCTCTCACCATACAACTAATGTCGCCAAATTCTCAACGCATGAACCACCGCTGCAAGCTCCAAATCATGAGTGGGGTAATTCCTCTCATGAGTTTTCAACTGTCGGGAAGCGTAAGCAATCACTTTCCCATGCTGCATCAACACACATCCCAAACCCTGCAAGGAAGCATCACTGTATACCTCGAACTCCCCACTATCATCTAGAAGGGCTAACATAGAAGTAGATGTCAACCGCCTTTTCAGCTCCTGAAGGCTCTGCTCATAACTCTCGTCCCAGACAAAACAGACTCCCTTCCTAGTTAGTCTTGTCAACGAAGCAGCAAGAATAGAAAATCCCTCAATGGAACGCTGGTAATAGTAAGCTAACCTCCTGACCTCGGTAACTGTCTTAGGCTGCTCCCAGTTCGCTACTGCCTCAACCTTATGAGGATCCACGCTAATACCTTCAGCTGAAATCATATGACCCAGAAAACCAACACTGTTCAACCAGAACTGACATTTACTCAACTTCGCATACAACTGGTTCTCCCTCAAGGTATGAAGCACTATCCTCAGGTGCTTCTCGTGCGCCTTCGCACTCTTCGAATACACCAAGATATCATCGATGAACACAATCACGAAACGATTCAGGTATGACCGAAACAATCGGTTCATCAGGTCCATAAACACCGCTAGAGCGTTAGTTAAACCAAAGGGCATCACTACAAACTCGTAATGACCATACTGGGTTCTAAAGGATGTCTTGGGTACATCCTCTTCTTTAACCCGCAATTGATGATACCCAGAACGAAGATCGATCTTGGAGAAGTGTTGAGCTCCTCTCAGCTGATCAAACAGGTCATCGATCCGAGGCAGTGGGTATTTATTCCGGATAGTTACCCTGTTCAATTATCTGTAGTTAATACACAATCTCAAACCTCCGTCCGTTTTCCTGACAAATAGCACTGGAGCTCCCCAAGGAGATACACTCGGTCGAATAAACCCCATATCGACCAACTCTTGCAACTGCGCCTTCAATTCCTTCAGCTCAGCTGGCGTCATACGGTACGGAGTCTGAGATATAGGTTGAGTACCTGGAAGAAGGTCGATAGTAAACTCGATGTCTCGGTGAGGTGGAAATCCTGGAAAATCCTCTGAAAAGACATCTGGGAACTCTCGCACTATCGGTATATCCTCCACCTTCAATGGTGTAGCACGTGTGTCCACCACGTGAGCCAAGTATTCCTGACATCCTTTCTTTAGCAACTTACTGGCTTTCAGAGCTGAAATCACCCCAACAGGAATTGTTCGTTGTACCCCCTGAAAGGTAGTTTCAGGTAGCCCTGGACTCCGAAAAGTGACCTTCTTATCGACACATTCGATAGAAGCACGATGGAATGTTAACCAATCCATTCCCAAAATGACATCGAAATCATGCAAGTCCAGGAGTATCAGGTCAGCTACCAATCCAACGTTATCTACCATTACGGGACACTCCCTCAACACTTGGTTTACCACAAATACCTCTCTTGTGGGCGTACTCACACCCATGTCACAATCCAGTGTGGACACCTCTTTATCCGCTAACAGACTACAACCCCGTGATACAAACGAATGGGTGGCTCTGGGATCTATTAAAGCACATACATCATGTCCACGAATTGTAAGCGTACCTGTCACAACACCAGGTGCTGCCCGGGTCTCCTGCTGCGTAACAGTAAAAACTCAGGCCTGTGGTCCTGCCGCTCGCCCACGGCCCCTCAGTCCACTGGTCGCTCCAGTACCTCCTCTAGTACTCCCTGTCCCAAAAACTGCAGCTGTGTTCCGCCCTTGCTCTGCCACACCCAGACCTGCGCCACCACTCTGTAGCAAAGATGGACTCTCTCTCCGGTAGTGGCCCCGCTCGCCACTGAAGAAACAGATAACACTAGAAGCATCTCGAGTAAAACCGCCACTCTGTCTTCCGGTGGAAGCAACTGAGGTTGCGCTCGCCTGCGGAGCCGGCGGTGCTCTGGGTACTCTGAATCCGGGACTCTGAAAACTTCCGGGCCTACCAAAGCGGTCATTGCCCGCGGACGAAGCTCCACTGTAGCGCCCTTTCTTCGGGGCTCTCTGACCCAACGATCCAGGAAATGAACGCTCCCGACGTTGTCCACCACCTGAGAACTGTGGAAGTGTCGGTAGACTAGCCTCAACCCGCACTGCGGAATCAGAAAACTCTCTGAGAGTAGTAAAAGCCCCGGACGTCACAATGGCCCGTATCTCACCTCGTAGGCCAAGCTCAAACCTACGACATTTCTCAGCTTCAGTAGACACAAAAGTAGGAGCAAAACGGGCTAGCATATGAAATTTCTGCTCATACTCTGCTACGAACATGCTCCCCTATCGAAGCTACAGAAACTCTGTCTCCCTAGCAACACGGAATGAATGGGGATAGTACTGATCTAGGAACCGCTCTCGAAAGGTTTCCTTGGTCACTGTATGGGCATCCCAACCCGATAACTCCAGAGTATACCACCACTCATAAGCAGATCCAACTAGCAGAAAGGGGGCCAACACAACTCGCTCCTCAGGAGGACAGTGCATCACAGCAAAAATCCGCTCAAACCGAGATTTAACTCGCTCCTCAGGAGGACACTGTATGGACGTCCGCTCGACTCGAAATTTAACTCAAAATTTTCGTGAAGTTGAAAGGATGAACTTATCTGTTGACTGTGACCGGAGACACGGCTTCACGCGCCCTCACGCGTGAAAGTCACGCGCCTGCTATAGTGTCACCATTTTCACCCGATGGGCCTGCAAACGGGATGTTCGACCCGCGACACAACCTGGCCAAATCTCCATCAATCCTCACTCGATTCCTTTCCTTTTTCCCCCTAAACCCTTCCTTTAAATTTTTAATTTAGGTTCCCATTCACTAATTATCCTCAACAAGCCCTAAATCGACCATTCGACCCGTGATCAAACAAATGGGTCAACCATTGTAACTCACTGGACTCAACTCCATTTTCAAATTAACTTAAACTGAAGCTTCATAGGACCTAAAAGAACCTTAAACCACAACCAATTTTAGGGAAGCTTACCTATAAGTGATCGTCCTCAGGTCTGAAATTTCTTCGAAACTGGAACTTGGGTTCCTAGCCAAATCGTGGTCGATTTTCTTCAAGATTGATACGGTTGAACTCTAAATGGTCCCAGAAGGCTGTTTCATTCCTTGTTTTTGTTCCTCTCAACTCACAAATCAAAATTCAATTTTTCCCTCCAAAATCCCAGTTTTTCTTCCCGTCTATTTTTCTCTCGAATTCTCAGTCCTTTCTTCCTCAGAATGACTCTCAAAACACTTCTACCTCTCAGTTAATCGAACCGTGCAGCCAACAACTCGTGGGAATCTCTCAGGCCTCTCTGGATTTTTGTTTCCCGCAACAGTCTCAAAACCCAGTTTTAAATTCCTCCCGTGTTTGATTTCTATTTCAGCCCACACTTCACTGCCTCAAAGCCATTAAACAATACCCTGGTCCAGCCACTAACAGGGTTAAACAATACATTGATCAGATCACTCACGGCATGGGTGTTCCGACATATTAGTATAGTGACCGGACGTCGAATGATGTGTGCTTAAGCAGAAGTGACAGATAGGGTTCAGATAGTTGGTGAGCCGAGAGCTCAGAACCTTGTGGGCCAGTGGAACCCTAGTGCATGTTTGTGTTTTCTGTTGAGACAAGTATTTGATTGGATTCCGTGTACACCCAGATGGGTGAGGCGTCGATTGTGAGTTGACAGGATGAGTAGTACGATGATTGGGACTCGAGGTGAGTTTAGATGGCAGCGGAGACCGTTGAGTGATGTGAGATATGATACGGTACGAGGACTCGAGAGCGAGTCGAGATTAGATTGTGCAGCGGGAGCACAGTGGAGCCGAGCGTACTCATGGACGCAGTGGCACTGGTGAGAGTTGAGATGGAGCTTGGGAGATTCGGTGACAGAGCGTACTGATGAGTACGATGTAGTGATAGACGAGTACTTGTGAACGAGAGTGGTCATGTGCGGAGAGACGATTGAATTTCCACAGTTGGTCGTGGAAATCGGGTCAATTTGAATTTTGAGGACGAAATTCTTTAAGGGGGGAAGTTTGTAACGACCCGTCCCGAATTAACGGGATTAATTAAGGATTAATGACGGATTAGCTTGGCTAATCGGGGATTATACGAGGATTAACGGACGTTCGGTGCAAAATGATGATTTTGCCCTTGGAATGGGTAAAACGTTGGCTTTTCGTTTGGATGGTCAAATGGACTTTGCCCGATTACCATGACGTATTTCGGGCCGTCACAAGTTCATAGACAGGTGGCACGCTCAATTCCGACATTTGAGGAAGAAGTTGTGACGTTCGGAAGTTCAAGGGCGTTTTGGTAATTTGGACGAAAAGGGGCCAACGGTTGACTTTTGAACCGGAAGGTCCGATGACCGTGGGCCGAGTACGCTGACGTAGATCACGACGATACGAATCCGTAGACAGGCGGCACGTCGAATTCGGAAGTTCGACGGTGAAGTTACGGTTCACGGAACTTCGAACGTACTATTGCACGTTTTTCGAGACGGGAACTATTTGGCAGCAAGTGGGGCCCAGATATTATTGGACAGGCCAATGGATGAGTGACAAGTGTCACCCATCCAAACCAACTCATGCATATCCCTTCCCATTACATCGATCAGCCATTTTCTTCATTCCAAACCCAAAACCGATCCCCCATTTTCATCCAAACCCAAACCCTTGATCCCTGATCATTTGGGAGAGGCCATAGAGATGAAGAGGATCGGCTGGATGTGGTGGCTTGGTAGAGCCGCCGTGCACGGCGGAGAAGAAAAACCCGAGCAAGATATCGTTTTTAACCATTTTCAATTCAATTTCGATTTCGTTTGTTATGGGAGGTTTTGGACGTTTGGTTTGAGTTAATAAGGTTGCTAGGGAGTTTTTAGGAAGGTTTTGGGAGTGGTGAGACGTTGAGAAGCCTTGGGTTGAATTTTGAAAATTCGAACCGTGAGGGGTTTATTGGACCGGTCGGGTTTATGATGTTTTAGGGGTTCTAATCGATTAGATTAGGATCCTAGGATTAAATAATGAAGATTAGGATCAATTAGAGGAAGAAACGGTGAAGATTGGACCAGTTATGGACCTGGATCGGTCACGCCGGTCCAAGTTGCAGGAAAAGACCGAACCGGCCGGTCGGACTGGTCGGCTGAAGGTTAAAGACGGGCACTGTTGCAGGCGCGTGAGGCCCACGCGCAGCCACTTTAGGCTGCGCGTGCGGGCGTGTGGGGGAGAATTTGAGGATGGTTCCAACATGTCAAATCATCTATTCGATGTAACGAACATTTTGGGACTGGTTTCGAGTCGATCGGACATCGTCTCGATATAATTCGGACTGTCCGAAGGTTTCGGTGCGCGTTTAAAAATAGTTAAAAATCCCAGAAAATTAGGGGGCTTTAGTGAGGGGTTAATTAAGTAGTTAGTAACCCTCTAAAGTGATTTAGACAGGTTTGGGAATCCTGGAGACGAAGGTTGACCCAGAAAGGTGTACGGCGCGCATATCGAGGCAGCAGCACAGACGGTCTGTGAGTGGACTTTCTTTCTGAAATTGATGCATGCATAAATGTTTTATATATGTTTTAATATGTGTTTTTAGATGCCTCTAATGTTTCATGAAACGGTTTTGAAAAGTAAAACGACCCATTTGGTCTTGATTATTCGGGCATGAGACCCATTTGAATTTGGATTTGACTTGGGCATCAGGCCCTATTGATGATTCGTAGGTCTGAGTCGTGGTCGCGACAGGTGCTATGTGCACGGCAACGGACGACGTGACGCTCGCCTCTGAATTGGGATACGTTCCTTCCAGAGAGGTCACGATGCACGTCCCATTGTTGAGCAGCCACTGAAGGCTCGACTTCGAAGTGCTGACGGTTTAGAGGATCGATCGGCGACGTGTGCACCATGGCCCCGAAATGGTCGCGACAGTGATGTGTTCACTGTGACATAACAGGATTGAGAGCGATCCTGGATTGATGGTTGCACACATCGCTATGATCGAGATCGTGACTGACCCTGAGATATCGGGCTCGATGCCCAGTTGATTTGAGTTCGGGCTCGAGGCCCAATTATTGTGAAATCGGACGAGAGGCCCTGTTAAGTCGTATGTTCGGGCTGGAGCCCCATTTGCTTTATGTTATCGAGTGTGAGTCCCGTTTTGATGGTTTTGTATACGAGTATGTATATACCAGCCTTACGAGATTATTGATTTGTAAGGACCTATCCCGGGAGTCGGGATTAGCGATGTGATTAGCGACGGATTAGTTGAGTTAATCGGTGGTTAGTTGGTTACTGTTGGACGTTAGCGCGGACTGACGTTTTTGCCCCTGGTTTGGGAAAAAGGTTGACCTTAGTTTGGGCGGTCAATTGGGTAGTGACTGATGACTGTGACGTAGTTTGGGACGTCACGAGTCCGTAGACAGGTAGTACGCCCGATTCCGACATCCGATGAGGAAGTTATGATGTTCGGAAGACTGAGGGCACTTTCGTAATTTGGTTAAAAGAAGGGAAAAAGTTTTTTTTTTTGCACGACATGGTTTCTTCACACAAACCGAGGACCGTTAGGTAGATCTCGACGTTCTGAGTACAACGACAAGCGGCATGCCTTCATCGGACAACAGACGGGTGAGATATAGGTCTAGAAAGGTGAAGGGTAAATCTCGACGTTCTGAGTACAGGCTTTAATTGGATATTTTTGGGCTCGGGCCACTAGGTGTGTGACACCTGGCTGTTTTCTGGTGGCTTCTAGCCACTTGCATGGTGCCAATTAAATTGGATGTGTCGAGTTTGAGTCGTGCTTGAGAGAAAACAGAGACGGTGTGCCAGAGAGAAGCAATCGATCCAGTTGAGTGTTGTGGGGTTTTACTTTGTTTGAGTGAGAGTTAGGAAGTGTGTGATCGTGTTTGTGAGGGTTGAACAGTGACTGTGTGTGAGTGTTGTAAACAGAAATCAGAGAAACAGAGAGGGAGGTTTGGTGGTGGTACTGTCGTGTTTTGATCAAACCGGTCGAGTTTGGAGCTATGGGAGTGTTCTAAGGACGAAGGAGGACCAGAGGAGTCGAGTAGACCCAAGGGAACTCGGCGGCGAGCACGGCGGATGCCATAATGACGGTGAGTTTTCTATGTACTCTATTTTTCCGCTTAGTTTCAAAAGTAAAGTCGTAGGTTTTAAGGCTGAGTCGAACTATCCCATAGGTTCTAATATATGTAGGAGGTCCTTAGGAACCTTTAGAACCTGAAGCCGTGACGGGGGAAAGACATTTCTGGGTGGCCGAAGACAGAAACTCGACATTTCTGGGTTTTCTTCGAGCTTTGGTTGTTAGGATTGTGTAGTGTTTGTCATGAATTAATTAGTGGAATCAACTACCCAGACAAGGACGAAACTAGGGGGATCAAAAGGAGTGAAAATGGATGGAAAACGGCGAGGAACCGGTCACGCCGGTTCAGACCGGTCGAGTGGCTAAGGAAGAAGATGAACAGTACCACTGTTGCAGGAGCGTGAAGCCCATGCGCAGCCCCTTTGGACGGCGTGTGAGGGCGCGTGGACCAGTTTCCGGGGAAGTTTCCAACATGGTTTTTAGTCTAATCGTTGTAACAAACATTTTGGCACAAGTTTCGAGACGATCGGACATCGTCTCGGGTTGGTTTCGGGTGTTCGAAGGTTTAGGGTTCCGTTTAATTAGTTAAAAATTCGGGAAAATTACGAGACTTAAGTCTAAGCTTAATTAAGTAGTTAGTGACCTCATTATGGGATTTGGACAGGTTCGGGAAAGCCGAGGATAGCGGAATGGCCGGGAACGGCGTAAGTGCGCGCTTATCGAGGCGACGTCAGAACGGTCTGTGAGTGGACTTTGCTTTCTAACTCTTGATGCATGCATATATGTTTTTATATGTTTTCTATACTTGATTCTATGATTTGATTTATGATTGTGATGGTTTATGGTTTTTCCATGTTTTACGAGGAAATTACGGAATTTCAAGTTTTACGAGGTTTCGATGAATATTGTGATTTGAACCTGGTTTTAATGATTTGATTTAGGGATTTGAAATACGATTTGATTTCAAAGAAATTAAAAGGATTTTGGAAAGTTTTCGGGCTTGAATCCCTGTTCAGAAAAGTGGTTTTGAGAAACGTGATTTCGGGTTTTGGAATCGGATTTCCGAATGACGATTCGGAATTCGGTTTGGAACTTGAAATGGATTTCCTTTTTAGGTTTGGGTTTGGAATGGTTATTCCGGATGCCGTCTTTCGGAATGATGGTTGCAGACTCGGATCGGGAAAGGATGATAGATATGAGTTCTGGGTTTGGATTCGGGATCCTGATGAGATTGCGGATTCAGATTCAAAAATGGAAAAAGGTTTTCAAATGGTTTTGGATTGGATTTGCTGGATCTGGTTATTGGGTTTAAAGACCCGGATTATGTTTGACGGGGGACGGGCCCGGATTGGGTTTAAAGACCCGGATTGAGTTTAAAGACTCGGGAGTTTAAAGACTCGGATTATAATAAGGCCTGGATTGAGTTTAAAGACTCGGGAGTTTAAAGACTTGGATAGATCCAGCAGGTTCGATGGGTGGAAAAATGGTTTCACATGTTTTTTGCTTTCACTGAGACTTGATGATGGTGGCTTTGATGGTTTTGGGCTGATGCCCGGGTTTTGAGAAAAAGAACTGTGTTTGGTTTTCTTACATGGTTTTATGACATGAATGGGATATGCATGCATTGGTTTTTGAAAGGGAGGGTATAAATGTACTTGTTTGATTGAACTGTTTTTAAATTTATACTCTATTTTTGTCCACTCACAGTCTTTTCGTGTTTTCGATACCCTCCAGGTTGTTGTAGCACGGGCTGTTAATCGAGAAAGACGGAGACATCACACCCGCAATCCACAGTAGATTCAGCACGCTCTGGGAACTTCGGTTGCTATTAGGCGGTTGAATCGAGAATCCCTTGTCCGACTTACGTGTCACATGGAGGTTGGATGTCAATTTAGCCTTCGTGTCATGCGTAAGTTAGACGGGATCAGGATTTAGCCCTTAATCCCGGGGGATTAGGGGTGGGTCCTGTCAATTGGTCTCAGAGCGAGGTTTCGTGTGTGCTGTGCGAGGTTTGGTTCCCAGAGTCGTTGGTTCGTCGACTTGGACGGTTTGATGCTACTGTGGATATGATGTCTCGACGCGGAACAACCTGACAGCAACCTGGATACGATAGTGATAATACGTTCGTTGTGGTTAGTTAGCAGCGGTCGCTAGTGTCAGGATGTTAGTCGCTCGATACGCAGTACGAGGTGTGACATACGTTGGCTTAGGGCCGGAACGGTTAATGTGTTGGCATTGGTTTTTAACTGATGGATGACCATAAGGGTCAAAACTACACTAGCAAGATTAACCTAGATGGTAGCCGGTGAGCTACATATGAGTTGAATTAGTGAGATACGTAGGCCAAGGAGGCCGGTTGATGGTGGCTGGTTGGGCCGGATAGTGTTTGGAGGTTGAGTGGATGGATTGGTGACCTTGTGGTCAGTTGGATTGAGTGGTAGTTGCGGGTTCGGATAACCCGGACGACGGGGATGATTTGAGAAACCCCGTGGGATAGTGAGAAGTACCTGAGGGGAAACCGTGAGTTGGACCGACTTACGGCCGGATTGAAGATGGTGCTGCTAGGGGCAGCCAAGGTAGTGGGTGCCTGGTGGATGACTTTGGACGAGGGTTTGTATTCGCTAGGGATAGCAGGACGAACGGTCAGGATGCCGTTGGTTGATCAGAGTAGCGCAGCGGAAGCACGGTGGACCGAGGCTCGTGCTTGGAATTGTTCGAGCTTTGGTGAGTGACGACTTTGAGGGTCGTTACTGAGGAGTCCGAGGTTTGTAAACATTGCTTGTGTAGTTTAGTGGTGGTATTGGGCACGGGGTACGTGGATGGCACCTGCTTTTTGTTTTGGACATGAAGGTTGGGTAGAAGTCTTAGTGTTTAGCTTAGCGCCAGGGTAGATGAACGAGTGGTGTCATTCCCACAAGTTGGATGTTGTTGATGGGAAGGTGTCAGAAGTGTCGAAACTGGTAATCGGGGATGCTTGATTTTAGGTGATGAGGTTCATCTGGCTAAGTTTTGATGGATGGTTGGGAACTGTAAGGAGATGGACACCAGGTAGGAGACCCCACACCTGGGGTACGAGCTGTGGAATTTCGAGGACGAAATTCTTTTAAGGAGGGTAGATTGTAAGGACCCGTCCCGGGAGTCGGGATTAGCGAAGTGATTAGCGACGGATTAGCTGAGTTAATCGGTGGTTAGTTGGTTACTGTTCGACGTTAGCGCGGACTGACGATTTTGCCCCTGGTTTGGGCAAAAATTTGACCTTATTTTGGGCGGTCAATTGGGTAGTGACTGATGACTGTGACATAGTTTGGGACGTCACGAGTCCGTAGACAGGTGGCACGCCCGATTCCGATATCCGAGGAGGAATTTATGATGTTCGGAAGACTGAGGGCACTATCGTAATTTGGTTAAAAGAAGGGAAAAAGTTAATTTTTTTGCACGATAAGGTTTCTTAACGCAAACCGAGGACCGTTAGGTAGATCTCGACGTTCTGAGTACAACGACAAGCAGCATGCCTTCATCGGACAACGGACGGGTGAGATATAGGTCTAGAAAGGCGAAGGGTAAAATCGTAATTTGGACAATTAGGGGTATTTTGGTCTTTTTGTGCCTTGGGATGCGTGCAAATCAGATTGGGACAAGTGTGTAGGCTTTAATTGGATATTTTTGGGCTTGGGCCACCAGGTGTGTGACACCTGGCTGTTTTCTGGTAGCTTCTAGCCACTTGCACGGTGCTAATTAAATTGGTTGTGTTGAGTTTGAGTCGTGCTTGAGAGAAAACAGAGACGGTGTGCCAGAGAGAAGCAATCGATCCAGTTGAGTGAGTGTGTGAGTGTTGTGGGGTTTTACTGTGTTTGAGTTGAGAATTAGGAAATGTGTGATCGTGTTTGTGAGGGTTGGACGGTGACTGTGTGTGAGTGTTGTAAACAGAAATCAGAGAAACAGAAAGGGAGGTTTGGTGGTGGTGTTGTCGTGTTTTGATCAAACCAGTCAAGTTTGGAGCTGTGGGAGTGTTCTAAGGACAAAGGAGGACCAGAGGAGTCGAGTAGACCCAGGGGAACGCGGCGGCGAGCACGGCGGAGGCCAGAACGACGGTGAGTTTTCTGTGTACTCTGTTTTTCCGCTTAGTTTCAAACGTAAAGTCGTAGGTTTTAAGGCTGAGTCGAACTATCCCATGGGTTCTAATAGATGTAGGAGGTCCTTAGGAACCTTTAGAACCGGAAGCCGTGACGGGGGGGAAGACCTGATGGCCGGGTAAGCTTGTACAGTCCTCAGTTTTTACCGTTTGCTTTAATTTGAAAGTCGTGACATTTGGAGGAGTTTCGAGGGTTTCTAGTGACCCTATTAGTTCTAGGAAGGTGTTGGGAACCTTAGGTATCGACGTAGAGCCCTACGGTGGCCGAGGGTGGCCAGAGACAGAAACTCGACATTTCTGGGTTTTCTTCGAGCTTTGGTTGTTAGGATTGTGTAGCGTTTGTCATGAATTAATTAGTGGAATCAACTACCCAGACAAGGACGAAACTAGGGGGATCAAAAGGAGTGAAAATGGATGGAAAACGGCGAGGAACCGGTCACGCGGGTTCAAACCGGTCGAGTGGCTAAGGAAGAAGATGAACAGTACCACTGTTGCAGGCGCGTGAAGCCCACGCGCAGCCCCTTTGGGCGGCGCGTGAAGGCGCGTGGGCCAGTTTCCGTGGAAGTTTCCAACATGGTTTTTAGTCCAATCGTTGTAACGAATATTTTGGCACAAGTTTCGAGACGATCGGACATCGTCTCGGGTTGGTTTCGGGTGTTCGAAGGTTTAGGGTTCCGTTTAATTAGTTAAAAATTGGGGAAAATTACGAGACTTAAGTATAAGCTTAATGAAGTCGTTAGTGACCTCATTATGGGATTTGGACAGGTTCGGGAAAGCCAAGGATAGCGGAATGGCCGGGAACAGCGTAAGTGCGCGCGTATCGAGGCGGCATTGGAACGGTCTGTGAGTGGACTTTGCTTTCTAACTCTTGATGCATGCATATATGTTTTTATATGTTTTATATAATTGATTCTATGATTTGATTTATGATTGTGATGGTTTATGGTTTTTGCACGTTTTACGAGGAAATTACGGAATTTCACATTTTACGAGGTTTCGATGAATATTGTGATTTGAACCTGGTTTTAATGATTTGATTTTGGGATTTGAAATACGATTTGATTTCAAAGAAAGTAAAAGGATTTTGGAAAGTTTTCGGGCTTGAATCCCTGTTCAGAAAAGTGGTTTTAAGAAACGTGATTTCGGGTTTTGGAATCGGATTTCCGGATGACGATTCGGAATTTGGTTTGGAACTTGAAATGGATTTTCTTTTCAGGTTTGGGTTCAGAATGGTTATTCCGGATGCCGGCTTACGAAATGATGGTTGCAGGCTCGGATCTGGAAATGATGATAGATATGAGTTCTGGGTTTGGATTCGGGATCCTAATGAGATTGCGGATTCAGATTCAAAAATGGAAAAAGGTTTTCAAACGGTTTTGGATTGGATTTGCTGGATCTGGTTATTGGGTTTAAAGACTCGGATTATGTTTGACGGGGGACGGGCCCGGATTGGGTTTAAAGACCCGGATTGAGTTTAAAGACTCGAGAGTTTAAAGACTCGGATTATATTGAGGCCTGGATTGAGTTTAAAGACTCGGGAGTTTAAAGACTCGGATAGATCCAGCAGGTTCGATGGGTGGAAAAATGGTTTCACATGTTTTTGGCTTTCACTGAGACTTGATGATGGTGGCTTTGATGGTTTTGGGCTGATGCCCGGGTTTTGAGAAAAAGAACTGTGTTTGGTTTTCTTACATGGTTTTATGACATGAATGGGATATGCATGCATTGGTTTTTGAAACGGAGGGTATAAATGTACTTGTTTGATTGAACTATTTTTAAATTTATACTTTATTTTTGTCCAGTCACAGTCTTTTCGTGTTATTGATACCCTCCAGGTTGTTGCGGAACGGGCTGTTAATCGAGAAAGATGGAGACATCACACCGGCGATCCACAGTAGATTTCGCACGCTCTGGGAACTTCGGTTTTTGTTAGGCGGTTGAATCGAGAATCCCTTGTCCGACTTACGTGTCACATGGAGGTTGGATGTCAGTTTAGCCTTCGTGTCATGTGTAAGTTAGACGGGATCGGGATTTAGCCCTTAATCCCGGGGGATTTGGGGTGGGTCCTGTCATGATTGGTCTCCTCCAGCGTTGACCTGGAGAGTCACAATCCACAGACCATAGTGGGTATCCCATTCTAGGAGTGGGCGTTATGTTGTGGTCCCTGACCAGATTTCGGAGAGATGATCAGACTAAATCCAGAGAGAGAGCTCGGACTAGATCCAGTGATTGAGCCTCCCAGACGGAGATTCCTGGGAGAAGACTCGGAGTGAGACCCCGAGTAGTGTGCACACTAGTATAGAGATGCCATTGTGACTATATCGGGGATGTGTTCCCTAGGGGCTGTGTGCCCCGAGATGGAATCTTCTCCGGAAGTGCCTAGGATGGGTTATTTATGTATATATGTATATGTGGACAGGTTTTCACTGAGATGGCGTTGGGCTGAGACCCACGCGTATTAGTTTTGGGCTGAGACCCTTACGAGTTGGCTTTGGGACGTGTTCCCATGTGTTTTTGGTTTGGGCGGAGTCCCATGGTTTGATTGACAGATTTCGGGCCAAGGCCCAAATGGTTTGATGGTTCATGACGGTTTGTGGGAACCGGGCATGAACCTTAGAAATGGTTTTCGAATGCATGCATATGTTTTTAATGAAGGGCATAAAGGTCTTTTGTGAAATGTTTTTATAAAATATTTTTTTTTCCACTCACAGATTTTATGTTTTGAATGTCCTTCAAGTTGATCGCGGATGTGGCTGTAGCAGAGACGAGACATCGCATTCCTCCTTCGGATCCTGGCGCACTTTGATAGCCCTGGTTGGGCAAAAGACGAAAATATCCCTGGTCTGACACTTCGTGTCAGACGGGAGCAGGTACGTCCCATGATAATCCCGAGGGATTTGGGGCGGGTCCTGTCATTTTCCCCCTTTTCGTCCAAATTACAAAAATGCCCTTGAACTTCCGAACGTCATAACTTCTTCCTTGATCGTCGGAATTGGACGTGCCACCTGTCTATGGACTCGTGACGTCCCGAACTACGTCACAGTCATCGGTCAACGTCTGTTTGACCTACCAATCAAAAAGTTAACAATTTGACCATACTATTCACAAGGGTAAAAACATCATTTTATTCATTATTTTACAATTTTACATTCTTCGAATTTTCGGGGCGTTACAAAAGGTGTTAGATAATGGACTCCACAATTCACAAAAGGCCTTCCAAACGGCAGAAGAGTACTCATAGGAGTAACGGGAGACAACAATAGCACAATATATTTTGGCTTAATTGAGTTGTTCCTTAAAACTCGTTAAAGTAAGTTCAGTCTATTTGAGTAGACCAATTTCAAGAATAGCGTGGCCACAAAAATTAAAGTTAGTGGTTCACCCTTCTTTCTTCTGCATCATTCTATAAATAAGAGGGTAGAAATCGGTGTTCAATTCCACCTCGCTATCGCCCTGCCAATTGTTGTTGACCATTGTCAACGAGTAGCAATCAAAAGATCATCGTGATTCTAGCAAGTCTTGATGAGCCCATCCTCTCCATCAGTGTCAAATTTAAGAAATCCAAATTCAGGTTGTCTTTGTTAACCCATATTGTGCCACAAGATGGAGCTATATTGGCTATGAGTGACTCCATTGATATCAATCGAGGGTACAAATGACCGATCTAAAGTTCCTTCCCCTGCTCGTAAAAAGAATGGGTCAAATGAAAGGAGATGATATCAAGCCTTGTAAGTGCAAATGGATCACACGTACAAATCTTGAGGAGGCATCCGTTGAAATAGAAAATAAGAATAATGTATTTGTCAAATATATGGGCTTTAGTATTCAGAAAGGACTAATGGCCTAGTCAAACCAATTTTTCAAATTCAAGATAATATGGGATATATCTGGTATCAGAAAAAAAAAATACGTAAAATATTGAAGGATACTCAATCAAAAACAAAAATTATTGAATTTGAATTTAGGGTCATTGTCTTATGTAGCTGAAAGAATGTTTGAAATTTTAATTACACTTATCATTGTTAATTCAAATTCAACATGACCTATTTCCATCTGATTTCCATCTCCTATAAATAGGATGCTCAATGAGGAGAAAGGGAGTTAGAGAAAAAACAGAGAAAGAAGAGAAAAAGAGAGCAAGGAGAGAAAAAGAAAGTGAAGAGGAAGAAAAAAAAGGAAAAGTTAGAAAAATCCGAAAAATGAGCCAGGAAAAAGAGGAGATAAAAGAAAGAGAGATAAAGCAAGCAGCAACAGTCAACCAGTAGAAAAAAAAAATAGAGAAGATTGCAACAAAGCAACCCAAAAAACTTAGAAGGAGATAACTACGATAAATCGTTGGTAATTTCTTCATTGATGAATATTCTCTTTCTTTGATTTCTTAAACAAGTTCTTGATATCTCAAAAATGTCTATGAGATCAAATTTATTTACTCTCTAACAATACGAATAAGCCAAGTATCATTCACCTCCTTTCCTCCACCAAGGAGCCAGCTGAGTCGCTCGATGATGAGCTATGGTTCAATCGATGCTTATGGACATTAAAAAAATGGATGATCATGATGACCCAAAAAATGCACAGCATTCCTGAATGTCAATGGCGGATCATGATCGGCCAAAAAAATTATGACCTTCGTCGAAATGGACGATCATGATTGTCCAAGAAATACGCAATGATCTTGAATGGCTGATCATGATTGACAAAAAAAAAAAACTATGATATTCATGGAAATTGAGGATCATGATCGTCCAAGAACTTTCAACAATTCCTAAATACCAATAGTCGATCACGATCGACCCTAATATTCTATAAAATAAAATGGACAATCATGATCATCCAAAAAAATGATATTCATAGAAACTGGCGATCATGATCGTCCAAGAACGTACAAAAATTCCTAAATAGAAATAGTCGATCATGATCGACCCTAAAATTATATCAAAGAAAATGGATGATCATGATCATTCAAAAAAATGATATTCTTAGAAACTAACGATCATGATCGTCTGAGAAATATATGAATATCAAAGAAAATGGATGATCATGATCATCTGAGAAGATATGATGTTTGTGAATGTCAGTGGACTATCCTTACAAGAGACGTCGATGTTTACCTTCAAAATTAGTCACACTCATCGCCTACACATGAAACTAGTGAAACAAATCAATCACCGTTTGCAACTGTGAAATAAAGAAATGGTTATGCTCATGATGCAGCGAAGATTGAAATATCTGAAGAGGGTTTCAAATAAATTCAGAAATATTGCAGCGGAGTTGAGCGATAAAACAATGAAAACAAGTTGTGAATTGAAGCAAAGCCTTCCTTGTGGTTGGCAGACAAGATCATGCACAAAGGAAAAAATGAAACTTGATTCTAGATGCAAGCTACAGACATAAAACTCTATTAGATTGGTGAAGGATTAATTTAATCATCAAAGTTATTGAGAAACAAGATAAAAGAAAAGGGAAATTGAAAAAGATCATAATGCCCACGCACCGATTTGCCCCTTCTCCAAGCGGTGGTCTTTGCCTTCTCTGGGAAAAGAAGAAATGATGGAGTGTCAACTGCCAAAATAGTTAAAGACTCCAAAGTGAGGAGAGCTATGCAAATGTCAGTAGACCTGCGGCGGTGCTGCGCGGGGAATAAAAAGAAGAGGATTCAAAGTCAACATCCTAATTGACAAATAATCGGCTCATTCTATAAATCCTAAGAAGGATCAAGTGCGCATTGTCACTACCAATCAATATTCGATTGACAAATGATCGGTTCAAAGTTTCTCAAATTCTTAAATCATGAATTATTGAGCCCAAATCCAAAAATGCTCGTTAGTTTGCAAATCAAATTCAAGTGGCACAAAATCTTAACGAGATTTCGAATAGATCATCTACTTACTCTATCCTAAATTTCCAAGCTCCAAAATTCATTCCAAAACCCAATTTTCCAACCATGTCAATTTGATTCCAACAAAGGGATACATAGGCAACCTAGTATACCCACTAGATGTAACTGCAATTACTTTTAAATCACTCATTTTTTCCAACCAAATTCTCCCAAACACGTTTCTAAACACATCCATATGCCCCACAATTCTTTATTTTTAATGAGTTGTTCATTCATTGGAAATTCTAGAACTACGTGTGACTTAATTCTGAAAACAGTTACGTAGGCAATCTAAGGTTCAACCTGGGTGCAGCTGCAAATAAAAAAATTAAATAAATATATTTCCTTCGTATTAATCCCGTTTGGAAGTAGAATCAAAAAGTTTTTCTCGATAACAAGAGACTGTAATTAAGAGATGCCTTTTCCTTGGATTGGTCGTATCTTAACAAATATATATATATATATATATATATATAAATAAAACTGCCAGCGGTCAAGCATGGTGGTGAGATTATGTTGGAGAGCAAATTTTTCCCCAGCAGTAATCAAGAAAGACCAAAGTAAATATTTGAAAGTCTTAGTTGTTTTATCATATGCGTCCCTACTAGTGCCATGGGCCTTATTCAATGTTTTTTGGCATAATTTTCGTATTAAAATGTCATTTTTTGGTATGAAATTCTAATTGTTATTGTGATTATACTTACATATGTATTTAATGGATCAACACTTACCCTTGAGTTGTTGCTGCTCATGGATTTGAATTTTTCTTTGATTCGCTTATTTGTTCTAGAAAGAAGTTAGTGGTACACTGAGATTTTGGTTTGTTAGTTGCTTTGTTGGTAGGAATCATTAACTTTCAGTATAATAAATGGCCTTTACTCCATTTTCGTTATGTTTAAAGCATTGTTTTTTGATTGGGTGGTTTTTAGTGTAATGTTTGATTTTATTTGTTTAATGTGATAGGACCCACTCCGAAACCGCTTTGATAATCGTACCCAATCCTGCTCCCATCTAACTATCAAATCCAAGTTCCAAAATTACAATGAAGCTTGATAATGGGAGAATATGTTAGATAAGGGATGTACACCAACCATATTGGAATCATTATCTCGGTTTATGAACCAAATAAAATTTGTCTTCCACGGGTTGCTGCCCATACCAACTCACTGACCTCCGATTAATACGACCCTAATATCTTGGTCTTCTGAGCTCTTTACTGACATCCAGGCTCTTTCGCTTCTTATCGATCCATATACCGATATCTTAACTCATTTCAAGTCCCTTCTTGATATCCTAACTGCATAGGGAATCCATATCCATTTTTCGAACCTCAAAAGATTCATATGCACTTTAAACCATAATAGCATTACTTCAGGCGTATAAAAATACCCTTAAATGATGTCCAATTACTTTGAAAATTACACCATTGGGTTCATAACAAAAAGAGGATGAAAAACCAAGTTGACTGGATGTAACGACCCGTCCCGGAAATCAGGATTAGATTAGTGATTAATGACTGATTAGGAACGTTAATCAGTGATTAGTTGAGTAATTTTCGAACGGACTGTGCGAAATGACGGTTTTGCCCCTAAAATGGGTAAAAAGGTTGACTTTTCGTTCGGACGGTCAAATGGACGTTGACCGATGACTGTGGTGGCACGTCCGATTCTAACATCCGAGAAGGAAGTTATGATGTTCGGAAGTTTGGGGGTACTTTGGTAATTTGGTTTAAAATGGGCAAATGGTTGACTTTTATACGACAAGTTATTTTCACGCATTTCTAGGATCGTTAGGTCGGTCTCACTCTCTTGAGTACAATGACAGGCGACATGTTTCCATTGGACTTCAGACGGTTTAGTTATTGGTCTAAATAGGCGAAGGGCAAAATGGTAATTTATGAAGGCAGGGGCATTTTGGTCATTCTAGTGCATTGGGATCTATGCCAAGTAATAAGTGGACACTTGGCTGCCTTGGAATGGTGGTTGATTGAGATTGGAACATGTGTCCCATCTCTAGAGGTCTGTGGAACCTTTTTAGCCGACTTAATTGGTTTTTAAAACAAATTGGGAATTTGTGTGCACAGGTTGGTTCAAATGAGAAAGCAGAGTGTGAACCGTAAGGAATCATGCCCACAAACGTTTTGATCTTCATTCTTTGTGGGTAACCTGAGAAGGGGGGGCTACCAGTAATGGTGTAGGTGACTGGGTGAGAACTAGAGAGCATAGTGGAGCGAGAGTGAAGAGATCAGGAGAAGTTAGTGAGGAGGGAAAGAAGCAGTTTGAAGGTAGAGAGGAAAACAGTGACAATTGTCGTGGAAGTCCCTAAATACAACCTCTGTGAACTGGGCCGTGATGGGTGAGCAAAAGGAACCTAGGACGACGTGTGGAAGCCACAACGGAGGGCCAGAGGGAAGGTAAGCCATTGTTATTCAACTCTGTTTCCTCTATCTCTATTCAAACCTGGTAATATTGGACTTGATGGTTAGTGATCGGTTTGATGGATCAGTGGTGATTTTGTAAGCTGA
This sequence comes from Prinsepia uniflora, assembly GCA_032719365.1. Taxonomy (NCBI): domain Eukaryota; kingdom Viridiplantae; phylum Streptophyta; class Magnoliopsida; order Rosales; family Rosaceae; genus Prinsepia; species Prinsepia uniflora. The sequence continues at coordinate 24,877,660 of CM064876.1, forward strand.
GGCGAGTCCAGAGGATGTGAACTCGCGGCTGGAGAAGGCATGTGGTGGCCGGGAACAAAGTAAGAAGTCTGCTCGGTTTTTCTTCGATTTTGAAAGGTGAGAAAACGTACACTTCTTAGAGTTTGAGTAGATTAATTGATTGACAATGCTGGGACGAAACTATTAGTGGAAAAAAGGATTGAATCGTGTTGGAAATGGCTGAAAATCGTGAGTGCCGGTCCAGTTGAACCAGCTGGCCTAAACCGGTCTGGACTGGATCTGTCTCAAGGTAGGAGACGATGAACAATGTCGCACGTGAGGCCCACGGGCAGCCTCTTTGGACAACGCGTGTGGGTGCGTGGCACACCTTTTGAGGAAGGTTCCAACATGACTTTTCAAGTATTCGATGTAACGAACATTTTAGCACTGGTTTCGAGTCAATCGAACATCGTCTCGATATGTTTCGGGATGTCCGAAGGTTTTAGAGGTCGTTTAAAAATAGCTAAAAAATCGAGAAAATTACAGGGCTTTAGTAGAAGCTTAATGAAGTGTTTAGTGACTTTATTATGGGATTTGGACAGGTTCGGGAAAGCCAGTGATAGTGTATTAGCCGGGAAAGCGTATTTTCATGCATATCGAGGCGGCGACGCTAATGGTCCGTGAGTGGACTTTGCTTTCTAACCTATTATGCATGCATAAATGTTTTTATATGTTTTCTATACGTGATTTCTATGTTTATGATTATGATCTTGATGATTTACGATTTTGCCCATATTTCGAGATATTTACGTTTCTGCACGTTTTACGAGATTACGAGTTATGTTGTTATTTGACTATGGTTTTGATGATTTGATATTGGGATTTGAAATATGATTTGATTTTAAAAAAGTGATTTCGGGCTTAAAGCCCTGTTCATAAAAGTTATTTCGATAAACGTGATTTCGGGTTTTGGAACTGGATTTCAGAAATAATGATTCGGGATTTGGTTTTGAAACATGAAAGTGAATTTCTGGATTTGGTTTCGGAATGATGATTCCGGATGCTAGCTTACGGAATCATTATTGCGAATTCGGATATGGATTTTCTATGGTTTTCACTTGGTTTGGGTTTAAAGACTCGTTGAAATCTGGTTTTGGGTTTAAAGACTGATAGGTCGTTAAATAAACATTATTTTATAGCCTTTATACTTGACTTTTAATACTAAAATAATAAACAATTAGACAAATTAATTTATTTTGTGATATTTTTGTAGAAATAAATAAAGCTTGGAATTTGGAGCATTTTGGTGAAAAAATCGTCCCGGTCGGAATTATAACGAAGAAATTATGCACCAAATATAAGAAGCCACCGAAAATCGCAAGGAAATTCGGTGGAAAGCTGCTAAAATCTAGAAGCCCAAGCCAAATATCAGCATCTTCCCCCAAAATCAGCATCTTTTCCAAAAAATCCACCCAATCTCATCATTTCCATCACTTCTTCATGTATTATTTTATTATTATTTTTATATTTTAATTTTGTACATTTATTTAAACAATTGTGGCACTCCCTCTATAAATAGGGAGGTCATTTCATGTATTTTGGGTGTCCCCATTAGTCCCCATGTGTCCCCATTTTTCCCCTTTTATTTCTCCTTTTAGTTTAGGTTCTTATATTTTCTTTCTAGTTCTTCTCCTCTTTTAGTTCAACTTCTTTATTTTGTTCTTTAATTTTGGGGATCATTTTAACTTCTTGTAGATTTTCTTCTTTAATTAGCTTTCTTTTAATTCTTGTTCTTAATTTATGTTATTTCTTAGTTTCATTTCTTCTTTACTTTGTTCTTGTGATCTTTCTTTGAGATCTCTTAAACACATTTTTATGCTTTCCTTAAGAAATACCTAGGCCACGTATTTCCGAAATAATTCTAGAATTTAAGTCCGCATTCTTATGTTTTATCCTCCATCTTCATAAAGTTCTAGCCGTTGTTCGGTGTTTCTTATGAATAACATTCCATTGTTTCCATCCACTTTCGGAATCACAAGCTGTTCTTGGGTTCCGAAAGTGTAACTTTATTCCATTTACTTAAATTCTTGTTATTGTCTTGGTTTTACTTATAATTCAATATATGTGTTGGTATTTTCTTTCTAACATTTATAAGTAAGAATGCAATCTCCATGTGTTTTACTTTTTGAATTTCTTTTACTTCATATATTTTAGTGCTTAAACTTCAATTCGATGTTAAGTGTTTTATCCGCTGTCGGTGCACTTAGAGTAGAATTGAAGAGATTAAATGTTGATCGTTTTCGGCGCATTTAATTATAAACTTAAGGTGAATCATGTTGTAAATGTTTGAAACATATTGATATTTGACGCACATTAATGGTTGATGCATTTATAATATTGAAAGATATATGTAAGTATTTGAGATGATGATGGTAGGATTTCGTAATTGGTTTATTATGAGCAAAATGTTAGAGTGTTGACAAAATTTGTACTTAAAGGAAGTCTATTTTTAGGAGTAGTTTAATTAATGTGATTGTTAATTCGAAACTACTTACGTAAAAGTGTGGGTTTTGTCTATGAAACTACTCTATGGTTTGTAAGTTCTAATTAGCATGAGCATTTGCATTTTAATTCTTAGTTAGTGTTTTCTTTAGACAATTGTGGCACTCCCTCTATAAATAGGGAGGTCATTTCCTGTATTTGGGGTGTCCCCATGTGTCCCCATTTTTCCCCTTTTGTTTCTCCTTTTGGTTTAGGTTCTTATTTTTTCTCTCTAGTTCTTCTCCTTTTTTAGTTCAACTTCTTTATTTTTTTCTTTATTTTTGGGGATCATTTAACTTCTTGTAGATTTTCTTCTTTAATTAGCTTTCTTTTAATTCTTGTTCTTAATTTATGTTATTTCTTAGTTTCATTTATTCTTTACTTTATTCTTATGATCTTTCTTTGAGATCTCTTAAACACATTTTTATGTTTTCCTTAAGAAATACCTAGGCCAAGTATTTCCGAAATAATTTTAGAATTTAAGTCCGCATTCTTATGTTTTATCCTCCATCTTCATAAAGTTCTAGCCGCTGTTCGGTGTTTCTTATGAATAACATTCCATTGTTTCCATCCACTTTCGGAATCACAAGCTGTTCTTGGGTTCTGAAAGTGTAACTTTATTCCCTTTACTTGAATTATTGTTATTGTTTTGGTTTTACTTATAATTCAATATATGTGTTGGTATTTTCTTTCTAACATTTGTAAGTAAGAATGCAATCTCCATATGTTTTACTTTTTGAATTTCTTTTACTTCATGTGTTTTAGTGCTTAAACTTCAATTCGAAACTAAATGTTGATCCGCTGTTCGGGGCATTTAGATTAGAATTGAAGAGATTAAATGTTGATCACTGTCGGCGCATTTAATTATAAATTTAAGGTGAATCATGTTGTAAATGTTTGAAGCATATTAATGTTTGACGCACATTAATGGTTGATGCATTTATAATATTGAAAGATATATGTAAGTATTTGAGATGATGAAGGTAGAATTTCGTGATTGGTTTATTATGAGCAGCATGTTAGAGTGTTGGCAAAATTTGTACTTGAAGGAAGTCTATTGTTAGGAGTAGTTTAATTAATATGATTGTTAATTCGAAATTACTTACGTAAAAGTGTGAGTTTTGTCTATGAAACTACACTATGGTTTGTAAGTTCTAATTAGCATGAGTATTTGTATTTTAATTCTTAGTTAGTGTTTTCTTTAGTTTAGATTACAAATCTTTTCAAAACCCCCCTTTTAATTCTTAATTCTTCTATTCTTTTATTCTTTATTCTTTATTCTTTATTCTTTTATTCTTTTATTCTTTTATTCTTTTAATTCTTTATTCTTTTATTCTTTTATACTTTTATTTTATTCTTTATTCTTTAATTCTTCATTCTTTATTCTTTTATCCCTTTATTCTTTAATTCATTAATTTATTCATTATTTTTTTATTCATTATTCTTCTCACTAACATATTATTAATGTTCCCTAATTTCTCCGGTTAAGAACGATCCCTATTTACCAATACTACATCTACACAAAAAGGGTTTAAATTGTATAACACTCAAATTACGTGTTTAATTTAAATTGTAAAGATTTTTAAATTGAAAATTATTTTTAATTTGTTAGTGTATTTATATAAATTGTGCATATTATACTTGTTTATAAATGGTACTTTTGTTAATATTATATTTTTTTTATAACCTTTACTTACTTGTTTATATTTTATTTATCCATCTTATTTTTATTCTTATTATTTTTGTTTGTAATGTTCATACTTTACTTATTCTTAATCTCTAATTTATACTTGTTCATAAATGTTCATAATTTGTTTTTTATATATTTGTTCGTATTAAAATTGTTTATGTGAATTGAAATTTCTATCATACTTGTTCATAATTTAATTTCATATGTACTTGTCATAAATGCATATTGTACATGTTCACTTTTCCTTACTTTTACTTTTATTTATTTCATTATACTTTATTTCATTACACTTTATTTTATTACTCTTTATTCCATTAACTTTATGTTCACACTTTTTCTTTATTCCATTAACTTTAAATTTATTCCATTAACTTTATTCCATTTAACTTTTTTTTATTTATTTTTTATTCCATTAACTTTAACTTTATTCCGTTAAATTTAAATTTATTCCATTAACTTTAACTTTATTCCATTAACTTTAACTTTATTCCATTAACTTTAAATTTATTCTATTAACTTTAAATTTATTCTATTAACTTTAAATTTATTTCATTAACTTTATTCCATTAACTTTATGATGCACAATTATTTTATTTTATTCTGATTTATTTATTTGTTTGATTATGTCTTGACAATTTTGAATTAAAAAAAATTCGAATTAAAAAAAATAAAAAAATAAAAAAGTAAAAAAAATCTTATCTTAGCTTTGTGTTAGTGTTAATTCATACTTGTAAATAAATGTTGTATATATGATACTTGTTACCTTTTATACTTGTTCGTAAATTGTTCATAACTTTTATATTTCATACTATACATACAGACTTGTTCATAATAGACTTTCATTTTTGTTTGTTTATAATTCTCTTACTTGTCATATTATTCTTGTTCATACTTGTACATAATATTCATTCTTTTTAATTGTTCATAAATGCTTATGGTACATGTTTATTTTTCCTTATTTTTACTTTTATTTATTTTTATTTGTTTTTGTAATTAAAAAAAACATAAAATTCGTAAAAAAAAAATATTTCCTTTTCTTCATTTATTTAATTTTCAAATTCCGAAAAAAAATTAATTAATAAAAAAAAAATTCTTATCTTCACTTTGTGTTAGTGTAAATCTAAATTGTTAAATAAATCTTATACATATATTAGTTTGTTAATGTGAAATTGTTTTGTAAATATCATTACTTATGAATGAAACCATACTTGTAAATAAATTGTTCATACTTGTATAAATTGTTCATACGTAAATTGTCATGTTATATTTGTAAATTGTGCATAAAAACATACTTGTAAATAGTTCTTGCATTCATGCATTAGTCTCGGCTATATGTAGATCACTTGTGCTTCGAAATTTAGATTTTGATCTTTAATCGGCGAAGACTCTTTTGTTAACTCTCAACCACGGTGATTGTTAACACTTGAGTCATCTTAATTCCTCTTGAGTAAGAAATTTTCAAGGGTGATGTCTAGGACAAGAGACGGTACTCATAACGGGTTTTGGGTCTAAGAAAGGGACATCAATGGAGTTTAAGTCTCGGGATGTCTTGAAATTAGTCTTAGCTCTTGTGTGTATTCTTTCTAACCTGATCACCTTTGAACTTGCCCAAACAGTTGAATTAATCCAAGACATTTACTTGGGCCGCATGGACGTATAAGTCTCCATCTAAACTTTGAAACTGTGTGAACCATATATATCTTTGACTTCCCCCAACATGTAAATATTATTTATATCTTAATTTATATTATTTGTCATGACAAAGTTAATTTGCATCTTTAGTTTAACTAACTTGCATCTTCAATCTAATTTGCATATCTAACTTGCATTCTTGACTAACTTACATCTCTGACTAACTAATCTGCATCTCTGTTTAGGCTAGATGGATGTTAAACTTAAGCGTTTGTTGGGAGGCAACCCAATGTGTTCCCGGGATGTGAAGGAGTCATCAACGCAGATTTGCTATCTTTCACTCTTTATTTTATTTTATTTTGTTTAATTATTGTTTATCTTGCGTTATTTTCGTAAATCTTCTTCCTTACTTTGATTCTATGATTAATTACTTCGTATTTTCCTACATTGAGGACAATGTAGAATTTAAGTGTAGGGGAATGGTTTACAATTTTAATTGTCTACAAAAAATAAAAAAAAAAATTACAATTTTAATTCTCTACAAAATAAAAAAAATTAAAAAAAAATCGTTAAAAAAATAAAAAAAAAATATTCAAAAAAATGTGTGAAAAAAAAAATATTTATTGTTTTTTTTTTAATCTTTTTGTTTTAACTTAGTGTTTTTATGAGTCTTAAGTTGCCATTTAACTTGTCAATGATATAAATGAACAGAAATGACTTGAATTTGTTTGTTAATATTTTGTGATTAAGTGTTATAACTTGAAGATAATGCATGTAAATTGGCACATAAACGAGCATGATAAGATAAGTATGAATCATATCAACCTTATGTGAACTTTATAACTTTATATACGTCTTTGATGAGTGATTCATAAGTTTTTTGTTTAAATTGATATACATATACCTCATAACTACTTGTCATAGCTTTTAATGAACTCTAGAGTACTAGAACTTATTCTATGTGATTTTCAAAGCTTTTAAGTCAATAATGTAACGACCCGTCCTGAATTTTAGGATTAGATTAGTGACTAATCACGATTATTGAGGTTAATCGGTGATTAGTTAGGCGAAATCGGACGAACGATGCAAAATGACCGTTTTCCCCCTGGAGGTGGGCAAAACATTGACTTTTCATTCTGGCGACCAAATGGACTTTGACTGATGACCATGACATAGTTTAGGACGTCACGAGTTCATAGGCAAGTGGCACGTTCAATTCCGACGTTAAAGGAGGAAGTTATGACGTTCGGAAGTTTAGGGGCATTTTGGTAATTTTGGTAAAAAATGACGAAATGTTGACTTTTGGACTGGGGTGTCTGATGGCCAAGGGCCGAGAACTGTTACGCAGATCGAGACGATACAAATTCGTAGACAGGCGGCACGCTGAAATCGGACTTCGAACGGGAGAGTTATAGGTCACGGAAGTTCGATTTCACTATGCACGTACTTCGAGGCGGGGGCTGATTTGGCAATATCTGATTGGGCAGATATTTTCAGGGGGTCCCATGGATGAGTGACAAGTGTCACTCATCCCATTGGCTAAAATCCCTAAAAAGTGGATCTACTTAATAAAATATTATTATTTTAATTATTTTATAATTAATCCAATTATCATTCAATCCTAGCCCTCCATTCAATTTAAATCTCAATCCTCACCACTCATCTAATCTATCTCTCTCCTCTCATCAGATATCAACTCATTTCTTTGTTTTTCCTCACAAAACCCGAACCCCCCCCCCCCCCCCCCATATTACCTTCATTCTTCATTTTCTTCAAACACACACCCCACATCTCATCACCATGAACCTGTATGCCGTGTGTGACCGTGAGGGAGGATTGAGAGACTGTGACGGCGAGCCACGGAGGTGGACGGCGGAGAAAGGCCACGACAAAGGTAACCCAAGACCTTTCCATAGTGTTTCAAGTTTCATTTTGTGTTCTAGACGTTAGAGGCTGTGTTGGTTGATAGGGTGACGTCTATTGGGTCTGTAGGGAGGTCTAGGGGTGGTTTTGGACAGCAGGAAGTGGTTGGGCCACCTTGGGGATCGACGGGAAAACAGGGTCGTGAAGCTTGGTTTCACGGTTGGGTTTTTATGGTTTTGATTGGTTTTAATAATTAGAAAAGATTAGAAATAGGATTAGGATTATATTAGAATTAAAATGGGACAAAATGGAGTAGAAACGGACCAGTTATGGCCTTGAACAGGTCCAGACCGGTTCGGCCCTGTCCAAGTTGCAGTGAACCCGGTTCACGCGCTGGAGAAGATGACATTGTGCACCAGGCGCGTGGCTCACGCGCAGTATCTTCCTAGGGCGCGTGGGGGCGCGTGCCTCACCTTTTGGGGAATTGTTCAACACGTGAAATCTTCTATTCGATGTAACGAACATTTTGGGACTGGTTTCGTGTCGATCGGACAGCGTCTCGATAATGTTCGGGGCATCGGAAGATTTCGGATAGGGTTTAAAAATAGTTAAAAATACTGAAAAATTACGGGGCTTTGGTGAGAGGTTAATAAGGTAGTTAGTAACCTTCTATTACGATTTGGACAAGTTCGGGGGTCCCGGTGACGGTGATTTCTCGGGAGAGCTGTATGGCACGCAAATCGAGGCGGCAACTCGGACGGTCTGTGAGTGGACCTTGGTTTTCTAAATTGGTGCATGCATAAATGTTTATTATATGTTTTAATACATGTTTGGTAATTCCATGGGTGCATTTGGTTGTGGTTACGTATAAGCACGTATTTCGAGGTTTCGGCCTTATACGGTGCTTATACGGATCGATATTTCTTTAATGGTTTAAATGAAAAGGTTTTGGATTTCCAAAAGGATAAACTCAGGTATGAGACCCATTTGGTATGGTCTCAGGCATATGACGCTATTGATGACCTACGGGTCTAAATCGTGGTCGCGACGGGTGCTATGTCCACGTCGACAGATGATATGACGCTCGCCTCCGGATTGGGATGTGTTCCTTCCGGAGAGGTCACGATGCATGATTTGTGGTCGGACAGCCTGGGGAAGCTTGACTTTGGAGTGCTAACAGTTCAGGATAGCAATCGGTGATGAGTGCACCATGATCTTGTGGTGGTCGCGTCGGTTGATTCGTTCACGGCGACATACCAGGATTGAGGGCGGTCCTGGATGGATGGTTGCACGCATCACTACGATCGGAGTCGTGATTGAACCTTAGATATCGGGCACGATACCCAACTGATGTCGTATGTTCGGGCACGAGACCCAGTTTGTTTATGGTTATGATTTCGGGTCAGGGACCCTGCATGGATTTCCAGGTTCATGATGGTTTATGGGAACCGGCATGAACCCTTGTTATATTATTGTGGTACATGACAGTTTATGGGAACCAGACATGGAATGGATGTTATGGATCATGACGGTTCAGGGGAACCGGGCATGAATGTTTATGTTATGTATATATATGTTCATATACCTTCCTTTACTTGTTCTATCTCCTCCGGGGAGGGTTGTTGGCCTGGGTGGACCCCGGAGTAGTCACGGAGCACTGACTGAGTGGAGTCACTCCCCAGTTGGGTTCCTTACTCTCAAGAAGGCTATGGTTACTATAACCTCGGGTAGGGTATGTGGTCTGCGGACATTGACCTTGACTTTGAGAAGACTCGGATTGAGACCCGAGTAGCACGCACGTAGCTTTGGAAACCGTGACAGGATTGGTTGTGTGAATTATATGTATATATATATGGATTATGATATGTGATATGTGGTGTGCACAGGTGTGCACAGGATTTGAGCAGTGGCTCGTGTATTTGGTTTCAATATGGTTATGGTTTTGGGCTGAGTCCCTTATTGGTTTCTTATGGATTTGGTCAGTGGCCCGTATAGTCTATTTCATTATGGTTTTGGGCTTAGTCCCACCTATGGTTTCTTTCGGATAAATGGTTTTCGAATGCATGCATGCTTTTTAGTGAATGGTACAAATGTCTTCGTTAAAATGTTTTTATAAACTGGTTGTTTTGTCCACTCACAGCTTTTAATGTTTTGACTGCCCTTCGTTAAAAATGTGAACTCTCGTGGTGGTTTCTAGTGTGAGGGATGTTGGTTCATCGGAGTTGGCCGATGACCTAGTGGTGGAACCCACGTTGATGGGATGGTAGGATTGGATCTGACGTCTATTCGATGTCTAGACCGCGGGGTCGGTCAGGTTGTGGATTTTAGATTACGGAAGGCTGTTTGGTTCGGTTGAACCATAGGGTACGATTGTGGAACCCTAGTATTAAAAAGGTAAACCTTAATTGTGGCTAGTGGATGAGAACTTGTGCTGCGACGAGCGGTTGAGGTCATGGATGACCGTGTGGATGGCTCTGGTGAGTCTAGTCAGAACTATGGGATTCGATTTACGGATACGGTTCTAAGATAAATTATGGAATCCCGTGTTGGATCGGGTATTGGTGTGATGTGTGGATGCGGATCTCGATAGCAATGACAGTTAGTCGGAAGTCATATGGAGATGACTGGCTATCGAGGGTAATCAGTGTGGTCATAATACTTGGGGATCAGGGGACGTTCGGGGAACGTTCATTTTCCTGATGTGGATTGTCAGAATAGTGGTACCCATAGTCGTGAGGTACGGGATCGTCGTTCCGTATGAACGGAGATCCAGGGTTGTCGTATTTGCACACGGTGTGTAGTATGGATGTTTGCGGGTTGGTACTTTTGTGCTGATACTAGTGTTGTTGATAGTGTGTTGGTGCTGGTACTAGCGCTGGTGCTAGTGTCGGTGATGGTGTTGACGATGAGCCATCAGTCGGGGTGTGACTCCGTCAGGATGGACATATGTTCGGTCTTTGAGATTCGGTAGAGGTTGAGTGATGGACTGGATGGGATCCAGTTAAGATTGTGCTGTGTTGGGATAAGTCCCAATAGTGGTGAGATAACCAGTGATGAGTGGATTAAAAGGGTATAATTGAGACTTGAGTAATCTTGGGATGGCGCCCCCTACGTCATGATAATTGGTGGATTTGGGGGAGTTGTTGGCAACTCCAAAATTTGTGTGATTTTATGTTTTAATATTCCTAAAAAGTACATAGAAATGATGAAAACTGGAAAAGACGAGGAAAACCATTAGTGGTATAAAGGTAGGAATTTGTAATTGAGAACTTAGAAAACTGAGTGTTGAACCTGTAAAGGTTGGGATTTGCGAACGGAACTATAACGGATCGATTGTGGACACGTGGTTGTCCAAGTGAATTGAGGAGGTAGGAAGTCTGGTGGTTGGAACCTTAGTTTTGAGGAAAGTTGTGATTGGGGAACGAGAGTGGTGCTCGTTTTTGGTGATTGGTATTCCGAAGTCATTGGGGTTGACTTCTTGCTTTCTACCCTGGCAGACATTGACTGTAGTTACCAGTACGTTGAGCGTGTATTAGTTGGTGAGCCCATGTGTGTTGTGAGGTCATTAGGAGGAGCTACGTGTTCGAAATTAGGTAAACGAGATTTTTCGTTTTCTGCTTGGTGGCAGACGATGTTGGGGTACATGGCGTGGTGAGTGCAGTGAGTTTTGTTGCATCCACGTAGGATGAGTTTTGACGTCATCATTTTGGATCATCCTTGGTTTTCCTAGGTGGAATGACAAGGATTGATACAAGGTAATCCGTGAGAATCCGCAGTCTCGACGTGTCTCGTCGTTGACTGATCTGTCTAGTTGTGGGAGTCGGTTGTCGATCGTTGTGGCGATCTAGGATTTTGACGTTATTGTCAGGGACACAGTGTCTATCTGGGTCGTGATCTTGATGATTCAGATAGGGGGAGAGTATATCACTCTTACCTTGGTACGTGAGTCGTAAATGACGGCGTTGAACTTCTTTTCGAAGTGGGGCCCGTATGGTAATCTACTCGGGTGAGTAGGTTTTCAAGGTAGTTGAATTTTGTCAACCTTAGACGTGTGGAGGTTGGATTGGCTTCCCTATGAAGTCAATCAAGTGTATTGAGCAGGTAACCGATAGGTTCGGTTTTGATGTGTCTTGGTAAATGTGAACGAGATTTCGGGATTTGGAATCGAATTTCTGGGTGACGATTCAGGATTCGATTTTGGAACTTGAAAGTATATTTCCGGATTTGGGTACGGGATGATTATTCCAAATGCTAGCTTACGGAATAATGATTTCGGATTTGGATTTGGAAATAAATTAAAATGTGATGTCTGGGCTTGGATCCGGGATTTCTTACGAAATTGCGGATTCAGATTCGGAATTGGAACTAGATGTTGGGTGGAGTTTCGATTTGTCTCATGCTGGATTGGGCAAACGTACTCCATTATTGGAACGTGTTCGGCTATAACCTAGGTGGTTGTAGTCTGGTTATTAGGTAGATGTGTGTACTTCGTACATGGTTCGAGGTACAATACCTTGTAGACTTGTGATGTCTAGTTACGGTATACGGGATATACCCGAGGTGTGTCGGTGAACGTGTTGGTAGTCGGATTGGTTCCGATACCATGGGATTGGTTGTGGACCGGACATTACTATGCAATGGGTCATGGTAATTCCGATGTGTTTAATTACACACAGGTCGTGTGAAATGTCGGTAAGGGTATTGGTGAGTCGAGTACGTTGGTGGCATGTGTAGCCACGAGTGAGTCTAGTGTCAGTTTTCGACTGACAACAACTGTGTGGTGACAGATTGTCAGGATGTGTCAACATAGATCGTTGAGTGGGGTCAGCTGACTCCTAGTGGGAGTGGGAAAGGAACCGTCGAGCTGTTGCGTTAACGAGAGGGTCGATTTGACAAGTGGTGTCAAATTCGAAACAAGTAGTTTCAGTCATTCGACGGGGTCGAATGTAGTCGTTGCGTTTTGAGTATTAGTGGTACGTAGAGTGCAGACAAGTTTTGTCTAAGTAGTTGGTGTACAGGTGTACACGTGTTGCGTGGTCGATTCCACTTTCCACGGGGTGTTTGTAGAATCAGGATAGTCGAGTTTCGAGAGCGAAACTTATTAAGGAGGGAAGTACGTTGAGTTTAGACCGGTTGGAATTTCGAGGACGAAATTTATTAAGGAGGGAAGATTGTAACGACCCGTCCCGAATTCCGGGATTAGATTAGTCACTAATCTTGATTAGTGAGGTTGAACGGTGGTTAGTAGGGCGGAATCGGACAAATTGTGCAAAATGACCGTTTTGCCCCTGGTCGTGGGCAAAATGTTGACTTTTTGATCGGGCGGTCAAATGGACTTTGACCGATGACCGTGACGTAGTTCGGGACATCACGAGTTCATAGACAGGTGGCACGTTCGATTCCGACATTCGTAGAGAAAGTTATGGTGTTCAGAAGTTGAGGGGCATTTTGGTAATTTGGCTTATTAGGGGCCAAATGTTGACTTTTGATCGGGAGGTCCGATGGGCGAGGGCCAAGGACCGTTACGTAGGTATCGTCGATACGAATCCAACGACAGGCGGCATGCCAAAATTGGAGATCCGACGACGACGTTATGGTCAAGGAAACGAACTGACGAACCGAGGCCAAGATTAAAATAATAATATAATAATGAATAGTGACCGTTGACCCTACACACCTGGATGAGTGACAAGTGTCACTCATCCCTTGAAATCAGAATCCATGTTTTTGGGGGAGACCTCATGATGATGTTTAATTAGTTTTTAATTAATTAATTAATCTTTTAATTTCCATTAATCTCCATATTTTCCTTAACCGTGTACAACCAAATCCAATACTCTCCCAACCAATTCCTCTTCCATTGCTGAACCTGAGAGTGTGAATTTGTGAGCAATTTGAGAGTGAATTCAACTGGGTAAACACGAGAGATTGACAGTGAGGAGGAACTGAGAATTCGAAAGATTAAGTTTTGGGAGGGAAAATCAAATTGGACGATTTGAGCTGCGATGATCGAATTGGAGCTTGGAAACATCTTACTGAGGTTGTGACGAGTCGATCCACGTCAAAAACGAGAGGAATTGGTGCCGTTTTGGCTCTGATCGAGCTTGGTGACAGAGGAAGAAATCGAGGATGAGTCGTGGAGTTTGGAGCTGCGATTGACTTAATTGTTGTGGGGAAATGACTCCTCATGATCCCACAATGCTTCTGGGTTCATCAATTGAAGGAAACCGATCGAGATCGATGGAACTCCATTGTTGAACAGTGACGGTGCTCGAGCTTGAGTCGTGACGATTGAGCACAGGTTTGATGCAATTGATGTGGGGGAATTGTTCCTCAGGGTCCGTTGATGCTTCTGGAATCATCAATTGGATGAAACCTGCATCAATTGAGGGAGTTCCATGATTGCACAGTAACCGGCTGTTCTTCGTGGATCATCATCGAATCGTGGGAATCTGGGTAAGGATTTGTGTAATTGAGTTTACAGACTTGTAATTGGACTTAAAACGAAACTAATGGAATGATCAATTGATGTAATTAAGGCTGAATTGATAGGATTGGAACCGGGTCGTATCGCGGGCAAATTGGACCCGTTTACCAGACAAACGGGTTGGGCTGGTGACACTGTAGCAGGCGCGTGAGTTTCACGCGCAGCCACTCACGGCGGCGCGTGGGCACGAATCTCGAGGTGAGGTCAACATGACTTCTGTCCTATTTAATGTAACGGACATTTTGGAATTGGTTTCGTGTTGATCGGACACCGTCTCGATATTGTTCGGGATATCCGAAGGTTTTAAATTAAGTTTAAAAATAAGTAAAAATTCGGGAAAATTACAGGACTTTGATAGGATGTTAATGATGAGGTTAGTGACCCTCTAATGTGACTTGGACAGGATTGGGAGTCCCGGTGATAGTGGTGTGGCCCGGGAGGGCCGGTGGCACGCGTATCGAGGCACATGGTTAAAACGGTCTGTGAGTGGACTTTGGTTTTATAAATCCTATGCATGCTTAAATGTGTTATATGGTTTATATACATGATTTCTATGATGGTATTTGTGAGTATTGATTTTGGGTATGTTGCACGTATTTCGAGGTATTTTCCGTATTTCACGTGTATCGGGATTAACGGTTTATTTGTGGTTTTGCATGCTTGTGGTTAAATAAATATTATGATAAAATGGTTTTTATATTGGAAAGATGAACTCGGGCTTGAGGCCCACTTGTTTTGGAAATTTCGGACTTGGAGTCCATTTGAGAATCGGGCCGGGGACCCAGTTGGTTAATGAAATCGGGCCAGGGGCCCAGTTGGTATAAAATCGGGCTGAGACCCATTTGAGTTATGTTATCGGGCATGGGGCCCAGTTGGATTAAAATGATGATTTCGGGTCAGGGGCGCTATATTTAATAAATGTGGTTTCGGGTCAGGGACCCTAAATGGAAATGTGTTGTTTTATGGAAAATTCGGGCAGGGCCCATTGTGATGTTGTGAAATGAGTTAATAAAACTGTTTTTCCATATACCATCTGTACACATGGATATATGATGGTCTCCTCCAGATGTCTGGGACACTGGGGAAGTCACGGTGCATTGCCTGTGAAGGGTCACCATACGGAGCAGCCGGACCGTATGATGACTCAGGAGCAGGATTGCTATGATTGACGTCAGGGACGTCAGACATCAGGGATGTCAGATATATGGACCCGGAGAGACCCCGGGCAGCACGCGTAGCTTGTGAAACCGTGAGATATGACGTCAGGGACGTCTAGCATCAGGGATGCTGGTGATGGTAATGGTAAAATACGAATTAATGAAATGGCTTTCCGGGTGGATTTATGATTGTGTGATTTTAATGAATTGATGTTCATTGATGGTCGTGGGTGGTGACCCACATGGTTTTAATATGTATGGTGGTGGTATTCCACAGTTTTGGGCTGAGTTCCCACACTTGGTTTTTGGTTAACGGTTTTTGGGCTAAGGCCCTAATGGCTCGGTTGAGCAAACATTTTGGTTACTGGTTTTCGTGGCATGCATACGTTTTTATTGGAGGGCATAAATGTCTTATAAATGTATTTGATGAACTTACTGGTTTTTGTCCACTCACAGCTTTTGGTTTTAATGCCCTTCAGGTTGATTACGGATGCGATTGCAGCAGAGACTGGGACATTGCACACCTCCTCCATCGATCCTTGCGCACTCTGGATGCCCCGTTGGGCAGTAGCTCTTGGTTATCCCTTGTCTGACACCCCTTGTTGGACGGGAGCAGGGCACATTCCACGGTAATCCCGGGGGGATTGGGATGGGTCCTGTCACATGAGCTTAGTATAGACATCCTTTACCCTTGTTCCAAGGACTCGGTTGAAGATATAAAGATTGTGTAAGGAGAAAATGATGATGTTGAAAAGACTTTTATGTGAATTATTTGGATTTACCTACTCAAGCTTTGTTGTATTGTTGACACATGTTATTACCTTGATATAAAAAAAAAACCAAAAAAAAACCCAAAAAAAAAAAAAGAAAAACGAAAAGAAAAAAAAAGTTGAGTCTCTATTAAGGTAATAAGGTTTGATTATGTAATGTTTGAGTTAAGTCCCTTACATTTGTAAATCCGACACAAAGAATGATTCTAAGGCCCAACATGATGTAATTAGGCCTATGTTCGAAGGGATGGATTACTGACATCATTGCACTAAGGTTGGGAAGTTATGATACATTTTGGGAGTCTATTGAGTCTTGGAACGAACTGAGCACCACTTGTCCTATATTTTCCTTGCCTCTAAACTTAGCCCCATTACAACCTTTATAAAGACCTTATGATACTTAAGATGGTAAATTTTGATTAGTTGAGTTAATCACTTGAGTAACTTATGGTTTTGGTTCATTTGTGCAACTATGTTTTGTTTTTATCTTGAGGTGTTTGTTTGAGATTTTGCAAAAGTACTTCATTTCGATTATGTGAGTATGTCTCACATACTTTGAGTGCAAACACAAACCCTCACAAATTGAGTGAATCTATGAGTGCATATCCTTGTGAGTTGATTCATACATGTCTTATTCATGTAGAGATCAATTTCACCATATTTACTCATTATCTTACTTGTTGAAACATTTTGTTACCATGTATTAACTCTCGAATTCCATATGCTTAAATGTTTTAAGTGAAAATCTTTTATGCCATGATTATAACAATGAAATTTGAGACAAATGGTTAAGGGTTTGCTTTGTTTTGGATTTTGTAGTTTAATTTTAGTATTTGCTAGGGACTAGCAAAGTTTAAGTGTAGGGGTATTTGATAGGTCGTTAAATAAACATTATTTTATATTATTTTATACCCTTTATACTTGACTTTTAATATTAAAATAATAAACAATTAGACAAATTAATTTATTTTGTGATATTTTTGTAGAAATAAATAAAGCTTGGAATTTGGAGCATTTTGGTGAAAAAATCGTCTCAATCGGAATTATAACGAAGAAATTATAGACGAAATATGAGAAGCCACCGAAAATCGCAACGAAATTTGATGGGAAGCTGCTGAACTCTAGAAGCCCAGGCCAAAAATCAGCATCTTTCCCCAAAATCAGCATCTTTTCCCCAAAATCCACCAAATCTCATCATTTCCATCACTTCTTCATATATTATTTTATTGTTATTTTTATATTTTAATTTTGTACTTTTATTTAAACAATTGTGGCACTCCCTCTATAAATGGGGAGGTCATTCCATGTATTTTGGGTGTCCCCATTAGTCCCCATGTGTCCCCATTTTTCCCCTTTTGTTTCTCATTTTAGTTTAGGTTCTTATATTTTCTCTCTAATTCTTCTCCTCTTTTAGTTCAACTTCTTTATTTTGTTCTTTATTTTTGGGGATCATTTTAACTTCTTGTAAATTTTCTTCTTTAATTAGCTTTCTTTTAATTCTTGTTCTTAATTTATGTTATTTCTTAGTTTCATTTATTCTTTACTTTGTTCTTGTGACCTTTTTTTGAGATCTCTTAAACACATTTTTATGCTTTCCTTAAGAAATACCTAGACCAAGTATTTCCGAAATAATTCTAGAATTTAAGTTTGCATTCTTATGTTTTATCCTCCATCTTCATAAGGTTCTAGCCGCTGTTCGGTGTTCCTTATGAATAACATTCCATTGTTTCCATCCACTTTCGGAATCACAAGCTGTTCTTGGGTTCCGAAAGTGTAACTTTATTCCCTTTACTTAAATTCTTGTTATTGTTTTGATTTTACTTATAATTCAATATATGTGTTGGTATTTTCTTTCTAACATTTGTAAGTAAGAATGCAATCTCCATGTGTTTTACTTTTTGAATTTCTTTTACTTCATGTGTTTTAGTGCTTAAACTTCAATTCGAAGCTAAATGTTGATCCGCTGTTCGGGGCATTTAGATTAGAATTGAAGAGATTAAATGTTGATCGTTGTCGGCGCATTTAATTATAAATTTAAGGTAAATCATGTTGTAAATGTTTGAAGCATATTGATGTTTGACGCACATTAATGGTTGATGCATTTATAATATTGAAAGATATATGTAAGTATTTGAGATGATGAAGGTATGATTTCGTGATTGGTTTATTATGAGCAAAATGTTAGAGTGTTGGCAAAATTATTACTTGAAGGAAGTCTATTTTTAGGAGTAGTTTAATTAATGTGATTGTTAATTCGAAATTACTTACGTAAAAGTGTGGGTTTTGTCTATGAAACTACTCTATGGTTTGTAAGTTCTAATTAGCATGCGTATTTGTATTTTAATTCTTAGTTAGTGTTTTCTTTAGTTTAGATTACAAATATTTTCAAAACCCCCATTTTAATTCTTTATTCTTTTATTCTTTTATTCTTTATTCTTTATTCTTTATTCTTTATTCATTTATTCTTTATTCTTTATTCTTTTATTCTTTATTCTTTTAATTCTTTATTTTTTTAATTATTTATTCTTTTATTCTTTTATACTTTTATTTTATTCTTTATTCTTTAATTCTTTATTCTTTATTCTTTATTCTTTTATCCCTTTATTCTTTAATTATTTAATTCTTTGATTATGTTATTCTTTAATTCATTATTTTTTTATTCATTATTCTTCTCACTAACATATTATTAATGTTCCCTAATTTCCCCGGTTAAGAACGATCCCTATTTACCAATACTACATCTACACAAAAAGGGTTTAAATTGTATAACACTCAAATTACGTGTTTAATTTAATGCGTAATTTGGGCGTTGTTGAAGACCCGAAAAATGGATGGATCTGGTTTTGAGTTTAAAGACTCAGTTGATTGACGGGGGAGGGTCCTGGATTGATATGTTTTGAATTTAAAGACTCGGTTATTGTGATATCCCCCGAGGCCTGTTGATTGTGTTTTGAGTTTAAAGACTCGTTGATATCCTGGGAAGGCCAGATTATACGCATGTGTTTTGAGTTTAAAGACTCGGGCGCACTTGAGATCCAGCAACTTGATTGATTGATATTTTACTTTGATTTTTCACTAGTTTTCAGATGTTTTGGGTTGTGGCCCGGATGATTTGGATTTCGTGAATTTTGTGGCTTTTTGGGCTGAGTTCCCGTACTTCGATGAGGATTTATGATTTTGGGCCAAGGCCCTGGATATGAATTACGGATTTGAGAAAAAGGAAATGTTTCCAGTTTTCATTGATGGTTTTCTTATCTTAGATGTGAAATGGTTTTATGGAATGGTTTTCATATGCATGCATTGGTTTTTCGTGGAGGGTATAAATGTAATTTCTTATACACTGTTTGTGAAGGTATTATTTATTTTTGTCCACTCACAGTCTTTTATGTTTTCGATACCCTCCAAGTTTGATGCAGTGCAGACTGTTGTTAGAGAGAGACGGAGACATCACACACGTGATCCATAGTAGATTCTGCGCGCTCTAAGAAGTCCAAAAATTTGTTGAACGGTTTTCTTGGATATCCCTTGTTCGGCTTACGTGTTACATGGAGGTGGGACGTCGGTTTAGCCTTCATGTCACACGTAAGTTAGAAAGGAGCATTGCTTAGCCCTTAATCCCGGGGGATTGGGGGTAGGTCGTGTCACTGGAAGCAGAGGAGGACGACAAGAAAGTTTCCCCCATGCACACTTTAGCTATAGTCACATCCATGTACTCGTCTTCTTCCTTCATTCAGGCCGACTCAGTTCTTTACAACTGGGTCCCGATCCTATAACCCAAAATCGGCGCAATTTTGTCCAATTTCCACCCTTTTCTCTTATTTAACACCACGAATCCATTCTAATCACACCTAGAAACATTAATCCATTATCAAACCCCGAGAATTGAACCTCGATTTCATGGAAGGATGTAGAAGCTCGTGCCTATTGTTCGAATTCCAACATGGCAGCTTCCCTGTGTCCCAAAATTGCCTTGATTTTCATCATCCCTCGGTTTTCTTAGCTCCAGGAGAGATCACCAAACCTCCCCCCTTCCACAGAGAGCCCGTGTCGTGAGGGTGAGAGGTAAGCCTTTCACAGTCTCCCTGTGTTCAAAACACACACACACACACATGTAGTGGGGGACTGTGTCCCATCTACCTGGTGACAAGTGTCACCCATAAAAGAACACATGCTGACTCACCCCAGCTGCTTTAAGAAAATGTCTAAAATACTCTTATTTATCAAAATTACCAAAATTCCTTTTAAGTGTTTAGGTATGTAACTCCAATATCCGATCTTTATTTTTTGCGTGCTACCTATCTATGAACGTGTGAGTTTGAGATGCACGTATCGAACTAATCGAAACTGCCGAATTCCCAAATTCCACTTGACTTTTGGGCCGTCAATAAACACAGTGGTTTTGTCCATTCCTAATTTATTTTTTTTTAAAATGCCTTGAATTGCCGGAACAAGTCGTTACATAATGGGTTTTATATGGCCATCCTCTTGGATTGAATGTTTTATTTTTTGTTCCAAAGTTCAGAATCAACTGTGATTATACGAAAATATTATGCACTATAAGAAAGCTTTTAGTTTTTGTTAGTTCCTTTTTTGTGAGTTTTGATGAGGATTTATTTACTTATGCACTACAGCTTGTTGTTCAACCAAGTGCAAGATTAAACTATTCCATACAAGTTTTGTGGCCACTTGCTACTAATTGTTGGAGTAATGTATAATGCACATCATGGCTCTCATTCAAAATTTTTGTTCTATATTGCTTAGATTATAAAATATGGTTCTATTTCTAAATTAATTGAATTTGGATTTGTATTTTTCTTTCTTTTGGCTTTGTAGTTTAAAAGAATTGATTTTGTGTCTGGTTCTTGCACTTTTTTATTTTGAACTTTTGAGTTAAAATTAGTTGAGTTTATGTTTAACCCAACACAAGTGAGGTGGGAATTAGGGAATTAAATGTTAATGCTTATTTTTCATTTCTGAAGTGCTTAAATATTTTATAGAGCTTTGGAAATGAAATCAAACAATTTACGGAAGCATTTTTTGAGGTACATAATTAAAAATCTGAGAAAAGATTTGTAAAGAATTTTAGAAATGGTATCAACCCTGAAAAGATTTGTAAAGAATTTTAGAAATGGTAAAAATCTGATTTGATGAATTTGTGTTGACCAACTTTGAGGAAACAAAACCCTAATTGAACTTTAAGGAGCTTTCAGAGATTTTTTTTAAACATTAATTACATATAGCAGAAAAAGTAAATTGATAACAAGCTAGCATAAATTTTGAAATTTGAAGTCAAGTTGGTGTGATGTTGGGTAGCAAACCCAACTAAACTTCGAAGTTTGGACTTAAGTTGATGAGGTGTGACAGACCCATGCAATTAAGTTGGTGTGATGTTAGGTAGCGAGCCCAACTAAACTTTGAGGTTTGGACTTAAGTTGTTGGGGTGTGCTAGACCCATGCAATAGTGCACCACTTGGCCGACACTCAAGAGTAGAGATGGGCATATGGAACCAAAATACCGAAATCGTACCGTTCTAGATCAAAGCATGCCATAAAAAAGCCAAATAGTAAAACCGTTGTATAATCGGTACTGAAACCGTACCGAATGCTATCGATATTTTGAAAAACCGTCTCATAGCGATACCGTGCCAAATTAGGATTTTTTTTAAATAAATAAATTTATTTTTTGTTGGTTGATTGGGCAATTATATCTATACTAAAAGAGAATTGAAAAAATCACTATAAATCTACAGTGTTTTTTCAATTCAGCCCTTTTTTTCCTTTTTTCCTCTATATTTTTTTTCTTTTCCTTTTTCCTTTATTTTATTTTTTTTCTTTTTCTTTTCCTTTATATTTGTTTTTCTTTTCCTTTATACATATCAAATTTTTTTTTCTTTTCCTTTTTCTTTATATATCTTTTTTTCTTTTTCTTTTTCTTTATATATCTTTTTTTCTTTTTCTTTATACAGATCAAATTTTTTTTTTCCTTTTTTTTCTTTCCTTTTCCTTTTCCTTTTTTTTCTTTCCTTTTCCTTTATACATATCAAAAAATCATAAAAGAGATATTTAAAAAAAACACTGTTCCCTTATAGTGATTTATCGGTTCTACCTTTTTTTTTTCCTTTTCTTTATAGATATCAAAAAATCACTGCTCATTTATGGAAAAATAGTTATACTCAATTCAACAATCTCGCGGCAATGCGCGAGCCTAATTACTAGTTCTATACTAAAAGTATAGGATTGACCATACTAATCAAAACCAAAATACCTAAGGGTTAAAACTCAAAACTATGGCTCGACTGGATGTTAATCTTCTTCCTTCTCTTTGTTGTTCGGCGGTTGCTACTCCTACTCTTCTTCCTTCTCCGCTGCTACTCATTGTCTCTTCTCTAATCTGCATCCTTCATGGGAAGAAGAGGCACAGCCGCACAAGCCAAGCTTATGGTTTTTTCTCACTTTCGTTTTTAATTTAATGGCATCATAATTTTCTACTCACCAATTCAAAATGATTACCAAATCCATTGAAATTAATTTGAAATTCGACCCACCAAGCCAACGACATGATGTACGGATATGCATGCTTGATTCGTTACCATTTGCTCCACGCACATACAGTGGCTAGTACTCAATCTATTTATTCACCTTTCAGTTCACCTTTGAGGCTCTGAGCTTCACAAAATCTCAATGGCTTTGTGGTCATGGATACACCTCTGCCTCTACTTGTTTAATGCTTGACTTAGCTAGCACATACATGACCATACTAATTTGTTCCAGTTCAATCAATTTAGTTCATTTGACTCCATTGGTAGATTTAATGATTTATCATTTAGATTATATATTGATTGAGTTTGTTAATGTATTGATGACTTGATGATATTGTTATTGAATCAAATTATATATATATATATAGGAGAGGGTTGAAAATAATATTTCATATTTCTATAAAATTTTGTCTCAAAACCGAAATCATACCGAACTTAATTGGTACGATACGATCCAATTTCACTTTCAAAATGTAGAATATCAAACTGTATCGAACCGATTAAAATTAAATAGTATAATTCTGATATCGATTAATTTTGTACCATACTGAACCGTGTCCAACCCTACTCAACAGCCCAATAACAAGCCATTGTGTTGAACTCACCTCCTAAATAAATTAATTTAATATCGTGTTAACGATGAGTCCACATATCAAATATTACACGATACTACACTTAATATACAAAATCTTAACAAAAGGCCGAGAAAGAAAAGTTTATTAAGAAGCATCGCGTCTTTGCCAACTCACACGTTTACTTATTCTGCACTCCGATGTGGGATATCTGTATCGTTTTAAAACCGCAATAGTGCGCTCAATGGACTAGTGTAGATGGCTGAACCTTTGAGCTTGCGACTCAAACTAAAAGCCAGCACAAATAATTTGGTCAGCATTTGTTCATTGGTTTAACTGAAACAAACATGAAACTTCCAATACCAGGCAAAATCTGCCAAGTAACAAGTACATTCGAATGGGGAAACGATCTAATTTCTAGAAGCACACCAAGCAATGTCATACTATACATCTATGTGGATACAGCTGCAAAATGGAAGGACATCCCAAAAAGGTTCAAAATCTTATCTAAAATCTAAAAACCTGATAAAAGCTATGTCGACATTAGAATAGAATGAGAATACACCCCATATACAAAGACCTATCAAACTCCCTACCATATTTACCTACTGATATGATGATAACTTTCATCAGTTTAAAAAACCACAAAGCTCTCCAGGCTACAAGCAAAGAAGGTTACCAAACACCGTGGTGGGATGAAAAGCAAACAGAAGACAGGCTTCACTTCTTTTTCAGTACAAACCTCAAGATTTTATTTCCAAAGAACCCTGCTGTTTTTGATGATTTCTTTTCTGGGGAGAGTTTGTCATTGTCCCTAGACGCATCAAGGTCAGATCCAGAGCATTCTTGCTCATCAACATACTTGATATCTCTTAAGAGCCGAAGCACTTCCAATGCATTTGTCATTGTTCTCTCTTTCCCATTTTCCGATAAGAAGACAAGGGAAGGGATAACACCCTCATGCATGACCAATTGGCAATATTCATCGCGCTGAGAGCATAAAGAAAGGAGGATGGCAACAGCATGCTCTTGATCATCAGTGCTGCCATTCTCAAGTACTTCAGCAATAGCAGCAATGCATCCATTAGATTCAGCAATAGCAGTCCTCGCCTCTTCAGTATCACACAAATTTTTCAATACGGAGATGCAGTTTCTTGCAAGTGGGCCATCTTGAAAGAAAGAAACCAACTTCGGGATGCACTCCAAAGATACAATTTTGGAACAAACGTTTCTGTTTGATGACAAATTGTACAAAATGTTGATGATCTTTCCTTGTAAATCCTTAATCTGGGAGTCAAGGAGTTTTAGAAGGGCCGTAAGTGCACCGGATTCTGAGATCTTAGACACGCAATTCTGGTGTCCAGACAGAACCTCCATTATGGCAAGAACTTCTTTGGTCATGCGTGAATCGAGATAAGATGCCAGCAGTTTATATGCCTCTTCATGTAGATACCATACTCGATCCCTACATAAGGCAGCAAAAAAAATTAAATAAAAAAAAAAAATCGACCAACCAGCCCATATGTAAATGCAAGAGCAAATGAAGAAGAGAATAACCGATACAACTTAGAAACCCAAAAGTAAAGAATAACCAGGTACAAAGTATAAATGTACCTGCTTTCGCTCATATAAGTCGATAATGCCTTAAACCCATCTCTTTGAGCTTTTACATCATCAAGGTCATGTGCATCACTCAAAAATTTGATGAGAGGTTCAACAAAATTCGTTGATGTCATAGAGTAAGAAGATTGAGGATTGCACTTCAACTGGTTTTGGACCTCTTCAACAACCTTACATTGGGATCCCCACTCGAGTTCATCAAGTTTAGATAAAAATACCAAATCCATCTCACTTTTTTTAGCATACTGGTATTTCACTGAATCATGGTCGCTCTGCACTAAACTCAAGCCTCTTTCCATCTTAGTGCGTGACGCATCTGAATTGAAACTAGTTTCTAAGGATCCAAATGACATACTGCTGATATCCATTTGTAGGCGTAGATCATTCATAGAACTGCCTAAACTAGCAATGGAAGCTGAAGAAGTTTCCCATGAGAGAGCTTTCGGTTGCACACTTGGGTTGGGAATGGTGACTCCATACTGTGAACACCACCTCAACATCAAGTCCTTCATGCCAATATTTGGAGTCAATAACAAATGTGTCAATTTCAAATTAGTTTTAGGGCATGTGTCATGACCCTCATCAAACCACTTCTGTATCCACCTCCTTTCAAATGTTTGTCCAGAAGCAATGACAACAGGATCATACATTATTCTGGAAGAAATTCCGCACAAAAATTCCTCAGGAGGTACAACTTCATGAAACAACTTACTTTGTGCCTCATACTCACGATGTCCAACATGAGGTTCAACTTCAGCACGTTGATTATAAGCAAAACCAGAAAGAGAATTCTCCGATGCAAATGATCCATGTTGCTGTGAAGTGGCCCTCTCTGTTTGCTTTCCCAATATGGAGTTTCCATACTTCTTCATTAGATACATGAAATATGTCAGAATCTTTTTTTTTCGAGGGTCACTATCACCAACTTTTTCTAGCAATTTCTTAATAGATCTTTTCTCTATTACGATAGCTTTTGATGATGTAATATGGAGCCTGAAAGATGCAAGTTGAAGAGCCTTGATTTCAGAATCCTCCCTTGAATTTGATTGAGAAGCATCTTGCTGGAGCAATTCTTTGACAACCCTCCCCGCCTCTACTTCGGATGGGTCAAGTACAAACATTGCACCCTTGAGATTATCAACTATTTGGGAAATCTGCAAATGACATTCCATCATCAGCTAAACCAAAAAACTGAGACTTGAATGGGTATGAACCAAAAAATTGTAAAATATATGACAAAAATTTCAGTATCTTAGAAAGAGATTGATGCCAACTTTACATTTTAACAGAAAACCCCAAACCATTAACAGAATACGCAGAAAAAGAAGAAGATTCAACAATGACAAGCTGCTAGAAGCCTAAGAAATAAGATCCTTAAGAGTGTTTAGATTCATGGAGACTATCTCTAAATGTTTGGCTACAGCAATGATAAATCAAAAAATTAGTCTTGTACTGTTGCAAGCAGGTCACAAGGCTGGAAGAGAGTGTAAGGTTGCCGGGGGGGGGGGGGGGGGGGGGGGGGGGGGGGGGGGGGGGGGGGGGGGGGGGGGGGTGGGGAAGGGAGGGGGAGGGAGGGGGGCGGTGGTGTGGGGTGGGTGTGGAAGGGAAGAATAAATAGAGCATTTATAGTAGGAAAAAGGGCATGTTGATTGACAAACCTCCGCCACCAACATCACTGGAACCCAATTCTGAATTTCACATAAACTTTGCTCCAACAAGCTCCTTGATCTTTGACATCTCGAGACTATCACATCCCCTGTAACTGCCTGCAAGTGATTTGAAGGAGAACTATCAACCATAGAATGGCAGGTAGGATGGCAGGTAGGTACAGAATTCTGGCGTAAATTTTGTTATCCATTTCAACATAACTAAGCCGTAAAGTTGTAGACATTGGAGCAAGCTTCATAGAAACAGGTTGTCATAGCTAAGTTACATTAGGCTATGCTTGGATGAGGAACTTCAAAGTACCAAGGAATTTAGGTTAAATTATTTAAAACTGAGGAACTTCAAAGTACCAAGGGATTTTAAAAGATCAGATGTAAGGCATTTAGATGGGATTGGTAAGCAACACCTATCAAGGTGTTATTTTGGAAATCCCTTGTCTCGTTGTTTTGCTATCCTCATGTGGTGCATATGCTCTCTTACTAGATATTTCACTAGTTACTTACAAACACTATTCAATTGTTGATAAAGAGTTTCTTCGTAATATAGTATAAGTTCCTTGGAACTTTGAACTTCCTCATCCAAACATACCCTTAGGACACAGAAGCATTTGTAGAAGTTTCCAACAAAAAACATCCTCCATAAATAAGAAATATATGCTTTATGTTTTTCCCCGTTTATATTCAGGCAGGACTGCCAAATCTTTGTTATCTCCTTCTTGGCTAGGCAGCACGTAGCAATCACAGCTACTGCTCCAACAAGAAATTTAGAAATAAACTACGTGTTTTAATACTTGGATAAGACCTACATATTGACACCTAAAGAAAAAAAAAAATTCTAATCCTATTTACTTTCTTATACTACATCAACGGAAGGTACAAACCAGGTAGAGTTTACTAGAATCACAGCAATATTGAAGAACTAGATTGGCTTTCTCAAGTCCACGAGTTAACAAGCATAGAGCCTGTATTCCTATTGAGCATCGAGGTCTTGCTGCTTCTATCTCTGGAACTATCCTTGAGATTCTCTCTACCAACTTCATAAGTTCCATGCATAGTAATTGATGAACCTGCTATCATGAATAACAGTTATGCAAAATCCAACTAATACTACCACACATTTAATAAATGCACTTAACAAGTTCAAGAACACATAATGATCACAAGTCTGACTGTCTGAGATTCCTTAGAGTACCCACTAGAATTTACATACAAGAAAAAAAGAAGAAAAGAAAAACCTTATCATTTGTCATTTTCCAAAACAATGGCCTTAATTAATACATCCTAACGTTTCCATTGTTTATCCATACATACAACAGAAATAGCATTAGGGTCATATTCTGTCATCTTGAAGAAAGATTGGTACAAGTTTTGCGTGGCTTTTCCCACCCCATGTTTTACAACACCGTATGATCAGACATTGGCCCATACCAAATGAATGCATCTGTAAATTTGAAGTTTCAACATCCCATATGAAAAAAAAAGACGAACGAGAGACTAATGTGTCATATTGTACCTTAAAGGTCTGAGGTATCCTCACTGTCTCCACTACTTCAGAAGCATTGGTACCCATTCAAGAGGAATTATCTCATATCTGGGTATACAATAACAGAGAAGGAAGGTTGATTCATGTACGTCCAACGTGATTAAATATATACTTATCACAAAGAAATTCCATTGTTGTGATAGTCAGAGTTCAGCATTCTGTAAACATGCATTCCATATGCAAAACGATGTGACTTGGGGAATAAGTTCTGAGCAAAACACAAAGTGCAGAAACTTCATTTTATTCTTTTCACATTGATGCATTAAAAATGCAAATGGTAAATGAGTAACTGAAATCGGCTATCCATATCAATCAAATGCAGAGTTTAGTGGATGTCTTAACAAAACCAGCTTCAATTATAAGCAGCAAAAAAGAAATGCTAAAAGTAACTGAATTTGGGAACAAAACAATCATTATTTGAACTGGGTTAAGTTCCTTTTTGAACTGGGTTAAGTTCCTTTTTGGAATCGTTCTCACCGCAGGGATTTATACACCAGCATTCATGACTGAATTTTATGGACATGCAATCTTCTAGTGCCAATCGTTCTTTATGGACATGAAAAATAAATTTTACAGCCCATTGGTCATCTAAATTATACTCGAGTTTAGGCACAAATTTTATAGATTTTTTAGAAGACTGCGAAAACGCATACAGGATGCCTTTCAATATCTGTTTTGCTCCTTTCTTTCACATACCAAACAGTCTAGAACTAATCAGTTCCATACTTATTCTACAATTGAAACATTTAAACAAAGAGATGAAACCAATTCAAGAAAAATAAAGTCAAATAACAAAGGGACTCACCCAATGAAGCAGAAAGCAGAACTAAGCACACAAGCTCCCTCGTAGACTAAAAATTGAAAAGAACCAAAACCCAATTCACCATACCTTGAAATCCCAAGAGCCTTTAATAACACAAACACAGCTCTTAAATACAAGAATTCCAACAAAGATTTCAAAATCCAAGCAGAATTCAGCTTCTAGTACTGTTAAGGCAACCCATATATGAAAAAGCAGAAGAACAAACAATAGTTTCTACGCAAATACTTTTCAGATAACCCAAAATAGATTCCTTCTGGGTAAACCAAGAAAAGAGCACCAATGAAAGTAAGTAGCTCCTATATCCAAAGCAGAAAACATAACCCAGAAAAGAAAATGCAATTTTTATTTCAAAAAAGTAAAGCATGCCTACGAGAGAAACCAGCAGTTGGAGTCTAAGGGCAACCAAACCAAGTCTTTGCAGTATGCACTACAAAAAAGACATCTCTTTAATAAAAATGGGCAGTGTTAGGACTTTGTATATAGAGGGAGAGACCAGTCAACGAGCGGGGGGTTTCCTGGTCTTCATCACCATGAGATTGAAAGAGAGGCACAGAAAAGAGTCTCAGTCAGACATCACGCTGCCTGGTCACATGCCTGTCACGGCTGTGATGATTCTCAGCATATGAATATGATATATTGGTGGGTTTTGGGCTACACGCCTCCACCTTATAGAATCTGATTGTAAATTGTAAATCACAGTGGCTGTGATGGTAAAACGCAATGCTGACATTTTCAATTCCGCAGACTATATTGAAGAAGAAGGGTAATCAATGCCAGACCAGTAAAAATTATATACAACATTGCAGCTCCCACCAACTTTTGTGGGTCCATTCCATTCTTGCATTTTCCCTTGTATTTCTTACGTGGACAAAAGAATCAAAAATATCTCATTGGCCAAAATCTTCATACAAGTATTATTGGCATATTTTGTAAATAATTATGTGTATATATTTTTATAAATTCTGATTGCTCAAATTGGGGTCCAAACCCATTATTTATTCCTCTAATGATCTTTCGTTTCTTTTGGCTTTGGAGGCTCCGGTGAGTGGTGACATTGACATGTGGGGTCTGCTTGGAAGCTTAAGCAAAGAAAATTTAAGCTCAAAAGCATGCGGTTACAGTGACTATGAGCAATTGAGCATAATGTTATGGACCATGGAGAGGTACGTTAATTTAGTGATGCATACTGCCATAATACATGCAAGGAAACAACCTTGCCCAATTATGACTTGTATAAAAAGTTTCCATCTAGAGATTTTTATGTTAGGAAATATTCTTAATAATATGAATTAAAATTAAAAAGACCTAATTGTTGAATCATTATATCTTTAAAATTGGGATTTTGACCCTAATAATTAATTCATAATTTTCTGGATGAATATTAATTTGTATAAAATTAATATTTAGATTAGAAAATTGAATAATATATATTTATATATTTTTGAATTAAAGTGTCATTTGGTTTGAAGGAGTATATAGCAATTCATGAAGAGGTATATTAAAAATCCAATGTTTACATACAATGTATCTTATGAAAATATGTGTTTTTTATTAAGAGATGTACATTTTATTAAAAGATGTGTCTCTTATTAAGATATGTACATTTTATTAAGAGATGTGTTCCTTATTAAAAGATGTATACTAGAGTTGCCCAAAATTTATTTCATTCATTCAAAAAATATTCAATCATTCAATATATTTGTGGAGATTGAATATTAGTTTTAGAAAGCATACAACATTAGAATATTTCAAAAGAGAGTTTCAAATACAGTTTATGTTTGATATTCTTATAGATTGAAGTGATGCTTCCACAAAAAGTTGGTAGTTGTATCTTGGGAGGCGTTTGTGAAGTAAAATCTTTGAGCACCAGTGATGTGCCAATTTCGTCTTAAGGAAATAGAACCAAGTTCTAGAGTCGATCATACATGTAAAGTGTCTCTTACTCATTTTCTTTGTAATTCATTTATTTGACTATAAAACTTGTTTTATTTTCATATTTATGTGAATATTGTAATTACCAATATTTTTACCAACAATCTTAACACGAAATTTTTCGTATTTAGTAATTTCTATATTTGACTTTGGAAATATTTAAATTCTTTTTGAACTTTAGAAATTTTATTTTATTTATATTGAATTGTGTGTTTTTCCTCTTTACTAAAGGAAAAATGATGGCTAATAATACTAATGATGATGTTGCTAGTAATGACGGTATTAGTAATGATAAGGGAAATCGTGTGACTCATCCCCTACCTGTGGTGATCTCTACTTCCTCTTCTCACAAAGAGAAACTAGAAAGGTTCAATGTAACAGAATTTAAGAGGTGGCAATAAAAGATGTTGTTCTATTTGACTACTCTTAATTTGGCCAAGTTCTTGAAGGAAGATGCTTCTGCAACTGGTTCTACTACAGAAGCAGTGGCTGCTGCAGATGCGTGACATTATTCAGACTTCCTATGCAAGAAATATATCCTTAATGGATTGGACAATTCTCTATACAATGTATATAGTCTAATCAAAACTGCCGAGACTCTATGGGAGTCGCTTGACAAGAAATACAAGAATGAAGATGTTGGCATGAAGAAATTCGTGGTCGACCGGTTTTTTTACTTCAAGATGGTAGACTCCATGACGGTTATCAACCAAGTCCAAGAACTCCAACTTATTCTCCATGAGATCGAGGCGGAAAACATGGTTCTAAGTGAGACTTTCCAAGTGGCTGCTGTAATTCCCACCTTCTTGGAAAGACTTCACGAATTATCTCAACTATAAGCGCAAAGAGATGGGACTTGAGGATTTGATTGTGTGGCTGAGAATTGAGGAAGATAACCATGGTTCTGAAAGGAAAAACACTGGAAATTCCATGGTGGCTAAGGCACACGTTGTGGAAGATAGGCCAAAGAACAAAAAAAAAAGAGAAAGCATGGAGAAAGTTCTAGTCAATGGAACTCAAAGAAAATGGGAGAATTCAAAGGCAAGTACTTTAAGTGTAACAAGCCTAGACATAGGGCGGCAAACTGTCGTTCTAAAAAGACTAAGGGCAATACCACATAAGTTCACATAACCGAAGAGGATAAGATCTCAAAGGATCTATCTGAGTTTAATCTCTCAGCTGTGATCTCTGAAATGAACTTGGTAAGAAATACCAAAGAATGGTGGATAGACATCGAAGCTACACGCCACATCTGCTCAGATAGGAAGATGTTCACAACCTATCATGAAGTGACCCAAGGGGAGCAACCATTTATGGGAAATTCTTCAGCTTCCAAGGTTGAAAATGAAAGAAAGGTGATCCTCAAGATGACTTCTGGGAAGGAACTAACTTTGAATGAAGTGCTACATGTGCCTAACATCTAGAAGAACCTAGTTTCTGGATCTCTGTTAAGAAATAATGGATTTAGATTGGTCTTTGAGGTTGATAAATTTGTACTACGAAGAATGAGATCTATGTGGGGAAAGGGTACCTGAATAATGGTCTTTTCAAGATGAATGTAATGATTTTTGTACATTCTATTAATAATAACACAGTTCGTTCTGCTTATATTATTGAGTCCCTAACTGTTCGGCATGGTAGAATAGGACATGTTAATTATGATACTCTGCGTAGATTAGTTAACATGGATTTACTACCAAATTTTAATATTAATGCAAATCACAAGTGTGAAACTTTTGTTAAAGCCAAACAAAACAGAACATCTTTTCATTCTATAGAAAGGAGTACAGAACCTCTAGAATTAATTCACAGTGATATATGTGATTTAAAGTATGTGCAAACTAGAGGTGGTAAAAAGTATTTATTACTTTTATCTATGAATGCATAAGATATTTTTATGTTTATCTACTTAGAAGCAAAGATGAAGCCTTAGTAATGTTTTAACATTATAAGAATAAAGTTGAGAATCAACTTAACAGAAAGATTAAAGTTTTAAGAAGTGATATGGGAGGTGAATATGTTACACCATTTGCAGAGTTTTGTGCTCAACATGAGATTATTTGCCAAATTAATGCTCCTTATTCACCTCAAAAAAATGGTATTTCTGAATGCAAAAACCGAACATTAAAAGAAATGATGAATGCTATGTTGATAAGTTCTGGAGCTACCCAGAATTTGTGGGAAGAAGGTTTTCTTTCTACAAATTATATTCTCAATAAATTACTTCATAAAAAGTTAGAAAAGACATCATATGAGTTATGGAAAGGTCGAAGAACTTTTTATAAATATCTCAAAGTTTAGGGGTGTCTTGCTATGGTTGCGATGCCAAATCCTAAAAGGTTTAAAATATGACCGAAAACCATTGATTTTGTATTCATTGGTTATGCTTCTAACAGTAGTGCATATAGATTCTTTGTACATAATTCCGATAACAATGATGTACATGTGAATACAATTATTGAATCAAGGGATGCCACATTTTTTAAGAATGTGTTTTCTTGGAAAGATGCACATGAACAAAGTTCTAATAAAAGAACTTATGATAGTAGTAATCTTGACAATCATCAAGATCAATCAGACCAAGGATCTGAAGGACTTGAAAATGAGGCTGAAACTAGACGAAGTAAAAGGGCAAAAACGTTAAAGTCGTTTGGTCCCGATTTTCTAACATATTTGTTGGAAAATGAACCTCAAACCTACAAAAGAAGCAATGTCATGCTTTGAAGCTCATTTTTAGAAAGAGGCTATTAATGCTGAAGTGGATTCATTCTACTAAACCATACATGGGAATTAGTGGATCTTCCTCTTGGGAATAAACTTTTGGGTTATAAATGGATTTTTAAAAGGAAGATGAAAGCCGATGGATTCATAGATAAGTACAAGGCGAGACTTGTTATCAAATTTTATAAGCAAAAAGATGGTTTAGATTATTTTGATACTTACTCGCCACTTATGAGAATAACATCCATTAGAATGTTAATTGCAATAACTGCTTTGCATAATCTTGAAATGCATCAAATGGATGTTAAAACGCTATTTCTAAACGATGATTTAGAGGAGGAGATTTACATGGAAACCAGAAGGATTTATTGTTCGTGGACAAGAGAAGAAAGTATGTAGGCTTGTTAAGTCTTCGTACGACTTAAAGCAAACACCAAAGCAATGGCATATAAAATTTGACAATGCAATGATGTCAAATGGATTCAAAATTAATGAGTGTGATAAATGTGTCTACACAATAGTTGTAACGACCCGTCCCAAATTCCGAAATTATATTAGTGACTAATCAAGGATTAGTGAGGTTAATCGGTGATTAGTTGAGCAAAATCGGACGAACGACGCAAAATGACTATTTTTCCCCTAGTCGTGGGTAAAATGTTGACTTTTGACCTGGGAGGTCCGATGGCCGAGGGACGAAGACCTATACATAGATCAGGTCGATACGAATCCGTAGATAGGCGGTACGCTGAAATCGGACGTCGAACGGGAAAGTTATGGGTCACGGAAGTTCGATTGCACTATTGCACGAATTACGAGACGGATTACTTTTGGGCGTCCAAAACCCCATTTTGTGGATCTAAATGATGATTGGTCCACTTGTTTTATTTTAATTATATTTCCTAACCACTTTCCATCTCCACCCTTCATCTCATCTAATCTCTCAATCTCCATCGTCCATCCTCCTTCCCTCTCACTTGATCATCATCCCTCTCTGTTTGCTTCGCAAACCCGAGCACCCTTTCCTACATTCTCAATTCCTTTGAATAAACAAGTACACCACATCACACCATCACCATACTACACCCATACGGTCGTGTGAGGAATGATGAGAGGCTGAGAGTAATGAGGACGGCGGCTCACGACGGTCCACGGCGAGGGGTGAGCCAAACTGAACCCGAGAGCCCATTTTCTATTTTAAAAATCGAAAGTTGAGTTTTAATCATGGTTTTGAGTTCCTTTTAATTCTATTACGACCTAGGGACCAAGGCAACTCGAGGAGGATCGATTTGGATAGAAAAAGGATGGGTAGAAGGCTAAGAAACCGAGCTTGAAGATCAAGCTTACTGTTTAATCATGGGAGGTATGTTTTTTGTTGATTTTCAAGTGTTATTAATGGCTAGATAGATTAGGTTTGATGTTAGGAACCTTTAGGAATCGAAAGGGGAAAGAATGGATCGAAAAGGAGTGAGATTGGTTGCTGAACCAACCGCGCCGGTCCAGACCAGTCAGGTCCGGTTCAAACTAGGAGAACCGGGTTCGTTGGAGGAAGAAGACAATGAATAATGCTGGCGCGTGGGCTTCATGCGCAGCCCCTTTGGACGGCCTGTGGGGGCGCGTGAAGCATCCTTTGGGGATGACTTCAACATGACTTTTAATCTATACGATGTAACGAACATTTTGGGACTGATTTCGTGTTGATCGGACACCGTCTCGATAATGTTTGGGACATCCGAAGGTTTAGGATCGAGTTGAACAATAGTTAAAAATACGGAAAAATTACGGGGCTTCAATGAGAGGTTAATAAGGTAGTTAGTAACCCTCTAGATTGATTTGGACAGGTTTGGGAGTCCCAGTGACGACGATTAGCCCGGTGAGGCTTACAGCATGCAAATCGAGGCGGCAGCTTAGGACGGTCTGTGAGTGGACCTTGATTTCTAAACTGTGATGCATGCATAAATGTTTTATATGTTTTATGAATATGATTCTATGATGTTGATTTGGATATTTTTGAATTACATGGTTTCATGCATTTCGAGGCGATTTACGTGCTTGCACGTAAATTAGGGTTTTCGATTTTACACTGATTTTACCGTGCTTATAGTTTCGGAAATGATTTCATGAAATGGTTTTGGATTTGAAAAGGTAAACTCGGGTTCAAGACCCATTTGTTTTGGAAACCCTCGGACTCGAAGTCCATTTAAGTTACGTTCTCAGACTAGAGGCCTAATTAGTTCTTGAATCGATTTCGAATTTGGAAATATGGACCGGGCACGAGACCCATTTGATTTATAAACTCTCGGACCTGAAGTCCATTTAATTTAACAAGGCATCGGGCCGGAGGTCCAGTTGGTTTACGAATCGGGCTCGGAGCCCAGTTGACTTACGTATGGGGCACAAAACCCATTTGGTTTATGATATCGAGCACGAGGCCCATTTGGTTTACGAAATCGGGCACGTGGCCCAATTAGTTTATGAATTCGGGCTTAGGGCCCAGTTATGGTTTACGATTGTGATTTCGGATCGGGGACCCATAAATGGATTTATGGTTCATGAAGGTTTATGGGGACTGGCATGAACTCTTGAAAGGTTTTTATGGTTCATGACGGTTTATGGGGACTGGGCATGAACCCTTGAAAGGTTTTGAGAATTTTTTCAAAAGGTTTTTCGTATACCATCCTTTATATATGGATTGTCTCCTCCGGGCAGGGTCGTTGGCCTGGGTTGACCCCGGAGTAGTCACGGAGCACTGACTAAGTGGAATCGCCCATGTTGGGTTCCTTACTCTCAGAAAGGCTATGGATTATAACCCCCAATGAGGGTCATTGATCTACGGACATTGACATGGGTGGACCCTAGGGAGACTTGGGCTTTGAGACCCCGGGTAGCATGCGCGTAGCTCTAGATACCGTGACAGGATTGGTTATATGATATATATATATATATAATGAACATGATTTCTTGGTTTTGCCGAAATTGTGTTTTATAATGATAAATGGATTTGGGCTGAGATCCCACATATGTTTATTATATTCTAGATTTCGGTAAATGGTTTTGGGCAGGGGCACGTATGGATTTGGTTATTGAAGCATATGTGGTTTGATAAATGGTTTTATTGTGCATGCATGCTTTTTAGTGATGGGCATAAAGGTCTTTTATAAAATGTGTTTTCTGAACTATTGCTTTTTGTCCACTCACAGTCTTTCTGGTTTTCAATGTCCTTCAGGTTGATTACAGATGCGGACTGTAGCAGAGAGACCGATACATCACATACCTCCTCTGGATACTGGCGTACTCTGGAAGTCGGTTAGGCTAAAGGTTCAAATTTTCTCTGGTCTGACACTCCGTGTCAGACGGGATCAGGAACGTCCCTCGTTAATCCCGAGGGGATTAGGACGGGTCCTGACAATAGTAACACCAAATGGTTATGTTATTGTATGTCTGTATGTAGATGACATACTCATTATTGGTAGTAATAATGACATTATTAAATCTACCAAAAGAATGTTGACCAGTAAGTTTGATATGAAAGATATGAGAGTTGCATATGTTATTTTAGAAGTTAAGATTACTAGAACTCCTGATGGATTAATATTGTTTCAATATCATTACATTGAGAAAATACTTTCCAAGTTTGGAAAGTATGATAATAATCCAGTAAAAACTCCATATGAAAGTAACATATATTTAACTAAAAATACTAGTCAAGGCATATCACAAGTTGAATATGCAAATATAATTGGCAATTTGATATATGTCACGAACTGCACTCGCCCTGACTTGGCTTACTCAATTAATAAGTTGAGTAGATTTACAAGTAATCTTGGTAGAGATCATTGGAGAGCTATAGTTAGATTTCTTTGGTATTTAAAGTATATGAATAATTATGGACTACACTACATAAAATATCCATCTATTTTAGAAGACTATACATATGCGAATTGGATATCAAATGAGAAAGACTCAAACTCCACAAGTGGATATGTCTTTACCTTAGGTGGTGCAGCGTTCTCTTGGAAATCGACTAAACAAACATGCATAGCCAGATCCACTATGGAATCCGAATTTATCGCTTTAGATAAAACTGCAGAAAAAGTCGAGTGGCTTCGTAATTTTTTAGAAGATATTCCAAATTGGGCA
Organism: Prinsepia uniflora; assembly: GCA_032719365.1. Lineage (NCBI taxonomy): Eukaryota > Viridiplantae > Streptophyta > Magnoliopsida > Rosales > Rosaceae > Prinsepia > Prinsepia uniflora. The sequence goes on from CM064876.1 coordinate 24,915,309, forward strand.
AAGCCTGTGTTTGCTTTGTGTGTACACTGTGATAGTCAATCAGTTATTGGAAGGGAAAAAAATATTATGTATAATGGTAAGACTTGACACATAAGTCGAAGACATAATACCATTAGACAACTGCTCTTAAGTGGTATTATTACTATTGACTATATAAAGTCAAAAGAAAATTTACCGGATCTGTTTACAAAAGTTTTGACATGAGAGCAAGTTTATAATCATCGAGGGGAATGAGGTTAAAGCCTATTACATAATAGTTTGCATGATGGACATCCCAACCTAGTTGACTGTAGATTCCAAGATCTAGGTTCAAAAAGGACAACTAAATTATGTATAACTAAAACATGAGCATTGTGGGGATATTCCATTTGCCTATTCCTATGATGAGACAATGTTGCTTGCATCATGTGAGGATAAGCTCAACTTTCAATGGTTCATATGACTTAGAAATCTAAGTAGGATACTCTTAATAGGAATACACCTATATTAGTGTGAAATGAGGCCGTTTCTATGAGAATTTTAAGGCTGAATTCTCTAAAGCATTGACGACACTAAGGAGTGTTCATGGCCAGAAGGACACAATATAGAACCAAACGTGTTAGAAAATGTATTAAGTGAGTAAAAATTTCTTGGTTTACATAAACAGATGGGCAATTCAAGACATCCTGTTCACTATTTAGCTAGTAAATCCGATCTTATTTCACTACGAAAGATTCAAGGCCAAAAGCTACCTATCTTGATGTGGTATCTTTTCGATTAAACTCTCACAAGCGTCTGCATTATTGTACATTTGCATTTTCAAGCTAATTTCCATTCATGTGGAGAATTGTTAGGAGATTAAAGATTCATAATAATGTGAATGGAAATTAAAAGGACATATTTGTTGGACCATTATACCTTTAAAATTAGGGTTTGACCATAATAATTAATTCATAATTTTCTGGATTAATGTTAATTTGTATAACATTAATATTTAGATTAGTGTTGATACAAAAATCGTTCGGACTTGTAGAATTCCATATTGATCGCTATACACAATAACAAGAAATAATCGGGATTAAGGTTGAAGCCCGGGGGTGGGGGGGGGTTGGTTCAACCAAGAACACTTTGATGCCTAAGTGAGTTTAATCGAGAGAAATAAACCGGCAGAGTTTTGGTATGAGTTTTTGAATTACCTCTAGAAGTGAGATGAGACATTCTATTTATAGTGAATCCTTGAGAGCCACCGGAACGTCTAATTGGTTGAAGGAGAAGGTATTAAATAAATGATTGTACCGAGTGTAATCACTTATTTATTAATGAATAAATAATTCGTTGGGAAGTTATTTATTATCGGCATTGATCTGATTAATTAATATGTTTAGCTGGTAAATATATTGAATTAATATGAAGATCATAACATGTCGATATCGATTTTACCAAGGGTAATATTGGAATTTTGGGAATTGTTGGCCACGTGACAGCTCCAAAATATCCCGGTAATTTATGATTCCACAAATGCCCCCACGTCGCTTAGGAATTCGAGGAATCCTAAGAGATGTAATTTCTTTGTGTTCCAGTAAACTACGTCTTAATATTTTTGTGTGGGAGTAGGACTCCACTTTCCTGGATGTAACTGGAGATTGACCTCGACCTTGTCGCAAAAGGAATTCTCTGGGCTTGTATTCCTGCTTTGAGATGATCTTCAGAGCCAAATTAGCAATTAGCGTTTGTTCACTTTTCTTTATTTACATGAGGGTATGCAACCCTTATTTTCAATAAGAAAAATCAAACCCTAGCTGAAGCTTGCTGTTGCAGAGGACAGACTGACTTCATCCAATTGTTTTGGAGGAGGAACTCCGAGAATGGTTCGTAAAGGTGAAATATTTTTTTTTTCTTTTTACTTTTGCTACTCTTGATTTTTTTTTTTTTTTTTGCAGATTGAGATGAATGGAGGAGACCAGGTGGGCCCGTGTGTAGGAAAAAGGTTGATGTCGTCAACTCGCTGCAAGAATTGTCGGCCTTGGGACAGCAAACGAAGCGACGGCTTTTATAAATCTTTGTTTTTCACTTTGCCGCCACCCACAATGTAGCAATCAAAATAGAGTTTAATTATGCGCCAGAGCAAATTCTTTTTTCTTTTTTTTTCGCCACCCACTATAACTTCCCTGATGCTTTTTTTTTATAACCTTTTCTATAGCTTTCAACAAAAGCTTATATATATATATATATATTATTTTAACATATATATAATATATTATTTTTCTTTTGTTTAGCTTCGATCATTTCAAGATGCATGAAGACATACTTTTGGATAAGTCTTGAAGAAATCATTTTGTGGAGCAACGTGTCCCAGACTTATAGGAGCTTCCGACTTCAGGAGATGATGGACTTGACATCAAGACGCTCCTCCAATTAACATGCTCGTGGTGCTTGGTGGATAAAAGAGCTTAGTGTATTGACATACGCGTCATCTTCAAGTGCGGGTAGAGCCAACATCAAGACCTTCAACGGGAGAGGCGTGAAGTTCCATAACTTGAAGTGAGACTAGTCCCAAGGCGATGCGCACTCCAGCTTCGGGGCGTGGCGCTCTACACTCCAGTGAGGGTCATGCTATGGTGTAAGATGAGGCGCAGTAAGGCAAGAAATGGTCGGAGCGTGAAGTGATGCATCAAATGGCGTGAAGCATTCTTTTCAATGACCATGCAATTGACACTTGGTGGATAGAAAAGCTCAGTGTGTGAGAAGCTAAGCGCGCCATGATCTTTCGAGGCTTTTATCATCAAGAAGTGAGGCGCAACAGAGTGCTAGGCAAGGTGCAGCAGAGTGCAAGATGGGTCATACTGCAAGTGCGAGGCAAGGAGTCCCATTACTTGGAGTGCAACGTGTCACAACCTAGCAAAGTACAAGGCGAGGTGCAACAGAGTGCCAAACGAGGAGCAACAGAGTACAAGGTGAGGAATAGTGCAACTACAAGGTGAGACATGCTTCAAGTGCAAGGCGAGGAGTCCCGTCACTTGGAATGCGACGTGTCACAACCCAGCATGAGGCTTGTTCCAGCCGCAAGGCAATGTGTATTGCAGCTACAAGGCGAGATGTGCTTTATCTTCAAAGCAAGGCTTCCCATGACGTGAGGCAAAGTGCATGTAGTGCCATGAAGTAACTGAAGCTTTCCAAGGAGTTGCTTTGGATGACAGATAAGCTTCTAGAGACTTGATCTTCAAGCCCATCTTGAGCTCAAAATGGGGTGTAGCAAGGCGGAACATAGAATGGAGGATCGATCATGCCCCCCTGAAAAGCTCAAGACGTCGTACATCATCGCCTAATTGAAGGAATAGAGCTTGGAGATGCCATCATCTAGACCCTGAAGCCAAGTGGCGTGAAGACACGTGGTACCAAACCATCGTTTCTTCTAAGAGTTGAAAGTCAAGCTACTTTATAGCCGTCGTAGAGTCAAGCAGTGGTGAAGTTGCTTTTGTGAAGCCAACTATGCCAAGTAGGCGATGTTGAGAAGCTTGCCCCCATTGTTTGAAGAAGTTCATGGACGATGTGTTACTGGAAATCCACGATGGGATGATCAAAGGCCTCCAAGGCTTGCTCATAGGTTGACGGAGAGACTATGAGGTCGTGCCGCTCGTAGCTTGATGAGCTTCATGATTCTTCTTGGCTCGTAGCTTGATCTTAGCATTTAATACATGTTTGAGCATTCAACTTGTGAATTTCCAACTTCTTTCATTTTCATTATTAGAAGCCTTCCATTCTTTTTTGAGTGTTTCGTGATTTTTGGCAGATTTGACATTTGTGTAGCAAATGTGGTCTTCTGACTTCGTTTTAGCTTTGAATTGAGTGTCGTTGGTGGTGTTGGAAAGCTGACTTCCATACCTTTTTGGTGCCATCAAGTTCTCTTCAAGGAAGTAAAATTTGAGCTTGGTACGTTCGAATCAATCTCGAAGTTGTGTGTTCGAATTTATAATCGCACGCACTAAGACATTTGCCCAAGATTTGTCATGACATGACCCGACTGTTGCTCCCCTTGGTGGGGTTGGGAAGCTATCCTTAGTAGCTTTTCCAAGTCCAGTAAGTCTATTTGGTTGGGTATGAACTATACATCCTTGGGATTGTTCTTGAGTACTATGTTCCTCATTTTTGGTTAACTACATTGAACTTAGTCGTCGAGTTCCTTGAGGTGACGATTTAGCTCTTCGAGGCGAAGGCTATACTTTTCCGTTTGGAGAGGTGCTTCGAGTTCTTTATAGGTGAAGTCCTTGAACTTTTTTCCAATGTTGGGCTTTGGTGCATCACGGAGTGCAAATTTTGATAGGTTACAAGTTGAAGGCATTAAGGCTTTGACGAACAAGGATGTTGGTGTGTCGCAGAGCGATTGCCTTGATGCGTCGCAGGGCGATTTCCTTGACGCGTCATGAGGTGATTGCCTTGATGCGTCATGGGGCGATTGCCTCGTTGCTTCGTGAGCAATGTGTTGCTTCGTGTGAGAAGGTTTGGCTACTTCACTGGCTGAAGGCATTGATGCTTTATGAGCAAAGGACTTGATGCTTCGAATGAAGGTGTTGAAACTCATCGAACGAATGCGTTGACGCTTCACGGGGTGAGTGCGTGGATTGCTTCATGGAAGAAGACGTTTACACTCTTGGTCGAAGACTTTGATGCTTCACGAGCCAAGGTGCTGGCACTTCATGGGATGAAGTCTCAGCTGCTTTGTTGGGTGACTACTTCAACGTTTCACTAGTGAAAGCTTGAAGTACTTTTCTTAGAAGAGGCTTGGAATGCTTTGAATGGCAAAAGGTTGGGGTGCTTCTATTGGTGAAGGCTTAGGGGTGCTTCGCGTGCTTTGCATGGCGAAGCGGAATGCTTTGCGTGGTGAAGGTTTCGAGTGCTTTTCATGGGAAAAGCTTCTAGTGCTTCGCGTGAAGAAGGCTTCGAGTGCTTCGCATGACGAAGGTTTCCAGTGCTTCATGTGGCGAAGGCTTTGAGTGCTTCACACGGCGAAGGCTTCGAGTGCTTAGCATGACGAAGGATACGAGTGCTTCACACGACGAAGAATTTGAGTGCTTCGCGTGGCAAAGGTTTTGAGTGCCTCGCGGGGAAAAAGCTTTATGTACTTCGCACAGCGAAGGCTTTGAGTGCGTATCGTAACGAAGGCCCGGGTGCTTTGCGAGATAAAGGCTTTAGTGCGCTTTGAGTGGCAAAAGCTTAGTATGCTTTTCATGGCGAAGGCTTGGAGCGCTTCGCGTGGCGAATGCTTGGAGCGCTTCGCGTGGCGAAAGCTTGGAATGCTTCGCGTGGTGAAGACTCAGGTGTTTTGCGTGGCAAAGACTCGGGTGCTTTACGTGGCTAAAACTTGGAGTGTTTCACGGGGTGAAGGTTTAGAGTGCTTCGAGTGGCGAAGGCTTGTAGTGCTTCGCGTGCCGAAGACTCGGGTGCTTTGTGTGGCAAAGGCTTAGAGTGCTTCACATGGCAAAGGTTTAGAGTGCTTCGAGTGGTGAATGCTTGTAGTGCTTCGCGGCGAAGACTCGGGTGTTTTGCATGGCAAAGGCTTAGAGTGCTTCATATGGAGAAGACTTAGAGTGCTTCGCATGGTAGAGTGCTTTGGGTTGCGAAGGCTTAGAGTGATTTGGGTGGCGAAGGCTTGTAGTGCTTCGCATGATGAAGATTTGGGTGCTTTGCGTGGCAAAGGTTTAGAGTGCTTCACATAGCGAAGACTTAGAGTCTAAGCTGCACTTGTACTCCAAGTGTACAACTTTCTTTTTCGAAGTCGCTTGGAGGTGAGTCATGGGACATGGTCTAACACTTGAAATTAATGATGTATGGTATGAAAAAGTTAGGATTGATCGAGCCTTTTAGGAGGTATGTTACAGACTCCAATTTCGTATTTTGTGAATGGGAATCGATTAGAAAGAGTAGGACGATGTTAAAGGACTTAAAAGGTGGAAAAATGGATGAGAATTGGACGAAAACCGGCCACGCCGGTTCGAGTTGCAGAGACCGGTCTGACCCGGCCTGAACCGGGTCGACCAGAGGTTGATGGTGACACTGTTCACGCGCGTGGGTTTCACGCGCAGGAAGTTTTAGACGCGCGTGGAGGCGCGTGAAGGGTAATTTGGGGAATCTTCAAACATGACTTTTAAAGTATTCGATGTAACGAACATTTTGGGATTGGTTTCGAGTCGATCAGACATTGTCTCAATATGTTTCGGGATGTCCAAAGGTTTTAAGGCTCGGTTAAAAATAGTTAAAAATTCGAAAAAATTACGAGGCTTTAGTATGAGTATTATGAGGTAGTTAGTAGTTAGTGACCTTATTATGGGATTTGAACAGGGTCGGGAAAGCCAAGGATAGTAGACTAGCTGAGAACAGCGTAAGTGCACGCATATCGAGGCAGCGAAAAAACGGTATGTGAGTGGACTTTGCTTTCTAACTCTTGATTCATGCATATATGTTTTTATATGTTTTCTATACGTGATTCTATGATTTGATTTATGCTCTTGATGGTTTACAGTTTTGCACGGATTTCGAGATTTTAACTTAATTGCACGTTTTACGAGATTTCGATTGAGCTTGTGATTTGATCGTGGTTTTAATGAGTTGACTTCGGGATTTAATCGTGGTTACAATGGATTTTGGAAAAGTTATTTCGGCCTTGGAGCCCTATTCATGTGATTTCGGAAATAAGATTTCGGTTTTGGAACTGGATTTCGGAAATGAGATTTCGGATTTGGTTTTGAGACTTGGAAAGGAAAATCTGGATTGGGTTCGGGATGATGGTTCCAGATGCTGGCTTACGGAATCATTGTTGCGAATTCGGATAAGGATTTTCTGTGGTTTTCACTGTTGATTGAAAAATGGTTTTGGGTTTAAAGACCCGGAAAAAGAAAAGAAAAACCGCTGGATCTGGTTTTGAGTTTAAAGACTCGGTTGATTGACGGGGGGAGGGCCCTCGATTGATATATTTTGAGTTCAAAGACTCGGTATATGTTTTGAGTTTAAAGACTCGGATATGATACCCCCTGAGGCCTGTTGATTGCGTTTTGAGTTTAAAGACTCGTTGATATCCCGGGAAGGCCTGATTATGCGCATGGTTTGAGTTTAAAGACTCGGGCGCACTTGAGATCCAAAAAACTCGCATGATTGATATTTTCACTGGTTTTCAGATGTTTTGGGCAGTGGCCCGGATGAATTGGTTTTGATGAGTTTTGGGATTGAGTTCCCGTACTTTGAGATCTATTTGTGATGTTGGGCTGAGACCCTGGATTTGAATTGCGAATTTGAGGAAAGAAATGATTCTGGTTTCTCATTGATGGTTTTTTATGTGAAATGGTTTTGTGACATGGACGTTATATGCATGCATTGGTTTTTACAAGGAGGGTATAAATGTAATTGTTTTTATAAACTTTTTCTTGAACTTATACTTTATTTTTTTTTTCCATTTACAGTCTTTTCATATTTTCGATACCCTCCAGGTTGTTGTGGTGCAGGCTGTTGGTCGAGAGTGACGGAGACATCACACCTGCAATCCACAGTAGTTTCAGCGCACTCTGGGAAGTCCAAATACTTTTAGGACGGTTGGATCGAGAATCCCTTGTCCAACGTACATGTCACATGGAGGTTGGAAGTCCGTTTAGCCTACGTGTTATGCGTAAGTTAGACGGGAGCAGTATTTAGCCCTTAATCCAGGGGAATTGGGGGCGGGTCCTGACATGTATGGTTTAATCTGGTGCCGAATGTCGTCTCCCAGACCATCGTCGCATTGGATTCCTTAGAGGCATTGATCCAGCGTCTTTTTGACGTCTCCAACATGTAGTATGCCTCAATGAGGGCGAGAGCAGCGTCAAGTGGGGTAGTGTCGACTTCTCGGGATCTCCATTGTCGAAGTGTGTAATCATGATAGTGAGTATGTCCCACCCTTTTCTCTGTGGTGGCCATAACGTCTCAAACCTTCATTGACTTATCCATTTGGGCAGGCGTTTGCAATCTGGGAGGTCACATCACATCGTTGACTCCTTACTCAGTGGGTGTGTCTTTTTCCTCCAAAAGCGCTTAGAGACACATCTCGAGATATTGTTCGGCGATTGACATGCTCCTTGCAAGTGCGTTTTAGGAGGTTCCGTTGCCTTTCGCGAGGTGTGCTACGTCTCTTAGCATCTTCTGACATTCTGAGGCTTCGTTGAAGTCATTGTAGGAGCTCTGATTGGACTTGGTCTTAGCTATTTAGCTGTTCGACTTGCTGTGATGAGTCATGTTATGGGTGCGAATGTTGTAGCACCTACGCATGTCATGTAAGGTGTCGAGACTTATGCCTTGAGTTCTGGTGGTCAGCTGTCACGTCTCGGTCTACGTGGGCTCGGGTGCATCCTCGTGCATGGTGTGTAGAGCGTTAGGACTCACGTCTTGAGCTCTGGTGACAAGGTGTCACGCCTTGTATTTCATGGACTTGAGTGCATCCTCATGTAGAGCATTGGTACTTACGTCTCGAGCTTTAGTGGCAAGGTGTCACGCCATGTCCTTCATGGGTTTGAGCGCATCCTTATGCATGGTGTAGGTTGTTCATAAGCATCTGAAGTTCTGCGTCAGTATGAAGCCAATTTGGGGCTTGTTGTAACACCTTTCTAGCTAGTCGCCCATCCGCAAGTGAGAAGGTTGTTGTCATACGAAATGCGGGAAGTGGATTGATGTCGGGGAATACGCCAGTACTGAGTGGCTTTGACATGACATGGACGTCGTATCCACCGGCTGGCACCCTTTCTTGCATCATGGAAAATTCCGATTGCATAACAGGTCGCAATTCCCATTAGGGGTGATTCAGTTGAACCTCTAGGATTCCGTTGAGCAGGTTACTCTTATCATAAGTCGTTGTGAAGAAGGTGGTAGGCCTGTCAGATCGTTTCATTCTTCAAGCTCTTGCCATAGACGAAGAACGATGAAAGATGAACAATGAATGATGAACAATAATGAAGTTTTTCTTGAAAAAACTGGAGAGCATGCATTGAGTATTTCTCAATTTGGCTCTCAATGAAAGCACCAGTAGTTGATGCAGAAATCGTCGGGACTTATGTAATTCTATCTTGATCTCTACACACAATAACAAGAAATAATCGGGGTTAAGGTTGAAGCCCGGGGGAATGGTTCAACCAAGAACACTCTGATGCCTAAGTTAGTTTAATCGAGAGAAATAAATCAGTAGAGTTTTGGTATGAGTTTTTGAATTACCTCTAGAAGTGAGATGAGGCCTTCTATTTATAGTGAATCCTTGAAAGCCACCGGAGCGTCTGATTGGTTAAAGGAGAATATATTAAATAAGTGATTGTACCGGCTGTAATCACTTATTTATTAATGAATAAATAATTCGCTATGAAGTTATTTATTATCGGTATTGATCTAATTAATTAATATATTTAGCTGGTAAATATATTGAATTAATGCGAAGATCGTAATATGTCGATGTCGATTTTACCAAGGGTAATATTGGCATTCTAGGAATTATTAGTCACGTGACAGCTCCAAAATATCCCGGTAATTTATGGTTCCACAATTAAAAAATTGAATAATATATATTTATATATGTATTTTTGAATTAAAGTGTCATTTGATTTGGCAACCTTTCGTAGAGGGAGTATAAAGTAATTCATGAAGAGGTATATTAAAAACCTAATGGTTACATATAATGTATCTTATGAAACGATAAAAATGTGTTTTTTATTAAGAGATGTGTCTTCTATTAAGAGATATATCTCTTATTAAGATATGTGTATCTTATTAAAATATGTATATTTTATTTAATAAATGTATATCTTATTAAGAGATGTGTTTTTTATGAAGAGATGTTAACACATCTATAAATAGAGTTGCCCATAATTCATTTCATTCATTCAAAAAATATTCAACCATTCAATACATTTGTGGAGATTGAATATTAGTTTTAGAAAGTATACTACTTTAGAATATTTCAAGAGAGAGTTTTAAATACAATTTGTGTTCGCTATTCTTGTAGATTAAAATGCTGCTTCTATAAGAAGCCTATCGTTGTATCCTGAGAGGCGTTTACCAAGCAAAATCCTTGAGCACCGGTGATGAGGCAATTTAGTTTTAAGGAAATAGAACCAAATTCTAGATTCGATCATACATGTAAAGTGTCTCTTACTCATTTTCTTTGTAATTCATTTATTTGATTATAATTTTTTTCTTCTTCATATTTATGTGAATATAACAATTACCAATATTTTTATCAATATTTTAAACAGATGAGCTCATGTATCGTATATAATCGTATAGATTTGGTAACATCCTTATATGTGGTCGAGGAAATTAGATTTGTATTCAGTTATATACCATCGTCGATAAAATTAAAGTAGATTTGTATGTCGTCCAATGAAGATATATTAGAGAATATTAGGAAGGTGCTTCGTAGTTACAATTCTATCATGAATGGAAAATTGGAAATTGTAATCATATATATTTTATCCGCTTTCAGGTTGCAATGCGATGTCTTTGATGATAATTGCTTTGGGAACTCTGTGGTTCCAAGTCGGCCAAATTCGAAAATATCTAGCTCCTTCGTACGTAATGTCCTCATATCCACCCGTATATCTTCATAACTACTAAAACTTAAATTTATTATTTCTTCATGTACTTGAGACTATTAAGACGTTAATTTGTTATTTTTTTTTATGTAATTATGATTCTTGTTTACTGTTTAGCATATATATATATATATATATATATATATATAAGGAGAAGGCCAAAATGGTTAAATTTCTCATATCCCCAAAACACCCTTGCAAAAAAAAAATTATTCAAAAATTAATGATTTAACAAGTGAGGTTAAAATTGTAAAAATAAGTTAAATTTCTCATAATCCCCAAAATACCTTTGCTTAACAAATTTATTCAAAAATGGATAATTTCATAAGTGGGGTTAATATAGTAAAAATAAAAATATATTAATTAAAGAGTAAAATATATATATAGCCAAAACTGAATTTTCGGTTAAATTTTCAAAAAATCCAAAAAATACCTTGGCTGAATAAAACATTAAAGAAAAGGAAATCTAATATATTAAGGGTAAAAGGGTCAAATGGATAATGGAATAAAAAAGATATAAATATTTAATTATTGTAACATTTTTTTAATTTTTAAAGCAATTAACATTATTTAGATCTCTGATTCTTTACTTTTGGTTACTATAAGTAAGAGTGGGCACCATTTGTATCGATGTATATATTATCCATAACCAAATATTTAAAATCTTAACGACTTGATATGATTTGAATTTTCAACCTACAGAAGTGCAACCATTTCATCTAAACCATTATCAAGGGTTTGGTTTGGATTGATTTGGGTGGTTTAGGCATTAAATTTTCGTGTAATTTGTTCACTAAAAAACTCCTCCAATTTTTTTTTTCAAAATACACTTACAAAAAAAAATTTCAAAAATTAATGATTTAATAAGTGAAGTTAAAATAGTAAAAATAAATTAAATTTCTCATAATCCTCAAACTTTTGTTACTTAACAAATTTATTCAAAAATGGATAATTTAATAAATGAGGATTAATATAGTAAAAATAAAAACATATTAATTAAAGAGTAATATATATATATATATATATATATCAAGCCAACATTTAATTTCTCGTTAAATTTTCAAAAATCGAAAAAAAACCTTGGTTGAAGAAAATATTAAAGAAAAGACAATCTAATATATAAAGGGTAAAAGGGTCAAATGGATAATGAAATAAAAAATATATAAATATTTAATTATTGTAAAAAAAATTAAAATTTTAAAGAAATTAACATTATCTAAATCTCTGATTCTTTGCTTTTGGTTAACATAAGTAAGGGTGGGCACAGTTACTATCGATGCATATATATATATATATATATATATATATATAATCCAAATCCAAATATTTAAAATCTTAATGATTCATACAGTTTGAATTTTCAAAAAATTGAACTGTCATGGTTTGGAATTGGTTTGGACAGTTTAGGCATTAAATGTTCATATAATTTGTTCACTAAAAAGACCCCTCCAATATATATATATATATATATATATTCAAAATTTCATTATTCATTATTCATATCAAGATTTCATTCATATATATCAACAAATTAAAATTTTCAACATTTTAAATGTTTAAATATGACGGATTATTTTTAAATATAATTTAAAATGTAACATAAAATGAATAAGGATTAAGTGACGTAGGGTATGTATGAACACTTATATTGACATATTATAGGATGACTAACAAATAATATAAATGAATAAGAACATTGATTGTTTGATTTGGAATTCAACTCTTTTCAAAATGAAAATTCAAAACAACCCGTTACTAAATGAACAAATTTGTTTTCAAGCCGTTTATTTTTATTAAGTCAAATTCAAACCTAAGTACTAATAATGGTTTGAACCAAATTGATTTTCAATTTCAATGGATTTATACTCACCCTTAATCATAAGGACATTTCTTTTGTTATATTTTCTTACACATACTCACATTCATTTTTTTTTTCTACTCACCAAAACAAATCAAACTTCATGAACATGAAACTACGAGCATCTATTTCCATTATTTTTTGTTTCATTTTTAAAAAAAAAAAAAAAAAAATTGTAAATTCAAATTGAAGTGCTTTTAAACCACGAATGTTTCAATTTATTATCGATTTTTGAAATCGAGCGTAGCATACCGAAATGCCTCTGATAAGTACATAGTGCCTATGATGAGGCTAGTATATAAAAAAAAGTGACTTTGGTTACATTTTTAAAATTCCAAAACTTGCCCTTCATTATGTAAAGTTTTAAAAGCATGTTATTTGTAAGGGTTACGATAGTAAAATTATAAGTACAATCTCATGTGAATAAAGGAAATCTTAAATAAATTAAAAATCAATATTTTACACTTTAAAACATGATTGGTTTATGTTCAAATATAATAAAGTAGGGAAAAATGGATAATGATTAAGTGTGGTAAGGTATGTAATGAACATTTACTGTTGAAGCGATAAATATTCCAACTGTCGATTACTCGTTGTCTAATCACCAAGTGACGCGTGTCCTTCTTTGTAACCTGTAAAACTAGGAGAATAGTGGATCTTCTGTTAGTACGGGCACCGGTGTGGTGTCGGCCTAAGGTTCTCCGAAGGTCAAGTTAGTAACTTTATTCGTAAAAGAAAACGGTAAATGGTAAGTTTGGCAGATTAATGGTGAATAGTCGATATTAGTTATCTTTATTTGGAAATGTGTACCCCATATGTAGGGGTAAGTGGGAGAGAGTCTGACGAGATTGCCTCGGTCACTGCAGAGAAGTGACATGTGGTCGACGGTCCTGAGAAAATGTCTCAGTAGAGTTAGTGTGGTCGGTCGCAGGAGAATGTGGGTCAGTGGCGGTATCCTGAACGACTGGTTCAATATGAGCAAAATGTTAGAGTATTGGTAAAAATGTGTTTGAAGAAAGTTCACTTGTACACAGGTTAAAGTAAAAGTAGAATTAAGTTCTTAATTGTTTATACTTGTTTTTTTTTTATTTTATGATTACAATCTTTCCAAAGCCCCCATGTAATTCTTTATTCTCTTATTCTTTAATTCTTTATTCTTTTATTTTTTTATTTTTTTATTCTTTAATTCTTTAATTCTTTAATTCATTTATTATTTATTCTTTAATTCATTAATTCATTTATTATTTTATTCTTTGATTATTCATTATTCTTTCTCATTAACATATTATTAATGTTCCCTAATTTTCTCGATTAAGAGCGATCCCTATTTATCAATATTACATCTACACAAAAAGGGTTTAAATTGTATAATACTCGAATTACGTGTTTAATTTAATGCGTAATTTAAATCTTATCAATGGGCTTCTTGCTTGGCTCGGCGGCCGCATGGACTTTTTCCTTCCCGCTGCTCGACTGTTCCTTTCGGTGCGCTCGACGCAGTCGGCCACCACCTTGTCGGCCCCATCTTTTCCAACGCGTGATCGGTGTTCGGCGAGTCCGACTTGTGCGACCCAGAGTTATTTAGCCACCTCGGTGTATCAGTCGTCGAGTGCTTGGCATCTCGACTCGGCGTGTGTACCTTTGGTTTTAACCTCTGCCATGTCGCTCTGGAGTTTTTCGATGATCTATAGAAAGTTTGGAAAGGGATCTCTTGGTGTCCTAGGCCATTGCCCAGGTGTGATCTCGTCGAGATCCTGTTTGCCTTGCATGTTTCCCGTCGGACGAGTGAGTGCTCGGCCTAGCTTCGGTCGAGTGTTCGCTCAGTCTAGTTGAGCGTGGGTAAACTTAGTCATTTTCCTACAGACGACGTCAAACTGTTTAAGCGATAAATGTTCCAACTATCGATTACTCGTTGTGTCAGGACCCACCCCGGTTTCACCCCGAAACCCGAGGTAAATCCCGCTCCCGTCTAACTCCTCGACACAAACTCAAGTAAAACTCACTCAAATCCAGTCAAACGCAGGAGTAGTTAGACACAACGTCCCGAAGGTAGCATTTACAGAACATAGTACGAACATACAAAGAAAATAAAACCGATAACTACACGCACACGGAAGCCTTTACTCTACTCTGGGAACTCTCACGTCACTTCTATGCCTCGGACACTGCCTCGACGTCAAGACCCCGCGCTCGCTCCACAACCTGGAGGGCAATTAAAACAAAAAATGTGAGTGGACCAAAAGTACAAAAGTTCAAAAACCATTTTATAAGAAAACCGAGTTTAACCCCCCGTTTTGAAACCACATGCATAACCAACAGTTATGGACACAGTTATAAAATAATCGTTATAAAACATCATAAGAAAAAGAAACACTACAAAATATCATAAAAACCATAACATGAGTATCAGAAACCGTATCAAAAACCATAAACACCAAAGCATCATTTTCCCGATCAAACCTGCTGGACCTATCCGAGTCTTTAAACTCCCGAGTCTTTAAACTCAATCCAGGCCTTAATCATATCCGAGTCTTTAAACTCCCGAGTCTTTAAACTCAAGGCCTACGGGGGAAATCAGTATATATCCGAGTCTTTAAACTCCCGAGTCTTTAAACTCAATCCGGGTCTTTAAACCCAATCCGGCCGGTCCCCCGTCACATATATCCGGGTCTTTAAACCCAATATCCAGATCCAGCAAATCCAATCCCAAATCATTTGAAAACCATGTACCAGTCCATATCCAAACCCGAATCCGAAATCACTGGTCCGAAACCCTTCCGGCATCCAGAACCGTCATTCCGAACCCAAATCCGGAATCCACTTTTCCACTTTAAAACCAACTTCCATTTCCGAAATCAGTTTCTAAACCCGAAAACCTTTATTATCGAACTCATGTTCCAAAATCCCTTTATAACCAATGAAAACCACTTATCAATTGAAATTCCAAAACCATTGCATCCATTTCAGAAACAAACCACTTCCTCGTAAAACGTGCTAAAAACCGAACATTCTTGAAAAACGTGCAATCATGTAAAATCAACCAAAACATATTCAATAAACATAGAATCATAATCAAAATCATAAAACAATTATAGAAAACAGTTATGCATTAAAGAAAGGGTCCACTCACAGTACTGAGCCCTACTCGCGTCCCGAACGTCCAGCCCGTTCCTCGGCTTCCTCGGGAAATCCCGATCCTGTCAAACACCGTCAAATTACGTCACTAATACGTCTACAAACACTCTTCTAAATTCCCTCAAAAATCCCCGAACCGAAGACTTAAAACCCCGGGACCCTACACAATCACCCTCGCAGAACTACACTCAAACGACTTCCGATTAACCCGAAACCAACTCCGTTGAACTCACAACAACTCCTAGACCAAAAACTATGTTGACCGTTTCTCCCAGAACCGCCGCACGCGCCTCCACGCGCCGCCCAAAGTGGCTGCGCGTGGCCCCACGCGCCAGCTACTGTACCGTCTTCAACCCGTGCTGAACCGGGTTCAGTACAGTGGTCTGCACTCAGACCGGCGTACCTGGTTCTTCCTCCTCCGTCCACCAAAACGGTTCCTTTCTTCACCAACAGCATCGTCCAACCTTACTCTAAGCATTCCCATCCTCCAATCACCTCGACATAGCCTCCTACCCGTCGTCTCAAACTCGAACTCAAACCTCCCCAAAACTCTGTTTCACGATCCGGCCACCCAGGTAACCTCCCTTCACGGTGGCAAGACCAGACGGTTCCTAGAACCTCAAGGAACCTAACCCGACTCTCCTAGACCTTCGACTCAGACTCTAGGATCACGACTCTTGGTTTGAACCAAAACGGGAAAACAGGGCACACAGAGTCCCTCCGTCGTGCCAACCTCCACCGTGCACCTCCCGTCACGGCAGCTCAACCAAATGACGCCCTGGACTCAACTAAACTCCCTAAACTCCCCTAGACTCTTCGATTCAACCTCTCAGGCCACAACTTCCGATTTGAAATTCACGGCCAAAACAGAACATAAACACGGGGCAATAGAAATTACCTGCAACCCGTCGCCGTCGTGAGCTCTGCTGGTAGTGGCTGACTCCTCGCAACCCGCACGACACCACCACGGTCCCAATTGCCCCGTACACGGCCGCCACCGCCACAATCCTCACAACCTCCCTGCTTTTACCCCTGGTTTTCCCCGCAGCTCTTGACACCTTCACACACAACCACCACACCGTCAACCTCTCTCACTGCTTCCCTCTCACTCTCTGATCACCCTCACACACTCACACTTCATCAACACTCACACCACCGCCCTCAATTTCCTTCACGATCTCCCTCTGTTTTCTGAACCAGCATCACCCACAACACGGGTGCACCCCAATTATTTGGGCCGTGCACACACTCGAACTCACCAGAAGCCACTCCACCTTTAGCACGTGTCACCAATCCTCCTCACTCTCTCACCAAATGGCTCCATCCCAGCCGTCCCTTTCCTTCTTTCTGCACAAATCCCCATAAACCCAAAAAGACTAAAATACCCTTCTGTTTAACACATTTTTACGGTTTTACCGAAACTTCCTAGACCCGTAACTTTCACCTCGTAAGTCCGATGAACACGTGCCGCCTGTCATCGAACTCAGGACGACAAGAACTATCTAACCATCCTAGGTCAACCTACCAAAACTCGATTATACAAAAAGTCAACTATTCCCCCTACTTTTCCCCAAATTACAGTTATGCCCTCGACCTTCCGAACATCACAACTTCCTCCTCGGATGTCGGAATCGGGCGTGCCACCTACCTAAGGATTCGTAACGTCCTCAACTATGTCCTGGTCACTGGTCAACTCCCATTTGACCACCCGAAATAAAAGTCAACATTTCTGCCCGACCCAGGGGCAAAATCGTCATTCTAAGTTCCCGGACCCCTCGGGACCACCTAACCCGTGATTAACCTTACTAATCACACCTTAATCACTCTACTAATCCCAATTCTCGGAACGGGTTGTTACACGTTGTCCGATCACCAAGTGACGCATGTCCTTCCTCGTAACCTGTCAAACTAAGAGAATAATGGATTTTTCGTTAGTACAGACATCAGTGTGGTGCCAGCCTAAAATTTTCCAACGGTCAAGTTAGTAATTTTGTTCGTAAGAGGAAACGGTAAATGGTAAGTTTGGCAGAGTAATGATGAATAGTAGATATTAGTTACCTTTATTGGGAAATGTATACCCCTTATGTATGAGTAAGTAGGATGTTTGATTTCCATAGTTTCGATGTAGGACAAATGCTGCTCAATTTGAGTGCTGACACGTGTTACGTAGATCGAGAGTGGATAGACGTCCACGTGTCATCCCGTATCGGGCTCGGTGTTGGGGCTATGTAAGTACTGTGGGCTTGGGCCTTGTTCGGTGCTTAGGCTTTAGGTATACAACCCTATGAGTCTGTTCAGATATGATGTCTTTACATTAACATATTATAGGGTAAAAATATTAACTAACAAAAAATATAAATAAATAAGAATTTTAACAATTCGGTTTGAATTACAATAGTTTTCAATGAACCAAAAAAAGTCTTTTGTTGAAAAAAAATATTAAAGAAAAGATAATCTAAGCGTAAAATATTAAAATGGATAATTAAAAAAATAAGATATAAAAATTTAATTGAGATATTTTTGCATTTTAATTATTTAAGAGCTTTCTTAGAGTTTTAAAATTTAAAGCAATCAACACGAAGCATAAATTTACTCCGACATATAGTATCAGAGCCCAACGTTTTGAAGAATTCAATTTCACAGATAATAATTTAAGAAAATTGAGGTTATAAAGACATTACAGTACGAATTCATGTCTTGTCATTTTTAAACTTATTTGTCTGATTG
This sequence comes from Prinsepia uniflora, assembly GCA_032719365.1. Classification (NCBI taxonomy): domain Eukaryota; kingdom Viridiplantae; phylum Streptophyta; class Magnoliopsida; order Rosales; family Rosaceae; genus Prinsepia; species Prinsepia uniflora. The sequence goes on from CM064876.1 coordinate 24,933,603, forward strand.
ATGCGATGATTTTTTCTTTTCTTCTTCAACTGTTAATGCCTTCGAGTGTTTGACCCTTTTATTTATTTTTATTTTTTTGTCTTAAAAACCTTGAAGTTGAAATTGTCCAGATTCTTATCTAAATCTTACTTGAATTTGATTGGATAAAAATTAAACGGTTTAAAAATTCAAACTGTTTTCCTTGCAATAGTTGGATTTGAATTTTTACTTTGAAAATTAGGTTTTGTAGTAGTTTTTTTAGTGAACACATTTTACAACAAAATTATGCCAAATTTGTCCAACCAAATTGTAATAACAATTTAGATTGGAACAATTTTAATTATATTTTTTGAAAATTTAAATTGGGTCGAACTCGGTAGATTTTGACAATTTGAATTTGAATTTAGATGATATCCAAATCAATCCAAATCGTGTTTGCCCTTATTTGTCATTAGAGGATTTTTATACATACCAGGTAATTAAAAAGTAGAATTGATAATATTCTCATGTGTGGTCGCGAAAATTTAGACGTATATACCGTGGTCAATAAATTCTCATGATGTTGAATGATGACTAGAGAATATTAGGAAGGTGCTTCTCAATTGCAATACTATTATATGCGATTATATGCGCGTAAATCATACTCATATATTTTTCATAGGCTCCCTGGTTACCATAACCTTGATGATAATGACTTTGGCAACTTTGTGGTTCTAAGTCTAGGAAATCCTATTATGATTATCATTATTATTGATTAATTAAAATTAAAATTTTGATAACAGTAAAAACAACTAATAAATAATAATAAAGCGAATCCAATCCAATAATACAATGAAAATGAAATAATAAAGACGAGACATACATCTTTATCAAGAAAAACAAAGACATATATTAAAGAGATATCTATTAATTAGTCGTTGATAATATTAATAGGACGATCCGAAAATTCGAAAAAGGAAAAATTGGAAAAGTTGGATGTAAAATGACAATTTTACCCTTGGTTATGGGGCCGAAAGTTGACTTTTTGTTTGGGATGTCTTTTGGACTTTTGGCCTTGACCGTTGGATAGGTCCCGAGACGCTGAATCCGTAGACAGGCAGCATGCGTTAATCGGAGGTTGGATGTGAAAGTTACGGGTCTGTGAAGGCTAGGGGCATGTTGGTAATTAGCCAGGGAAGGGCAAAATGGTAATTTAGGGCAGCATGGTAAATTGGGCGGTTAATTGGCTGATTCAACCGTGTGGGTGAGTCAAGTAGGTATTTAAGTGACATCTGTCACTTGCTAATTGAGATTGGTGGCAATTGTTGCCGTTTAAAATCAAAATATGGCTAAGGGATAAAAGCAGAACTATATTTATGGTTGATCATCAGACAATAGGGAGAAACAAATTAAATTAACCCCAGGGACAGAGAGATTGAATGGGATACCCAGAGAGAAAAAGAAGGGGAATTGAATGGTGAGTGATGAACTTCGTACCTAGTTGAACTCAGACTCAAAAACCCGAACACCCTTGATGAACCTTAAGGTCGAATTTGAAATTGTGGACACCCATGAGTGAAATTGACCTTGGATTAAGGTTATTGAGCTCAAACCGAGTCGAACCCAATTAAACTTGAAGGAAATTGGGGTCGTTTTGGGCTAGAACAGAAAGGGTGAGGATTGTGGACTTTCGAGATTGTGTTGGAGTAATTAGAGGGGTTGAAGGCTGAAATTGGCCATGGAAATATGTTTAGTAGGATCTCACGAAGCTTCATGATGCACCAATTGAAAGAAAACAATTGATTTTGAACAAAATTGGAGGATGAATAGTGCTCGGGTAGTCGTCGAAAAGTCGAGATCGAATGGAAGAATTGAGGTAAGGTTCCATGCAATTGAGTTTACAGATCTCTAATTAAGCCTATTTCGATGCAAATGGACGTTTGAATTGTTGAAAAGGAAGTCGAATTGCTAGGTTTCCAACCGAGTCTGCTCGCGTGTTGTAGGATCCGTTTAACAGACACACGGGCGAAGGTGGTGACACTGTAGCATCACTGTGCACAGCGAGTGAGGGCCTGTGGGCACGATTCCCGAGGTGAGGTCAACATGATTTTTATTCAATTAAATGTAACGAACATTTTGGCGTTGGTTTCGAGTTAATCGGACACCGTTTCGATATTGTTTCGAGGGTCCGAAGGTTTATGTCACTTTTTTAATTCGTAATTAATTCCCCGAAAATTATGGGAAATTAATATGATGTTAATTAAGCCATTAGTGACCCTGAATAATGATTTTGGGCAGGACTTGGGATTCCTGGAAAGTGTCGGAAATTACAGAAACGTGTGCAGCTCGGAAAGCGAGCGGTTTGGACAGTGTGTGAGTGGACGTTTGTTTTATAAATTTATATGCATGCATAGTTAAATGTTTTACATGATTTATAACATGATTTGATTTGAAATGATTGCTTGATGATTGATACGATTATTTACCGGATTTAATGATTATTTTAATCAGTGTTTTGGGCACGTTTTACGAGGAACGTATAATTGATGATTTTGGACTAGGCTCAGGATTTTTAAAGGATGTTTAGACTTGGATTGTGAGTTAAAGATGATTTTATGGAATTGAATGATTTTCAGATATGATTTTACGGATTTACGTGCATTGAATTATTTAATAATTTTACGGATTTACTGGAAATGAGATTTAGGCTTGAGACCCCGTGATAAATGGTTTTGATGTGATTTTAAATGATGATTTTGAGATAAAGATTTTGATTTTGTATTTATGTTCAGTGCCTCCAGATGTGTAATTCCTGGTGTAACAACCCGTCCCGAGAGCCGGGATTAGTAGACGGATTAAGGTGGGGTTAGCAAGGCTAATCGGTGGTTAGGTGGTTCTGAAAGGTCATGAGCCTAGAATGACGATTTTGCCCCTGGTTCGGGCAAAAACGTTGACTTATAGTTCGGGTGGTCCGATGAACTTTGACCGGTGACCAGGACGTAGTTTAGGACGTCACGAATCCATAGGCAGGTGGCACGCCTGATTCCGACATCCGAGGAGGAAGTTGTGATGTTCGGAAGGTTGAGGGCATAATCGTAATTTGAGTAAATTAGGGGGAATAGTTGACTTTTTGTAGAATCGAGTTTTGGTACGTTGACCTAGGATGGTTAGATAGTTCTTGTCGTCCTGAGTTCGATGACAGGCGGCACGTATGCATCGGACTTACGAAGCGAGAGATATGGGTCTAGGAAGTTGTGGCAAAACCGTAAAAATGAGTTAAATTGGAGGGTATTTTGGTCTTTGTGGCACATTGGGATTTGTGCACAGAGAAAGGAAACGGACGGCTAAGATTGGGCCAGGTGGGAGTGTGTGGAGTGGATTGTGACATGTGGCACAGGCCTAGAGGCTTCTGGTGCAATCCTGTGCATTCACGGCCCAATTATTTGGGGTGCACCCGTGCCATATTTGTGTTGGTTCTTCGACACAGACAGAAACAGAGGGTGAGTGAATTGGAGGACGGTGATCGATTCTGTGCAAGAGGGAGTGAAGAGCGGTTTGTGAGAGTGACAGAGGGAAGAGTTTGAGCAGGTGGTCGTGTTTTGGTGGAGGAATCGTGCACGGCGGCACGGTGGTGGTGCGGCAAAGTTTTGGGGAAACAGGGAGACCGTGAGAGAGTTGGTGGTGGCTACGACGTGTGGTGGCTCAAACCAAGGCAGGGGGAGCTGTAGGAGGTTGCAGGGGATCCAACGAGCACCGTGGCACGCGGCGGTGCGCACGGCGGAGACGCAATCGAAAGGTGAGATCTCTTGCTCTGTTTTTCCCGTGATTTTCAATTTGAAAGTCGTGAGGTTGGGCTTAGAGTCGAGAGGAATGGAGGTCAGGGTGAGGTTTAGGAGGGTCCTAGGCGTCGACTAGGATAGTCGCCGTGACGGGGGTGTACACGGCGGAGCTCAGACGACGGCAGGCACTCTGGTGCTCTGTTTTGCCGTGATGTTCGAACCCAAAGTCGTCGAGCTTGGGGCTGAGTCGAAGGTCTAGGAGGGTTGGTTTAGGTTCAGTGAGGTCCAGGGAAGAGGTTGGTGAAGCCACCGTGACGGGAGGTGATCAGAATGGCTGAATCGTGGAACAGGGGGAGTTTGGCCGTCTGGTTTCGAGTTCAGTCGACGGGCTAGGGACAGTGTCGAGGTGAACGGAGTTGGGGAATCAGTAGGGTTGGTCTGGACGATGCTGTTGGTGAAGAAAGGAGCCGTTTTGGTGGACGGAAGAAGGAGAACCGTGCACGCCGGTCTGAGTTGCAGCCCACTGTGCCGAACCGGGTTCGTCTGAGGAAGACGGTGCACTGTAGCAGGCGCGTGAGGGCCACGCGCAGCCACTTTGGGCGGCGCGTGGGGGCGCGTGCGGCGGCGATGGAGAAAACGGTCAACATGGTTTTTGGTCTAGAAGTTATGGTGGGTTCAATGGAAGTGGTTTCGGGTTGTGCAGACGTCGTTTGAGTTTAGTTCCGCGAGGGTGAAGGTTTAGGGTCCCGGGTTATTACGTTTAGGATTCGGGGAATTTTGAGGAAATTTAGGTGAACTTTCGTGAACATGTTAGTGACGTAATTTGATGGTTGTGAACAGGATCGGGATTTCCCGAGGAAGCCGAGGAACGTGCTGGACGTTCAGGACGCGAGTAGGGCTCAGTATTGTGAGTGGACCTTTTTCTTTAAACTCGAGCATGCATAACTGTTTTCTATAATTGTTTTATGATTTTGATTATGATTCTATGTTTATTGAATATGTTTGGTTGGTTTTACATTATTGCACGTTTTTCGAGAAATACGGTATTTGGCACGTTTTACGAGAATGTCGATTTCTGAGTAGAATGCCAGGGTTTTGGGATTTTTAAAGGATAACTAGTTTGATTGCTTACAAAGGGATTTTGAAACATGATTTGGTAACTAAATGAATTGGATTTTAAATTTGGAAAGTGGATTCCGGATTTGGGTTCGGAATGACGGTTCTGGATGCCGGAAGGGCATCGGACCAGTGGTTTCGGATTCGGGTTTGGATGTGGGTTGGTAAATGGTTTTCAAATGATTTTGGGATTGGATTTGCTGGATCTGGATATTGGGTTTAAAGACCCGGATATATGTGACGGGGGACCGGCCGGATTAGGTTTAAAGACCCGGATTGAGTTTAAAGACTCGGGAGTTTAAAGAGGGACAATGACAGTGGCTGAGTATGAACGGAAGTTCCAGATGTTGTCCCGGTTTGCTCCTGCTTTTGTGGCCACTGAAGCCGAGAAGTGCCGTAGGTTTGAGTTGGGCCTGCGAGGCGAGATTCGAGCCATAGTGACGGCTGGATCTTTTGCTACCCTCCGAGACTTGTCGGATGCTGCGCTGAGGGTGGAGGCTAGTTTGCCGGTGCGCCACCGGGAACCATCTATTCCTGGAGTTTCGAGCCAGCGGACACCGAAAAGGGGTAACTTCGGTGGAGCGTCGTCGTCGGGCGATGATCGTTTTGGTAGGCCTGGGAGTTTCCAGAGTTCAGGATTTTGGGGTTATCGAGCACAGCCGACTCCGCAGGCTAGCGCGACGTCTGTAGCGTCCACAGGGAGACCGAGCAGTGGACCAGGTTGGAATGTGTGTTTCTATTGTGGGGAACTAGCTGTGGAATTTCGGGGACGAAATTCTTTTTAGGGGGGTAGATTGTAACAACCCGTCCCCAGAGCCGGGATTAGTAGACGGATTAAGGTGGGGTTAGCGAGGCTAATCGGTGGTTAGGTGGTTCCGAAAGGTCATGAGCCTAGAATGACGATTTTGCCCCTAGTTCGGGCAAAAACGTTGACTTTTAGTTCGGGTGGTCCGATGAACTTTGACCGGTGACCAGGACGTAGTTTAGGACGTCACGAATCCATAGGCAGGTGGCACGCCTGATTCCGACATCCGAGGAGGAAGTTGTGATGTTCGGAAGGTTGAGGGCATAATCGTAATTTGAGTAAATTAGGGGGAATAGTTGACTTTTTGTAGAATCGAGTTTTGGTACGTTGACCTAGGATGGTTAGATAGTTCTTGTCGTCTTGAGTTCGATGACAGGCGGCACGTATGCATCGGACTTACGAAGCGAGAGATATGGGTCTAGGAAGTTGTGGCAAAACCGTAAAAATGAGTTAAATTGGAGGGTATTTTGGTCTTTGTGGCACATTGGGATTTGTGCACAGAGAAAGGAAACGGACGGCTGAGATTGGGCCAGGTGGGAGTGTGTGGAGTAGAATGTGACATGTGGCACAGGCCTAGAGGCTTCTGGTGCAATCCTGTGCATTCAAGGCCCAATTATTTGGGGTGCACCCGTGCCATATTTGTGTTGGTTCTTCGACACATACAGAAACAGAGGGTGAGTGAATTAGAGGACGGTGATCGATTCTGTGCAAGAGGGAGTGAAGAGCGGTTTGTGAGAGTGACAGAGGGAAGAGTTTGAGCAGGTGGTCGTGTTTTGGTGGAGGAATCGTGCACGGCGGCACGGTGGTGGTGCGGCAAAGTTTTGGGGAAACAGGGAGACCGTGAGAGAGTTGGTGGTGGCTACGACGTGTGGTGGCTCAAACCAAGGCAGAGTGCGGGGTCTTGACGTCAAGGCAGAGTCCGAGGCATAGAAGTGACGTGAGGGATCCCGGAATAGTTTAAAGTCTTCCGTGTGCGTGTACTTTCTTGATTTTTATTTTTCTTGTGTTTTCGTACTATGCTCTGTAAACGATAACTTTGGGATATTTTGTTTAATTACTCCTGCGTCTGACTGGGTTTGAGTGAGTTTTACTTGGGTGTTGTGTCGGGGAGTCAGACGGGAGCGGGATTTACCTCGGGTTTCGCGGTGAAACCGGGTTGGGTCCTGACACCTGGGTAGACTTTGGATGTGTAATTCCTGAAGTGACTCCGGATGTGTAATTCCCGGAGGGACCGGATGTGTAATTCCCAATGAGGCTGGATGTGTAATTCCCAGCAGGGCTGGATGTGTAATTCCCAGCAGGATGATGACTATAGATGTGTAATTCCCAAAGGACCCTCGGATGTGTAATTCCCGAGTTATGTGCTTTATTTTATGATAAAATGGTTTTATGAAATGATTCATATGTTTGGCTTGAGAGCCAGGATTTGATACTTTTCATATGATTTGGCTTGGAAGTTGGTGATTCATGTGTTTGATCCTATGCATCCATGGTTTGATAAACTGGAGGGTAAATGATGTATTTTGAAATGTGTTTTAAATGATATTATTTTTGTCCACTCACACCTTTTCTATTTTGATGACCCTCCAAGCCGTGGCACGACGTTCGGGGCTGATCGAGAGGCGGAGGCATGAGCGGAAATCAGTGCAGTTATCCCTTGTCTGACTGGTGCAAAAGGTTAGTTTCGGGACTTCAGTTGACTTGTTAAACGGGAGCAGGATCGGGCTCGGTTATCAAAGTACAGTTGGGACGGGTCCTGTCAATTCAAAACTCCTTTAATCGTATTTTAGAAACTTTATAATCTCTAATCATTATAATAATTACTCAAAAACCTTTAAAACATTTAATCCATGTTTAGTAACTTGTATCCCTTCTATTTTGTGAAAATATTACTCCCATCTATAATTTTTTTTTTTCACTTGTTTATTTCAAGGAATAATGTAAGGACAATCCAATTTAAAATAAAATAATTAAAAACAATAATTCTTCAAAAATATTCTTAAACTTTAAATTTGAAAATTTTTTATTATCCAAAGTTAAAAAATTAATTAATCACTTATGGTTTAGAATTTATGCCAAAATTCAAGAGTCTAACTCTAAATCTGAAGTCATAAGCACCACTAACACTCCTATCTGAACACCCCCCACTATCCCCCTCCATTCCCGTAAAACTATATATACCCTACCATTAAATTCTAAATAACATGTCGGTTTAATTAAAAAAAATTAATTATAATATATAAATTTATTTATAAAAATTTATTAAGCTTAATTATACAATAAAGGGTCAAAATTATAATGGTACATTATATAAGAAAATAACAAATATGGATGACTAATAAAATAGTAGAAGAATCTTATAGTAAATAATTGTTGTATTCTAACTTTTAAATAAAGTATAATCATATTACGGATTAATTTGTAATTTACCCTGCATCAAAGAGATTGGGTTCACACTGCTTGGCGCTCGATGTGGTCATCATCAGTGAGTGTAGGGTGGAGGTTGGGAAACAAAACCAATTCAAAGAAATCCAAGTCATTTTTATAAAAAAAAATAAAAAATTTCTCCCTCTGCATTTTTTAATTTTCAAAAATATTAAATGGTCTTTATTACATAAAATACACCACTGAAAGAGAGTAAGAGATTGTTAAGTGGGTTTAGTTTAGTTGGTTCTTAAATTGGTTTGTAGACAATTGGTCTCAAATTTGAACCCCAATGACATATTGTATAGAAAATTTCCAAAAATTCCCCTCCCATGTAATAATAATAAAAAAAAGAGTAAGAGACTTTCGTCAATTTAGTTTATACATATAAATAACTACATGATCATTAAATAAATTGATTTTTGAAATAATTATAAATTAGTCCAGTTTTAAGGTATAGCATATAAAATCATCCACTCGGCATATAAAATGGTCCATTTACTGTTTTATTAAAATTTTTACTTTTTTTATATTATATTATTTTAAAAAAATATTCTAATACCATTTATACATTTTTTAGACGCGGATAAGGAACTTTTAAATTTAAATATTGATTAATTTATTTAACTTTTTAAATTTTTTGATAATATAATTTGTTTTACAAAATTTCATATGTGCAGTTTTTTTGGAATGCATTATTAGTTAATTAATCATTTTTTCCCACGAAAATCTCAGATTCTATTCGACATTGTTATAGAATTTCAGATTTACATGTATTATCTATCTTTTTTTTTAATTTTTTTTTCTTTCTAGGTAATTTAACATTATGCATATTTCTTGCTATTCTATTATTTTTGAGCGAGGTTCCTTATTTACAATCTAGCTATATCATAAAAAGTTTTTGAGGTTTAAATTTTAATGGATAAACTACATAAAAGTACCAAAACTATAAGTCCGATTTCAAAAAATACCCCAACTATAAAAAGTTTCAATTAAGTACCCAACATCTACTCATGATTTCAAAATAGTGATTCCGTCACATTTTCTGACACGACCTACCCCCAATCCCCCGGGATTAAGGGATAAGTCATGCTCCCGTCTAACTTACGTGCGACATGAAGACTAAACCGACGCCCAACCTCCATGTAACACGTAAGCCGGACAAGGGATTCCCAAACGAACCGTCCAAAAACTTCCGGGCTTCCTAGAATGCGCATAACCTACTGTGGATCGCGTGTGATGTCTCCGTCTCTCTCTCATAACAGCCTGCGCCGTATCAAACCTGGAGGGTATAAAAAACATAAAAGACTGTGAGTGGACAAAAATAAATAATACGTTTTGAAAACAGGTTATAGAAAAGTACATTTATACCCTCCACGCAAAAACCAATGCATGCATATGAAAACCTTGTCATATAAAACATTTATGCATGCATCATAAGTTTGAAGCAAAGTCCACTCACAGACCATTCGCATCGCCGCCTCGATACGCGTGCACTTACGCCTTCCCAGCTGATCCACTATCATCGGCTTTTCCGAACCTATCCAAATCCCATAATAAGATCACTAACTACTTCACAATGTTTATACTAAATCCCCGTAATTTTCCCGAATTTTTAACTATTTTTTAAACGAGCCTTAAAATCTTTAGACATCCCGAAACATATCGAGACGATGTCCGATCGACTCGAAACCAATCCCAAAATGTTCATTACATCGAATACTTTAAAATTCATATTGATAATTTCCCTAGACTAGGCCCCACGCGCCCTCATACGCCGCCCAAAGTGGCTGCGCGTGGGAGCCACGCTCCCAGCACAGTTGTCTTCAACCTCGCTTCGACCCGGTCCAGGCCGGTCTGGTCCAGTCTGAACCGGCGTGGCCGATTTTCTGCCATATTTAGCCTAATTTCAACTCTTTTTTATTCTATTAGTTTCGTCCCCTCATTTCTACCTGATTTTCAATTTGAAAACTAAGAAATAGGAACTAGAATGTACCTCCTCGATCATCCTTCAATCCTTCAATTTTGTCCCCTCTGTTCTCACGACTCCAGTCACCTCAGTCCTCCTTTTCAAGTCCAATAGTTTCCTAAAAACGTCCATAACCTCACTATATCAATCAATTTGAGTCTTAAGCATCAAAATGTAAAGTGCCTTTTTCGAATCCTTGACTTACCAGTCACGGGTTCCACGGCCACCAGGCATGACATGACCCACCCCCAATCCCCCAGGATTAAGGATTAAGTCCTGCTCCCGTCTAACTTACGCATGACAGGAAGGCTAAACCGACGTCTAACCTTCATGTGACACGTAAGTTGGATAAGGGATTCTCGATACGACCGTACAAAACATATCCGGGCTTCCTAGAGTGCGTAGAATCTAATGTGGATCGCGTGTGTGATGTCTTCGTCTCTCTCTCAATCAACAGCCAGCACCGCGACAACCTGGAGGGTATCGAAAACACAAAAAGACTGTGAGTTGACAAAAATAAACAATACTTTAGAAAACAGTTCAAAAGAAATTACAGGTTTACCCTCAATCTAAAAACCAATGCATGCATATCAAAACTATCAATGAAAACCATTTGGAAACCCGAATCAAATCCGTTAATCAAATCCAGGCCTCAGCCTCAAATCACAATTCAATCTCAAAGTACGGGAACTCAGTCCCAAAACTCATCAAATCCAAATCATCCGGCCCACCGCCCAAAACATTCTGAAAACCAATGAAAAACATCAAGTATGCGAGTTTGCTGGATCTCAAGTGCGCCCGAGTCTTTAAACTCAAAACCATGCGCAATAATCAGGTCTTCCCGGAATATCAACGAGTCTTTAAACTCAAAACACAATCACATGCCTCGGGGGGTATCACAATCACCGAGTCTTTAAACTCAAAACATATACCGAGTCTTTAAACTCAAAACATATATCGAGTCTTTAAACTCAAAACATATCAATCCAGGGCCTTCCCCCTGTCAATAAACCGAGTCTTTAAACTCAAAACCAGATCCAACGGTTTTTTCTTTTATTTTTCCGGGTCTTTAAACCCAAAACCATTTTTCAATCATCAGTGACAACCATAGAAAATCCTTATACGAATTCGCAACAATGATTCCGTAAGCTAACATCCGGAACCATCATCCCGAACCCAAATCCAGATTTCCTTTCCAAATCTCAAAACCAAATCCGAAATATCATTTCTGAAATCTAGTTCCAAAACCGTAATCTCATGAATAGGGCTCCAAGCCCGGTTCAAACCGGTTCGAACCAGCCCAGTTCGACCGAACCGGTGCAGGCGGTTTTCAGCCATTCCCAACACGATTTCAATCTATGTTTCACCCATAGTTTCGTCCCATCCTCTAGGTTCTATCTATAATCTTAAAATAGAAAAACTAGGTCCAGAGCTTTACCTCCCCAATCAAGAATAGACCGGCCATCTTCGAGCTTCAATTCCGGTCGCCCTAGACCACCTCAGGTCTCAGTTTGACATCCAAATGTCTCACCTGATCTTCTAGAACAACAACCCCTCAGCAAGATCAAGCTACAATTGCTACAACAAAAATTACCATTTTGCCCTTCGTAATTCCTGACCCGTAACTCTATTTCCCGAACTCCAAATGACGCATGCCGCCTGTCATTGGAATCAGGGATTTGAGACCTATCTAACGGTTCTCGAATTACGTGAAAAGTCAACGTCATTTGAAAAGTCAACAAAATGCCCCTACTCAACAAAATTACCAAAGTACCCTCAACATTCCGAACATCAGAACTTTCTCCTCGGATGTCGGAATCGGTCGTGCCACCTGTCTATGAACTCATGACGTCCCGAACTACGTCATGGTCATCGATCAAAGGCCTTTTGACCATCCGATCGAAAAGTCAACCTTTTGCCCAATTCCAAGGGCAAAATTGTCTTTTTGTACCGTCCGGCCGTAATTACCCAACTAATCACTGATTAACTTCACTAATTCGTCATTAACCACTAATTAAATCTCGATTTCCGGGATGGGTCATTACAAGCCATGGAAGGCTTCGATACTAGGCTCTCTCATCTCCATTCAACCTTAGAAACCTCATTCTATGCACCAAATCAATCAATAACTAAGAAATTATCATATGCCATTTGAATCTCAACAAAGGTGCTCACGGGTCGTACCTTCTTTTCTACCACCACCGTGCATGGCGGTCTTCTACAGTATCACCACCACATTCCTCATCGTCTATCCTCCCGTTCTTGTTCACAACTCAGGGGCAAACGATCACCGTGGAGAGTGAGGGGATCAAGTGTTCCTCACGTGTCCTCTGTTTTTGTTTCTACACCGTGCACACACACATATGTTTTTAAACCCATTTGATGGCGGTGAGAAAGTTCTACCACCATCCAGGACAAGCCAGGTGTCCACAATCTTGTGGGCACAATTCCCAAGACAGCCACATGTCCCAATCTGCCTCAATTTGACCAAAATTCCCTTTATCACACAAATTACCATTTTGCCCCTCGTACGTTTAGACCAAGAACTAAACCGTCCCACGTCCAATGACAATGTGTCGCCTATCGTTGTACTCAGAGGATCGAGACCTACCTAACGGTCCTCGAATTACGTGAAAATAACTTGTCGTATAAAAATTCAACCATTTACCCCTTTAAAACCAAATTACCAAAATACCCTCAAAATTACGAACATCATAACTTTTTCCTCGAATGTCGGAATCGGACGTGTCACCTGTCTATGAACTCGTGACCTCCCGAACTACGTCACAATCATCGGTCAAAGTCCATTTGACCGTCCAAACCAAAAGTCAACCTTTTTGTCCATTTCAAGGGTTAAACCGTCATTTCGCATTGTCCGTCCGAAAGTACCCAATCAATCACTGATTAACTTCACTAATTCATTATTAACCACTAATATAATCCCGATTTCCGGGACGGGTCGTTACATTTTCCGTCTGAATGTCAGTTAAATGCAGACGTGCAATTTTTAGTCTAGTTAGCTTCTTAGGTGGTCAAAATTAGAAGGGCATTTAAGTCATTTCACTATTTTATCATCTTTTTCCCTATTTCCTATCTTCTTCTTCTTCTTTTTCTTTCCTTTTTCCTTTTTCCTTTTCACCAGATCTCCATCTCTAACATCATAAAAAAAAAATTAAATTCAGCAAGCTTTCTCTCTTTCTCTCTTTCTTTTTCTCTTTCTCTCTCTCTCTCTCTCTCTCTCTCTCTCTCTCTCTCTCTCTTTCTCTCTCTCTCTCTCTCTCTCAACATTCACCCCAGCAAGCTCAAAACACAAACAACAACCATTCATCTTTCATTTTCTGTAACATGCATACAAATATAGGATCCAATTTTATAAAAGCATACAATGCATTTTTACCACCAAAGATTCTATCCATTCATAATCGAAATAACAAACATATACAAATTGGATTTACAAAAGAAGAATAAAAAAACTCTGTAAAGTCAGTTGAAAAAAACCAATATCCATAAACAAAACCTATATCCAAAAATAAAATTGACTGATTTCTTCGCTTTTGATTTTTGAGTGAAGAAAGGGAAAGTAGAGAAGAGTTGGGTTGGGGGATCACTGAGGGGAGATTGACGGGGTCAGAGAAGCTGGGGATCTTGGAGAAAGAGAAGAGAGCCACTAGCGCTATTGAGCATATGGCGCACGTTAGCACCCTCCTCATTTTCTCCAGCTCTTTGTCTGCATCTGGGTATATGAAGTTCAGCCATTCAAACAGAGGTATCAAGCAAAAGTCCAATTGAAGAGAATTTAAGTCAAGACGGCGTCTTTGGGTTATGGGTAGGTTTGCTAGCTTCAGGAATGGGAAAAGTTGTTCTCACCTGAACTCCACTCGAACTTTTCTATTTGGGATTGTATTTTTTGGTTGTGCTTTCTAGACTTTTGGAATTTTGGTGCGTTCATTTAGCGATGGCAAGTGGCAAGTGGCATAAAGATTATTATCCGAGAAGCTTCGGTGCTCGAGCCAGACTCCAATGTCGAATGCTCCAACGATGAAGTTGGAGTCGTGGTCGTACTTGGACCAGAGGTTGTGCTGGTTCCTGTGGTCCAGAAATTGGGGGAGCGAATGCCGTGGAGAATCCGGCGACGGTCTTCGAGGATAGCGAGGAAAAAAGGTGATTAGGGATGGAGGAGACTTGTTGATGGGTGAGAGAGGCAGAGAAGTTGCGGAAAACTATGCCATATACGTGGAGGATCTGAGGCGAGTTGACTCAGAAGTGTGCTAGTGATAATGGGTGGGGAAACGAAAGGCTTAGAGTTCTTGTCGACTCAGAAGATGAAGGTCTTGGGTGTTTGGTCAGCAGACTAGGAGGTGATTTGAGCTGGAAATTTTAGAAATGTGAAGAGGGTGAGGAGAAAGAGGAGGGAATTGGAGGCCATTGGAGAGGAGCGAAGCTTATAGTGAATTTTTGGGATCGATAGGTGATTAGTTAGATCTGTAGGTGAACTTGTTTTGTAATTAGTTAGATCTGGAGGCCATTGGAAAAACGAATTTTTTGGACGTGATTTTTTTACAGCATCCATCTGGACATAAAATGGGAAGAAATAACTCAGATTCAGAGAAACTCGGAAAATTTGAAGTTTTTCTTTATCTCTAATTCATAGGAACTCAAGAAGAAGGGTAAGATATTTCTCTTTTTATTGTTCTTTTAATTTCCTGGTGATGTAATTGGTTCAGATGATGAATTGGGAAAGGAAAAAAAAAAGAGATTGATGATTGATGAAGATGATGAATTGGGGAAGATGATAAAATAGTGATATGACTGAAATACCCTTCTAACTTTGGCCACCTTAGAAGCTGACTAGACTAAGAAATTGTCACGTCTGCATTTAACTGACATTCGAACGGAAAATGTGACAGAACCACTATTTTGGAATTGCGAGTATATATTGGGTACTTAATTGAAACTTTTTATAGTTGGGGTACTTTTTGAAATTGGGCCTATATGTTGAGAACGTTTTATAGTTGGGGTACTTTTTGAAATCTATCTAGTTACCCGCGCCCGTTCATATTGGGTGGGGGATAAGGAGTCGTTAACTTACCTCCATCGGTCGCATCGTAAATGGAGAGTGGGTGTCGCATGCGATAGAGTGAGAGGGCGTTTTTGAGCAGGGTACGTCTCCGGGTGCCCCGTTTAGTTTCTAGACCATTGCTCAAAAATTTGTTGGGTCTTCTCCGTCTATAACTTTATTCTAAGATTAGATGATCACATTAGAGAACACAAGTGGAGTAATCAAATACGGGCAGTGTTAATTTTTTACCTCTGGGTAAGTAATCCGTGTAGTGGAACCCCTTGCCCGTTCATATTGGGTGGGGGAGAGGTGGTCATCAACTTACCTCCAGCGGCGACGATTTAAGTGGAGAGTGGGTGTCGAAGGCGATACAGATGCGAGGGTAGTGAAGGATGGAGGGAAAATGAGGGTGATGGTTCAGGGAGCAAAGGGGGAACAAGATGTCGACTAAATCAAGAGATGGGAGCGGGAAAGCGACAAAGATAAATTAAGAGTTAAAAAAAAAATAGTAATCCTTGGTAGTCCCTAATTTCCTCTTAGATTAATGTTGTTCAGATTCAACTTAATGATCTTGCTCGATCCTCTTACTTTTGCTTTGTGTGATTTTTTATATTCTTCTTCTTAAACCCTCAATTGAATTGCTTGCTTTTGAGAACTAGGTAGCTGTAATTATCTCCATTTGAGTTGGGGTTTTGTAAATGCTAGAAGGAAATGGGGTTCTTTGCAATGGTTATTGAATTGAGCTTATGAACGTTTCCCTTTTGATTTTTCGATGTTTTAGCCTCACATTAGCTTTAGGAGCCTGTGAAGTTTTCTCTTTTTTCTGGAGTTACCTATGTTTGTAATTTAGTTCTAGTTTCCACCCTACATAATGGCAATCTAGAGGTTTAGGATTACATGTGTTTGTAAATTCTAGAAGAGAATTTTGAAAGCGACGGAAGGGAAGAGGGGTGGCAGTGAAAGCAAGCGCACCGGGGGGGGGGGGGGGGGGGGGGGGGGGGTTGAAGGTTGTGAACAATGACAAACAAAAGAAAGGAATCTAATAGATTTCGTATAACTATCGCAAGGTAAAAATCCTACTTTAACTCATCAATTGAATAAAAAACCCCTCGTATTGGACTTGCAGTGTTAAAACCCTACAATATTCATAAGAATTAAGCACAGGTGAAAACAAAAACAATCAAATTACCACAACACTAAAATACAACATTCAACAGAAGAAACCAAAAACAAAAAAACTACCTTCTCTGCAATAGAAAAAAAACCACAACAAATCAGAATAATAAAGAAACAAACGAAAATTCTCCTATATTAGGTACTTTATAATTATATGCTAACCTCAAAAAAAGAAACATATCGTTTGATTTCCACCAAATTCTTCATATTTGAGAGACGATAGATCAAATTCAATTTGAACAATCGGATAGCATAGAGGACCAAAGTTAAGGAGGGTTTGATAAACCCTAAAGTTAAGGATTTTGTTTGCTCATGTTATGCAAGTTATGTAATGGCATATATTTGTAATTTTTGAAAAGATATAGGACTAAAAGAATGCTGGATTTTGACAAACAATTAAAAAGTCAGAACTTTTTTAATTACTGTTACTATTACAACATTGGACTAATCTATAAGTTGGACTCTAAAAAGGACCTAATTAGAATTACCCCTTGATTTTTTATAGATGATATTCAAATAACTATTTAAGAAATACACATTTTGATTATGATATAGCTGTAAAAATTATTCAATAAATCGAAACAAAAGGGTGGTATAATGCAACACTTGAGGGCAGATCCATATAAGGACCAGAAGGGGTCCCAAGACCCTCCTATGATTTTTTTATTGTTTTCTATTTTTGGAAATGTATATGTAAATTATACTATTATTGTTAAAATTCTTAAACGTTATTTATTCCAATTCTCTATTATAAAAAGCCAATTTCAATTAATAAGATTGAACCTCTGAGTGCATCAACATTTGTTTTGCAATCTTTTCAACACTCAAAATAGACGATTATCACAATTACTTTTGAAAAATGGATAATATATATTCATAAAATTCTTTCAGCTATTGACATTGGAATTGACATTATAGTAATAATATTATATATTTCTGTCATATATTGTCTATATAAGTGTAACATTAATTTCTTAATGTATAATGAAATCAAAACACAAATTGTTTTTTTGGCCGAAAAAAAATTCTAAGTATTTATCTGTATAAAAAGCTACTCTAGACTTGAATTCCTTCCTACATCTGTGAAAGCACTGTTAAGTAGGATGCAAATCTTATATATATATATATATATATATATATATATATATATATATATATATATTTATCCTTTAGATATGATTATTTAAGCAGTTAATTCTATCTTCAAGTCTCCATTTTTCAAAAAATATGCGTTGATTTTATGTTAAAATTGGCCCACATGATCCAAGCCCACATTACATGAAGTCGATAACAGACTAAGAGTCCCTCTTACATCCTCTAACGATCAGTAAGATTCGAGCTAGACCTAAAAACAAGCCAAACTAATGATTAAACTACTAAACTATCTCTTGTGAATTGTGATTAATGTCGATTCTAAAATTGAAATTGATATTTCCAGTTCTATTACAAGTTTAACTCAATGACCAGCTGGCACATATCTCAAGCATCGTGTATGACACCGATCAAAATCTTGTGAAGGAAACTATGCAAGCCAATCTTAGGCCTTAAGGTATGTAAATGGATATTCAAAATCAAATAGCACTAAAGAAACTAAACTATGGTCCAACAAATTGAGCTATCGCAGGCCCTACATCTTAGGCCTTAAGGACTGTAAATGGACATCCAAAATCAAATAGCACTTAAGAAACTAAATTTTGGTCCAATGAATTGAGCTATAGCAGGCCTCCATCTTAACCCACAAACTATGAATAATCTTAAAAATTCACATGCGTGCTTGCATAAATTAAAATCTATTATTTAAAGGGGTGTATTCAATCGAGACTTTTATAGAGTTTAATATTATATATTGTAAAAAAAAATTAGTGATTATATATATAATTTTATTTTAATTTAATGAGAGAATTTGTAATAAAAAAATTATTATTTAATTATATTATTATTAAAAAAATATATTAAATTATATAACTCAATATAATTTTCTGCAAAACTCAATATGACTCTGCAAAACTCTGCTATGTAATTTTATATAACTCTGTTATTAACTATGCAAACTTATATGAAAATCTTTAAATTTGTAAAACTCAATTATTTCAAAATATTCTGCAATTATTTGTATAAATATGAATTCAATATATTTCAGGACACGCTTCAAAAACGCTTTGATATCTGTGCCAAGTCCCGTTCTCGCCTGACAAATTATCCGTAGTTCTGAAACTATCCTCAACACTTGTCAGACAAGGGATAATCATACTGATTTCCCGCTCATGCCTCCTATGACGACTCTGATTTGTAATTACGTATTTACGAGAATTTATGGTGATTTACTGAGATTTTCCGATGTTATTTAAGGCACTTGAACCATTTTGCCCTTCAACCTATGCTTGGGTTTCTATTTTGAGTAGGGGTATTTTGGGAAAGGGAAAAAATGGATATTTTGGGCTTATGGATAAGGTTGCATCCTTATCATCTCTTATTTCTCACTCTCACTCTCTCTCTTTCCTGTGCACACAGAAACAACACACACATTACAACCTTAACCCCCACCTAGATTTGATGAGTTTTTGGGTGAAACAGAGGTTAGAAACATGCTCTTGGGACTTACAAAATCCTAAAGAGATCAAGTTTGAGGGGAGAAAACACTGGTAATGAACGGGGGTGAGAGGAGGTTAGATGCCTAAAACTTATGAGGCTTATAACTTGGGATCTAAGTAACTTTTCTCAATTATGAGCTTTGATTTGGATTTTTGGGACTGTGTAGATATGTTTAGGTTATTAGAACGTAAAAAAGAGGTGTAAATAGCGTGTTTTGGAATTGGGTCCACTCGCGATTCGGACGACCCGATAACCAGAAACCCGAATCGAGATTGAGGTTGATGGTGATGAATAGTAACTATGAGTGGGACACTGTTTGGGAATTCGGTCAAAAAAAAAAATTAAGTTCTTGATCCGAGGCTCCAACCAAACACTTCTTCTCATCATCTCTTCTTACTTGAGTGACAAAGAGGAGGAACAATTAGTCCAAGTCCTCCACTCTTATCACACGACCATTGAGTGGTCTATATCTAACATCAAGGGAATCAACCCGGCCAAATGTATGCATAGAATCCTTTTGGAACTTGATGCCCAACCCTCAAGGGTAAGCCAAAGGCGGCTAAACCCTCATATGAAGGAGGTGGTGAAGAAGGAGATCCTCAAGCTTCTGGATGTTGGGATCATCTACCCCATTGGTGACTCTAAGTGGGTGAGCCTTGTACAAATGGTGTCTAAGAAGAGTGGCATCAATGTGGTTAAGAATGAACGTGATGAGCTGGTTCCTCAAAAGACCCAAACTGGGTGGAGAGTTTGCAATAACTAAAGGAAGCTCAATACCACCACAAGAAACGATCACTTCTCCCTTCCTTTCATTGACCAAATTCTTGAACATTTGGCAGGCCACTCTCACTATTATTTCTTGGATGGATACTCAGGTTATGACCAAATCCCCATTGCACCTAAAGACCAAGAGAAGACCACGTTCACATGTCCTTACAGGACCTTGGCCTATAGGAGGATGCCCTTTGGTCTTTGCAATGCACTAGCCACTTTTAAAAGGTTCATGATGAGTTTCTTCTCAAATATGGTGGAGAACATCATTGAAGTCTTCATGGATGACTTCTCTGTCTTTAGTCACTCATTTGAGTCGTGCTTGGCCAACCTATCCCGTGTGCTCACTAGATGTCAAGAAATCAATTTGGCGCTAATTAGGAGAAGTGCCACTTCATGGTCCAACAAGGGATTTTCATAGGCCATGTGATATCAAAGGAAGGTATTGAGGCGGAAAAATCTAAGATTGACATTGTGGAAATGCTCTCTTACCTCACCACTGTCAAAGATATTTGTTCCTTCTTAGGCCATGTTGGCTCCTATAGAAGATTCATCAAGGACTTCTCTAAGATTGCATTTCCTATGTATGATCTACTTTCCAAGATTTGAGCTTCAACTTCACCAAGGAATGCCGTGAGGCATTTGACACTCTAAAGTCCAAGCTCACGACCTCTCCAATCATCATGCCCCCTAGATGGGACTTTCCTTTGAGCTTATATGTGATGCATCTGACTTTGAAATTGGGGTTGTCTTGGGACAAAGGGTGGATAACCTCCCATATGTGATCTATTATGCAAGTCGCACCCTAAACGATGCCCAATTGAACTATTCCACCATGGAGAATGAGCTCCTTGCTATGATCTTTGCCCTAGAGAAATTTAGGTCCTACTTGATCCAAACCAAGGTCATTGTCTACATAGGTCATGCTGCCTTGAAATACTTGCTCAGTAAAAAAGATGCTAAACCTAGGTTGTTAAAGTGGATGTTGTTGTCACAAGATTTTGATTTGGAGATAAAGGATAAGAAAGGAAGTGAGAATGTAGTGGCAGACCACATGAGTCATCTCATTGATGGATCTAATAAGGAATTTGACCAGCTCCCCTTATCTAAAAGTTTCCTTGATGAGCAACTCTTCCTTGTCCAAGATTATGATCCTTTGTATGCTAACTTGATCAACTATCTTGTGGCTAGGCAATGCCCCTCCCACTTGAGTAGGTACCCAAAGCATAATCTTGCAAAGTAAGCAAAGTACCATGTGTGGGATGATCCCTACTTGTGGAAACATTGCTCCGATCAGATCATCGTCAATGCATCCCTAACCATGAGGTACATCCTATCCTTGGGGCTTTCCATAGCCAAGCTTATGGTGGCCACTTTGGGGCTAAGAAGACAACATTGAAAGTCTTGCAAAGTGGATTCTTCTGGCCAACCCTTTTTAAGGATTCTTATACGTATGTGCTCACATGGTAATGGTGCCAACGTCAAGGGAACCTTGGACCAAGGAATCAAATACCACTCAATCTCATCCTAGTTGTTGAGATCTTTGACGTGTAGGGCATTGACTTCGTGGGACCCTTCCCTAACTCCTTTGGTCACTTCTACATCTTAGTGACTGTTAACTATGTGTCCAAGTGGGTGGAGGCTGTGGCCACCAAAACCAATGATGCTAAGGTTTTCTTGAGCTTCTTGCAATCCCACATATTCACTAGGTTTGGAGCCTTAAATTCCATCATCAGTGATCGAGGAACTCATAGTTAGAGAAGAACCTTTGAGTCCTTGCTAAGAAGGTACGGTGTGACATATCGTGTCTCCAACCATTACCAACCACAAATAAGTGAACAAGCTGGGATCTCTAACCATGAGGTCAAGGCCATCCTCCAAAAGAATTTGAATCCCAATAGAAAGGATTGGTCTTGTCGTTTCAATTATGCCCTTTGATCCTATAAGACACCATACAAGACCCCTATTGGCATGTCCCCTTTTAGACTGGTCTTTGGCAAGGGATGTCACCTACCCGCTGAGTTAGAACACAAGGCTTTTTAGGCTATCAAGCAAATTTCCATGGACATATATGAAGCAG
The DNA here is from genome assembly GCA_032719365.1 of Prinsepia uniflora. Lineage (NCBI taxonomy): Eukaryota > Viridiplantae > Streptophyta > Magnoliopsida > Rosales > Rosaceae > Prinsepia > Prinsepia uniflora. The sequence goes on from CM064876.1 coordinate 24,955,332, forward strand.
GACTCCACATGAAGCTTTAAGTGAGTGAATTGGACGAACTTCTCAATGAAGCCTATCAAAGTGCATGTCTCTACAAGGAGAGAACCAAAACATATGATGACAAGCACATCCAACCCAAGATCTTCCAAGTGGGATAGCAGGTACTGCTCTTTAACTCAAGGCTTAAGCTTTTCCTTGGAAAGCTCAGATCTTGGTGGACAAGTTCCTACGTGGTCACCCATGTCTACCCTCATGGAGCAGTAGAGATTCAGCACCCTCAACGTCAGGACCCTTTCAAGGTAAACGACCATAGGTTGAAGCACTTCTATCCAGCCTTTCCAGCAGCCAACCCGTGGACCTCAAGTGAACATTAAGTGGAACCTCCCTAGGGTGTCAACATCGTATTTCCTAGACGTTAAATCCAGCGCTTCTAGGAGGCACCCTAGCCCTAGTTTGTATCTTTCACCTTGCTTATGTTTCTCATTTTGTCATCCTTACTACCTATGTATGCATGCTTTATTTTATGTTTACACATTGAGGAATATGTTCCATTCAAGTTTGGGGGTGTAGTCTACACTTTCTTGTTGGAAACATTCAGGTTTAGGGGTACCAATCTAGGGACCTATCTGTTTTACGTGATCTACAATTCCTTGTTGAAAACATTCAGGTTTGGGGGTACCAATCCAGTGACTTATCTATTTTTACTTTTGTTTTAAACTTTTTGTTGCTAGTCTTATGCACTACTTTGTTAATAGGAACTTTTAAAACTTGTGAATTTCCTTTGTTTGACTATAAGTTGTGGTAGGATCATCGAGTTCCCATATTGCACTACATATTGACCTGCCTAAGTGGTTAGGTTGACAAAGCATCTGAATTTGAGCACTCTTGGAAAATTAGTGGAGACTGCCTATGTGAGATCTTGAGCCTATATGCCTTTTTTTGAGTGATTTCATTGTTTCTACTCATTTACTTCATCACTTTCGTTCTTCATTTATTAGATCTCACTATCTCTTTGCATTGGTGTTTATAAACTTAATCTCTAAAGACGCTCTTGATTGAATGCGTGTATGTCCACTTGATATGATCTAGGCTATGTGTGCTTAACTTCTAAAAGCCTATTCCTCCCTTATTACATGCTCCCTTGGCCCCATTTGTCAGGACCCGACCCTCTTCTATCAGGTCCCGATTCATCTAGCACGATATTGTCCGCTTTGGGCCTCGCCCTCACGGTTTTGTTTTCGGGAGCTTACGGTGCAACTTCCCAGGGGGTCACCCATCTGGAATTGCACCAGCCTCAACTCGCTTAACTTTGGGGTTCCAATCCCCCCCAAAGCCACTGAGCTCCCAAAAGGCCTCATGCTAGATAGGTGTGTGCCTACACCTTTAAGGCACACCACCATTCCCTTCCCAGACCATTCCCCCCTCGCAGGAATGTGGGATTGTTCACCGTTCCCTCCAGGACACGGGTCTTACAATCCACCCCCCTTAGGGCCCAGCGTCCTCGCTGGCACACTTCCCGGTTGGGGTCTGGCTCTGATACCAAATTGTCAGGACCCGACCCTCTTCTATCAGGTCCCGATTCATCTAGCACGATATTGTCCGCTTTGGGCCTCGCCCTCACGGTTTTGTTTTCGGGAGCTTACGGTGCAACTTCCCAGGGGGTCACCCATCTGGAATTGCACCAGCCTCAACTCGCTTAACTTTGGGGTTCCAATCCCCCCCAAAGCCACTGAGCTCCCAAAAGGCCTCATGCTAGATAGGTGTGTGCCTACACCTTTAAGGCACACCACCATTCCCTTCCCAGACCATTCCCCCCTCGCAGGAATGTGGGATTGTTCACCGTTCCCTCCAGGACACGGGTCTTACACCATTTGCAGCCAAACACTAGCCTATTCCTCCATCACCCACAATACAACCATCCCAAGTCTTAGCTTAACATATTGGCCATACCTTAAACCCAAGCTTGTGTGAGGTTGCTTCAAATGAGAGACTTGATGAGAGATAGTGTCAAGAATGTGGGATGCCGTGTATGTGTAGGCAGTTGAATTATTTGTATGCAATGTAGAATGGAGGTAATTTCAATGGTCTTAGTTCAAGTCAAAGAAAATAAAACAAAAAAAGGAAAGAAGTTCAAGAAAAAAAAAAGAGAAAATCAAAAGAAAGAACAAGAAAGGAAAAGAAAGAAAGAAAAGAATTAAAGAAACAAGAAAAGGACTTGAACCAAGAAAGCCATAGACCTTATATTCAAGATGTTGTGGGCTACAAGTTATGATTAGGGTTCTTGATGCTAGCTCAAATCATGATCTCTCATGCCTTGGCACTCCTTGGATTTTTTGAACTTCATCCCTTCTTTCAAACCCCATTAGCCTAGTCCCATTGCAACTATTGAAGAAGACCTAAGTGATCTTATGGACGTGCTTGTTGAAGGTTGAGGTAAGTATCTTTGCTCCTAAGCATCAAACCCCATTAGTTCTTATTAACCTTGTAATGTGTAATCTCTAGCATGCTAGTGATTAAGTAATTTTTTTGGTGGGTATCATTATGTTAAACCCTCAGAAGACACAACACCTCCTACTAGGTCAACTTAGGGGTTCAAATGTCTATCTTAAGTAGACCTTTATTGTTTTGCTAAAGGACTAGCAAAAGTTAAGTTTGGGGGTATTTGATAGGTTGATTATTCAACATCATTTTGATGAAGTTCCATGTCCCTTTACTTATTTTTTTGTTATGAATTGTGTAATAAAATAGGAGAAAATGACATATCTTGTGAGCCTGGTACAAAATGTCAATCTGGGGCCAAGATCAGTACTTGTGCAAAGGAAGGACCTTTTGCAAAGGAAGGACCCAATTCGATTTAAAAGTGAAGGAAGACCCCAACTGAGGTCCTGTGTTATCACTTTGTCATTACCGTGTCAATGGACCCATGCCATGTCACTGAGGCCTAGCCGATATAACTGGCATGCCACTTAGCCTTGTACCACGATTTCGCCACAAACTTGTAATACACAAGCTAATGGGCCAACACTCTTGTTTGCGTTTAAACCTTGGGGGTGAGTGCAATGAGGGTGTGATTGAAGTCTTTGACACTTTGATTCCCATTAAGGACGTTCAAGGATGTTTCACTGATTTTGTCCCCGACAATGTACTAGTATTTTTGGTAGAAAAGCGTTGGCATTCCATCATACCTTGTGCTTTTGTGGGAAACATCTCTTTGACGGCCTACTCCGACTCCATTTGTGAATAAAGCTTCGATAAAACCTCATTCATATCCATTGTGACTTTGGGAGTTATAGCTTCCAGAATTCGATTCATGTCATGTCCACCTGATTTAGAGAATAAGCTAGAAAAATAAGAGCAGAACATGTTACCAATATTTTGTGGGTCGGTATTCTAAACTTGATCATCGTCGAAAAGGCCCCGGATTTGATTATGATAACCCCTGGCCTTGCCCTCTCGTGAAAAAAAGGGGTATTACAATCACCCATTTTGAGCCAATGGATCCTTGATCGTTGCATCCAGATAATTTCCTTAGTTTCCAGCAGCTCAACAATGCGCTTCCCAATTACTTTCTTTTGAGCCCTATTGTGGTTGATCCTTGACTTCTGTATGACCCTAAGCTCCTCATAGGCTGCAGTGAGTTGGCGGGAGGCATTACCAAAATGATTGCAGCTCCAACTCCGTAGATTAGCAGCGCATGTGTGCAGCCGATGAACTGTTGGCATATTGCTGCCTATGTTGGCCCATGCATTTTTAATGACTTCTTCACATAGCTCATCTTTAACCCATGCCTGTTCAAAATGAAATCTGCGCTATTTTGTTATGTTAGATATAGATATATACTTTCCAAATATTTCATTAGGATGAACACCTAAAATGTTGTATAAAAAAATTCAAATAAAATATGTGATTGGACTTAGTTTTTTAATCCACCTTTTATAATAAGAAAAAAATTATTTTATGTAAAATTATAAATAAATTTGTGAACTTGCACTATGCACAGTATAATATAACCAGTCGTATAATATAATTCATCCCGTATAATATAGTCAGCATTTTAATCCAGTCGAACACCAAATACTTGACTAAATAGTTAATCTATCCGGTGGACAGATTAGTTTATCCGACTGAAATAGTTAGTACACTACGACGTACTAAACAATGCCTTAATAGAGCACAGAAGACCCCTACACTGCTGTGAGAGAGACCTAGACAAAGACTAGGGTGAGACACCCAAACGGCGCTGTCGTGGGTTGTGGAAGACCCCAACGCGAGGTAGGGTTTGGAGTGGTCTCATCTAGCCGCTAGGGAGAGAAAAAAGGCTCTTTCGATGAAGTCAGTTCACTTGATTTTAAACAGACCTTTTAACTCTTCAAACTTTCACTAGATGGTGTTATTATATATAGCCTAGCTTTATACAACGTACATAAAAAAAATTATTAAATTGCGGCCAAACGTGACAAGATCAAATTGGATCATCTAACGTACATACTATTGAAGGGCCTCTCATTGTGAGGGCCTCAATTGAAAAATATATTTAATCCATACTATTAGTTTATTTAAAACAATTCATTTAAAATTATTTGAGGCCTTATAACCAAGTTTAAATTAAATAATATAGTCCAAACGCAGTTTTTTTACGGCCTAAAGGTTAAAAGGCTTTTTACAATTCTATCCAAAGTCATCTTTAATTTTTTAATACTTTGATAATATACTTGTTTTTTTTATGCTAATAGTATACTTGTTTTAAAATAGAAATTTGGATAATAACACATAAAACTAAAAATTTCTCCTATTACATAGAGTGATTAATTTTACTTTATTAAAATAAATGTAATATAAAGTTTTTTATTTGAATTAAATTATAATTTCGAGTTTTAAAATGTAAGATGTATATTATTTAATTTATTTTTTTGACCTATAAAATAACTATCGCATTTGTAATTAATTATTTTTAAACGACGAAAACTTGAAGAATCCTTAGGCCTTATATCTTGCATTGGGACTGCGTTGTGTACGTGCAGCTTTGGGACTGCGTTGTGTACGTGCAGCTTTGGGACTGCGTTGTGTACGTGCACATATGACAACCATGCACGTACACAGTAATGGATGGACCATTTCAGACGGATAGCTGCATCAACTTATGTTATGGGAAATGAGCATGTTATGAACATGAACGCTGTTCGTCCAATTGTATGCAAGTTAATCTCATGAGAACTTAAATAACGTCGTCCTATAACTCGCTTGATGTATGAGATCGAATAAAACACGTTTAATTACATTGTGCATTAATGATATTGTAATGAAAAAACTGTATATATGTACGCTAATCTCATGAGAATTGAATAGCATCGGGAAGAGTATGCCTCGTATGATGCACGAGATTGAATAAAATAAGTTTGTGTGCATACGTAAGTGTTGATGATCAAAAAGCAGAGCACCTCAGGTAATTCCTTAGTTTGCTACTCACTCGATTGAAAACTTCAAGGTTGAATCTGATCAGCCTTTGTTTGTGTTTTGCAGGGGAAGGATGAATAATGGTTTTACAGGTACGTTCCTCTATCTCTAAGCTCCTAGCTGATTATAGAGTTTATCTCTATTGGATTAGAATAGAAAGGAGAATGAGAGATTGTATATGATGATAGGATCGGATTGGATTGCTTTTTTTTTTGTATGAAATTGTGATTTCATAGAAATGCACATGAACTGTTTGATAAAATGCCAGCAGAGGATTTCTTTGATTTTCTGCAGCTATGACTACAGATTCTCATTAATTGATTTGTTTCTCGTGTGAAGCATATGTTTCTTGCAGTTTTTCTTTTCTCTCTTACACACACATCACTCACACACCTCACAAGCCGTTACACACACTTTGCATGACAATGTGATGTCATAAAGGACCTATTACATTCTTCCATGTGTCACCTAGATTCTAGAAACTGACACACACACACACACACACACACACACACTAGGTGAGAGAAGTTTGTTATTCTCTCACACACACTTCTTTCTTTTGCACCAAGAAACCGATTAACCTTTAGGAGATAATGATCAAGTGTGAGGGGAAGCATGAGTAGGGCTATACACCAACACTCCCTTCTAAACCACTCACTGATTTCACTCCTAGCAAACCCCTTAAGTAATTGAACCTTGTCTTTGGCAATGCCTTGGTAAGGATGTCTGCGATTTGGTCTTCTGACCTACAGTAAACCAAATCCACTTCCCCAGCTTGAATAGCATCTCTGATAAAATGAAACCGCATGCTGATATGCTTAGTTTTCTGGTGAAACACAGGGTTTTTGCTCATGGAGATAGCTGATGTGTTGTCACAAAACAATGTTGTTGAACCTGTTTGTTCTTCACCAAAATCTTCCAGAATAACCCTAAGCCACTTAGCTTGTGTTGCGGCCTCTGAGGAACTGATGTATTCTGCCTCAGCAGTAGATAGGGCTACACTGTGTTGTTTAACCGATGCCCAAGAAAAAACACCTCCTCCAAATGAGAAAGCATAACCTGAAGTGCTTCTCATGTCATCCATACTTCCACTCCAATCAGAGTCACAATACCCTATTAGAGTGGCTTGATTTCCCTTAGTATACTCAATTCCAAAGTCAACTGTCCCTTGAACATATCTCAGGACTCTCTTGGCTGTTCCAAGATGTTTCTTGGATGGATTATGCATGAATCTGGACAATAGGCTAGCAGAGAACATTAGATCAGGTTTAGTAGCAGTTAGGTAAAGAAGACTACCTATAATCTGCCTGTAGAGTCCCTCATCTGCCTCTTTTGATCCATCTGACCTGCACAACCTATCACTTGTAGCCAAGGGAACACTGACCGGTTTGCATCCCTTCAAACCAAATTTTTCTAGGAGAGTCAATGCATACTTCTTCTGGTGAATGAAGATGCTTCTTGCAGACTGTATCACTCCAATTCCCAGAAAATGATGTAAAAGTCCCAAATTAGTCATCTCATATTTGGTCATCATCTCCTCTTTGAAATCTGTGATCATTTCCTCACTGTCTCCTGTGTAAACTATGTCATCTACATAGATTGACACAATTAGTGTCTCCTTCTTGCTGTTTGTCTTCAAGTAGAGTGTAGGTTCACTAGGACTTCTGTGAAAACCACATTTTCCCAGATATGTGTCGATTTCACCATACCAGGCTCCTGGGGCTTGTTTCAATCCATACAAGGCCTTCTTAAGCCTATACACCTTCTCTTCTTCATTTCTGACATCATACCCCTCTGGTTGTTCCACATAAACCTCCTCTTCTAAGACTCCACTAAGAAAAGCTGATTTGACATCAAGCTGATATAATTTCCAGCTTTTTTGAGCTGCAAGAGCAATCAGAACTCTTATAGTGTCAAGCCTAGCAACCGGGGCAAATGTCTCATTGAAGTCTATCTCAGGCTTCTGTGAGTACCCTTTAGCAACCAGTCTTGCTTTATGCTTCTGAACTGAACCATCTAGGTTCAGCTTTGTCTTGTACACCCACTTCACTCCTATCACTTTCTTTTCTGATGGTCTGTTCACAAGCTCCCAAGTGGAATTCTTTTCAATCATTTCCAACTCAGCCTGCATTGCATTCTGCCATGCTTTGTCTTGAGCAGCCTCCTGATAATTCTCTGGTTCCACAATGCACATATTTCATCTTGTATAGATCTCATTTAGAGATCTTATCTTGACAGGTGTTGAAACAGGTCCAGAAGTACTAGTACTAGTTGAACTAGGAACATGACCAGGACTGATTTCCTGGTTTGATATAGGAGAGGAACTTAACGTTTCCTGACTTCCAGTTGTGACTGAATTCATTTCACTGTCAAATTGAACAGTGAAATCTCCCTCTTCTCCTTCTTCCCAGTTCCAAGCTCCCTTCTCATTAAACACCACACTTCTAGAGAGTACAATCCTTTTAGTTTTAAGATTGTAGACCCTATATCCTTTCTCCATAGTTCCATACCCCATAAACACTCATTTAACTCCTGTTTCATCCAGCTTTTGCCTAAGCTGATTTGGCACATGAACATAGCATAGTGCACCAAACACTCTTAAGTGTTTCACACCTGGTCTCCTACCACTATACTTCTCAAAAGGAGTCTTCCCTTGGACTGTCTTGGTTGGACACCTATTCAGAAGATAAGTAGCAGTACTTACTGCCTCACCCCAAAACCTGTAGGGTATTCCCTTTTCATGCAGCATAGAACGTGCCATCTCCAAAATTGTTCTATTCTTCCTCTCAGCAACACCATTCTTCTAAAGGGAATAACCAACTGTCAACTGTCTTTCAATCCCACTCTCTTCACAGTAGGTTTGAAACTCATTTGAGATGTATTCTCCACCTCTGTCACTTCTTAGCTTCTTCACCTTGTATCCAGTTTGAAGTTCCACCATTGCTCTAAACTTTTTGAACACATTTAGTGCCCCTAATTTCTGTCTCAGAAAGTACAGCCAACACATCCTTGAGTAGTCATCAATGAATGTGATAAAATATCTATTTCCACTAACTGTTTCTATCTGCATTGGACCACAAATGTCTGAATGTATTAGCTCAAGTGGTGTGGATGCCCTCCATGCTTCTTCAGTGTCAAAAACTTCCACATGCTGCTTTCCTAATGCACAGTCTCCACAGACCTCCAATTCAATAGTTAGGCTAGGCAAACCAACTACCATTTCCTTGTTCTGCAACATCTTAAGACTTATAAAGTTTAGGTGTCCAAATCGTCTGTGCCATAGCTCAGCGTCTCCTTCTACTGTTGCTTTTCTTGCCACTGAAGTCACTGAATCAAGTGTCAAAGGAAAGCATCTGTTCCCTGTCATCTTGATGTTGGCAATTTTGTGTGTCATGTTCATATTATCATAGATGGCCACTGACATTCCTCCAAACACTAGTGAGTATCCATGCTCGACCATTTGACCCACACTTAGCAGGTTTTCATCAAGACCTGGAACTAACATTACATCTCTGATGTGCTTCTTGCCATTTCTGGTTTGGAAGACCAGAGTTCCTTTCCCAGTAGCTTGTACAAGATCTCCAGTTCCCATCTTCACTCTCACCTTCAAATCTCTGTCAATATCCACCAGCAAGGACTCATGACCTGTCATGTGGTTACTGCAGACACTGTCCACATACCAGATTTCTGAACTCTGCTCAACAGAAGCAGCATTGCATGCAAAAAACATGTTCACTTCTTCTTCTTCAACTTTCTTGGCCATGTTCACTACTGGTTTACTTCCACAGTGCTTTGAAATATGACCAAACCTGTTGCATTTGTAACACTTTGTTTTCCCTTCAAACCAGCACTTGCCATAATGCAATTTACCACAGATTTTGCACTTCTCTCCACTAGAACTCCCTTCTGCTTTAGCACTAGCAGATGTTTTCTCAGTTGATTTCTCAGGTTTGTTACCCTGGAATTTGTTAGTCCAGGGTTTGCTTCCTTTAAAAGGTTTCTTAGCCTTAAAACGCCCATATTGTGACTAATTTATGTGTAGACTAGAAAATGCTTTCTCAACAGATTCGGAATGCATTTCTAATCTCTGATCAAAAGCTCTAATGGAGGCCACAATAGACTGTGAGCTTATGTTGTCAATATCCTTAGTTTCTTCCAAGATAGACACTATGGCATCATAGGACTTAGTTAGACTAATCAGGATTTTCTGAGCCAATCTCTGCTCAGAAACATCCTCTCCATATGTTTTCATCATGTTGACTACCCCAAACAATCTAGAGAAGTAAGCTGACAAGTTCTCATCATCCTTCATTCTAGTGTATTCAAGCTTTTTTCTAAGGGACTGCAGTTTTACAGACCTTACCTTAGATTCACCACGATATTCCTGCTTTAGCAAGGCCCAGACATCACTAGCCCATTCTTCATTTGAGATCTTGATGAAGATCTCTTCTGTGACTGCATTCTGCAGCAGACCAAGTGCCCTTGCATCCTTGATCTGATCAGCCTTTGTCTGTGGTGTTTCTATCTCCTCCTCATCTTCATCTAACTCAGGTTCAGGTATTCCCTACTCCACAATCTTCCAGAGATCATGACCTCTGAGGATTCTTTTCATTTTGATGCTCCAAAAATCATAGTTCTCCCCTGTAAACACAGGTACTCGAATTTCAGCACCTCCAGATGATCCTGCCATAGTGATCAAAAATTGTCTCAACAATGTGATGCTATTTTTCTTCTCCTTCACAGTCAGACACCTAGTTACTAGATCAGTAACCAAGCTCTGATACCATGTTGATGATCAGAAAGTAGAGCACCTCAGGTAATTCCTTAGTTTGCTACTCACTCGATTGAAAACTTCAAGGTTGAATCTGATCAACCTTCGTTTTTGTTTTGCAGGGGAAGGATGAATAATGGTTTTACAGGTAAGTTCTTCTATCTCTAAGCTCCTAGCTGATTATAGAGCTTATCTCTATTGGATTAGAATAGAAAGGAGAATGAGAAATTGTATATGATGATAGGATCGGATTGGATTGCTTTTGTTGTATGAAATTGTGATTTCATAGAAATGCACATGAACTGTTTGATAAAATGCCAGCAGAGGATTTCTTTGATTTTCTGCAGCTATGACTACAGATTCTCATTAATTGATTTGTTTCCCGTGTGAAGCATATGTTTCTTGCAGTTTTTCTTTTCTCTCTTACACACACATCACTCACACACCTCACAAGCTGTTACACACACTTTGCATGACAATGTGATGTCATCAAGGACTTATTACATTCTTCCATGTGTCACCTAGATTCTAGAAACTCACACACACACACTAGGTGAGAGAAGTTTGTTATTCTCTCACACACACTTCTTTCTTTTGCACCAAGAAACCGATTAACCTTTAGGAGATAATGATCAAGTGTGAGGGGAAGCATGAGTAGGGCTATACACCAACAGTAAGTACGTTGTTGCATAATGGATTGACCCGCTACGTATGTTAATATGTACGTACATAAATCTCTTGATAAATGGGGCGCGCACCAAGTGATGGAACTACATATTCGAACAGATATTTCTTATCGAATCTGCTAGCTGATCCCTTGGAGACCAATGAATCACTAAAGAAGCAGATTCAGAGTCACTAAGAAATCTTTCGAGCATTATTTTTCACTTGATCCTTAAGCTAGCTTAGCAGATCATGAGATGCCTTAATCAGGAGCAACTTGCAGATCGAGCTCAGAGCATAGAAAACCCGAAATTTATTCAAGTTAATGTCCACATGCAGTGATTGATGTACATATATGTTCATCTCCAGTTCACAATAACATTAAATAACACTTGTGCGGTTGATTGCGAATTTGTACCATATATTTAATACGAAAATCATCTTAATTGATGGTCCAGATTCACAATCTGACACACGGTATCTTGTGTAGGCCAGCTACAAGGGTACAAGAAAAAGAATCCTTTTAGGCATGCATATTGCTTTGATAGACGTAGACATAGAGATGATCGAGGTGATAAAAATTCCAAATATATACATACATAAATATACATATATATGCACAAGGTTATTATTAATCATTTATTTCATGAAGGAATTGCAAATTTGGAAGGACCAGTAGGTCCAGTACCAGTACATGAGTACAGATTCCCTCCATCACCACTTTTCCAAGTCTCTCTCAGCAAATGATATGTATCAACCCACCTCAACCATTTTATCAAGTGGCGCACACATAATATCTAGATTTTTCTGGCACCGTTATCTAAGCCCAAGAATCCCAAATTAGCTTATTATTAGTATAAAAAATCTATGAGTATGTATAATAAATGTGGATGGTTAAATCGGTCGAATTATTAAAGGAAAATATTGAAATTTTTAAAACACCTTATTCAATAACGCTTTATAACATTTCAAGATAAGTTTAATACGTATTTCAATATTTTGGTTCGATTGATTTTCAAATGATTGAATTTGAAGAATCTGACTATTCAATTTTTGTTTCTTTAGTTTCCTAAAATTCGCCAGTCCAAAATCATGATATTTTGAGGAGTTTAAACTGTCTGATCGTAATAGAATGCTTTGTAATCATTGATTTGTTCTACACTGTTACCTACGCTCAGAAATTCCAAATTTTCTAATTTTTCACGTAGACAGTGTAATGAATGTGGACGGTTAGATCGGTTGAATTATTAAAGGAAATTATTGAAATTTGTAAAAACCACCATATTCAATCACTTTAAAACATTTCAAGAAAAGTTCAATATGTATTCAATATTTTGGTTAGATTGAGTTTCAAACGATTGATTTGAAGAATCTAATCATTCATTTGGTACATTCGCCGGTAAAAAATTGTGATATTTCAAGAAGTTTAAGCTGTCTGATCGTAATAGAACGTTTTATAACTGTTGATTTGTTCCGCACTGTTACCTAAGTCTGAGAATTCCAAAATTTCAAATTTTTTGCGTAGAAGATCTATGAGTATACATAATAAATATGGACAGTTAGAATGGTCAAATTATTAAAGAAAATTAAAAAAATATATATTCGGTAATTAAATAATATTTAAAATAATTTAATTGTTACCTGATGAACTTTCTCCCACCTTTTTCAGGAAACACACATTTTTGGCACCCCATCGACTGAATGCATGTCAATACGCCACGTGCTAATTCTTCACCCGACGAATTAATTTCAACATTCATCAGGCAATGTTTTTGTTTTCTTTGTTTTTGGAAGTTATTTACGTCCATACTCCATCCACATTTAGGGTGGATACAGAGGAAACCACATGATAAACAATTTGGTATTATCTATTTTCGTATATTCTTCTGGTATCGGTCATCCAAATCCCTAATATTTCTATAATTGACCATCGCAACTACTCTCTAACAAGAACCATCCTTTAGATTATCCACATTGAATACTTGTTTCGCCGTATTAACGAAAATGTATGGATCATTCTCAAACCACCGGGTGTTTGAGCTGATAGATGTACATAAATGATCTTTAATGTCCCTCCCTAAGAGGCTTGGGCTTGTAGCAAACCAATGACACTTGAATAGAAGGAAAATCTTGTGGTCTGCATATAACACCTTAACCACACTTAACAATCCACTGTAGAACCCAATATCATCATTTTTCCCATCCCCGATGTTGATGCAGAAATCGTCCGGTTATGTGAAATTCCTTCTCGATCCCTACACACAATAACGAAAATCAAACGGCGTTAAGGTTGAATTCGGAGGGGGGGGGTGGTTAACCGTAAACTGTCAGGACCCACCCCCAATCCCCCGGGATTAAGGGCTGAATCCTACTCCCGTCTAACTTACGCATGACACGAAGGCTAAACCGACGTCCAACCTCCATGTGACACGTAAGTCGGACAAGGGATTCTCGAACCGACCGTCCTAAACATATCCGAACTTCCTAGAGTGCGCCGAATCTACTGTGGAACGCGGGTGTGATGTCTCCGTTTCTCGACCAACAGCCCGCACCACAACAACCTGGAGGGTATCGAAAACAGAAAAGACTGTGAGTGGACAAAAATAAATAATTATTTAGGAAACAGTTCAGAAGAAAGTACAGTTTACCCTCCACGTAAAAACCAATGCATGCATATCAATTCACGTTATGAAACCATTCATATCAAAACCGTCAATGAAAACCATTATCGAAAACCCGAATCACATTAGTTATTCAAATCCAGGCCTCAGCCTCAAATCACAAAGCAATCTCAAATACGGGAACTCAGTCCCAAAACTCATCAAATCCAATTCATCCGAGCCACTGCCCAACACATCGAAAAACCAGTGAAAACTAGTGAAAAACATTAATCATGTGAGTTTGCTGGATCTCAAGTGCGCCCGAGTCTTTAAACTCAAAACCATGCGCAATAATCAGGTCTTCCTGGGATATCAACAAGTCTTTAAACTCAAAACACAATCACAAGCCTCGGGGGTATCATAATCATCGAGTATTTAAACTCAAAACATATCAATCTAGGGCCCTCCCCCCCGTCAATTAATCTGAGTCTTTAAATTCAAAACCAGATCCAATGGGTTTTTCTTTTTCTTTTTCTTTTCCGGGTCTTTAAACCCAAAACCATTTTTCAATCAACAGTGAAAACCATAGAAAATCCTTATCCAAATTCGCAACAATGATTTCGTAAGCCGGCATCCGGAACCATTGTCCCGAACCCAAATCCAGATTCCCTTTCCAAAATCCAGTTTCAAAACCGAAAACTCGTTTATCGAAATCTCATTAACAGGGTTCCAAGCTCGAAATCACTTTTCTGAAATCCGTTTCAAAACCTTTAAATCAAATCATATTTCAAATCCCAAAATCAAATCATTAAAACCATGATCAAATCACAATAGTAATCGAAATCTCGTAAAACGTGAAATTCCGTAAACATGTCGCAAAACCGTGCAAAACCGTAAATCACCAAGATCATAAATCAAATCATACAATCACGTATAGAAAACATATAAAAACATATATGCATGCATCAAGAGTTAGAAAGCAAAGTCCACTCACAGACCATTCCGACGTCGTCTCGATACTCGCGCACTTACGTCGTTCCCGGCCATTTCGCTAGCCTCAACTTTCCCAAACCTGTTCAAATCCCACAATAAGGTCACTAACTACTTCATAAAGCTTAAACTAAACCCCGTGATTTTCCCGAATTTTTATCTATTTTTAATCGAGCCCTAAAACCTTCGGACATCCAGAAACATATCGAGACGATGTCCGATCGACTCGAAACAAATCCCAAAATGTTCGTTACATCGAATACTTTAAAAGTCGTGTTGGAACCATCCTCAAAAACAGTGCCACTCGCCCACACGCGCCGCCCAAAGGGGCTGCGTGTGGGAGCCACGCGCCAGCACAGTGTCATCCCCTACCTCTGGTGAACCGAGTCCGGTTTGGTTCACTGTAATCCGGTCCAACCCTGAATCGGCGTGAGCGGTTTTTTTCTAATTTCAATCCAATTCCATTCCCTTTTCATCTTATTACCTTCGTCCAATCTTAAACAATCAATCCACGATTTCAAACGTGAAAAACAAAGGCCAGAAGTTACCTTCCCGATTATCCTTCAAACCGTAAAGTTCCCCTTTTCTGTTGTCCTCTCTCTGGCCATCTCTGTTCTTCCTACCAAGCCCAAAAGGATCCTAACGACAACCAAAACCTTCTCTAATCAACCAATTTCAGTAAAAACCAGCAAAACTTTAGGTGCCATTTTCGAATCGTTGACTTACCAGTCTCGGGTTCCACGGCCACCAGCCATGGCAGGCATCGATTCTAGGCTCTATCGACTCCTTTCAACTTCAGAAACTCCTTTATTTACATAAAATCACTCATGAACAAAGAAATCATCATGTGGCATTTAAATCCCAGTTAGGCGCTCACGGTTCAAACCTTCTTTTCTACCACCACCGCACACGGTGGTCCCCTTCAGTACCACCACTACATTCCTCATCGTCCTTCCTCCCATTCTTATTCACAATTCAAGGGCAAACAATCACCATGGAGAGTGAGGGAATCAAGTATTCAACACGGGTTCTCTATTTTGGTTTCTACACCGTGCACACATTTAAAACAACGCGAGGCGACCCTAAGGTTCTACCACCATCCAAACCCAGCCAGGTGTCCAAAACCTGGTGGTCATACACACTTGATGCAGCCAAGTGTCCATCTCTGAGTGGGCACAAATCCCCATGCAAGAAATGTCTAGAATGCCCCTTAAGGATAAATTACCATTTTGTCCCTCGGAGTTCTAGACCCGTAACTCTATCTCCCGAAATCCAAATCACCCCTGTCGCCTGTCGTTGGAATCAAAGACTCGAGACCTACCTAATGGTCCTCGAAATGCGTGAAAGTAATTTATCTTCCAAAAAGTCAACCGTTTACACCTATTTCATCAAAATTACCAAAATACCCTTCAACTTCCGAACGTCATAACTTTTTCCCTCGAATGTCGGAATCAGACGTGCCACCTGTCTATGAACTCGTGACGTCCCAAACTACGTCACGGTCATCGGTCAAAGTCCCTTTGACTGCCCGAAAGAAAAGTCACAATTTTTGCCCATTCTAGGGGCAAAATCGTCATTTTGCACCATCCGTCCGAACACATCCAACTAATCACCAATTAACTTCACTAATCTGTCATTAACAACTAATCTAATCCCGATTCCCTGGACGGGTCGTTACATAAACGCTCCGATACTTAAGTTAGTTTTTGAGAGAATAAACCGACAGAGTGTTTGCAGGAGTTTTTGATTATCTTTAGATGTGAGTAAGGCTATGTATTCATAGTGGAGTCTCGTGAGTCATCGGAACGTCTGATTGGTTGAGGGAAATAGTATTTAATAGGTGATTCTACCGAGAGAAATCACTATTATTAACTATATAAATAATAATAAATAACTCGAGGAGAGATTATTTATTATTCGTATTGATCTAATTAATTAGCGTATTTACCAAGGGTAATATCGACATTACAAGAGTTATGGGACACGTGGCAGCTGCATAATTTTCTGGTGATTTATCGTTCAACAAATGCCCCCACACCACTTAGGAATTCAGGGAATTCTAAAGGGTGTAATTTTTATTGTGGTTCTGATAAACCATTTTTATGGGAATAAGACTCCACTTTATGTTGAATATTCGCTTGTACAATTGAAGTTCCTTTCTCCGCTAAATGAGGCCCGTTGAATTTCTTTGTTGAACTCCAAGCTGAAGTCGAAAACTCGTTGGAGTTAGGGTTTCCTCTTGAGCCCATGGTTTAAACAAAAGTCTTGGGCCTAATATGTAGCTCCGTATTTGAATGAGAAGTCCCCTCTGAGCCTAGGGCTTGCTTTTTATTTAAGAACACTGGTAGCCTCCATCTTTTGAATAAAAAATTCATTGGAGAATTAGGAGTGTATAGGATTTATATATAAATCCTCACCTCTCACCAAAGGCTATATAGGTGTTTTCCTTTTCTGCTTCTGATTGTGTTGTTGGATAGGTGAGGTTAGGAATATTTTTCCTTCCCTGCCCTTGTTGTCACCGCAGTTAGGTGGTGAAGAAGGAAATGAAAATTTCCAAGTCACTCCATGCCAGATGCAATTATGGGGCAAGCAAGCCGTCGAGCCATGTCTGCAGATTTAATAAAAGCATGAGCTGGCAGCTGGAGCAGAGAGGTGCAGCTTGAATGGTGCTGGCATGATGCAGCTAGGCATGTGAAATTTTTTTTCTCAAGTGCTTGGCCTGGATGTGGAGCATCTTGGCACACACACATGTGCAGCTGGGTTTCTTTTCTTTTGTGGTGCCATTGGCAGCTTTTGTCTCTTTTTTTTTTCTTTTTTTTTTTTGTGCTACCGTTGGCAACTTTTGTTATATATATATTTTTTTCTTTTTGTTGGCGCCATCAACGAAGCCTTTTTGCTTTTGAATGTTTAATATATATATATATCTGTTATATATATATATATGTTATATATATTATTATATTTTGTTCAACTTCGATGTTTTGTAGGTTCTGAGAGTTGTGGATATCTGATTGCAACGATTCGAGCGACGGTGTGCTCTACTCTCCAAGACGATCATTTCAAGATGCATGAAGGCATACGTTTTGGCGGGGTCTTGAAGAACTCATTTTCATGGAGCAATCGTCGTAAGACCATCTAGTGGCATGTTGAGGACTTGTTAGAGCTTCCGACTTCAAGAGATGATAGACTTGATGTAACGACCCGTCCTGAATATCGGGATTTAATAATATTTAATTATGATTCACTAATCTGGGATTAGTTGGGCGATTTCGGACGAATTGTGCAAAATGACCGTTTTGCCCCTGGGCGTGGGCAAAACGTTGACTTTTAATTCGGATGGTCAAATGGACTTTGACCGATGACCGTGACGTAGTTCGGGACGTCACGAGTTCATAGACAGGTGGCACGTTCGATTCCGACGTTCGTGGTGAAAGTTATGATGTACGGAAGTTCAAGGGCGTTTTCGTAATGTGGACGATATAAGGGGAAATGTTGACTTTTTGATCGGGATGTCCGATGGTCGAGGGCCAAGGACCGTTACGTAGGTATCGTCGATACGAATCCAATGACAGGCGGCACGCATCAATCGGAGTCCGTATGACCGAGTTACGGGTCAGGATGCGTGAGGGGCATTTTGGTAATTTACTGCACAAGGGCAGAATGGTAATTTCACGGGTGTTTGAACGGTTACTGTAGCACCGTGGAGGGAACGTGGCCAGCGCACGGGTGGTGCGTTTATGGAGCAAATTGCTGGCCTAAACTATTGTTTATGGGATTGTTGGATTGTTTATTGACGTTGGTACGATGCAAGGCTGTGTGGACGGTGTGTTGGCCATTAAACCTTGGCTGGTGCACATGAAAATGGAAGAAAACAGGGGATGTTCCCCACACACGATCGACCACCTACACGGTCGTTTGAGGGAATTGATGGCTTGAAACAGGAGAGGAATGGGAGAGTGATTCTCTGAGATTGAGAGGTGGAAAAATGGAGTGAAAATGGTAGAGGAAGGTTCAAAAACCCGAAACTGGGTTTTGTGAAATTCAAATTCGAAATCCTAGTTTTAGGCCAGCCCAAGCCTAATTGATGATGGATTGAGCTTTCTGGAACTTCAACGCGTCGAACCAGATCAAATGGGGCAAGCTTGGGAGCTCCTAGGGCCGTGAACGGACATGGTGGACGGCCGGAAAACTCAAGCTTGAGTTGTGACGATTGAGGTATTGTCGAGTTCAATTAATCATGCTAATTAGTTCGTATTAGTCCTTATTAACTTCCTGTGAAGTTAATTTGATAATGGTTAAGGATTGGAGGAGTTTTGGTGATCGACCCGTTTTGGGTGATCACGGGTTGTCGACACGTTTGATCGATGGTTGATGCTAATCATGGACACAGAACTGAAATTGGTGGATTGATGATTGTTGTAGGATCAAGAACGGATTGAATTGATATCGAATTGAGGGTGATTGAACCGGATCCTATCGCGGGCTTTCCAACCCGTTTACCAGACAAACGGGTGAAGAAGGAACACTGTAGCAGTCACTGTAGCAGGCGCGTGGCTTTCACGCAAAGCCACTCACGGCGGCGCGTGACGGCGCGTGGACACGAATATCGAGGTGAGGTCAACATGACTTTTATCCTATGCAATGTAACGAACATTTTGGGATTGGTTTCGTGTCGATCGGACACCGTCTCGATATTGTTCGGGATGTCCGAAGGTTTTAAATCGAGTTTAAAAATACTTAAAAATTCGGGAAAATTACGGGACTTGAATAGGATGTTAATGATGAGGTTAGTAATCCTCTAATGTGATTTGGACAGGATTGGGAGTCCCGGTGATAGTGGTGTAGCCCGGGAAGGCCTATGGCACGCGTATCGAGGCGCTCGGTTAAACGGTCTGTGAGTGGACATTGGTTTTATAAATTCGATGCATGCATAACTGTTTCATGATTGTTATAAATTGTGATTAAATGATTTGTTTTGGATATCGGTGAATTTATATATTTTCACGCATTTCGAGGCGATTTACGTGTTTGCACGTAAATCGAGATTTTTCTGGATTTGCACGGATTTCCAAAATGTGGTTGGATATGATTTCATGAAACGGTTACAAATTTGATAAAGTGAAATCGGGCCAGGGGCCCAGTTGATTTATGAAATCGGGCTAGGGGCCCAGTTAACTTGTGAATCGGGCCAGGGGCCCAGTTAACTTATGAAATCGGGCCAGGGGCCCAGTTGACTTCTACATGTGTTTGCGGGTCGGGGACCCTAAAACGGAATTGAATAAATGTTTTCTGGTTTACATTTTATATATATTCACATGCTAAAAACAATAGTGGTTTTGATGATATGGAAAATCTGGTTATGGCACGTTTCACGGTATTTGGGCTTGAGACCCGTCTGACGAAACTTAATGATTGGTTTGGATTTTTATCCATGTATATATATATGCCTTGCATGTGGATATCGATAAAATGTATTTAGTACTGCACTGTATAGATCCTTCCATATTATATTGTCTCCTCCGGCGAGGTACCCCGGAGAGGTCACGGGCGTCTAGTACGTCCAGCGTATATGACGCTAAGCATCAGGTGATGCTGCATCAGGTGATGCTGTACCCGAACGGGGTTCGGGGATTTAACTCGGAAAATTGAGACCCGAGTGGCACGCGTAGCCTTGTGATTGTGACCTTATTGACGTCAGGGACGTCAGACATCAGGGATGTCGGATTGGAGTGTATAGTGCAGTGGCTAAAATAATGGTTATGGTTTATATTATATGCCTTATGGTTCATATTACTGGATTTATGAAATAACTCTTGGATTTACTTTTGGAAATTGAAACTATGCTTTGGTTTCCGGGCTAAGGCCCTAATGGTTATTTCTAAATAAATATGGGATTATTGGTTTTGGTGCATGCATATGATTTTACTGAGGGGCATAAATGTCTTATAAATGTTTTAAACAGACTTGTTTATTTTCGTCCACTCACAGCTTTTGTTTTCAATGCCCTTCAGGTTGATTCCGGTTACGACTGCAGCAGAGACTTGAGCATCGCACACCTCCTCCATCGATCCTTACGCACTCTGGAAGCCCGTTTGGGCAATGGCAATCGGTTATCCCTTGTCTGACGCCTCTCGTCAGACGGGAGCACGTCACATTCCATGGTAATCCCGGGGGGATTGGGATGGGTCGTGTCACTTGACATCAAGACGCTCCTCCATTTGACATGCTTGTGATACTTTGTGAATAAAAGAGCTTGGCGCATTGGCATTCTTGTCATCTTCAAGTGCAAGCGGAGCCAACGTTAAGGCCTTCAAAGGGGGAGGTGCAGTAGAGTCCAACGCGAGGTGCAGCAGAGTGCAAGGCAATGTGCACAAAGTGCTAGGTGAGGTACAATAGAGTGCAAGGTGAGGCATGGTGCAACTATAAGGTGAGGCATGCTGCAAGTGCGAGGTGATGCATGGTGCAACTACAAGGCAAGGCATGCTACAAGTGCGAGGCGCGGAGTCCCATCACTTGGAGTTCGACATGCCACAACCCAGCAGAGTGCAACACGAGGTACAAAAGAGTGTCAGGTGAGGTGCATCAGAGTGCCAGGCGAGATGCAGCAGAGTGCAAGGCGAGGCATGCTGCAAGTGCGAGGGGATGAGTTCCATCACTTGGAGTGCGACGTGTCACAACCCAATATGAGGCTTGTTCCAGTTGCAAGGCAATGTGTGTTGCAGCAACAAGGCGAGATGTGCTTCATCTTCAAAGCAAGGCTTCCATGACGTGAGGCGAAAAACATGTGGTGCCATGAAGTAACTGAAGCTTTCTAAGGAGTTGCTTTGGATGACGGATGACCTTCCAGAGACTTGATCTTCAAGGCTTTGTTGAGCTCAAAATGGGGTGTAGCAAGGCTAAACATAGAATGGAGGATCAATCATACCCCCTACAAAGCTCGAGACGTGGTAGATCATCGCCTAATTGAAGGAAGAAAGCGTGGAGATGCCATCATCTAGACGCTGAAGCCAAGTGGCGTGAAGACGCAAGGCACCAAACCAACGTTTCACCTTGGAGTTGAAAGTCAAGCTGCTTTGTAGCCGCCGAAAAGTCAAGCAGTGCTGAAGTTGCTTTTGTGAAACCGACTATGCCAAGTAAGTAATGCTGAGGAGGTTTCCCCCATTTCTTGAAGAAAGCCATGGACGATGTGTCACTGGAAGTCCACGACAGGATGATCGAAGGCCTCCGAGGCTTGCTCATAGGTGACGGAGAGACTCTGAGGTCGTGCTAGTCCTGCTGATGAGCTTCATGATTATTCTTGGCTTGTAGTTTGATCTTAGCATTGAATACATATTTGAGCATTCAACTTGTGAATTGCCAACTTCTTTGCCCAAGTTGGAAAGCTGACTTCCGTACCTTTTTGGTGCCATCAAGATCTCTTCAAGGAAGTAAAATTTGAGATTGGTACGTTCGAATCAATCTTGAAGTTGTGTGTTGGAATTTGTAGTCATGTGCACTAAGACATGCCCAAGATTTGTCATGACATGGCCCAGCTGTTGCTCCCCTTGGTGAGGTTGGGAAGAGATCCTTAGTAGTTTTTCCAAGTCCAGCAAGTCCATTTGTTGGGTACGAGCTATACATCCTTGGCATTGTTCTTGAGTACTATGTTCCTCATTTTGGGTTAACTGCATTGAACTTAGGCGTCGAGTTCCTTGAGGTGACGAGTTAGCTCTTCGAGGAAAAGGCTATACTTTTCCCTTTAGAGACGTGCTTCGAGTCCTTCGTAGGTGAAGTCCTTGAACTTTTTTCCAGTGTTGGGCTTTGGTGCTTCATATAGCGCAAATGTTGATAGGTTGCAAGTTGAAGGCATTATGGCTTTGACAAACAAGGATGTTGGTGCGTCGCAGAGCGATTACCTTGACGCATCACTGGGCAATTGCCTTGACGTATCGCGAGGCGATTGCCTTGATGTGTCGTGGGGTAATTTCCTCGTTGCTTCGTGAGCGATGTGTTGCTTCATGTGTGAAGGCTTGGCTACTTCAAGGGCCGAAGACATTGATGCTTTATGAGCAAAGGACTTGATGCTTTGAGCGAAGGCATTGACATTCATCGAACGAATGCGTTGATACTTTATGGGGTGAGTGCGTGGATTGCTTCATAGGAGAAGGCGTTGACACTTTTGGTCGAAGACTTTGATGCTTCACTAGACAAGGTGTTGGCACTTCATGGGGCAAAGTCTTGGCTGCTTTGTTGGGTGATGACTTTGATGCTTCACGAGCGAAGGTTTGAAGTGCTTTTCTTGGAAGAGGCTTGGAGTGCTTCGAGTGCTTTGCATGGCAAATTGGAGTATTTTGCGTGGTGAAGGATTTGAGTGCTTTGCATGGCAAAGGCTTCAAGTGTTTCACACAACAAAGGCTTCGAGTGCTTCACACGACAAAGGCTTCGAGTTCTTGACACGATGAAGGATTCGAGTGCTTCGCGTGGCAAAGGCTTTGTGTGCTTCGCATGACGAAGACCTTGAGTGCTTCGTATGGCGTAGGCTTTGAGTGCTTGTTGTCGCGAAGGCTTTGAGTGCTTCGCGTGGCGAAGGCTTTGAGTGCTTCGTGTAGAAAAGACTTAGTATGCTTCGCATGGGGAAGGCTTGGAGTGTTTCATGTGGCGAAGGCTTGGAGTACTTCGCGTAGCGAAGACTCGGGTGCTTTGCGTGGTAAAGGCTTAGAGTGCTTCACGTGGCGAAGGATTGGAGTGCTTCACATGACGAAGGCTTGGAGTGCTTTGTGGGGGGAAGGCTTGGAGTGCTTCGCGGGGCGAAGGCTTAGAGTGCTTCGCATGGTGAAGGCTTGGAGTGTTTCGCGTGGCAAAGGCTTTGAGTGCTTTGCGGGCTGAAAGCTTAGAACGCTTTGCACGGCGAAGGCTTGGAGTGCTTCGTGGGGCGAAGGCTTGGAGTGCTTTGTGTGGCGAAGGCTTAGAGTGCTTCGCGGGGTGAAAGCTTGGTGCTTTCTAAACAAAAGCGTAGGCGATAAGACAATTTCATTAGACGTTGAAATGAAACATCTTGAATCTTATTGGAATATGCTATGTGAGCAAAGTAGGCATTGAGTTGAATTTTAATCACAACATTTGTGCCTTTGATAATGACTTGGTCACTGATTCAGTTTCTTGGTTGTTCCCTGTAACTCGGACTCGACAATGATGGTGTCCACGCGGATCATCTTTTGTGCGGGTTTTTGGGGGCCTTTGTCTCCGAGATATTTCGTTGCCTTTTTTTTTGACATACTCGATGCAGTGTCCTTCCTTCAAGAGGTCTCGGAGGTATCTTTCGAAGGTCTGGCAGGAGCTTATGTAAGACCCGGTCTTGGAAGCAAGAACGGTGAGCAAGACCCGTGAGCTTTAGAAGCAAGATCGGTGAGCAAGACCCGTGAGCTTGGAAAGTTAAGATCGGTGAACGATCCCACATCGCTCGGGGAGGGAAAGGTGAAGTACCTTATATGTGTGGGCACGTATCTATCTAACACAAGGCCTTTTGGGAGCTCAATGGCTTAGGGGGGGATTGTAACCCCAAAGTTAAGCGAGTTGAGGCTGGTGCAATCCCATGATGGGTGACCTATTGGGAAGTTGCATGTGAGCTCCCGAAACAAAACCGTGAGGGCTGGGCCCAAAGCGGACAATATTGTGTTAGATGGGCCGGGTCGTGACAGAATGGTATCAGAGCCGGACCCTGAACGGAAGTGTGTCAGCGAGGATGCTGGACCCCAAGGGGGGTGGATTGTAAGACCCGGTCTTGGAAGCAAGAACGGTGAGCAAGACTCGTGAGCTTGAGAAGCAAGATCGGTGAGCAAGACCCGTGAGCTTGGAAAGGTAAGATCGGTGAACGATCCCACATCGCTCGGGGAGGGAAAGGTGAACTACCTTATATATGTGGGCACGTATCTATCTAACACAAGGCCTTTTGGGAGCTCAGTGGCTTTAGGGGGGATTGTAACCCCAAAGTTAAGCGAGTTGAGGCTGGTGCAATCCCATGATGGGTGACCTACTGGGAAGTTACATGTGAGCTCCCGAAAACAAAATCGTGAGGGCTGGGCCCAAAGCGGACAATATTGTGTTAGATGGGTCGGGTCGTGACAGCTTATGTCGTGCCCATATCAAGTGTGATAGGCATACCATTTTGTCTTGTCGCCCCTCTCCTGGTTGCCTTTGACGGTAGCTGGTCTTTCGAACCACGGCTTCTCCTTTATCTGATTGTATATTGGGAGGACGGGTACCGAAAATGGTGTGTTTGGCTTTGCGCCAGCAAACTTATTGGATCACGGGTTCCCTTTGTGCTTGTTGGCTTTTTCGATTGAGTTCTCGTGGTGGGTGTTATCTTTTCATTGCGCAAACACTTTTTGTGTGATGTCCATCTTCCTCAACGTGGTTGGCGGCATTTGTGGTGTTTTTCTCGTCCTCCCAGCATGCATGTCATTCTGCTAGGGATATCATCTTAGTGAGACTTCGGGCATTGCTCATGACGATGTCTCCATAGAGCTGGCTCTCTCGCGGTAGGCCCTGCTTGAATGCAATAGCCGTGACGAGATCACTGCATCCTACGATGCAGGACTTTTCTTTACAATACCTCTGGATGTATTGCCGCAAGGTTTCCTTAGACTTTTTTCAGATGGTGAAGAGGTGGTCATCCTTAACTTTAACGGTACGAAGCTGCGAGTACTCTTTCAAGAAGGTCAGGGCTAACTCTTTGAAGGAAGCAATTGACCTCACGGGAAGATAGTTGAACCATGTCGTCGCTTGATCTTGTAGCGAGGCTTGGAAAACTTTGCACATAAGCGCGTCGTTGTGCATGTGAGGTACCATGACCGCCTGATAGTAATTAATGTGCTTCACTAGGTCGGAGGTTTCTTTCTACTGATTGAAGTTGGGAGTTGAAAATCGATATGGGAACGGCTCATCATCAATGTCCCTCACGAATGGTGAAGATGATGACGTCTGAATCTAGAGCCAAAGGTCATCCTCCAAGTCTTCGTCGCGTTGAAATCCTTAGAGGCATCGGTCTAGCATCCTTCAGACGTCCTCGGCATGCAATGGACCTTTGTGATGGGGATTTCCGCGTCGAGTCAAGTGGCGTCAACTCCCTCGAGTTGCAGCGGGAATGGCACTCGAGCTTGTTGGCGAGTAGGTCTTGTCCTCCTCGCTGTGATCGTCCATACTTCTAGGGTCATTGCAGATTTGTCCATTCGAGTGGGTGCTTGTCGTATGGGAGACTACTTACTGCCGCCGGCTATTGCATGGGTACTCAGTGCGCGAAAGTGCTCCAGGGGTCCTCCGAGTCGCTCTCGTGTCGGAGGCCTCGGTTGGTCTTGGACTTTTGCTCTGGGGATGCATTTTTTTTTCCCTGAGTCACTCAGCGATGTGTCCTGGGACATTATCTGGAAACGAACATGCACTTTTTCGGCGGTCCATTGTGATTCTCAGAGGTTCTGGGTGTCTCGATGTCCCCCAAGAGTTGTTGCAGGAACTCGGATTGGGCCCGAACTTGGTTGCTCAGCTGCTCGACCTACTATATCAGTCCAAGTCGCGGAGGTGACCCTCTAGATGCTTGCTCGTGATGAACAGCACGTCGAGGCACACGTCGCGCGCCTTCAGACAGATGCAATGAACCATGTCTCTCTGGTGCCTGGGTGTTGGCCTGCAGGCTGCGCATGGCTTCTAAGTGCCTCCTTAGGTCCAAGTCAGCAAGGAGCTGATTCGAGATTCTTAGAGATGTTTCTCCCGCCAGTAGCCTGTCTATTTGTTGAAAAAACGTAGCGCCTACCCTTTTCGCGGGTGGGGGATTCACAGTAGCAGCAGCCATGAGGAACGTTCCAAAACTGAACGTAAGTGTCCAATCCGGCATTCCGAATGGTAGGTGAATTGATGCGTGACGCGGGCCGTGCAAGGGACGGGAAAGTGGACTGGAAAGTGGTTCCTCTGGAATCTCAGGGAACGGTTCGCTCACGGCAGCGATCGTAGTAGCGGATGTGGCAGCCTCGGAGGCTCGTGCGGATCGGCGTGTTCTGGCCATGCGAGGAATGGTAAGTGTCGAAAGTAGAAGGGAGTTTTTCGAGAAAAAACTAAGGAGCACGCTTTGAGTATTTCTCTAATCAGCTCTCAATGGAAGCACCAGTTGTTGATGCAGAAATCGTCCGGTTATGTGAAATTCTTTCTTGATCCCTACACACAATAACGAAAATCAAACGGGGTTAAGGTTGAAACCTAGGGGGGTGGTTCAACCGTAAACGTTCCGATACTTAAGTCAGTTTTCTGAGAGAATAAACCGAGAGAGTGTTTGCAGGAGTTTTTTATTACCAGAGTTGAGTGAGGCTATGTATTTATAGTGAATCTCGGGAGTCACCGAAGCGTCTGATTGGTTGAGGGAAATAGTATTTAAAAGGTAATTCTACCGAGAAAAATCACTATTATTAACTATATAAATAATAAAACATAATTCACGGAGAGATTATTTATTATTCGTATTGATCTGATTAATTAATATATTTAATTGATAAATATATTAAATTAATGTGGAGATCGTACGATGTCGTTAGCGTATTTACCAAGGGTAAGATCGCCATTACAAGAGTTATGGGCCACGTGGCAGCTTAATTATTTTTTGGTGATTTATGGTTTCAAACTCAACACAAAGACCTTGTTGCTTTGCATAGATAAATTATCGTCTCGTTCTATACACATGAACTTAACTCCATTTATGTAACAATCGTTGTATGTTTCTCCTTGAAATAGGCCAATGGCAAGTTGCATTAATTCTGTATTGAAATTTGGAGAGCTATCATATTTTAGTTGTGCCATCTCGTAAGATATACATAATATGTAAAATTGGTAAACTTAAAAAGATTGTAAGGAATTTGAAAATAAAATATTTGACTTACATGCTCGAAAAACCAACATGGAAATAGTTGTTTGTCCATTTCCAATTTGAAGGATACTTGCCTTCATCAACACCTAGTGCTGCTTGTGGAAAGGCCAGACTTCCTCACAGTTGTTCAATATGAACCAATGAGCCACATACATGTCCTTATTGGTGAACGGCTTTGAGACTAGACCATTTCCAAATGCTCGTACAACTTGGAAAAATACATATAGGGTCTCTAGATGTTGATCATCGTCAGTGTTACATGAGGCCATATTGAAAAAAGTTTTAACATTTCGAAGGTACATTGCATAAATTTCCAATGACTCCTTTGTAATGTACGCATCCGCGATAGAGTCTTCAGGATGTTTCTTGTTGCGGATATATTGTTAGAATGTACTTAACATTCTGTAAAGTAATATACATTATGATTCACATATATGTATAATAAGAAGGAAATAGTAGTAAAAGCAGGAATTATTTATATCTCTCGATTGGGTACAACCAACGATATTGCACCAGGCTAGCTAGTTTTGCCTCATCTGGCATATGTATTAGCATGTGCACCATTACATAAATAAAGGCAGGTGGATATGATTGCTCTAGTTGGCACATGATGTAGACATATCCTCGTTTATCTAGAAGAATTGAGACAAATAAACTATTGTTTCAAAACACCAAGCTCCAAGTAGGGCCGATTACTAATTGGCATGATCCGTTGTAGCAAAATTTGATATACATGGCTCATCATACTAGACATAGTGTCGTAGTCAATGCTAACATTTTGGGATATGTGCCAGCATACCCGTCGAGAAATTCCACACGCTACAACTACTTTAAAAAAAAATCTTATTCTCTGGTATAAATTTATAATTTGTATGAGCCATGATGTATTTTCCATTGACAACTTTTTGCCACAAGTTAGGCTGAATCTCCATTTCTTGCATATCTAGATAGGTTTTTTGTATCTTTTGAGTTGCCTTCAATGGATAAAGTCATTTCCACAATGCTCTCAACAACATTCTTCTCAATGTGTATAGGATCTATTCTTCTTGATATGCATAGGATCCGCGATGTGTTTGATTTCAATTTTGACTAATATGACAATAGAAAGAATATGCTCTTTTTCATCCAATTTTCATATTCAACATGTTTTTGTCCTCTTATGAGGAAGTCATGTACACTATTCAATTTGGATAATATCTCATCACCAAACCTCTCCCTTGGTCGAGCCCGTAACTCTGATTTACCATCAAATGAGTCTGATGTATATGCCATCTAGTGATCCCATGGCAAAAACCTTCTCGAACCCAAGTAGCACACCTTCGATGCATGCTAAAAGGACGTTGTGTCTGGACCACATTAAGGGCAAGTAAGATAACCCTTGTTACTCCACCCTGCTAACATACCATAAGCTGGAAAATCATTAATTGTCCATATTGTTGCTGCTTTTAGATTGAACATTTGCCTCTAAATTTTTCATATGTTCGGACACCATTTTTTCATAGATCCACATGCTAATTATTCAATAGCCACGATTAAATATAGATGAAATTAATAGAAGATTTGGGCCCTGATATCAATGTAATGAGGATTATGAATTATTTCTTCATGTAACTCCAAGGAGACAAGTTATACAGAACCAAAACCATTGGTCATGTACCATATGGCTTTTTAAACTCCCAAACGAATTAAAACCATCAGTAGCAAGTTCTAATCTGGCATTTCTTTACTCCGCACCAAAATCAAGATACATCTTATTAAAGTTCTGCCAAGCCTCTTTATCGGCTGGTGCCTTGGTGCATCATCATTAATGCGTTCATCTTTGTGTCACCCCATATCATGGCTATGTGAAGCGAACTATAGAATCTTTATAGCCTTGACTTCGCTAGAAAATAAGGCAGCACCTTGTTCAGAACTTTTTTTTCGAAACCTAGGTTCATTGCACACTAGACATTTGTCAAGCTGTTCGAATTCATCGTCAAACAATATACAGTTGTTCTTGCATGCATGGATTTTGATTTACCCTAAATCGATGCCTTTCAACTACTTCTTCCAGTTATAATGATCTTTGGTTATCTCCAAGGAGTTTTCGAATGACGATGTCTATCATGTGACCGAAATACTTGTTTGTTTGATTATACTCAACTTTCATGTTCATAAACTCCATAACTGTTGCTAGAACTGAAAAAGGATTTGCAACCCAGGTTCAATTCAAACTGAACTTCTTTCAACAATCTCTTGTAATAGTGCTTAGAGTCTTTGGGTTGAAACATGAGGGCCTTTTTGTCCATATAACCTGATGTGGGAGGAAAGACATTTGTTACTATCTCAATGACATGATCATTATCATATAGCTCATCCAAAGTACTTTCGTCCCAACAGGTCCTGGAAATAGAAGATGTCAATTTAGAAAATATTTATCGCCATGATAGATCCAATTAGTACACTTGTGTACGATCCTATTCAGATCCAAATGATACCGGACCTCATTCAATGGCATCTAACTGCAGTTGTTACCTTTACTTCCCAGACACATGATGTCACAACCCAGCCTTCTTCAACAGGATATTGTCCGCTTTGGGCCCAGCTGTGAGGACCTGTTCCTTGGAGGCAAGGTTAGCAATCCCACATCGCCCGGGGGGATCTGGGGGATGTAGCTTATATGTGTTGGCGTGCAACTATCCAAGAGAAGACCTTTTGGGAGCTCACTGGCTTTGGATTCCTGAGGAATCCAAAGTTAAGAGAATAGGGACTTGTACAATCCCAAGATGGGTGACCCATTGGGAAGTTGCACGTGAGCTCCCGGGAACAAAACCATGAGGGCTAGGCCCAAAGCGGACAATATCTTGTTTGAGGAGGTTGGGTCTAGATAATTTGGTTTAAGAGCCCAAACCCGGCCAGAATTGAGTGTACCAGCGAGGACGCAAAGCCCCAAGAGGGGTGGATTATGAGCACCCGTGCCTTAGAGGCATGGTTAGCAATCCCACATCGCGCGAGGGATCTTGGGGATGCGCCTTATATTTGTGGGAACGCATATATCCTACAAGAGGCCTTTTGGGAACTCACTGGCTTTGGATTCCTAAGGAACTCCAAAGCTAGGCGAGTAAGGACTGGTACAATCCCAGGATGGGTGACCCCTTGGGAAGTTGCACGTGAGCTCTCAAGAACAAAACCGTAAAGGCTGGGACCAAAGAGGACAATGTCATGTTGGAGGAGGTCAGGTAGTGACAATTTGGTATCAGAGCCCAACCCTAGCCAGAATTGAGTGTGCCAGCGAGGACGCTGGGCCACAAAAAGGGTGGATTGTGAGCACCCATGCCTTGAAGGCATGGTTAGCAATGCCACATCACCGGGGGGGATATGGGGAATGCGCCTTATATGTGTAACGACCCGTCCCAAATTCCTAGATTAGATTAGTGACTAATAACGATTAGTGAGATTAATCGGTGATTAGTTAGGTGAAATCGGACGAACGATACAAAATAACCGTTTTGCCCCTAGTCGTGGGTAAAATGTTAACTTTTTGACCAGGATGTCTGATGGCTGAGGGCCAAGGACCGTTACGTAGATCGGGACGATACGAATCCATAGACAGGTGGCACGTCGAATTCGAAAGCTCGACGACGAAGTTACGGTTCACGGAAGTATGAAAGTACTATTGCACGAATTACGAGACGACTTGAATTTGGGACTCTACTGGGACCCAGATATTTTATGGTGGCCTAATGGATGAGTGACACTTGTCACCCATCCATTGCCCACCCAAATTAACACATGCATCAACCATCTCCATTTTCTTCATTCAAACTCAAACCCGATCTCATTTCTCACCAAACCAATCCAACCCTTTCCTGTTTTATCATGCCTGAGGACCAAGAGAGTTGAGAGGGACTGAGAGGAGGTTGCTGGACAGCCAGAACCACCGTAGATGGCGGCGAGGAGGAGGCAAAACCGAGAAGGTAATTGGTTAACCCATTTTTCCTATAATTGTCGATTTATGCATTATGAGTTGTTTTGGACGTTTGGATAAGGTTATTTAGGTTGTTAGGGACTTAATATGAAGGTTTTTAATGGGGCATAGTGGCTGTGAAGCATGGGAATGAGAATGGAGGTTTGAACCGAAAAAGGGGAAATCGGTTTAATATGTTTTTGTAAGTTTTGGATTGTTTTAATTACATGTTTAGGTTCATAGAACATGTTTAGGAAGATTAGAAATGATTAGGAAGGGAAACGAACCAAAACAAAGGGGGAAAAATGTTGGACCGTTCACGCCGGTCGGACCGGAGCGAAAATCAGCAGACCAGTTCGGACCCGGTCTACCAAAGGAAGAAGACGCCGCTACAGTAACGCGTGTGGGCTCACGCGTAGGCAGCTTCTAGGGGCATGTGTGAGCGCGTGGTGAGGATTTTGAGGGTACTTTCAACACGTGAAATCTTCTATTCCATGTAACGAACATTTTGGGACTAGTTTCGTGTCGATCGGACACCGTTTCGATAATGTTCAGGGCATCGAAAAGTTTCGGATCGGGATTAAAAATAGTTAAAAATTCCAGAAAATTACGGGGATTTAGTGGGAAGTTAATTAAGTAGTTAGTAACCTTCTATTACGATTTGGACAGGTTCGGGAGTCCCGGTGATGGTGATTGGCTCGGGAGAGCCTTGTGGCACTCAAATCGAGGCGGCAGCTCGGACGATCTGTGAGTGGACCTTGGTTTTCAAAATTGGTGCATGCATACATGTTTATTATATGTTTTAATACATGTTTGGTAATGTCATGTGTGCATTTGGTTGTGGTTACGTATAAGCACGTATTTTGAGGTTTCGGCCTTATACGGTGCTTATACGGGTCGGTATTTCTTTATTGGTTTAAATGAAAAGGTTTTGGATTTCCAAAAGGATAAACTCGGGTATGAGACCCATTTGGTTTTGTCTAGGGCACATGACCCTATTGATGACCTACGGGTCTGAGTCGGGGTTGCGGCAGGTGCTTGGTGCACAGGGACAGACGACGATACGACGCTCGCCTCCGAATTAGGATATGTTCCTTTCGGAGAGGTCACGATGCATGATTCGTAGTCGGGTAGCCTGGGGAGGCTCGACTTCGGAGTGCTGACGATTCACGATAGCGATCGGTGATGAGTGCACCATGATCTTGTGGTGGTCGCGTCGGTTGATTCGTTCACGGCGACATACTAGGATTGAAGGAAGTCCTGGATGGATGGTTGCACGCATCACTACGATCGGAGTCGTGAATGACTCTTAGATATCGAGCACGATGCCCAGCTGATGTTATATTTTTGGGCACGAGACCCAGTTACTTTACGGTAATGATTTCAGGTCAAGGACCCTAGATGGATTTCTAAGTTCATGGCGGTTTATGGGAGCTGGCATGAACCCTGGAAAGGTTATTGTGATACATGAAGGTTTATGGGAACCGTGCATGGAGAATGTTTTCTATATATATATATATATATATATATGAATGGTAGGGATGCTATAGATCATGACGGTTCAGGGGAACTAGGCATGGATATTTATGTTATGTATATATATATATATATGTTCATATACCTTCCGTACTTGTTCTATCTCCTCCGGGGAGCGTCGTTGGCCTGGGTGGACCCCGGAGTAGTCACGGAGCACCGACTGAGTGGAGTCACCCCCCAGTTGGGTTCCTTACTCTCAGGAAGGCTATGGTTACCATAACCTCGGGTAGGGTCAGTGGTTTGCGGACATTGACCTTGACTTTGAGAAAACTCGGATTGATACCCAGGTAGCACGCGCGTAGCTTTGGAAAGTGTGACAGGATTGGTTGTGTGACTTATATATGATATATGATATGTGATATGTGGTGTGCACAGGTGTGCACAGGATATGAGCAGTGGCTCGTGTATTTTGTTTCAGTATGGTTATGGTTTTGGGCTGAGTCCCTTATTGGTTTCTTATGGATTTGGGTAGTGGCCCTTATGGTCTATTTCATTATGATTTTGGGCTTAGTCCCACATATGGTTTCTTTGGTTAAACGGTTTTCGAATGCATGCATGCTTTTTAGTGAAGGGTACAAATGTCTTCGTTAAAATGTTTTTATAAACTCTTGTTTTGTCCACTCACAGTTTTTAATGTTTTGACTGCCCTTCAGGTTGACATCGGATGTGGACTGTAGCAGAGACCGAGATATCACATACCTCCGCCGGATCCTGGCGTACCCTGATGGCCCGAGAGGGCTAAGGATGGAATTATCCCTTGTCTGACACTTCGTGTCAGACGGGAGCAGGGTCGTCCCACGTTAATCCCATGGGGATTGGAACGGGTCCTGTCAGCGTGGTATCAAAGCATAGGATTGCTTGTCAGAGCGGGGGTTGTCTCTATTCGAGCAACCGTGGAGCTCTTGGAGTGTACGTAGGCCGAGGATGTGATATCTCAATGGGTTACAGTTCATGGTCAACCTG
This sequence comes from Prinsepia uniflora, assembly GCA_032719365.1. Taxonomy (NCBI): domain Eukaryota; kingdom Viridiplantae; phylum Streptophyta; class Magnoliopsida; order Rosales; family Rosaceae; genus Prinsepia; species Prinsepia uniflora. Next base: position 24,989,120 of record CM064876.1, read on the forward strand.
ATAGTTGGGATGCTGGTACGATAGTTAGTAGGATGGAATGTCTTGGTTCGGCATCTGATGTCGGGGTTGCCATAGTTATGTCGTGGATGATAGTGTGGGACCCTACGGAAGGGATGAACATAACAGTACGTTATAGTTTTGATCGTGAGATGGTTAGTTGGGATCGTCTTCACGATGTCGTAGGATCAGTTCCGACGAATGGTTGGGAGTTCTGGCCATTTGATGATCAGATTTTGTTGAGTTAAATGGATTTACTGATGGGAGCAGCCGGATTGTGGAGTGTACTGCAGTTGGCAGTTAGCAGTCGAGTTCGTGGAACTCTAGTTGAACTTATGGCAGTTAGCAGTCGGATTCGAGGAATCCTAATTGAACTTACTGTAGGATTGGATTGACGTCTTTTCGATGTCAAGACCGTGGAGACGGTCAGATTGTGGTTTGTACTGCAGTCGGTAGCTTGAAGTTGGGTTCCGAGAAACCCTAGAGCGTGATTATGGAACCCTACTATAGGGTGTATGGTTCGAAAAGGTGAGTTGACGAGTGGTTTGACTTTGACGACTATTCGAATTTGAGGCCGTTAGTAAGTCTAGTCATGTCAGCTTGTGTTGGAACTGCACTCCGCAGTTGAGGTTATAGTGATCGGTTAGACCTAGTTGGTCGTCGTACTACCATAGTTGTGATGGATTGTTGGTGCAACTAAGAGCATGGGCGACCTAGTAGACGACTTTGGTTTAGTCGAGTTACGACAGGTTAGAGATTCTTGGACTGGTTACCAGGGTTGGTACTTGTCGATGGAATCCTGTAGTGGGATACAGAGTAGTAATACGTGCGGTTGATTCCGTTGGATGCGGAGTCTGGATATCGAGATGTCTGGTGATTAGGTCTACGCGAGTCTGTGGCAGGCATTACGACCGAGAGTGGTTGTTGTTACGGTTGTTGGGAATCGAGGATGTTCAGGTGATGTTTCCTTTACTCGTATGAGTTGTCAGGGTGACTGTACCTAGAGTTGTTGGGTACGAAAGAGACAGAGTTTCTCCCATTCGAGCAGAGGTACGGGATCATCGCTCGGTATGAGCGGAGATCCAGGATTGTCTGATTCACACACTTTGTGTTGATGCTGACAGGTGATGATACTGGTACTAGTGCTGGTGCTGGTGCCGGTGATTGTGATGACGATGAGTTACGAGTCGGGATGTGACTTCGTCGAGATAGGCTTATGTTCGGTATCTGTGATTCGGGAGTGGATCACAGATAGAGTTAAATTGGTGATGGACACGTGATTGATGTCCGAGTGTGTTTTTTCCAATCTAGATGGAACTTCGGCATCGCGAGAGGTTGCTATTGAGGTGACGAGTGGAATGCGGGTTTTCCGCATTGGTAATGGGTATTTCGAAGTTATTTGGGTGACTTCTCAGGTTCTACCATGATTGATGATGGTAGACGATATAGATGTTATAGATGTTGTTGGTTGCCACTAGTACACTAATCGTGTATTGGTTGGTGGACCCGGATTTTATCTTGGGTCATCAAGTGGAGTTGAGTATATCAAAGTTATGTGACTGAGATTTCTCATTTTCTGCTTGGTGGCAGACGATGTTGGGTTACGTGGCGTGGTGAGTACAATGAGTTTTGCTTGCATTTCACATAGGATAAGTTTTGATGCCATTGGCTTGGATCATTCTTGGTTTTTCCTGGGTGGAATGCCAAGGATCGATACGAGGTAATTGGAGAGAACCCACAGTCTCAACGTGTCTCGTCGTTGACTGATATGTTGAGATATGGGAATTGGTTGACGAACGATCTGACGGTATGCGGATTCGTTGAGGGTGGAAGACCCTATGATCGGATCTCTCCACCTAGGATTCGCAATGTGGATCAGGATTGTGGTGTTGAGGATATAAGGTATTGTGACGATCCTCGATCGTGACGTTTATGGTTGGGTGAAGCAGTGATGAATCTCGATCGTGACGTCTATAGTCGGTTGACGTAGTGATGGATCTGGATCGTGATCTTGATAATCCAGATAGGTGGAGAGTTTATCACTCTTACTTGGATGTTTGAGTTGAGGATGTTGGGACTGAATTTCTTTTCGAAGTGAATCCCGTATGTTATGCTACTCAAGCGAGTAAGTGTTCGATGACGTCGAATTTTGTCAGCCTTAGAGTTGTGTTGATGTTGGGATTGGCTTCCTTATGAAGTCAATCGAACGTATGGAGGTAATTGTTGAGGCGGGTAACTGAAAGGTTCAGTTTTGGTGCATCTCGATAGACGTGAACGAGATTTCAGGTTTTGGAATCAGATTTCTGGATGACGATTCAAGATTTGATTTTGGAACTTGAAAGTGGATTTCTAGATTTGGGTTTTGGAATTGGATTCTGGGTGACGATTCAGGATTTGATTCTGGAGCTTGACAGTGAATTTTCTTTTATGGATTTGGGTTCGGAATGGTCATTCCTGATACTAGTCTACGGAATGATGATTTCGGATTCGAATATGGAAATGGATGATGGGTTGGAGTTTCAATTTGTCTAATACTGGATTGGACGGATGGACTCCATTATTGAAACGTGTTTGGCTACGACCTAGGTGGTTGTGTTGTCCTCGTTGTGGTTGTAGACTGGTTGATGGACAGATGTACATACCTTGTGCGTTGTTCGAGGTACGATACCGGGCAGACTTGTCGTGCCTGGTGACGGTATAAGGTTATACATGTGGTACGTTGGTGAGCGTGTTGGTAGTCGGCTTAGTTCCGATACCATTGGATTAGTTGAGGTTGTGGACTGGACATTGGATAGTGTGCATTGGGTCATAGTATTTCTAGTGGGTCCAGTTACACACAGATCGAGTGTTTTGTTGGTATACATATACTCAGGTTGAGTGAGTTGGTGGTTAGTGTAACCACAAGTGGGTATGGTGTCAGTTTTTGACTAACGACTATTAAGTGGTGATAGATTGTCGAAGGTGTCAGCGTGGATCGACTAGTGAGGTCTGATGACTCCCAGTGGGAGCAGACGTCAAGATAGATTGGTGATTGAGGAAGGAACCGTCGAGTTGTTTGTGTCAGCGAAATGGTAGATTTGACAAGTGGTGTCAATTCGGCATGTATGGCTACTGTCATTCGACGTGGTCGAGGGTAGGCGATGCGACGTGAGTATTAGTGGTATGTCTGGTTGCAGACGAGTAATTATTGTTTTGGTTAGTTGGTGTATGAATGTACACTTGTCGCGAGGTTAAAATTGCTTTCCACTAGGTGGATGTGAAATCAGGATAGTTGGAGTTTCGAGAACGAAACTAATTAAGGAGGGAAGAACGGTTGGAATTAGGTCGGTTGGAATTTCGAGGACGAAATTAATTAAGGAGGGAAGGTTGTAACGACCCGTCCCAAATTCCTCGATTAGATTAGTGACTAATCACAATTAGTGAGGTTAATCGGTGATTAGTTAGGCGAAATCGGATGAACGATGCAAAATGACCGTTTTACCCCTAGCCGTGGGCAAAATGTTGAACTTTTGATCAGGCTGTCAAATGGACTTTGACCGATGACCGTGACGTAGTTTAGGACGTCACGAGTTCATAGACAGGTGGTACGTTCAATTTCGACATTCGAGGAAGTAGTTATGGCGTTCTGAAGTTTAAGGGCAATTTGGTAATTTTGGTTAAAAGGGGCAAATGTTGACCTTTTGACCAGGATGTCCGATGGCCGAGGGCCGAGGACCGTTACGTAGATCGGGACGATACGAATCCGTAGACAGGCGACACGCCGAATTCGGACGCTCGACGACGAAGTTAAGGTTCACGGAAGTACAAAAGTACTATTGCACGAATTACGAGACGACTTGACTTTTGGACCCTAGTGGGACCCAGATATTTTATGGAGGCCCAATGGATGAGTGACACTTGTCACCCATCCATTGCACACCCAAATTAACACATGCATCGACCATCTCCATTTTCTTTATTCAAACTCAAACCCGATCTCATTTCTCACCAAACCAATCCAACCCTTTCCTGTTTTATCATGCCTGAGGACCAAGAGAGTTGAGAGGGACTGAGAGGAGATTGCTGGGCAGCCAGAACCGCCGCAGACGGTGGCGTGGAGGAGGCAAAACCGAGAAGGTAATCGGTTAACCCATTTTTCCTATAATTGTCGATTTATGCATTATGAGTTGTTTTGAACGTTTGGATAAGGTTATTTAGGTTTCTTGGGACTTAATATGAAGGTTTTTAATGGGGAATAGTGGTTGTGAAGCCTGGGAATGAGAATGGAGGTTTGAACCGAAAAAGGGGAAATCGGTTTAATATGTTTTTGTAAGTTTTGGATTGTTTTAATTACATGTTTAGGTTCATAGAACATGTTTAGGAAGATTAGAAATGATTAGGAAGGGAAACGGACCAAAACAAAGGGGGAAAAATGTTGGACCATTCACGCCGGTCGGACCGGACCGAAAACCAGCAGACCGGTTCGGGCCTGGTCTACCAAAGGAAGAAGACGTCGCTACAATAATGCGCGTGGGCTCACGCGCAGGCAGCTTCTAGGAGCGTGTGTGAGCGCGTCGTGAGGATTTTGAGGGTACTTTCAACACATGAAATCTTCTATTCGATGTAACGAACATTTTGGGACTAGTTTCGTGTAAATCGGACACCGTTTCAATAATGTTCGGTGTATCGGAAGGTTTCGGATTGGGATTAAAAATAGTTAAAAATTCCAAAAAATTACGGCGCTTTAGTGGGAGGTTAATTAAGTAGTTAGTAACCTTCTATTACGATTTGGACAGGTTCGGGAGTCCCGGTGATGGTGATTGGCTCGGGAGAGCCGTATGGAACGCAAAACGAGGCGGCAGCTCGGACGGTCTGTGAGTGGACCTTGGTTTTCTAAATTGGTGCATGCATACATGTTTATTATATGTTTTAATACATGTTTGGTAATGTCATGTGTGCATTTGGTTGTGGTTACTTATAAGCACGTATTTCGAGGTTTCGGCCTTATACGGTGCTTATACGGGTCGGTATTTGTTTATTGGTTTAAATGAAGGTATTGAATTTCCAAAAGGATAAACTCGGCTATGAGACCCATTTGGTTTTGTCTCGGGCATATGACCCTATTGATGACCTATGGGTCCGAGTCGTGGTTGCGGCAGGTGCTTGGTGCACAGCGACGGACGACGATACGACGCTCGCCTCCGAATTAGGATATGTTCCTTCCGGAGAGGTCACGATGCATGATTCGTGGTCGGGCAGCCTAGGGAGGCTCTACTTCGGAGTGCTGACGGTTCACGATAGCGATCGGTGATGAGTGCACCATGATCTTGTGGTGGTCGCGTCGGTTGATTCGTTCACGGCGACATACTAAGATTGAGGGCAGTCCTAGATGGATGGTTGCACGCATCACTACAATCGGAGTCGTGACTGACCCTTAGATGTTGGGCACGATGCCTAGCTGATGTCATATGTTCGAGCACGAGACCCAGTTACTTTACGGTTATGATTTCGGGTCAAGGACCCTAGATGGATTTCCAAGTTCATGGCGGTTTATGGGAGCTGGCATGAACCCTGGAAAGGTTATTGTGGTACATGACGGTTTATGGGAACCGTGCATGGAGAATGTTTTCTATATATATATATATATATATGAATGGCAGGGATGCTATGGATCATGACGGTTCAGGGGAACTGGGCATGGATATTTATGTTATGTATATATATATATATATATGTTCATATACCTTCCGTACTTGTTCTATCTCATCCAGGGAGCGTTGTTGGCCTGGGTGGACCCCGGAGTAGTCACAGAGCACCGACTGAGTGGAGTCACCCCCCAGTTGGGTTCCTTACTCTCAGGAAGGCTATGGTTACTATAACCTCGGGTAGGGTCAGTGGTCTACGGACATTGACCTTGACTTTGAGAAAACTCGGATTGAGACCCGGGTAGCACGTGCTTAGCTTTGCAAACCATGACAGGATTGGTTGTGTGACTTATATATGATATATGAGATGTGATATGTGGTGTGGACAGGTGTGCACAGGACTTGAGCAATGGCTCGTGTATTTTGTTCCAGTATGGTTATGGTTTTGTGCTGAGTCCCTTATTGGTTTCTTATGGATTTGGACAGTGGCCCGTATGGTCTATTTCATTATGATTTTGGGCTTAGTCCCACATATGGTTTCTTTGGTTAAACGGTTTTCGAATGCATGCATGCTTTTTAGTGAAGGGTACAAATGTATTCGTTAAAATATTTTTATAAACTCTTATTTTGTCCACTCACAGTTTTTAATGTTTTGACTGCCCTTCAGGTTGACATCGGATGTGGAGTGTAGCAGAGACTGAGATATCACATACCTCCTCCAGATCATGGCGTACTCTGATGGCCCGAGAGGGCTAAGGACGGAATTATCCCTTATCTGGTACTTCGTGTCAGACGGGAGCAGGGTCGTCCCGCGTTAATCCCGGGGGGATTGGGACGGGTCCTGTCAATATGTGTGGGTTTGGATCTATCCAACGGGAGGCTTTTTGGGAGCTCATTGGCTTTGGATTCCTGAGGAACTCCAAAGGTAAGCGAGTAGGGACTGGTGCAATCCTAGGATGGGTGACCCACTAAGAAGTTGCACGTGAGCTCCCAGGAACAAAATCGTAAGGGCTAGGCCCAAAGCGGACAATTTCTTGTTGAAGGAGGTCGGTTCATGACAATTTAGTATCAGAGCCCAACCCCAGTTGGAATTGAGTGCACCAACGAGGACGCAGGGCCCCAAGGGGGGTGGATTGTGAGTACCTGTGCCTTGGAGGCATGGTTAGCAATCCCACATCGCCCGGGTGGGATCTGTGTGGGCACCCATCTATCCAATAGGAGACCTTTTGGGTGCTCACTGGCTTTGGATTCCTAAGGAACTCCAAAGTTAAACGAGTGCAGACTGGTGCAATCCCAGGTTAGGTGACCCACTAGGAAGTTGCAAGTGAGCTCCTGGGAACAAAATCATGAGGGCTAGGCTCAAAGCGGACAATATCCTGTTGGAGAATGTCGGGTCGTGACACATGATATGTCTCTCATCAATGTAATGACTACGTGGAGAAGCAATGGAGCTATCAATCCCATCTATATACTGATCAAAAGATCTATCAAACATTTGAATATAGTATTTGTTCATTATACCTGCTTTCAAAAATAGAGACAACATAAGTAATTAAGTTAACATTGTCTCGCACTTAGAACAAGTTAATATCAAAATATGCTCATCTCCTTATCATTCCAATGGTTTGGTCATATTTTATTCGAGAGTGCACATTCTGTGCTGTGTAGTTTGCGATCTACGAGCCAAAGTTTTAATCAAGAATTTTTTTTGCAGCATCTCCTTACTATTCCCCAAATTCATGATATAGATATTATAAATAAATATTTAGTATGCATTCATAAAACATTGAGGGGATATAGATGGTGTAACGATCCGGAAATTTGACAAAAGTAAAAATGACAATTTTGCCCTTTGAATGGCAGAGGTTGACTTTTTGACCAGAACATCTTTTGGACATTTTGTAAAGACTGTTAAGAAGGTTTTAGACTCCTGAGTCCATAAACAAGCGGTATGCTAGAATCGGAAGTCGGATGGAATCGATATAGGTAAAAAATGACTAAGGACATTTTGCTAATTTTGGACATTAGGGTATATTGGTAATTTTTGCATGAAGAACCTAGGACAATCTAGAAATTACTTCAACTTTATTCATTTTCCCTCCACAAACTTCTCCATCGACCTAGTACATTATATATATGTGTGAGGTATGTATGCTAAGGGGTTCGGGGAGAACAGGCCGAAAAGGGAAGAAAAGAAAGAAAAAAAAAAGTGATATCGTGAAGGGATGAACCAAGGGAAACCTGGAAAGGGAATAGAAGAAGAATGATAAGAGAGGGAGGAAGAAAGGATGGTTAGAAAACAGGTTGGAGAAGCCTGAGAGATTAAGACTCGAGAAGGAAACCCGTGAACCCCAAGGGTGGTCATGAACTAGCAGGGTGTTTGAAAGCCTCCAAACATCTAACCATGGTCTCTGGGAGATTTTCCAAGTCTCTGGAGTTGTTTCAATCTTCGAAGAAGGTATTTTGGGCGATAGGAGAGACCTGGGAAGCCATGGCCCAAAAACCATGAAACTAAACCATGAACTCGAGGTGGTTTTTTCTTAGTTGAATTTTACATATCATTTCCTGGTATTATGTAGATGGGGATAGACGTTTAATGCAAGAAAAATATAAGTAAAAACACGGTTTAAGAACCATGTCACATTTGCGGGGCGGACGACCAGACACTAGGAAATCGGGTCGACTTGCTAGAGCTTGAAGGTGGCACTACAGGTGCATGTCCCCCATGCGCAAAGAACGATGGTGGCACATGAGGGCACATTCAGTGGTTTATGGTAGTGCAATCAACATGGAAGTTCTTGGTCTTGGAATTCTGAATATGTTGGTATATTATTTGAGCTAATTGGACATCATTTGAGTATAGTTTTGGTTATCCAATCTATTATGTTTATGATTATGTTTAGGTGCTTTATTTTGATTTAAATCATGATTAATTACGAAATTATTATGATAGTTGGACATTCACAGTTAGTGAATCAACATGGTAATTTTCATATGAATACTCAAAGGGACTTGTGGTGGTAAATTATGATACATTGGTAAACCAAGGATTGTAATTATGGTTTTGTTTTACATATTAATAAGTTGAAGACATATAAATAATAACACAATGACATGAAATCATAAATATATGGTGAATGTGTCAAGGAAATGGTTAAAAGAGTTTTAATTCTTAAGTATACATATATGATGTTAAGGATGATAGGATGATTTATGTAATGATAAATACATGATGTTATGATATCATGCGAACTATTAGGTTATGATGAATTTATGATGGAAATATGTTAATCATGATTATGTTGATGATGAAATAATGATAGAAATGATTGATGGAAATATGTGAGAAGAATATGTTTAAAAGGTTGAAGGTATGCAACTATATGCAATTATATTTGAATATTACTAAATTTTATAATAATAATAAAAATAAATAGGCGATAAAGTAAATCTGAGTATGGTCAAACTAGTAAACTCCACAATTTTTTGGGTTAGAGGGTTGGAAGTGGACGGAACCCCGCAGGAGTGCACATATTTTGGGTTAATCTAACAAGATATGGACCTTAATGAAATTGGTAATATCTTTTATTTGACAAGAGTTGTCAGACGGGAGCAAGACCAGGGACAGGTTCTGTCAGACTGAATTTCCCACAATCGAAACATAACCTCGTACACAACACATAGTTGTACATCCCCAAACTATTTGAATAAATGGATAATTTAAGAGTCAATCAATCAACCCGATTCACGGAATCTCAAAGGGGTTTAAGGTTTTTCATTAAACTTAATTATATGAAATTAATCAACCTGATTGATTCCCTATAAACTATTATGAAATATAAACATATTTCACTCAGTTAGCATATAAAAAATAATATTACAACAAATTTACAAATACAAACATATATTGATTATGTATATCACAGAATTTACCCGTTTCTAATTTCCTTATCGATTTTTCAAAAATATTTTATAGTTTCCTAATGTAACGACCTGGCTTTTTAATTACCATTTTTATGGAATTTTATAGGAATTTTTAGGGATTTTTCATGTGTTTGGACCATTTTTCCCTTAAACTTTTGCTTGGGTTTCCTTTTTGGGAATGGGCATTTTGATCAAGATTGGACAATGAGATATTTTTTGGGTGGGTTGTGTTGAGTGGCTGGGAGCCATTCCTCACATTTTTATCATTTTTTCACAATCTCGCTTCTTCACCATGTACCCTAACAAAACCATACATCCCCATATTTCAAGCCTTGTTTTAAGGGAGTTTTTAGTTCAATCTAAGGCTAGGATAGTTTTCCTTCGACTCTCACGATCGAGAATAACCCAAGTTTGAAGGTGGAACGACGGGGACACGGCCGGTACACTAGGAGGAAGGAACCCGCAGCTTTCAAGAGTCATATATTGGAATCCAAGTATTTTCTATTAATTCTGAGCTTGGTTTTGGATTCTTGGGATCAAGTAGATAGATTTTGATATAAAGTTTTTTTGATTTGGTTGAGAAATAAAGGATTTGTGGTGGTTTAAAAATCGATATAACAATGGCAGTTTTTCGGCCACCAACGACGACAGCCACGGCAGCGCAGCCGTCTTCTCCAGCGAAAGGTGACATCAGCATGACATCATGATGATGCCATGTGGCAAAGCCACATCAATATAACATGTGTTAGGGCCACATCAACATGTAGGGTGATGTCGGCATGGTGCCATGTCAGCAGGTGATGTCAGCAATGAGTGGGGAAGGTTTTCGTCCTTACATCGGCGCGTGGCGATACATAGGCTTGAGTTTCGGGGCATGGTCGTGCTTTTTCGAAAATTTTAGATGAGCTGAATCCAATGGTGGTGATTTTGAATCGATCAGATTTTTTTTAGGGGTAATTTTGGGCGTTTATATCCACGGGTTGCATATTCGGGATATGTGTACTATCCCAGTTGTTACTTTGACAAGCGAGGATGCTCCGGGGACTTTTGAGGAACGCACAGCTCAAGATTGAGCAACCGGTTGGACTTTGAGTGGACAGTTTGTTTAATAAATATGATGCATGTATATTTATATATTACTATGGTTTTATTGCATGGTTTGGTTTGCAATGGCTGGAATGTATGATTCTAAATGCTTTCTGGATAAATGCCTAGTTTTAGAAAATATCAAGATGTGATTTTCTAGACACAGGTTATGGTGGATTTTGGGAAAAACTAGATTTTGGGCTCATGCCTGGGTTGCAAATGTTTTGGGCTTTTGTGGGTATTTCAAAACCAGGTTAAAAATGTATCTTTGCAAACTATTTTTCAGAATATAGTCATCCATGTACCATTAGATCGCTATTTCGGAGTTGGACTATGAGGATTCTCATATACGGACTCTGACGTAGTCAAAGTTGGATTCCATATGTTCCGACGAGGTTGGACTCCGCAAGTTTCATGATTTCTATGCGTAGTACATAGGATTAGCTGGTTGGATCAGTGATAAGTCACAAATTAAACATCATTTCAACGTTATTTCTTATCCCTTTTACTTATCCTTTGATTATAATCATTCAAACAATAGGCGAAAATGATCTCTTTTGTGAAGTTTGTGCAGATTGTTTAGTTGAGGTTTAAATCATGTTTTGCAATTAATCACAAAAGGACACATCATCTCTCATTCACACGGCCAAGATCCACCAAGACTACTCAAAAGTCATGACTAAGCCCTAATGTCCTAAAAGTGCGATTAGGGGATAAATGGGTTTACTTGTGCATCAAGCACCCTAGCCGCAATTTCCCTTCCCTTTGCAATGAGAAATTATGTGGATTGATGTGGATAAGAAGACTCAATGATTTCCTCTTCAAACCTGAAGTTAGAGATGCAAGAAACAAGAAAGAAAGACTTTCTTGCAAACCAAGAAACTCAACAAACACGGCTAGGGTTAAGGAACCTTCCCTAGCCGTATTCTCTCTTCCTTATTCTATAAGGACTATTGTGATCTAATTTGGAAAGATAATAATTCAATTCCTAGCCAAAGATGAAGTCAAGAAGTGGATTAAAGAAGGAAAAGAAGATTCCTTAAGGAAGGGGAACACAAAATGCGGCTAACCCTTGGTTTTCACGGCTAAAAGAGTTTTCCTCCTTGTTTTGGGGGCTGTTTTCCCTTTCTTTTAGTGAGATGTTAGGGCAGGTGTTCGGGGTTATAAATAGATGCTTTCTCATTGTTTTTGGACGTCCAATTTACCTCCCAAGGTCCCAAAACTATGCATAAATTTCTGTTTAAAGTTTATACACAAAGTAGCCGCAATTTACCTATTGTTCATGCTTTTGGATTCAAGTCTTGCATCTTCTTTGGGACGTGAAGCTTGGGAGAAGAAGAAGTGTTTGTGCCACTTATCTCACGCATCATTTATCTTAGTATTTGTGTTTCTTAATCCCTAATCTCTTTAAGTTTATATGCATTCAATTATGATGTTTGTTAACTTAGTTATGCGTGAGTAGTTTCCTTTAGGATTAGGGTTGTTTGAAGCCCTAGCCATGTTAGTTTATAATTAGATTTCTGGATGTTGATTATGGTTGTTATGTATGCCTGGATTTGTTGGATTACTATGCTTCATGAACTCAATTTATGCTTGTAAGTTTGATCACCGTATTTGCGTATAATTGTCGATGTAATTGCTTGACGGATCACCTTGATGTTTATGTTCACCCTGAAATTTGTAGCATCACGTTTAAGAGGGGGAATCTTATTCGTAATCTAAACTCATGACTTCCTAGGATTCCACATCACATTACTAGGGATAGTGTAGTGTCATTAAATCTTCTTTATGTTTCATGCATTATCACACAGCATCGGTAATAGTTGTTTAAGGGCGGGTACATCACGCTTAAACATGCAATCTAAGAGAAGATAAATGTGTGGGGTGAGCCTTAGCCGGACCCTTGCATGGACACTTAATTCAGATACATGCATAATTAATCTAATCAACGAAATCTAAGGAAAACTTTAATTGGTAAAGGTGGATAACATGTCCTAATTCGTCCTAATCATCCAATCAACTTTCAAATAAAGTTTTTCATCATTTTGTACTTGTTTTCATCATTCAATTTCGCTCTAATCATCACTCAAAACCTCCCAACGTTTTTGTACTTTTTCTCAAGTTGTTTCATTCCAAATTAAGTGAATTCACGTTGAACAAGTCCTCGAGGGATCAACCTTTACAAACCTATTATACAAGTCATACGATTTTGTGCACTTGCAAAGTATTACATTAGGAGTTATCATTCATAATTTCTTGGTTGATAAATCTTCTATCAAGTTTTTGGCGTCGTTGCCGGGGACTTGTCCCTCAATGATGTCCATATAGTTTGGAATTATTTAACTTGGTTGGTTTATTTGTTTTTCAGGTACTAGTTCATGTCACGCAGTTCCTCAGTAGAGGGAACAACTCAAGGCCCTACTTGTTCCTCCCGGAACTCTTCAATTCACGGCAGCCCCCCACCAAGCCCTTGTGCCATGGACAACCCACAAGAACGTGCTCTTGTCCCTCCTCCTGCCCCTAGGCTCCTTCGGGATTTTGCAGCCCCTCGTGTGCCCGAAGATCACTTCCCCATTGTCTTTCCTGCAAGCACCGTTGAGAACTTTGAGCTTAAGTCTGGGACCATTCACTTGTTGCCTACGTTTGATGGACTCTTTGGAGCAAACCCTCACCTTCATATCCAGGACTTTCTCCATTCACATGTTGCACTTGTTTTCATCATTCAATTTCGTTCTAATCATCACTACAAACCCCCCAACGTTTTTGTACTTTTTTTCAAGTTGTTTCATTCCAAACTAAGTGGATTCACGTTGAACAAGTCCTCGAGGGATCGACCTTTGCAAACCTATTATACTCGTCATACAATTTTGTGCACTTGCAAAGTATTACAATAGGAGTTATTATTCATAATTTCTTGGTTGATAAATCTTCTATCAATCAGCGGGGCCAAGTTTGACTATTATTGGTTGTTGTGTCCAGAGATTTTTGATATGCTTATAAACGGGGCATTTCTAGGAAATATGGACAGTGATATTTATATGTTTTACATAATTTATGTTGGACCCACAATTTTATATATAGAATTGTTTTATCTAAAATCAAGCGTTTATTTTTCTATGAATGCATGTTTTTATAAACTAAAGGGAAAAAAAGGATTATTTCATAAATGTGTTTTCCAAAGGCTTTTATTTTTGGCCACTCACAGTTCTTCGTGGTTTTATATATTTCGGGTTGATCTTGTGATGAGGACTATTTTGAGGCTGAGGCACTTACCTGGGACTACGCGCACTCGTTAACCATAGTAGGGTTCAAGTTATTTATTTCATTTCCTAGTGTTTCGTATAACCGTAGTTAGCAAACTGATGTTTTATGGTTGACACGTAGAGTTTACGCCTTATTTGACACTACTTTCGTATCTATTATTGGACTGAGTACTTTGTAGATTTAAGGATTTTGTGTCAGACATGAGCAGATCCTTTCACGAGTATCGATGTGATTTCGGGGTGGGTCCTATCACCTAACTTATTTTCTAATTTTCTATTTTCCTAACATATTTTCTAATTTTCTAATTTCCTAACATATATATTTTCTATTTCCTAATTTCATTAAATATTTTATATTTTCATATTTTCCGAACAAATTTTCTAATTTCCTACATAATTTCTACACATTTTCTTTGATAAATACACAATTTCCAAATCTAACTATTTCCAAAATTCTTATCAAAATTAAATTAAGAGGCAAACACACATACATTTTTAATATTAGTCCTTATGGAAATTATATTTCTCAAACGTTCAAAACTGGTATTTTGATGAATGAGAGAAAGGGATTTTATTGGTAGTCAAAATAGTGATGAGAATATGATTTTGATGAATTAATGAGAGAGAGAGAGAGAGAGAGAAAGAAGAAAAAGAACTGAGCGGCTGTGTAGTTGTTGTCTTTAGAATATTGCCGGATAAAGGAAATTCTCAGGGTAATATTTAATGATTTGTCGAGTAACATGTGGTCAATACTACATATTATAATCTTCGTTATTTTTAAGTTTACTCGACAGAGACGAAAAAATTGGTCGAGCAATATAACCAAGTTTACGCACAACTGAATTTCCTTCCCGCCAAGCTATGACCTGACGGGGATAAATTTTCGTCGGGCAACATTAGATAAGAAAACCAAAAATGCTTTATCGGGCGAATATTTATCGAGCAACAACCATTTTCTTGTAGTGAAATCACATTCAATGAAGTTAAGTGTATTTATCCTGCGCCAAAGCTAGGGTTTAGAAATGGACAATGGTTGGTTGAGAGAGTTGAAAATCATGATGCTCATTAATCCCAGACTACTTTGTTAGTCAAGAAAAATTAAAATAAATGCAGGTTCTATAAGCGCATTATATTTGTAGCAATGAAACAAAAGATTCAAATATCACTTGCATGCAGAAGGGACAATCTTCGCAACCAACTTGGTGCCTGCCAATAAGCAATTAATCTCAAGAATATACCAAACATTCCAAGAGGCCAAACATTTTGATGAGTCGATATCTGGTTTGGAATAATAGCTAGTGGAAGAATCGAGATCACCAAGATCTGTTTTACCAGAGAAATAAAATCATAACCAAAGGATGGGAGGACCAAATTCACAACAACTCAGCACGAAAATGAAATATCAAGGATGGAAAGATTGTTCAAGATTCCAAAGTGGTCCAAAAATTGAATGTACAGTGACCTCAAATGAGTTGCTATCGGCAGCCTATCACCATGAATTTGAGCCTAAAAGTTAGCCAAGTGAAATTGTATAGCAATCAATTTATCACTTTTACTCGGTGTTCTTGTTGCTGTTACTCAGAAGCTCGGAAAATGAGTCCTTAAAAGTGAAAATGTATAGCAATTAATTTGTGCATCAACCACACGAACAAGAGTCGCGCATAAGCACGGAAAATGAGTCCTTAAAAGTGAAAATGTTGGGCCCAAATTATACTACATAGAAACAAGTCTTACGTTTTTTTACACTGGCAACAAAATACATAGACCGTGTGACTCTGTATAATCGACATTTATCCATATCAAGATCATTGCCTTTTCCAGCATCCAAACTTGGTTTTATCTATTCATAATTTCATTTATGTCCAAGCTTCCTGCTCAAGGAAATTAAAGTGCTTATTAGAAGCAAATTAGTTGTGATTAAGACTCAAATGGCAAACCTTATGTCAAAATCAAACATTTATATGGCAATGACAAGGAGTCGAAACCACTTGCCATCTTATCTCGAAAGGGTCATTCATAATTAAAATGGAACCGATCTGTTTGCTTTGCTCATATTCCTTTTATCCTAATTTGGAAGCAACATATATATAGAATATTTAGTACATAGATATAGACCTTTTATTTGGCACCACTAATAATGCTTTTAGGGTTACCATGCCTTCATTATAACCCATTTGCTTCTTAGTGGTGATGTACTATAATAGACATATATATTTATTTATAATGTATGAGCTGGTTTGATGCCTAATTTTGGCTGGATAACTGACAAATGAATGAACAAAGAAGGAACTTAAGGTTCTACTTTAATATTAATTGTCTTTAATATTAATTGCCAATGGAAAAAATAGCCTAATTTCTTATAAGTTCAATATGTGGCCGACATTATTCTAAAGACAACAACTACACAGCATGATGTGTGGCATGACTTGTGGCAAATAGAACTTTTAAGTTCAATATGTAGACGACATATAGTGGGCGACTTGGTTCTCATGTGGCCGTTAGCGTCTCGTGTGGAATAACCTGTATTGTTATTATGTAGGAAGTTGAAATTTCACTCCAAAATTAATGGTAATGAGCGAAACAGTCATACTTCTTATTAACCCTTAAAAAGTTACACAACCTTTCCACAACGAAGAGGAAACTTGAGGGGGATGCTAAGGGTATATTAGCCATTATGCTATTGACATTAATCAATGTTAGTTAGATACATTTGTTGTTATAGTCTGTTAACATAATCCTGACATAAAGAGATAATGATCGATAGAGTTTGTTACAACTCTTTGGAGAGATATTCTACCTTGTTCGAGCATACACTCTACCAAAAATGTCATTAGACGGCAATAAAAATCTATCGTCTGAATGCATTAAGAAGCGACGACTATGTGAGTGACTGTCTATTTGAAAGGTATCATACGACAGTTTTTTTTTTTTTTGGTTATCTAAAATCTAATCAGACGACAGTTTTTATTAAAAATTACAAATGTTTAGAGTAAGGACGGAAACTACAGAGGGCAATGTTTGATAAGCATTTCTATAGAGGACAATGTTTAGAGCTAAAAATAAGGCCAGTATGACATATGTTCTTGAACAATCCCTCATCTATTTCAGTCATCAGAAATAGTAACCTTTCCATTTCAGCATTTCTTCATCCGATCTCCAAGACCAACTATATATCCAACCTGAATATGGGAGACAATTTGAAGAATTATCAACATGTAGACAATCAAACTGTCATCTTTGAAATTAAGCAGAATTCATTCTCAAGAGATCATAATGGACATTTTGTCAAAGGTCCTGATGGTTAGCTAGTAAAGGCCTTGGCACACTATATAACATATTATGTACAAGTCTTACATAAGTTAAAAGGTGAGAACATATATAACATCCATGTTTTAGAAATATAAATCTGAATGTTTAGCAAGAAACCATGACAAGAAAAGAAGCAAGATAACCTTTATATGCTACCAGCAGCTGCTTGCAATAGTTTCCAATCAAAATCCAGCTACAAAAATTCAAAGAGAGAGATATAAAGGGATAATTTGAAAAAGTTGGACAAATATTGATAACCGAAAATAGAAATTGAAAACCCAGAATAT
Source organism: Prinsepia uniflora (assembly GCA_032719365.1). NCBI lineage: Eukaryota > Viridiplantae > Streptophyta > Magnoliopsida > Rosales > Rosaceae > Prinsepia > Prinsepia uniflora. The sequence continues at coordinate 25,006,610 of CM064876.1, forward strand.
CAATACTAGATAGTATTTAACATATAGCATGTATAGATGTAAAGGACAATATCCATTTTCCCATATATAACAATCAAAAAGAGATTTTAAGTCTTTGAAACAAGAGAAATACCTCAACTAAAGACATCACTTTGGGCTCCTTGAACCAACTGTTGTATCTGCAAAACAACTCCAATGTTCACAAAAAACTTTGTCAGATTCCCATACCTCAGGAATCTGATGCAGTAAATGTCAACCATAACGAATGCAGAAACAGAAAAGTTACTCTTAAACTGCAATAAGGTCCAAGAAGGAAATAACTGCATGCATCTAATCTCCTATCTTTATAAGAATAGTAACGGGCTACCAGAATGTTAACCTCGAGCTCAAATGGCATAGTCGGTCCTCCATTCATCTTTTTAGGGTTTAGTCGAGGCAACAGTGCCTCTATAAATGCTTTGCCTCCTTTACTGCAAATGCAAAAAAAAAAAAAAAAAAAAATGTTGTTCATATGCTTTGAACTACATATGCCAAAACTAAGAATTCAATGAATGCAATAACTAAATGTAAATAGATCTTTCATTAGTTCAATTCAATCTACAGCACAATAAAACCATCTTTCAAAACACTGATACCTCTTGTGCCGTACATAATTGCAGAAGTAGGATTGAGCAAAATTACCTCTGTGAGATGCTCAATCGCTTGCTCTAAGTTACCGAAATTGCAAAATATACATCAACATCCTAAAACAAGGCCTCAATTCACATATGCATATACACTATATTATTAATAATTCACTTTACAAGCATGACAATGAGTATACAGAAAAGTTACAACATGACAATGAGTGACGCCTCCCGGTTCTCATCTGTGACGCCTCCAGGTTCTCATTTGTGACCTCAATTAAGGCATCTCCCATCTACAACATGAGCATACATAAATTTTACAAGCATAGATATACAAACAACTTAAAAAATTAAAAATTAAAAACAAAATGAATTGAAAAATAACCTTCTGAGGAGGTTCATTGTCAGGCTCCACAATGTCGCCCTTGACCTCGACATCAGATTCGATTATCTCATCTTCATCTTCTACTTCGACAGGGGCTTTAACTGGTGCAGGGCCGTCCCAGCATTCATCGTCGCTCTCCTCCACCACATTAGCTCCTCTACACTCACAAGTCCCCTCAATCAAGACGAGCACATACAGACTATTACATAAAAAATTATATATTAGAAATGAGAAAGAGGGAGATGAGTACTGATTCGTTGCCTACAGTAACTGAAGGAATATTAACACCGAGACTGAAACAACAATTTGTGCTCGTCTTCAAAGTCTTCCTCTATGAACTGCAAGCATAAAAAAAATTGCAGCAGCCGTAGCAATGGTTGCGCATTTAAATCGAATGTTATTAGCGTTTGGATATGGAATCACTAGGCCAAACATGGGCTTTTATGAGATGCTTATTTGCGTGCCGTGAATGCATTATTTTTCTATTTTCTTTATGGCGTTCTTTTTAACGTGTCGTTGTTTTGATTTTTTAAGGCGTTCTTATGCACGCCTTTTATATATGTCTTGATTTATTTACAGTCTTGCTCGGCTTACACCAACACTTGGACTCAAACTTATGAGTCGGGGTTCGATTTTACTCGGCCTACACCCCAACCCTTGCTATTTTGACTCCAACTTTCGAGTCGGTGTATAGCCTTACTCGGCTTACACCAACACTTGGACTCAAACCTACAAGTCGGGGTTCGGTCTAACTCGGCCTACACCCCAACACTTGCTATTTTGACTCAAACTTTCGAGTCGGTGTACAGCCTTATTTGGCTTACACCAACACTTGGACTCAAACCTACGAGTCGGGGTTCAGTCTTATTCGGCCTACACCCCAACACTTTCTATTTTGACTCAAACTTTCGAATCGGTGTACAACATTACTCGGCTTACACCAACACTTAGACTCAAACCTACGAGTCGGGGTTCAGTCTTACTCGGCCTACACCCCAACACTTGATATTTTGACTCAAACTTTCAAGTCGGTGTACATCCTTACTCGGCTTACACCAACACTTGGACTCGATCCTACGAGTTGGGGTTCGGTCTTACTCGGCCTACACCCCAACACTTGATATTTTGACTCAAACTTTCGAGTCGGTGTACATCCTTATTCGGCTTACACCAACACTTGGACTCGATCCTACGAGTTGGGGTTCGGTCTTACTCGGCCTACACCCCAACACTTGCTATTTTACTTAAACATGAGTTAGAATGGTTCTTACTCGACCTACAAATATTACTTTCGTTCGTTGAGACAAGTTTGATTTCATTCATTGTGCAGACCTAGTATGCTCGGTGTGCAAGAACATTACAAAATACAACCTCTCGGTCGTCCTACCAACTACTAACAAAAAAAAAAAAGCAAAAAAGTAAACGGCGTGACAGGACCCGCCCCGATCCTCTCTGGGACCACATGGGGACGTGCCCTGCTCCCGTCTGACACCCAAAATAATGTTCCAGTTTTAACCTTAAACGTTCAAATGCATAAAAACCAAATTAAAGTTTTACATCAAATCCGAAATAAACAGATGTCAGACAAGGGATGAAATCCAAACTACAAGTTGCGAGCACGACTCTAACATAAACCTGCGGGTACACCGCCCAACAGGGGTTCAGGTACGCAGAAGTGGATCTACGCCTCAGCCTCAGGTTCCTCCTCTACCTCATTAGCACGACCTGGAGGGGTTACCAAAACATTAAGGGTGAGTGGACCGAAACTCAAGTTTATAAAATCATTTGATAAGTAAAACATATAATTTACCCCTCCGTTTTCCAAACATACATGCAACCGAATTTAAAACCATCAATCATATAATATAAACCATAAGGCATATAATAAAACCATAAACATAATTTTAGCCACTGCACTATACACTCCAATCCCGACATCCCTGATGTCTGACGTCCCTGACGTCCAATAAGGTCACAATCACAAGGCTACGCGTGCCACTCGGGTCTCAATTCCGAGTTCAATCCCCGAACCCTGTTCGGTTACAGCATCCCCGATGCTTAGCATCATAGACGCTGGACGTTCTAGACGTCCGTGACCACTCCGGGGTACCTCATCCGGAGGAGACAGTATCATATGGAAGGATCTATACAGTGCAGTACCAAATACATTTTATTGATATCCACATGCAAAACATATATGTATACATAGGTAAAATCCGAACCGATCGTTACGTTTCATCAGACGGGTCTCATGCCCAAATACCGTGAAACGTGCCATAACCGAAATTTCAATATCATCAAAACCATTTCTTGATTCCAGCATGTGAACATATAAGTAAATCAGAAAACATTTAAGCATGCAAGGGTTTAATGAAATCGGGCCCACTCACAATACAATCCTACTGAAAACCGAACGTATACCCTCGTTCTGGTACAATTGTACAATCCCAGTCATATCCAAAGTATACGTAAAGGTCAATACAAACCCCTAATATTTAACCATGAAACCCTAGACCAAAACCGGCCCGGCAAAGCCGCCCGAACGCGCTTCTTGAGGCAATAAACCTCATTTTGACCAACTTAATGATCTCCGATCGACCCGAAACCACCGCCATTGGACCCGGATCGTCGAAACCTAAAGAATGGTGGTGGTCCCACCAAAAATACTGTTCCCACGCGCCCCCATGCGCCGGTCAACGCGTCGGTCAACGCAAGAACAGTCTCTGCTGACGTCAGCATGACGTCATGCTGACAGCTGTCAGGTCTGACATGTCAGACTCTGACAGGTGCCACGTGTCAACACCCGATTGGTCCACCTCACTGATCTGTCAGGCCACGCGTCAGATCTGACATGTGCCACGTGTCAGCACGGCACTGGTCCACGTCACTAACATGTCAGTGACACGTGGTAGTCCCAGATTGGGCCACGTCACTGACATGTCAGTGATGACTGTGCACTGACATGTGACACATGTCGGATCACGAGTGGTCCACGTCACCTGACAGGTCTGACAGGGTGCCACGTCATCACCTCTGTCCTCAGACGGTTGACCCGTATCTCTCCAACTCGGGTCGATCAGACCCGCGATCATGACCCGGTCACAATTTCATCATTTCTCAACCATTTCAGTCCTAGTTTGTTCCTAGATGCTCGTCTCAATCCCAGAAAGGGTTCTAGCTAATTAAAATCGACAAACACAGACAGGATCGAAGGCTTACCTCGATGAACAGACCCGGTTCTCCCGTCGTCGTTTGTACTCCGTTCAGGCTACCTTCGGTCACGAACTCGAGCCCAAAAGGTTCCTAATAGTCCCTAGAATTGATTAGGGTAAATAGCAACCAAAGTTACACGTTGGAAATCAAATTTCAGGTTTTGAGTTTTTAAAACCGTTTCGGGTTTTTAGGATTTCCCTACCCCGCCGCCGTCCACCGCCGCTCACCGCCGTGCCTCAGTCCTCCCCCGTGAGTCCAGCAACACACAGATATAGAGAATGGGTGTAGTGCATATGTGTTGGATTAATGGATAGTGTGTGAGGGTGTCGGGTGAGAAAATATATAGAAATGGTGGGAAAGCTGATCAAGGGAATGGACGGTCCAGATTAGATCTCAGGGATGAGATCAATGGATGAGATTAGATCTGGAGGTTTTCAGATCAAAGGCTGAGATTAAAAGGTAGATTAAATCCTAAATAAATGCTTAGTGGAGCTTGATCCAATCTAACCAATGGGTGAGTGACACTTGTCACTCACCAGGTGTCCACCAATCAGAATATCAGAATAAAATATTCGACATGATAATCGAGACGCGAACCTCCCGATTTCACGTTTCTGACCATAACTTCCTCGTACGAAGTCCAATTTCGGCGTGCCGCCTGTCTACGGACTCAGGACATCGAGACCTACCTAACGGTCCTTGAGTCATGTGAAAATTTGTTGCCAAACGAAAAGTCAACATTTTCCCCCCAAAGTCCAAATTACGGTAATGCCCTTGAACTTCCGATAGTCATAACTTTTTCCCTGATCGTCCGAATTGGACGTGCCACCTGTCTATGAACTCGTGACGTTCCGAACTACGTCACGGTCACTCGTCAAAGTCCATTTGGCCCACCAATCAAAAAGTCAATGATTTGGCCATACCATTCACAAGGGTAAAAACGTCAATTCATATATTAAATTACAATATTAAAATCCTCGAATGTCCGGGGTGTTACACGGCGCGAAGTGACAGGACCCATCCCAATCCCCCCGGGATTACCGTGGAATGTGCCCTGCTCCCGTCCAACAAGGGGTGTCGGACAAGGGATAACCAAGAGCCACTACCCAACGGGGCATCCAGAGTGCGCAAGGATCGATGGAGGAGGTGTGCAATGTCCCAGTCTCTGCTGCAATCGCATCCGTGATCAACCTGAAGGGCATTAAAACCAAAAGCTGTGAGTGGAAAAAAACCAGTAAGTTCATCAAATACATTTATAAGACATTTATGCCCTCCAATAAAAACGTATGCATGCCACGAAAACCAGTAACCAAAACGTTTGCTCAACCGAGCCATCAGGGCCTTAGCCCTAAACACCGTTAACCAAAAACCAAGTGTGGGAACTCAGCCCAAAACTGTGAAATACCATAACTATACATAAACAACCATGTGGCTCACCATCCACGACCATAAATGAACATTAATTCATTAAAATCACACAATCATAAATCCAATCATAAATCCACCCGGAAAGCCATTTCATTAATTCGTATTTTACCATTACCATCACCAGCATTCCTGATGCTAGACGTCCCTGACGTTATATCTCACGGTTTCATAAGCTACGCGTGCTGCCCGGGGTCTCTCCGGGTCCATATATCTGACATCCCTGATGTCTGACGTTCCTGACGTCAATCATAGCAATCCTGCTCCTGAGTCATCATGCGGTCCGGCTGCTCCGTATAATGACCCCTCGCAGGCAATGCACTGTGACTTCCCCAGTGTCCCAGACATCTGGAGAAGACCATCATATATCCTTGTATCCAGATGGTATATGGAAAACAGTTTTATTAAATCCTTTTATCACATCATTACCATTGGGCCCTGCCCGAAATTTCCATAAAACCATGTAATTCCATTTAGGGTTCCTGACCCAAAATCACAATTATTAAACATAGGGTCCCTGACCCGAAATCACATTTATAATCCAACTGGGCCTCATGCCCGATTTTATGAACCACTGGGCCCACGGCCCGATTTGTAAACCAACTGGGCCCCTGGCCCGATAACATAACTCAAATGGGTCTCAGCCCGATTTCATACCAACTGGGCCCCTGACCCGATTTCATTAACCAATTGGCCCCCCGGCCCGATTCTCAAATGGACTCCAAGTCCGAAATTTCCAACATAATTGGGCCTCAAGCCCGAGTTCATATTTCCAATTTCAAAACCATTTTATCATATTATATCCAAGTCATAAATATGGAAAAATCCATGTAAAACCGGAAAACCTCGATTTACGTGCAAGCACGTAAATCACCTCAAAATACGTGAAACCGTACAATTTACCAACTACCATAATCCATATAAAACATTTAAGCATGCATAGAATTTATAAAACCAAAGTCCACTCACAGACCGTTTTAACGGTATGCCTCGATACGCGTGTCACCGGCCCTCCCGGGCCTCACCACTATCACCGGGACTCCCAATCCTGTCCAAATCACATTAGAGGGTTATTAACTTCCACATTAACGTCCTATCAAAGTCCCGTAATTTTCCCGAATTTTTACCTATTTTTAAATTTAATTTAAAACCTTCGGACATCCCGAATAATATCGAGACGGTGTCCGATCGTCACGAAACCAATTCCAAAATGTCCGTTACATTAAATAGGATAGAAGTCACGTTGACCTCACCTCGAGATTCGTGCCCACGCGCCGTCACGCGCCGCCGTGAGTGGCTGCGCGTGAAACTCACGCGCCTGCTACAGTGCATCGTCCTAACCCGTACGTCTGGTAAACGGGTCCAGTTCACCCGCGACACGACCCGGTTCGTATTCTGTCAATTCGATCCTAATTCCTTCAATTGAGCATTCAGTCAGTTTCGTTCTTAGTTCAATTACAGGTCTGTAACATCAATTACACGATAACTTACCCAAATTCCATCGATTCCACGATGAACACGAAGAACACCCAGGTTACTGTTCATTCATGGAATCCCTTCAATGGCTGCAGGTTTCATCCAATTGATGATCCCAGAAGCATCAACGGACCCTAAGGAACAATTCCCCCACATCAATTGCATCAATCCTGTGCTCAATCGTCACGACTCAAGCTCGAGCACCGTCACTGTTCAACAATGGAGTTCTGCCAACCACAGCCGTTTTCCTTCAATTGACAAACCCAGAAGCATCGTGGGATCATGAGAAGCAGTTTCCCCACCTCAATTTCGTCCATCGAAGCCTCCAACTTCACGACTCAAACTCGAATTTCCTCCTCTGTCACCAAGTGTGATCAGAGCCAAAACGTTGCCAATTCTTCTTGTTTCTTCGACAATTATGATCGTGGCACTCCCAGGAAGCTGAAGGTAAGCTCAATTGCGATCCTCACGGCCTAATTCCTCCAATTCGAATTTTCCCCCCAATTTTCCCGAAATCCAAAATCCCAAATTCAGCACTCTCACAACCCCTCGTGTTTCCCCGTTAATTCGATCATCTTAGTCTCTCAGTTTTCTCTCAGGAACGGCAGAGAGAGGGAGCCAATTCTCCCAGTTCATCCTCTCCCCAAATTGTGCACGGTTTGAAAGAAAAACAAAGGAAAATGAAGGAAAATGATGGATAAGGAATGATGATGTTGTAATGATGGTGTTGGGAGGGAAACATGGAGCTGGAAACAAGGGATGGGTGACACTTGTCACTCATCCGAAGGTGCACAGTCAACAGTCACTATTCAATATTATATTATTATTTTAATTCGAGCCTCGGTTCGTTAGTTCGTTTCCTTGACCATAACGTTGTCGTCGAATCTCCGATTTCGGCATGCCGCCTGTCATTGGATTCGTATCGACGATACCTACGTAACGGTCCTTGGCCCTCGTCCATCGGACCTCCCGGTCAAAAAGTCAACAGTTGGCCCCTAATAAGCTAAATTACCAAAATACCCCTCAACTTCCGAACACCATAACTTTCTCTACGAATATCGGAATCGAACGTGCCACCTGTCTATGAACTCGTGACGTCCCGAACTACGTCACGGTCATCGGTCAAAGTCCATTTGACCGCCCGATCAAAAAGTCAACATTTTGCCCACGACCAAGGGCAAAACGGTCATTTTGCACAATTTATCCGATTCCGCCCTACTAAGCACCGTTCAACCTCACTAATCGAGATTAGTCACTAAACTAATCCCGGAATTCGGGACGGGTCGTTACACGAAGGCCTTTCCCTACACTAGCTCTTCCATAGATGGCTCCTCGCCCTACAGCACTGCCTCTACCTGCACAACCGGTTCATGCAGAGGATTGCTCGAGTCGACCTTTTTCTGTGAACTTGGCTGATCAGACCCAGGGCCTTCAACCTCATCCTCGGCCTGGTCCTCTTCGTCCCCCGACTTGTCCTCGAACATGTCGACAGTGATGCCCTGGCCGAGCCAGGGTGTCAGGACCAGCCCCGAATCCCCTGGGATTAACGTGGGACTCGCCTGATCCCGTCTGACACCACGTGTCAGACCAGGGGAAATTCCATCTCTGCCCTCGTCGGGGCTATCAGAGTGCATCAGGATCGTAGGAGGAAGGGAGTGATGTCTCGTCTCTGCTACAGCCCGCATCCGCTATCAACCTGAAGGGCATTAAAACACGAAAACTGTGAGTGGACAATTTAAACTTTTCATTTAAAAACATTTTCATAAGAAGATATTTTATGCCCTTCATAAATACATACGCATGCATTCCAAAAACCGTTTAGTAAAACATTCATAAAATCAATCAATTCATCAAACATATTTTTAAAATCATTCAAGGGTTCATGCCCGGTTCCCATAAACCGTCATGACCCACAAACACCTTTCAAAGGTTCATGCCGGTTCCCATAAACCGTCATGAACCATAAATCCATTTGGGTCCTCGACCCGAAATCACAATCTAAACATGGAATACAGAAATCAAAACAATAGGGACTCAACCCAATTCACATCACGTTGGTCTCAGCCCAAGACCATTCTCAAAATATCACAAACGGGGTCTCCGCCCCAAATCACTTTCACAATTTCAAATACGGGGGTCTCCGCCCTCAAATCTCATATACGGGGTCGCAGCCCCAAATCTCGTATACGGGGTCGTAGCCCCAAATCACTTTCTAATCATAAAACATAGGGTCTTCACCCTCAAATCACTTTTCCATAAAACCTCATACGTATCAACATACGTATAACCCATCCGCGGCACTTCCGAGAAGATGCCAACTCGGGGCACACAGCCCCTAGGAAACACATCCCCAAAATAGTCATGATGTCAAATCCATACTAGTGTGCACACTACTCGGGGTCTCACTCCGAGTCTTCTCCCAGGAATCTCTATCTGGGAGGCTCAATCACTGGATCTAGTCCGAGCTCTCTCTCTGGATCTAGTCCACATATCTCACCGGAATCTGGTCCGGGACCACAACATAAGTAACATCCACTCCTGGAACGGGATCCCTATGGGGATACCCATTCTGGTCTGCGGATCGTGACTCTCCAGGTCGACGTCTGGAGGAGACCATATAATCAATATGGAGAGTTCATTCATTCTAAATCTCTTTCTTTCTTTTTAAATACTTTTCAACTAGGTCTCATACCCGATTCATCTCAACAGGATTCCTCGAATCCGATTCAAATCCATTTCACAGGTCTCGGCCTAAATCCTCAGTTCAACAGGGTCTCATGCCCGAATACTCATTTCATAAATCGAACTGGGACTCAAGCCCGGTTTCACAATCAACAGGGCCCTAAGCCCGAATCATGACTCAATGGGACCTCACGTCCGGTTTCACAACCAATGGGGCCTTAAGCCCGAAATCTCAACTAAATGGGTCTCTGGCCCGATATCATCAATCAACGGTGCATCAAGCCCGATAGTACTACTAACTGGGCCTCAAACCTGAATCGTAAACCAACTGGACCCACGGCCCGATCGTATAACACAAATGGACCCCCGGTTCGATTCCTCGTCAATTCAAATGGACTCCAAGTCCGAGAGTTCATAAATCAAATGGGTCTCGTTCCCGATTTCATATTTCTAAATCCGAAATCCATTTATTAAACCCTCGTTGAAAACCTAGAACGTATATGCATCGTATAAAATCGTAAATCTCGAAATACGTGCAAATACGTAAATCCTAGGCTACCACAAACAAATGCACTCATGGCATCACAAAAAATATATTAAAACAATTATAAAAAAATTTATGCATGCATCAATTTCGAAAGAAGGGTCCACTCACAGACCGTCTGAAGTCGCACCTCGATACGTGTGCCATAATCGTCTCCCGGGTCAAACGTTGCCTCCAGGATTCCCGAACCTGTCCAAATTAATTTATAGGATTACTAACTACCTAAATAACCCCTCATTAAAGTCCCGTAATTTTCCAGAATTTCTAACTATTTTTAAACTCGAACCTAAACCTTCGGACGTCCCGAACTATATCGAAACGATTTCCGATTGACACGAAATCAGTCCCAAAATGTTCGTTACATCGAATAGATGATTTAGTATATTGAACACATACCCAAAAACCCTAGCACGCGCCGTCACGTGCCCCTAGAAGTTTCCTGTGTGTGGGCCCACTCATCGGCACTATAGATCATCTTCAACCTCTCGACGCCGGTCCGGGCCGGCCGGTACGGTCCAACCCCTGCAATTGGACCGGCGTGACCGGTCCAGGCCCCTACAACCCGTATTTTTCGTCCGTTTTCCTCCAATCTAATCCCTAAATTCCTATTTTTGTGTTTCCTATCTATTCCAATTAACGAAACATATCAAAACTCACCAAATCACACGGTTCAAGTTTGAACCTCACGGTTCAAACTTCTCCTTTTCTTCCCACGGCTTCCCAGCCGTCCACCACCACCAAAACCTCACTAACCACCCCCTAGCAACCTAAATAACCCATCCTAATCAACTAATAGCAACCATAATGTCCAAATCAAAAAATAGAAGAAAAATGGGTTTATCGGGTTTACCGTGCATTGCCCCTCCACCGTCCATGGCGGCGCCGTTCCTGGCCGGCCACCAAGCTCCACATGTCCTCCTCTCACTCCCTGGTCTCTCACCAATGGTTTACTGGGTCAAGGGTTTGGATTGGATTTGAAAATGGGATCGGGTTTGGTTGGGAGAAATGGGAGAATGATCGATGTAAAGGGGAAGGGGAATGCATGGGTTTGGTTTGGATGGGAAATGGATGGGTGACACTTGTCACTCATCCATTGGCCTGTCCAATAATATTTGGGCCCCACTAAAAGTCAAATAATCTTTGTCTCGTAAAACGTACAATAGTACGTTCGAACTTCCGTGAACCGTAACTCCGCCGTCGAACGTCCAAATTCGACATAATGCCTGTCTACGGATTCGTATCGTCCTTATCTACGTAACGGTCTTCGGCCCTTTTCCATCGGACCTCCCGGTCAAAAAGTCAACTTTTGACCTCCTATTCACCCAAATTACCAAAATGCCCTTGGGCTTCCGAACGTCATAACTTCCTCCTCGGACGTCGGAATCGAGTGTGCCACCTGTCTATGAACTCATGACGTCACGAACTACGTCACAGTCATCGGCCAAAGTCCATTTGACCATCTGAATGAAAAGTCAACGATTCGCCCACTCTAGGGCAAAATCGTCATTTCGCCTGAACATCCGCTAATCCTCGTCTAATCTCCGATTAATCTCGCTAATTCGTAATTAATCCTTAATTAATCCCGCTAATTCGGGACGGGTCGTCACACAGGGGGTCTTGACTGTTAGCCCTGGGTTGTTGAGGAAGAGGTTCTGGAAGAACTCTTACTTGCAGTCGACTGCGTACTCGTTTTTTATCTTGTCCTGCTCCTCAGACGCTTTAAACTCGGCCACGGCTCCCTTTCGGGCCTCTTCCAGGTCGGCCTCCCTAGCCGCCTTAACCCGACACAATTCTTTCCAGTGCCGCAGCCGGTTGACTACGCCCAAACTACGCATTAAATTAAACACGTAATTTGAGTATTGTGCAATTTAAACCCTTTTTGTGTAGATGTAGTATTGGTAAATAGGGATCGTTCTTAACCGGGGAAATTAGGGAACATTAATAATGTGTTAGTGGGAGATGAATAAAAGAATAATGAATTAAAGAATTAAATAATTAAAGAATTAAAGAATTAAAGAATAAAGAATAAAGAATAAAGAATAAAAAGGAATCAAAGAATAAAAGAATTAAAAGAATAAAAAATAAAAGAATAAAGAATAAAAAGGAATCAAAGAATAAAAGAATTAAATGAATAAAAGAATAAAAGAATAAAAGAATAAAGAATAAAGGAGGGTTTTGAAAAGATTTGTAATTTAAGCTAAAGACAACACTAACTAAAAATTAAAATTCAAATGTTCATGCTAATTAGAACTTACAAACCATAGAGTAGTTTCATAGACAAAACCCACACTTTTACGTAAGTAATTTCGAATTAACAATCACATTAATTCTAACATTTTGCACATAATAAACCAATCACGAAATCCTACCTTCATCATCTCAAATACTTACATACATCTTTCAATATTATAAATGCATCAACCATTAATGTGCGTCAAACATCAATATGCTTCAAACATTTACAACATGATTTACCTTAAGTTTATAATTAAATGCGCCGACAGCGATCAACATTTAATCTCTTCAATTCTACTCTAAGTGCACCGACAGCGGATAAAACACTTAACATCAAATTGAAGTTTAAGCACTAAAACATATGAAGTAAAAGAAATTCAAAAAGTAAAACACATGGAGATTGCATTCTTACTTACAAATGTTAGAAAGAAAATACCAAGAATAATAGTAAAGAAGAAATGAAAATAACATAAAAATAACATAAATTATGAATAAGAATTAAAAGGAAACTAATTAATAAGAAAATCTACAAGAAGTAAAAATGGTCCCCAAAAATGTCTCTCAAAAGAGAGAAACAAAAGAACTAAACTAAGAACTAAGAACTAAGAACTAAGAAAAATGAAAGAAATGGAAGAATGAAACTAATGGGGGACTCCCCAAATACATGAAATGACCTCCCTATTTATAGAGGGAGTGCCACAATTGTTTAATTAAAAGTACAAAATTAAAATATAAAAATAGCAATAAGATAGTACATGAAGAAGTGATGGAAATGATGAGATTGGGTGGGAAAAGATGCTGATTTTGGGGCAAATATACTGATTTTAGGGAAAAGTGGCTGATTTTGGGGAAAAGTTGCTGATTTTGGGGCAAATATGCTGATTTTAGGAACTATTGGGGGGCTGCTGGATTTTTGGCTTGGGATGCTGGATTTCAGCAGCTTCCCACCGAATTTCCTTGCTATTTTCGGTGGTTTCTCATATTTCGTCCATAATTTCTTCGTTATAATTCCGATCGGGACGATTCTTTCACCAAAATGCTCCAAATTCCACGCTTTATTTATTTCTACAAAAATATCCCAAAATAAATTAATTTGTCTAATTATTTATTATTTTAATATTAAAAGTCAAGTATAAAGGGTATAAAATAATATAAAATAATGCTTATTTGAGGACCTATCAAATACCCCCACACTTAAACTTTGCTAGTCCCTAGCAAATACTAAAATTAAACTACAAAATCAAAACAAGTGAACCTTTAACCATTTGTCTCAATATTTCATTATTATCATCATGGCATAAAAGATTTTCACTTAAAACATTTAAGCATATGGAATTCAAAAGTTAATACTTTGTAAAAAAATGCTTCAACAAGTAAGATAATGAGTAAATATGGTGAAATGGATCTCAACATGAATAAAACAAGTATGAATCAACTCACAAGGATATGCACTCATAAATTCACTCAATTTTGTAAGGGTTTGTGTTTGCAATCAAAGTATGTGAGAAATACTCACATAATCGAAATGAAGTACTTTTGCAAAAATATCAAACAAACACCTCAAGATAAAAACAACATATACTTGCACAAATGAACCAAAACCATAAGCTTACTCAAGTGATTGATTCCACTAATCAAAATTTACCATCTTAAGGATCATAAGGTCTTTACGAAGGTTGTAATGGGGCTAAGTTTAGAGGCAGGGAAAATATAGGACAAGTGGTGCTCAATTCGTTCCAAGACTCAATAGACTCCCAAAACGTATCATAGCTTCCCAACCTTAGTGCAATGATGTTGGTAATCCATCCCTTCGAACATAGGCCTAATTCCATCATGTTGGGCCTCACAATCATTCTTCGTGTCGGATTTACAAATGTAAGGGACTTAACTCAAACATTACATAACCAAACCTTATTACCTTGATCGAGACTCAACTTTTTTTTTTCTTTTTTTTTTCTTTTTTTTTTTGATTTTTTTTCTTTTTTTTTTGAATTTTTTTTATATCAAGGTAATAACATGTGTCAACGATACAACAAAGCATGAGTCGGTAAATCCAAATAATTCACATAAAAGTCTTTCCAACATCATTATTTTCTCTTTACACAATCATTATGTCTTTAACCGAGTTCTTGGAACAAGGGTAAAGGATGTCTATACTAAGCTCAAGTGTTTAGATAATCATGGTGATGAAAGAAAGGCTTAATGTGGGCTCAAAAGGGTTAAAACTAAGGGGGTAGCAACTTGTGCGCACAAAATAGGGAACATGGATGTTTGAATTTGTGGTGTTAACCCTAATGCCTTAATCATTTCCAAAATCAGAGAGTTTATTGACTCAAAAGCTTTGAAAATCACATAAAATAAGTTCTAGTACTCTATAGTTCATTAAAAGCTATGGCAAGCAGTTATGAGGCATATGTATATCAATTTAAACAAAAAACTTATGAATCACTCATCAAAGATGTATATAAAGTTCTAAAGCTCACATAAGGTTCATATGATTCATACTTATCTTATCATGCTCGTTTATGTGCCAATTTACATGCATTATCTTCAAGTTATAACACTTAATCACAAAATATTAACAAACAAATTCAAGTTGTAGTGATTATCTTTATGGCCATAACATATTCCTTTCTGTTCATTTATGTCATTGACAAGTTAAATGGCAACTTAAGACTCATAAAAACACTAAATTAAAACAAAAAGATTCAAAAAAAAAAACAATAATATTTTTTTTCATTTTTTTTCACCCTTTTTTTTTATAATTTTTTTCAATTTTTTTTGTTTTTTTTTTTTGAACAATTAAAATTGTAAACCATTCCCCCACACTTAAATTCTACATTGTCCTCAATGTAGGAAAATACGAAGTAATTAAACATAGAATCAAAGTAAGGAAGATGATTTACGAAAATAATAGGAAAACATTAAATAAACAAAATAAAAGAGAGTGAAGGGTAGAGGATAGCAAATCTGTATTGATGACTCCTTCACATCCCGGGAACACATTGGGTTGCCTCCCAACAAGCGCTTGAAGTTTAACGTCCATCCAGCCTAGACAGAGATGCAAGTTAGTTAGTCAGAGATGTACGTTAATTAAGAATGCAAGTTAGATATGCAAATTAAAGTTAATGATGCAATGTGAGTTAAAGATGTAAGTTAGAGGAAGAGTGCAATGCAAGTTAAACTAAATATGCAAGTGAAGTTAAAAATGCAAGTTAAATGAAAGATGAAATGCAAGTTAGAATGAAAGATGCAAGTTAGTTAAACGAAAGATGCAAGTTAACTTTGTCATGACAAATAATGTAAATTAAGATATAAACAATATTTACATGTCGGGGGAAGTCAAAGATATATATGGTTCACATAGCCTCAAAGTTTAAATGGAGACTTATACGTCCGTGCGGCCCAAGTAAATATCTTGGATTAATTCAACTGTTTGGGCAACTTCAAAAGTGACCAGGTTAGAAAGAATACACATAAGAGGCAGGGCTATTTTCTTAGACCCAAAACCCGTTATGAGTACCGTCTCTTGTCCTAGACATCACCCTCGAAAATTTCTTACTCCAGAGGAATTAAGATGACTCAAGTGTTAACAATTACCGTGGGTGAGAGTTAACAAAAGAGTCATCGCCGATAAAGATCAAAATCTAAACTTCGAAGCACAAGTGATCTACATATAGCTGAGACTAATGCATGAATGCAATAACTATTTACAAGTATGTTTTTTATGCACAATTTACAAATATAACATGACAATTTACGTATGAACAATTTATACAAGTATGAACAATTTATTTACAAGTATGGTTTTATTCACAAGTAATGATATTTACAACACAAATTCTCATTAACAAACTAATATATGTATAAGATTTATTTAACCATTGAGATTTACACTAACACAAAGTGAAGATAAGAAATTTAAATTTATTATTTTTTAAAATTTATGTTTTTTTCGGAATTTAAAAAAAAAATAAATGAAGATTTTTTTTTTTACGAATTTTATGCTTTTTTTTTATTTACAAAACAATATAAAAATAAAAATAAGGAAAAGTGAATAATTACTATAAGCATTTATGAACATTTAAAAAGAATGAACATTATGTACAAGTATGAACAAGAATAATATAACAAGTAAGAGAATTATAAACAAACATAAATGAAAGTCTATTATGAACAAGTATGTATGTATATTATAAAATATAAAAGTTATGAACAATTTATGAACAAGTATAAAAGGTAACAAGTAACATATATACAACATTTATTTACAAGTATGAATTAACACTAACATAAAGCTAAGATAAGATTTTTTTTTTAAAAAAAAATTTATTTACTTTGATTTTTTTTTTTAAATTTAAATTTAAATTTTATTAAGACATAACCAAATAAATAATTACATAAGAATAAAATAAGTGTAATCAAAAAGTTAATGGAATAAAAAGTTAATGAAATAAAGTTAATAGAATAAAAAGTTAGTGGAATAAAAAGTTAATGGAATAAAATTAATGGAATAAAAAGTTAATGAAATAAAAAGTTAATGGAATAAAAAGTTAATGGAATAAAAAGTTAGTGGAATAAAAGGTTAATGGAATAGAAAATACCAAGATCAAAGTAAAGAAGAAATGAAAATAACATAAAAATAACATAAATTAAGAATAAGAATTAAAAGGAAATTACTTAATAAGAAAATCTACAAGAAGTTAAAATGGTCCCCAAAAATGTCTCTCAAAAGAGAGAAACAAAAGAACTAAACTAAGAACTAAGAACTAAGAACTAAGAAAAATGAAAGAAATGGAAGAATGAAACTAATGGGGGACTCCCCAAATACATGAATTGAAGTCCTATTTATAGGTGAAAAAAGCTATCAAAAATACATAAAAAAAATGTGGAATAGTGGAATGATGAATAATGAAGATTTGTGGTGATGTTAAGATGTAGTTTTAGTTGATTTTGTGTTGGAAAGTGGGAAAAGTGGCTGGAAAAATCAGAAAAATATGAGAAAGTGGAGCAGTTTTGGAGTGGGTTGAACATGTTGGGCTGTGCAGGATTTGGGCTGAGTTGGTTGCACTGTAGATTGGGCTGAAGGCTGAAGCAGGTTGGGCCTGGAGCTGAAGCAGGTTGGGCCTGGAGCTGGGCTGCTGCTTGCTTTGGGCTGCAGAAGAATGAAAAAATGGTTTGGGCTGCAAAATTAATTAAACAATTAATTAGTAATATTTCCCCGAAATTCATCCATAATTTATTCGTTATAATTTCGATCGGGACGATTCTTTCACCAAAATGCTCCAAATTCCACGCTTTATTTATTTCTACAAAAATATCACAAAATAAATTAATTTGTCTAATTATTTATTATTTTAATATTAAAAGTCAAGTATAAAGGGTATAAAATAATATAAAATAACGCTTATTTGAGGACCTATCACCGGTCCTTCTCTTTGACCTCGAGCTAGGTGAATAGCGGGTCTCCCGTTAGCGGAACTCCTAGCCGACTTAGTTTTCACAACTTCACTTCAAGCTATATGCCCTTTTCCTCCAAGAACTTTGTACACACCATATATCCAAAACTCAAATATCCATCAATAACAACTTCAAACTAGCATTCAAATGTACCCATAAAAATAATCTAGACTTTTCTATCCGGAACCCATCAGCAAGTAGTTTAAATCAAGCTAATGTACCCCTGAGTCCTAAGAAGCGGTCTCTATTAAGCAGTTCCACAGACAGACAATATGGACAACAAATTAGCCCTTCTAATCCGAATTGGCTGACTATTCCTGAGCCTATCTAGAGCGAAATTGACCTCGTCCACATGCTCCAACATCTCCCCAAATTCCTGCACCTCCATCAAAGTCGACGTCGCGAGAATTGAGGACGATGGCAGCCTGGAGTTCTGAATTGACGATGTCGCGACTGTTTTTTTATCTGAGCGGTCACTGTTTCCTGCGCCTTACAGTAATTTATACAGTAACTTGCGTGTTTTTTTTTATCTGAGCCTACAGTAACTTGTCGTTTTCAGGTTTTGCAAAGCTTTCAATAGCGACCTCCTTAGTGTCGTCTCTTGATCTTTTAGACGGCAGTTTTATTTAGAAGCGGCGTCCTTTTAAAATAAGATAATAGTTTTATTTAAAAGTGTTATCTAAAATTAAAAATGGCAAAGTGATAGTCATTAATATTATGAGTTATTTGATGCCTAAGATTGGATAACCCACCATTTTATGCATGATTTCATTATAATTTTAACGATTAGCCATACCTTCATATAAAAAAAAAAGGGATAATTAACGAGTTTACAAACAAATGGTCATGTGTATTTTCGGTTTCATGTTAGTGTTGATGTATTTAATGGATTTAATAACACACTCCCTTGTAATCCCCACTGCATTCAAGTTAATTAAGGCTCCGAAAAATGTATATTAAGAAAAAGAATAACACTGAAATATATATTTATTTATTATGAGCTCGTTTGATACTTAGGATTAAACAACTGATAAATTTATTTTTGTCCATATGTGTTTTAGTTGGTGCAAGCAACAGAATGCGAGCGGTAACTAATAAAGGAGGTCCAACTTGGCCGGAGGTCATAGAATCAAAGAATATGTATTGTTGTGGTTAAGAAAAAAAAAAAAAAAAAGTGGTAGGCCTTTCTTTCATAATTCATATACTGATTCCTCTTCTAGCAAACGCATTGCTCTTCATCTTGTGGCTCCTAAAGGGAACGGGTCACTTCAAATGCTGCCATTTTCGAAGATATATTCGGCCAACTGGCTTAACCCCACCACTCCAATTCCCACCCTTCTCCTCCAGCTTATAAGGAGCTCAGTTGCCTATCTATTTCCTCAACCAACTCCTCTCAGCTTCACACTTCACTCTTCTTTGTTTCTTCGTCGTACGAGCCAGGGTTCAATTTCAATGGCAACCAACTCACTCACCTCTTCAAGAAGCTCTAGCTCCTCTTGGACCCCCAAGCAAAACAAACAGTTCGAAAGGGCACTGGCCTTGTTTGACAAGGACACCCCCGACCGCTGGCAGAAGGTTGCCGGAGCGGTCAGTGGGAAGTCTGCCGAGGAGGTCAAGAGGCACTATGAGATCCTCATTGAGGATGTCAAGCACATTGAGTCCGGCAGAATTCCATTCCCCGATTACCGGGGCGACTAATAATTAATGCCACAGGTATTTTTTTCATTGGCATTTTACTCTAATAATCCTTAAACATGGTATAACTATCGTACTCTAATATATTTGTATGGATAAACTTTTACTCAAACGTGAGTTAAAGATGAACATGATGGGCATCACCATTTTTGCGATGGGTGGTTGTGATAATGTGTGTCTATTTCATCTCCCATTTCTGGTCCCCTTAATTTATTTTTGGTTGGACAATGGAAAAGTCCAAGAAAGTGAGATTGAGAGAAGCACTTGTGAGTGTCAAATAGGTTACAATATATACCAGTCACCCATCTAGCTAGCTAACTACTTATCATCATATAATAATGCAATCTAATGCAAAAAGTAAAAACCTGACCACACTATGTTCAACTTCTTATCCTGTCAGTGTCCCTTTTGGATAACATATGCCAATCGTCTTGTCAACATTTCATAGCAAACCCAACTACTTTTCTTTGCTCATTCGTCATTTCGTTTGGTAATGTGTGTGTTAAATTGTAATAGGCATAAAATAATTCATAATAACTCGTTCATATTTTGTGTCTGTGAATGCATTTCTTTTTTCACCTTGCAGGGTCTTCAAGTAGATGATGTGATTCCTAACTTTCGAATGAAGTTGAAGAAGCAAAGTTGTGAAAAGTATATAGCATCTGTAGATATGTACGTGTGTAACTAAAGTAACCATTGTTGTATGGGGTTTTTCATTGTACCTAGTACCATCTGTTTTGTGTATGAAATTAATTAAATACTACTAGTACGTACTATGATTATGATGTTTGCGAAAAAATCATATTCTTTTCCTTTATGCGTTAACTATCTATTACATAGATGATGGGGAACAAATGGGATTGGATAGGCTTATCCAGCCCCAATCTCATCCCTTCCATATAGTGTTGTCCAGCACGAATTCCCCATCCTTGGGATGGGATATGATATGTACTTATAACCAAACAGCACCCTTAGGAATGTGAGCTTGAGAATGAGGATCCAAGCATATGCCAACTGATAGATTTGAAAAGAAGCATGGATGTGATTATTGACTTAATTACGTCACAATCAAACTTAATCATGATAATTAAATGATAATCATCTTTGTTGGAACTTAATGGAATCTAACAAGTTCAAAGGTTGTGGAGAATTTGGTGGCTGACCTCATAGATTCTTAATTATAAGAGGAATCTTTAAATTTTGATAAATAACTTTCTATCTTTCTTCGCTAACTTTTTGGTTGATGTTGATGGGAAACGGGGAATTCGAACTACGACTTTGGAATTGATAAATGTTTTTAATTAATGAAGCTACTCTGTATAATAATTCTCAAATCATAACTTACGTTTTTTTTTTTGTTAAATCAACAAATAATAGGATAAACTTTATAAAATTATTCAAATTATATGGTCGATTTCAAAAAAAATACTCCAATTATAAAAATTAGACTTTTAGTATTCAAATTATATCACCAATTTCAAAAGAGTACATTCGTTATAATTTTCATCCATAGTTAACTGTCTATGTGACGAAAAAAAATGGTCACTCAGTATGTGATATGACAAATTTTGGATGGGCAATTTGGAAATAATCATAATTCATTATCCTCTTATCTTTTTCTTCTTCTTCCCCAATTCATCATTTTTATCAATCATCATCTCATTTTCATCAACCATTCGTCTCAAAACACGAACAACAACAACCATTCATCTAAAAAAGCTTCAGAAGTAAATTTCCCATAAATAAATTTTTAGAAAAGAAACCCACAACTTCCTCAAGTTTCCTCTTCCTCTTCTTTGAACTCTATCATTGGCCGAATCAAATCTCAAGTCTCTTCTTCCTCTTCTTGTTTTCGAATTTAAAAAAGGCACGAGGCCTTCGTAGAAGTTCTTTAGAGATGAGGCTGTTACTTGGTAACAAAGCTACCATCGCCGCCAAAGGTAGCCTATACCCGAGGGAGATCCGAATAAATGTTGCAATGTTTTGTACGAGACAGAACTCTACCGATGGAGGAGGAAGCAACGAGAGTGTCAAGCAACACCAATTTTCGAGTGTCAGCGTGAGGCAAAAGGGATTGGAACCATTGCTGCATTTGGATCCTGAACAGATTAAGCTCCGAAGATTGGCGTCCGACAAAAAAAAAACCCCAGATCCATTGAAGCTCCAATAAAAAAAAAACTCAGATCCATCAACTCCAAGCCGGTCACCGTCAATTCAACTCCATGCCATATCAAGAAGATGCGCTCACCGTTGTGGAACCAGTCGTAGAGACGAAGAATATTGGGGTGCCTGATGTAACGACCCGTCCCAAATTCCAGGATTAGATTAGTGACTAATCACGATTAGTGAGATTAATCTGTGATTAGTTAGGCTAAATCGGACGAATGATGCGAAATGACCGTTTTACCCCTAGTCGTGGCAAAACGTTGACTTTTCAATCGGGCGGTCAAATGGACTTTGACCGATGACCGTGACGTAGTTCGTGACGTCACGAGTTCATAGACAGGTGGCACGTTCAATTCCGACGTTCAAGGAGGAAGTTATGACATTCGGAAGTTTAGGGGCATTTTGGTAATTTTGGTTAAATGGGGTCAAATGTTGACTTTTTGACCAGGAGGTCCGATGGCCGAGGGCCGAAGACCGTTACGTAGATAAGGACGATACGAATCCATAGACAGGCGGCACGTCGAATTCGGACGTTCGACGGCGAAATTACGGTTCACGGAAGTTCCAAGTTACTATTCACTACGACACATTTTACGAGGACCATTTGTCTTTAGTGGGCCAGTTACTTTTCAGCAACCAATGGATGAGTGACACTTGTCACCCATCCACTGGCTAACCTCACCCATTCATGCACCAAAACCCATCCCCGTGCATCGTCCATTTTCTTTGTTCCCAAACACAAACCCGATCCCATTTCTCACCCAAATACCAAACCCTTGACCTGTGAGCTTAGATGAGAGGACAGAGAGATGAAGGGGACCGGCTGGACGTGGTGGCTGGCCCAGGCAACACCGCCGTGCACGGCAGAGGAGAAAACCGTGTGCAGATATCGGTTTTAACCGATTTCAATCCATTTTCAGTTTTAATTGCTATGGGTCGATTTGGACGATTTTAATGAGTTAAATAGGTTGCTAGGACGTTGTTAGGAAGGATTTGAGGGTGGTTAGACGTCGAGGAAGCCTGGGGAAGGTTTTGGATTTTTGAACCGTGAGGGGTTCAATTGAACTGGTCGGATTTCGAAGGTTTTAGGTAGTTTGATTGATTGGGTTAGATAGGAAATGAAGAAATTGGAATTTAGGAATTGGAATGGAAGCAAACGGACCGAAAATGAGGGAGAAGGAGACCTGGATCGGTTACGCCGGTCCAAGTTGCAGGAAAAACCGGACCGGACCGGTTCGGACCGGTCTGACCGAAGTAGGAGACGGGTACTGTAGCAGGAGCGTGAAGCCCACGGGCAGCCACTTCAGGCGGCGCGTGAGGGCGCGTGGCAGGGAATCTGGGGAAGGTTCCAACATACGAAATCATCTATTTGATGTAACGAACATTTTGGGACTGGTTTCGTGTTAATCGGACACCGTCTCGATATGTTTCGGGGCATCGGAAGGTTTAGGTTCGGTTTTAAAAATAGTTAGAAAATTGGAAAAATTACGGGGCTTTGGTAGGAGGTTAATTAAGTAGTTAGTAACCTTCTATTACAATTTGTACAGGTTTGGGAGTCCCGGTGAAGTGATCGGCTCGGGGAGCCGTATGGAACGCAAATCGAGGCGGCATCTCGGACGGTCTGTGAGTGGACTTTGTTTTCTAAATTGGTTCATGCATAAATGTTTATTATATGTTTTATTACATGTTTGATGATGCCATGGGTGCATTTGTATGTGGTTACGTATAAGCACGTATTTCGAGGTTTCGGCCTTATACGGTGCTTATACGGGTCTGTATGTCTTTATTGGTCTAAATGATTTGGTTTTGGATTTCTAAATGGATAAACTCGGGTATGAGACCCATTTGGTTTTGTCTCGGGCATATGACTCTATTTACGACCTTCGGGTCTAAATCGTGGTCGCGACGGGTGCTATGTGCACGGCGATTAACGATACGACACTCTCCTCCGGATTGGGATGTGTTCCTTCCGGAGAGGTCACGATGCACGATTCGTGGTCGGGAAGTCTGGGGAGGCTCGACTTCGAAGTGCTGATGGTTCAGGATAGCGATCGGTGATGAGTGCACCATGATCTTATGGTGGTCGTGTCGGTTGATTCGTTCACGGCGACATACCAGGATTGAGAGCGGTCCTGGATGGATGGTTGCACGCATCACTATGATCGGAGTCGTGACTGACCCTTAGATATCGGGCACGGTGCCCAGTTGAGTCATATGTTCGGGCACGAGACCCAGTTACTTTACGGTTTATGATTTCGGGTCAGGGACCCTACGTGGATTTCCAAGTTCATGATGGTTTATAGGAACCGGCATGAACTCTGGAAAGGTCATTGTGGTTCATGACGGTTTATGGGAACCGGCATGAACCTTTGTCAGGTCATTATGGTACATGACGGTTTATGGGAACCGGGCATGGATTTTATGGATCATGACGGTTCAAGGGAAGCGAGCATGAACGTTTATGTTATGTATATATATGTATTCATATACCTTCCTTTACTTCTATTATCTCTTCCGGGGAGGGTCGTTGGCCTGGGTGGACCCCGGAGTAGTCACGGAGCACCGACTGAGTGGAGTTACCCCCCAGTTGGGTTCCTTACTTTGAGAAGACTCGGATAGGGTCAGTGGTCTGCGGACATTGATCTTGACTTTGAGAAGACTCGGATTGAGACCTGGGTAGCACGCGCGTAGCTTTGGAAACCGTGACAGGTTTTGGGCAGTGAGATTGGTTGTGTGAATTATATGTATATATGATGTATGCTATATGAGATATATGATATGTGATATGCACAGGTTTTGGGCAGTGGCCCATGTACGTGGTTTTACTATGGTTTGGGCTGAGTCCAGTATGGTCGTTTTCATTATAATTCTTTCAATATTGGTTTTGGGCTTAGCTCCCACATATGGTTTCTTTTGGTTAAATGGTTTTCGAATGCATGCATGTTTTTTAGTGAAGGGTACAAATGTCTTCTCGTTAAAATGTTTTTATAAACTCTTGTTTTGTCCACTCACAACTTTTAATGTTTTGACTGCCCTTCAGGTTGACATTGGATGTGGACTGTAGCAGAGACCGAGATATCACATGCCTCCTCGGGATCCTGGCGTACTCTGATAGCCCGGGAGGGCAAAGGTCGGAAATATCCCTTGTCTGACACTTCGTGTCAGACGGGAGCAGGGTCATCCCGCACTAATCCCGGGGGGATTGGGATGGGTCCTGTCAACGTGGTATCAGAGCTCGGATAGCTCATCTTATACCCAAGATGCTCTGATACTGTCAGCGTGGTATCAGAGCATGGTTGCTCATGTTACTCTGAATTCCAGAGCGTATTTTGTGCGATACTCCGTACGCAGGTCGAGGATGTGATATCTCAAGTGGCTACAGTTTGTTATCAACCTGATAGTTAGGGTGCCAGTACGATAGTTAGTAGGATTGAATCGCGGATTGTTTTGGTTTGGCATTTGATGCCGGGGTTGCCATAGTTCTGTCAGGGTTGACAGTGTGGGACCCTACGGAAGGATGAACGTATTCGTACGTTAGATTTTGATCGTGAGACGGTTCCTTGGGATCGTCTTCACGATGTCGTAGGATCGGTTCCGACGACTGGTTGGGAATTATGACCATCCGATGTTCGGACTTTGGTTGGGCTACATAGATTTACTGTGGTCGGCAGTTAGAAGTCAGATTCGAGGAATCCTAGTTGGATTGTCGGCAGGATTGGATTGACGTCTTTACGATGTCAGGACCACGGAGTCGGTCAAATTGTTGATTTCACTGTTTTTCGCAGTTGGGTTCAGGGGAACTCTAGGTGTGATCGTGGAACCCTACCTTGGTGGGTATGGTTTGGAAATGTGAGTTGACGAGTGGTTTGACTTTGACGACTATTTAGATTTGAGGTCGTTAGTCGGTCGAGTCATGCCAGCTTAGTGATGGGACTGCGCTTCGCAACCGAGGTTGTACTTATCGGTTAGACTTAGTAAGTTGTCGTGCTACATTAGTTGTGATGGATTGTTGGTACAACTAAGGTCATGGACGACCTGGTAGACGACATTGGTTGAGTCGTGTTGCGACTGGTTAGTGATTGGTTGGACAAGTTATCAGGGTTGGTACTTGTCGATGGAATCCCTGAGTGGGATCTAGAGTGGTTAATACGGGCGGTTGTTTCTGTTGGATGCGAATCTCGATAGCGAGGTCTGGTAGTTAGGTCTGCACGAGTTTGTAGCAGGCGCTACTACCGAGAGTGGTTGTAGTTATGATTGTTGGGAATCGGGGACGTTCAGGGGACGTTTCCTTTTCTTGTATGAGTTGTCAGGATGACTGTACTCATAGTTGTTAAGTACAAGGGAGGCTGAGTTCCCCCAATACGAGTTGAGGTACGGGATCGTCGTTCGGTATGAGCAGAGATCCAGGGTTGTCAGTTTTGCACACGGTGTGCTAGCGTCAGTACTGATGCTAGTGAGGATGCTTGTGTGCTGATGCTAACAGGTGATAGTGATGGTGCTGGTACTAGTGCTAGTGCTGGTGCCGGTGATTGCGACGAAGATGAGTTACGAATCGGGATATGACTCCATCGAGTTACGTATGTGTTCGGTATCTGTGGTCCCAGAGTGGATCTCAGATAGAGTTAAATTGGTTAGGGGACACGTGGTTGTTGTCCAGGTATGTTGTTTCCAATCTTGTTGGAACTTCGGAATCGCGAGAGGTTGCGATTGAGGTGACGAGAGGAATGCGGGTTTTCCGCATTGGTATCGGGTATTTCGACGTCATTTTGGGTGACTTCTCAGTTTCTACCGTGGTAGATGATGGTAGATGACGGTTGATGATATAGATGTTGTTGGTTGCCACTAGTACACTGATCGTGTATTGGTGGGTGGACCCGGGATTTGTCTTGGGTCATCAAGTGGAGTTGAGTATATCGAAGTTAGGTGACTGAGATTTCTCATTTTCTGCTTGGTGGCAGATGATGTTGATTACGTGACGTGGTGAGTGCAGCGAGTTTTATTTGCATTCACGAGGATGGATTTTGTGTCATCGTCTTGTATCATCCTTGATTTTCTAGGTGGAATGCCAAGGATCGATACGAGGTAGTCAGTGAGAACCCACAGTCTCGACGTGTCTCGTTGTTGACTGATCTGTTTAGATGTTGGGAATTGGTTTAGGACTTTGGGTATCGTTATGAATCTGGATTGTGATCTTGATGATCCAGATAGTTGGAAAGTTTATCACTCTTACTGGGATGTTTGAGTGGAACATGATGGGTCTGAACTTATTTTCGAAGTGAATCCCGTATGGTATATTACTCAGGTGAGTAGTTTTCCGACGTGGTCGGATATTGTCAGACCTAGTGTTGTGTTGATGTTGGGATTGGCTTCCCTATGAAGTCAATCGATTGTATTGTGGTAATTGTTTAAACGGGAAACCGATAGGTTCGGTTTTGATGCGTCTTGGTAGACGTGAACGATATTTCGGGTTTTGGAATCAGATTTCTGGATGACGATTCAGGATTTGATTTTGGAACTTGAAAGATGATTTCTGGATTTGGATTTTGGAATCGGATTCTGGGTGACGATTCAGGATTTGATTCTAGAGCTTGATTGTAGATTTTCTTTTATGGAATTGGGTTTGGAATGGTTATTCCAAATGCTAGCTTACGGAATAATGATTTCGGATTCGGATTTGAACATGGTTATGGATATGATTTCTGAGTTTGGATTCGAGATTTCTTACGAAATTGCGTATTCGGATTTGGAATTGGAAATAGATGATGGGTTGGAGTTTCGATTTGTCTGATGCTGGATTGGACAAATGGACTCCATTATTGAAGCGTGACTGGCTACTACCTGGGTGGTTGTAGTCTGATTGATGGGTAGTTGTATGTACCTTGTACGCTGTTCGAGGTATGATACTGGATAGGCTTGTGGTGTCTGGTAGCGGTATTTTGGATATACCAGTGGTACATTGGTGAACGTGTTGGTAATCGGCTTAATTCCGATACCATCGGATTTGTTAAGGTCATGAACTGAACATTGGATACTGTGCACTAGGTCATGGTTTTCTGATGGGTCCGGTTACACACAAGTCGAGTGATTATGGGTATACGTATACTCAGGATGAGTATGTTGGTGGTTAGTGTAACCACAAGTGAGTATAGTGTTAGTTTTCGACTGACAACTGTCAAGTGGTGATAGGTTTTCGGAGGTGTCAGCGTGGATCGATTAGTAAGATTTGGTGACTCCCGGTGGGAGTAGATATCAGGATAGATTGAGATTGAGAAAGGAACCGTCGAGTGGTTCGCGTCAACGAAACGGCAGATTTGACAAGTAGTGTCAATTCAGAACGTATGACTACTGTCATTCGACGTGGTCGAATGTAGTCGATGCGACGTGAGTGTTAGTGTACGTCTGGTCGCAGACGAGTTTTATGTTGGTTAGTTGGTGTACTAGTGTACACATGTTTCGAGGTTGATTCTACTTTCCACGAGGTGGTTGTGGAATCGAGATAGTTGGAGTTTCGAGAGCGAAACTAATTAAGGAAGGAAGAACAGTTGGAATTAGGTCGGTTGGAATTTCGAGGATGAAATTAATTAAGGAGGGAAGGTTGTAACGACCCGTCCCAAATTCCAGGATTAGATTAGTGACTAATCACGATTAGTGAGATTAATCCGTGATTAGTTAGGCTAAATCGGACGAATGATGCGAAATGACCGTTTTGCCCCTAGTCGTGGCAAAACGTTGACTTTTCAATTGGGCGGTCAAATGGACTTTGACCATTGACTATGACGTAGTTCGTGACGTCACGAGTTCATAGACAGGTGGCACGTTCAATTCTGACGTTCGAGGAGGAAGTTATGACGTTCGGAAGTTTATGAGCATTTTGGTAATTTTGGTTAAATGGGGTCAAATGTTGACTTTTTGACCAGGAGGTCCGATGGCCGAGGGCCGAAGACCGTTACGTAGATAAGGACGATACGAATCCATAGACAGGCGGCACGTCGAATTCGGACGTTCGACGACGAAGTTACGGTTCACGGAAGTTCCAAGTTACTATTCACTACGACACATTTTACGAGGACCATTTGTCTTTAGTGGGCCAGTTACTTTTCAGCAACCAATGGATGAGTGACACTTGTCACCCATCCACTGGCTAACCTCACCCATTCATGCACCAAAACCCATCCCCGTGCATCGTCCATTTTCTTTGTTCCCAAACACAAACCCGATCCCATTTCTCACCCAAATACCAAACCCTTGACCTGTGAGCTTAGCTGAGAGGACAGATAGATGAAGGGGACCGGCTGGACGTGGTGGCTGGCCCAGGCAGCACCTCCGTGCACGGCGGAGGAGAAAACCGTGCGCAGGTATCGGTTTTAACCGATTTCAATCCATTTTCAGTTTTAATTGTTATGGGTCGATTTGGAAGATTTTAATGAGTTAAATAGGTTGTTCGGACGTTGTTAGGAAGGATTTGAGGGTGGTTAGACGTCGAGGAAGCCTGGGGAAGGTTTTGGATTTTTGAACCGTGAGGGGTTCAATTGAACCGGTCGGATTTCGAAGGTTTTAGGTAGTTTGATTGATTGGGTTAGATAGGAAATGAAGAAATAGGAATTTAGGAATTGGAATGGAAGCAAACGAACCGAAAATGAGGGAGAAGGAGACCTGGACCCGTTACGCCGGTCCAAGTTGCAGGAAAAATCGGACCGGACCGGTTCGGACCGGTCTGACCGAAGTAGGAGACGGGTACTGTAGCAGGCGCGTGAAGCCCACGCGCAACCACTTCAGGCGGCACGTGAGGGCGCGTGGCAGGGAATCTGGGGAAGGTTCCAATATATGAAATCATCTATTCGATGTAACGAACATTTTGGGACTGGTTTCGTGTCAATCGGACACCGTCTCGATATGTTTCGGGGCATCGAAAGGTTTAGGTTCAGTTTTAAAAATAGTTAGAAAATCGGGAAAATTACGGGGCTTTGGTAGGAGGTTAATTAAGTAGTTAGTAACCTTCTATTATAATTTTTACATGTTTGGGAGTCCCGGTGACGGTGATTGGCTCGAGGAGCCGTATGGCACGCAAATCGAGGCGGCATCTCCGACGGTCTGTGAGTGGACTTTGTTTTCTAAATTGGTGCATGCATAAATGATTATTATATGTTTTATTACATGTTTGATGATGCCATGGGTGCATTTGTATGTGGTTACGTATAAGCACGTATTTCGAGGTTCCGACCTTATACGGTGCTTATACGGGTCTGTATGTCTTTATTGGTCTAAATGATTTGGTTTTTGATTTCTAAATGGATAAACTCGGGTATGAGACCCATTTGGTTTTGTCTCGGGCATATGACGCTATTTACGACCTTCGGGTCTAAATCGTGGTCGCGACGGGTGCTATGTGCACGGCGATCAACGATACGACGCTCGCCTCCAGATTGGGATGTGTTCCTTCCGGAGAGGTCACGATGCACGATTCGTGGTCGGGCAGCCTGGGGAGGCTCGACTTCGAAGTGCTGATGGTTCAGGATAGCGATCGGTGATGAGTGCACCATGATCTTATGGTGGTCGCGTCGGTTGATTCGTTCACGGCGACATACCAGGATTGAGAGCGGTCCTGGATGGATGGTTGCACGCATCACTATGATCGGAGTCGTGACTGACCCTTAGATATCGGACACGGTGCCCAGTTGAGTCATATGTTCGGGCACGAGACCCAGTTACTTTACGGTTTATGATTTCGGGTCAGGGACCCTACGTGGATTTCCAAGTTCATGATGGTTTATGGGAACCGGCATGAACTCTGGAAAGGTCATTGTGGTTCATGACGGTTTATGGGAACTGGCATGAACCTTTGTCAGGTCATTATGGTACATGACGGTTTATGGGAACCGGGCATGGATGTTATGGATCATGACGGTTCAAGGGAACCTGGCATGAACGTTTATGTTATGTATATATATATGTATTCATATACCTTCCTTTACTTCTATTATCTCCTACGGGGAGGGTCGTTGGCCTGGGTGGACCCCGGAGTAGTCACGGAGCACCGACTGAGTGGAGTCACCCCCCAGTTGGGTTCCTTACTCTCAGGAAGGCTATGATTACTATTACGTCGGGTAGGGTCAGTGGTTTGCGGACATTGATCTTGACTTTGAGAAGACTCGGATTGAGACCTGGGTAGCACGCGCGTAGCTTTGGAAACCGTGACAGGATTGGTTGTGTGAATTATATATATATATATATATATGATGTATGCTATATGAGATATATGATATGTGATATGCACAGGTTTTGGGCAGTGGCCCATGTACGTGGTTTTACTATGGTTTGGGCTGAGTCCCGTATGGTCGTTTTCATTATAATTCTTTCAATATTGGTTTTGGGCTTAGCTCCCACATATGGTTTCTTTTGGTTAAATGGTTTTCGAATGCATGCATGCTTTTTAGTGAAGGGTACAAATGTCTTCTCGTTAAAATGTTTTTATAAACTCTTGTTTTGTCCACTCACAGCTTTTAATGTTTTGACTGCCCTTCAGGTTGACATTGGATGTGGACTGTAGCAGAGACCGAGATATCACATGTCTCCTCCGGATCCTGGCGTACTCTGATAGCCCGGGAGGGCAAAGGTCCGAAATATCCCTTGTCTGACACTTCTTGTCGGACGGGAGCAGGGTCATCCCGCACTAATCCCGGGGGGATTGGGATGGGTCCTGTCACCTGAGACTGGTATGAATCTTCATCTCTTGCTGCAGTTGGTATTGAATCTTGTACTTTTGATATGCTCCTTGAATGTTACCTTCAATGTCATTATGTAATTGCTCTACCCAAGAAATTATCCCCCAAATCAAAAATTGAAATTCAGAGATTTGCAATTCGATTGAAATTTTTGAATTTACATGGGCTTCTCAGAGGACATAGACTCGGCTGAATTTTCCTTTTTCGAGGGGTTTTCCAATCTCAAAGTCTCACAAGGACTAGTCTTTCTTAGGGATTTGCTATCCTTTATGGGTTCTGGATTCCATTTCCCCTACTTCTTTTCTAAAAGGGATTTATAGGTATTGGAACCCACGCAGAAAGAGAGAGCAGGAGACTGCGATGTGGAAATTTTCTGTTTTTTTCTTCGGAGGTCTTAAGCTTGATGTATGTTTTGACTTCTCATTTAATGTTCTTTTTAGATCATTGATGAAAATAAGATGATGATTGATCGATTGATCAATATGATGAATTGGAGAAGATGAATAAGGGAAGATGATAATGAAATAGGATTATTCCCAAATTATCCATCCAAAATTTGCCACATCACATGCTGAGTGGCCATTCTTTTATGCCACTTAGACAGTTAACAAACTTATGGATGGAAATTGTAAAAGAGATTTTTTTTTAAAAAAAAAAATTGACAGTATAGTTTGGGTACTAAAAGTCCTATTTTTATAGTTGAGGTACATTTTTTAAGTCGACTCTATAATTTGGGTACTTTTATATAATTTATTCAAAAAATAATTAATAATTCAATTATAGTAAAATTAATTAATAATTCAATTATAGTAAAATTAATTAATAATTCAATTATATTAAAAATAAATTAATTAAAAAAACAAAAATCAAATCCCTCCCAGAACCAAAAACAATGACCTTTTCTCCGTCTTCTCTATCCTCTCCAACTTTACCTCACCCCTCAATTTTGGATGACTTTAAAACACAGGTCCAAAACCCAGTTCCAAATCCAAGTCCATCATTGATTTCATCGTCAATTTCATCTTGTTATGGAGATGAGTTTGGTTCGCATCTACATCTTGCTGTCTAGAAAAACTCAAATAGATATTTAGATGGTAGCCAAAATTCAGATGGAAGAGTACTGCATTGGGATGAATATCACCCACATCGTTCAAGCTCAAAAGCTATATAGTTCCTCATATGCACAAACACAGATCTGGCGATTGAAAATTTTCTCCTCTATAACCCAAATGCTTAATTATCACAAGGTTGTTCTTTGGCTGATGAGATTGTTCTTTCTTTCTCCATGACTATTTTGTGTGCTTACTAT
Source organism: Prinsepia uniflora (assembly GCA_032719365.1). NCBI lineage: Eukaryota > Viridiplantae > Streptophyta > Magnoliopsida > Rosales > Rosaceae > Prinsepia > Prinsepia uniflora. Next base: position 25,039,527 of record CM064876.1, read on the forward strand.
TTCGAAGCAAAAAAACAGTTCATCCTGGGTTTGGACCTGGCTTTGGAACAAGGTTTTGGACCTGGGTTTTGAAGCCATTGGAAATTGGGGTTTGAGGTGGAGTTTGAGAGGACGAAGAAGTCGTGGGGCCCCAACTCTTACCGAAGATATCACCGACCATGGAAGTTGGCGCGTCGGTCAACCCAGGTCAGGTTTGAATTGCAATGTCGTGGTGGAAAAAAAGAAGATGGTTTGTTCTTCAAGTTGTTGAGAAATTTTGACACGACCCCTCCCAATCCCCCTTGGGATTAACGCGGGATGTTCCATGCTCTCATCTAATCCACGTGTGACACGAAGAGCCAGACAAGGGATAACTCAAGTTTAGCCCATTCGAGGCTTCGAGAGTGCGTCAGGATCAGTGGAGAAGTATGATGTCTCGGTCTCTGCTACAGCCTGCATCCGCAATCAACCTGAAGGGCATTAAAAACTATAAAAGCTGTGAGTTTACGAAAATAATTAATTTAATAAAAACTCATTTCATAAAGAAGACATTTATGCCCTTCATTAAAAACCATGCATGCATTCAAAAACCAGTTAATTCAAATCAAATATAATAAAATAGTTTCTATAAAACCAAAGTCATTTCCTTCCTCAAATCATTAGGGCCTTAGCCCAAAACCATAAAACCAAACTATGTGGGAACTTAACCCAAAACTGTAAATCCAAATCATGTGGGTCCCAAACGCCTGACGTCCTAGACGTCATGTCACGGTCTAAAGCTACACGTGCTGTAACGACCCGTCTTGAATTATTGGGATTAATTAAGATTTAATGACGGATTTGCGAGGCTAATTGGGGATTAGTCAATGATTATTGGACGTTCAGGACGAAATTACGATTTTGTCCCTAGACGAGAACAAAAAGTTAACTTTTGACCCGAGAGGTCCAATGCCCGAGAGTCGAAGACCGTTACGTAGATCCGGACGTCACGAATCCGTATACAGGTGGCACGTCGAAATCGAACATTCGATGAAAAAGTTATGATTCACGGAAGTTCCGAGGAACTATTTATGATGGCACGTTTTACGAGGAAAGTTGACTTCTGCCTTTTGTCTTATGTGGGCCCAGATATTTCCCAGGCCCAAAGGATGAGTGACATTTGTCACTCATCCATTCTTCCTTTTCTCACATACATGCATATCCCTTCCCTTCCATTTTCATTCGATCATCTCGACACCCGAAGCCCAAATCGAACCCTTCCCCATTTTTATTCAGTTTCAGGCCAAGAGTGGGAGGTAGAGTGTAACGACCCGTCCCAAATTCCTAGATTAGATTAGCGACTAATCACGATTAGTGAGGCTAATCGGTGATTAGTTAGGCGAAATCGGACGAACGATGCAAAATGACCGTTTTGCCCCTGATGGTGGCAAAATGTTGACTTTTCATTCGGGCTGTCAAATGGACTTTGACCGATGACCGTGACGTAGTTCGTGACGTCACGAGTTCATAGACAGGTGGCACGTTCAATTCCGACGTTCGTAGAAGAAGTTATGACGTTCGGAAGCCCAAGGGCATTTTGGTAATTAGGGTGAATAGGAGGTCAAAAGTTGACTTTTTGACTGGGAGGTCCGATGGTCGAGGGCCAAAGACCGTTACGTAGATAAGAACGATACGAATCCATAGACAGGCGGCACGTCGAATTCGGACGTTCGACGGCGAAGTTACGGTTCACGGAAGTTCAAGTGCACTATTGCACGAATTACGAAACGAGTTAACTTTTGGACTCTAGTGGGCCCAGATATTTGTCCTGATGCCCAATGGATGAGTGACAAGTGTCACCCATCCAATGGACACCATCTTTCCCTTCATGCACCTTCCATTCCATTTTTCTTCATTCAAACCCAAAACCCAACCCGATCTCACCTTTTTCTCTCCATCTTCGTGCAACCCAAACCCATCCTACCTTCAGCCCATGATCAGCTGGGAGGACCAGAGAGTGAGGGAGGACGGGAGGATGTGGTGGCCGGCCCAGGACGGCGCAGCCATGTACGGCGGGGCCAAGGAACCCGTGAGGTTCACGGTAAGCCATTTTCAACCCAATTTTCATTTTTTGTTGCTATGGTTCATTGTGGGTGATTGGGAGATGATGAGGGAGTTGCTAGGGAGGTTTTAAGACGGTCTGGGGGGTGGTTCACGGCGGAGGAGGGCTGGGAAGTGTTTTGGAAAAACAGGACCGTGAGGTCCATTTTCGAACCAAGGGGTTTCGGGTGGTTTTTCTTAGTTTTAGGGATTGGGTTAGATAGGAAATGAAGAAATAGGAATTTAGGAATTAAAATGGGAGCAAACGGACCCCGAATCAGTCCAGAAACGGAAGAAAAACCCGAGATGAATAGTGTTTTGCTACAGTAAACTGGTTCAGTTCTGTAGTTGATGACGATGAACAGTGTTTTCGACTTTCTAGGGGCTCGTGAGGACGCGTAGGCCATAATTTGGGAAAGTGTTCAACATGGGAAATCATCTATTCGATGTACATTTTGGGACTGGCTTCGTGTCGATCGGACACCGTCTCGATATGTTTCGGGGCATCGGAAGGTTTAGGTTCGGTTTTAAAAATAGTTAAAAATACGGGAAAATTACGGGGCTTTAGTGGGAGGTTAATTAAGTAGTTAGTAACCTTTTATTACGATTTGGACAGGTTTGAGAGCCCCGGTAATGGTGATCGGCTCGGGGAGCCGAATGGCACGCAAATCGAGGCGGCAGCTCGGACGGTCTGTGAGTGGACTTTGTTTTCTAAATTGGTGCATGCATAAATGTTTATTATATGTTTTATTACATGTTTGATGATGCCATGGGTGCATTTGTATGTGGTTACGTATAAGCACGTATTTCGAGGTTTCGGCCTTATACGGTGCTTATACGGGTCTGTATTTCTTTATTGACTTAAATGATTTGGTTTTGGATTTCTAAAAGGATAAACTCGGGTATGAGACCCATTTGGTTTTGTCTCGGGCATATGACCTCAGATTCCGGGCACGGTGCCCAGTTGATGTCTTATGTTCGGGTACGAGACCCAGTCACTTTACGGTTTTGATTTCAGGTCAGGGAACCTTAAATGGATTCCCAGGTTCATGACGGTTTATGGGAACCGGCATGAACCCTTGTTATGTTATTACGGTACATGACGGTTTATGGGAACCGGCATGTTACCTCGGTTATGTTATTACGGTACATGACAGTTTATGGGAACCGGCATGTTACCTGATTATGGATATTATGGATCATGACGGTTCAGGGGAACCGGTCATGAATGTTTATGCTATGTATATATATGTTCATCTACCTTCCTTTACTTCTATTATCTCCTCCGGGGAGGGTCGTTGGCCTGGGTGGACCCCGGAGTAGTCACGGAGCACCGACTGAGTGGAGTCACCCCCCAGTTGGGTTCCTTACTCTCAGGAAGGCTATGGTTACTATTACCTCGGGTAGGGTCAGTGGTCTGCGGACATTGACCTTGACTTTGAGATGACTCGGATTGAGACCCGAGTAGCACGCGCGTAGCTTTGGATACCGTGACAGGATTGGTTGTGTGACTTATATGTATATATATGATATGTGGTGTGCACAGATGTGCACAGGTGTTTCTTTATGGTTTGGGGCCGAGTCCCTTATGGATTTGGGCAATGGCCCGTATGGTCGTTTTCATTGTGGTCCTTTCGACCTTGGTTTATATCTGCTTTGGGCTTAGTCCCACATATGGTTTGTTTTGGATAAATGGTTTTCGAATGCATGCATGCTTTTTAGTGGAGGGTACAAATGTCTTATGAAATGTTTTTATTAAATGATTTGTTTTGTCCACTCACAGTTTTTAATGTTTTGACTGCCCTTCAGGTTGACATCGGATGTGGACTGTAGCAGAGACATTTGTTCAACATGGGACGCGTAGGCCATAATTTGGGAAAGTGTTCAACACGGGAAATCATCTATTCGATGTACATTTTGGGACTGGTTTCGTGTCGATCGGACACCGTCTCGATATGTTTCGGGGCATCGGAAGGTTTAGGTTCGGTTTTAAAAATAGTTAAAAATACGGGAAAATTACGGGGCTTTAGTGGGAGGTTAATTAAGTAGTTAGTAACCTTTTATTACGATTTGGACAGGTTTGAGAGCCCCGGTAATGGTGATCGGCTCGGGGAGCCGAATGGCACGTAAATCGAGGCGGCAGCTCGGACGGTCTGTGAGTGGACTTTGTTTTCTAAATTGGTGCATGCATAAATGTTTATTATATGTTTTATTACATGTTTGATGATGCCATGGGTGCATTTGTATGTGGTTACGTATAAGCACGTATTTCGAGGTTTCGGCCTTATACGGTGCTTATACGGGTCTGTATTTCTTTATTGACTTAAATGATTTGGTTTTGGATTTCTAAAAGGATAAACTCGGGTATGAGACCCATTTGGTTTTGTCTCGGGCATATGACCTCAGATTCCGGGCACGGTGCCCAGTTGATGTCTTATGTTCGGGTACGAGACCCAGTCACTTTACGGTTTTGATTTCAGGTCAGGGAACCTTAAATGGATTCCCAGGTTCATGACGGTTTATGGGAACCGGCATGAACCCTTGTTATGTTATTACGGTACATGACGGTTTATGGGAACCAGCATGTTACCTCGGTTATGTTATTACGGTACATGACAGTTTATGGGAACCGTCATGTTACCTGATTATGGATATTATGGATCATGACGGTTCAGGGGAACCGGTCATGAATGTTTATGCTATGTATATATATGTTCATCTACCTTCCTTTACTTCTATTATCTCCTCCGGGGAGGGTCGTTGGCCTGGGTGGACCCCGGAGTAGTCACGGAGCACCGACTGAGTGGAGTCACCCCCCAGTTGGGTTCCTTACTCTCAGGAAGGCTATGGTTACTATTACCTCGGGTAGGGTCAGTGGTCTGCGGACATTGACCTTGACTTTGAGATGACTCGGATTGAGACCCGAGTAGCACGCGCGTAGCTTTGGATACCGTGACAGGATTGGTTGTGTGACTTATATGTATATATATGATATGTGGTGTGCACAGATGTGCACAGGTGTTTCTTTATGGTTTGGGGCCGAGTCCCTTATGGATTTGGGCAGTGGCCCGTATGGTCGTTTTCATTGTGGTCCTTTCGACCTTGGTTTATATCTGCTTTGGGCTTAGTCCCACATATGGTTTGTTTTGGATAAATGGTTTTCGAATGCATGCATGCTTTTTAGTGGAGGGTACAAATGTCTTATGAAATGTTTTTATTAAATGATTTGTTTTGTCCACTCACAGTTTTTAATGTTTTGACTGCCCTTCAGGTTGACATCGGATGTGGACTGTAGCAGAGACATTTGTTCAACATGGGACGCGTAGGCCATAATTTGGGAAAGTGTTCAACACGGGAAATCATCTATTCGATGTACATTTTGGGACTGGTTTCGTGTCGATCGGACACCGTCTCGATATGTTTCGGGGCATCGGAAGGTTTAGGTTCGGTTTTAAAAATAGTTAAAAATACGGGAAAATTACGGGGCTTTAGTGGGAGGTTAATTAAGTAGTTAGTAACCTTTTATTACGATTTGGACAGGTTTGAGAGCCCAGGTAATGGTGATCGGCTCGGGGAGCCGAATGGCACGCAAATCGAGGCGGCAGCTCGGACGGTCTGTGAGTGGACTTTGTTTTCTAAATTGGTGCATGCATAAATGTTTATTATATGTTTTATTACATGTTTGATGATGCCATGGGTGCATTTGTATGTGGTTACGTATAAGCACGTATTTCGAGGTTTCGGCCTTATACGGTGCTTATACGGGTCTGTATTTCTTTATTGACTTAAATGTTTTGGTTTTGGATTTCTAAAAGGATAAACTCGGGTATGAGACCCATTTGGTTTTGTCTCGGGCATATGACCTCAGATTCCGGGCACGGTGCCCAGTTGATGTCTTATGTTCGGGTACGAGACCCAGTCACTTTACGGTTTTGATTTCAGGTCAGGGAACCTTAAATGGATTCCCAGGTTCATGACGTTTTATGGGAACCGGCATGAACCCTTGTTATGTTATTACGGTACATGACGGTTTATGGGAACCGGCATGTTACCTCGGTTATGTTATTACGGTACATGACAGTTTATGGGAACCGGCATGTTACCTGATTATGGATATTATGGATCATGACGGTTCAGGGGAACCGGTCATGAATGTTTATGCTATGTATATATATGTTCATCTACCTTCCTTTACTTCTATTATCTCCTCCGGGGAGGGTCGTTGGCCTGGGTGGACCCCGGAGTAGTCACGGAGCACCGACTGAGTGGAGTCACCCCCCAGTTGGGTTCCTTACTCTCAGGAAGGCTATGGTTACTATTACCTCGGGTAGGGTCAGTGGTCTGCGGACATTGACCTTGACTTTGAGATGACTCGGATTGAGACCCGAGTAGCACGCGCGTAGCTTTGGATACCGTGACAGGATTGGTTGTGTGACTTATATGTATATATATGATATGTGGTGTGCACAGATGTGCACAGGTGTTTCTTTATGGTTTGGGGCCGAGTCCCTTATGGATTTGGGCAGTGGCCCGTATGGTCGTTTTCATTGTGGTCTTTTCGACCTTGGTTTATATCTGCTTTGGGCTTAGTCCCACATATGGTTTGTTTTGGATAAATGGTTTTCGAATGCATGCATGCTTTTTAGTGGAGGGTACAAATGTCTTATGAAATGTTTTTATTAAATGATTTGTTTTGTCCACTCACAATTTTTAATGTTTTGACTGCCCTTCAGGTTGACATCGGATGTGGACTGTAGCAGAGACCGAGATATCACATGCCTCCTCCGGATCCTGTCGTACTCTGATAGCCCGGGAGGGCAAAGGTCGGAAATATCCCTTGTCTGACACTTCGTGTCAGACGGAAGCTGGGTCATCCCGCACTAATCCCGGGGGGATTGGGATGGGTCCTGTCAGCGTGGTATCAGAGCGGGGTTGTCTCTATTCGAGCAACCGTGCAGCTCTTGGAGTATGTACACAGGTCGAGGATGTGATATCCAATGGGCTACAGTTCGTGGTCAACCTGATGTTGAGGTGCCGGTACGATAGTTAGTAGGATTGGCATGCCTTGGTTCGGCATTTGAGGCCGGGGTTGCCATAGTTCTGTCAAGGTTGACAGTGTGGGACCCTACGGAAGGATTAACGTGTTCGTATTCTGGAGTGTGATCGTGAGACGGTTAGTTGGGATCGTCTTCACGATGTCGTAGGATCGGTTCCGACGACTGATTCGATGTTGTGACCATTAAATGGTCAGATCATGTTGAGTTAAATGGATTTACTGCAGTCGGCAGTTAGCAGCCGGATTCGAGGATCCTGATTGGACTTACGGTAGGATTGGATTGACGTCATTACGATGTCAAGACCGCGGAGTCGGTCAGATCGTGGATTTTACTGCCTTATGCAGTTGGGTTCTGCGCAACTCTAGGGGTGATCGTGGAACCCTACCGTATGTGTATGGTTTGGAAATGTGAGTTGACGAGTGGTTTAACTTGGACGACTATTCGAATTTGGATTCGTTATTCGGTCTAGTCATGTCAGCTTGTGTTGGGACTGCACTTCGCCGTCAGGGTTGTACGTATCGGTTAGACCGAGTTGGTTGTCGTGCTACTTCAGTTGTGGGTTGGTGCAACTAAGGGCATGGATGATCTGGTAGACGACATTGGGTTAGTCGGGTTACGACCGGTAGAGTTTGATTTGGACAAGTTATCAAGGTTGGTACTTGTCGATGAAATCCCGGAGCGGGGATACGGAGTAGTTGGTACGAGCGGTTGATTCCGTTGGATGCAGAGTTTGTATATCGTGATTCCTGGTAGTTAGGTCTGCACGAGGTTGGGGCAGACGCTACTATCTATGGACGTAGTCGAGTCTTATCAGGTCGAGTAGACTCAGGTTACCGTGACGATTGTGACGATGGGATTGTCAGTCGTGACGATGATACGGGGTGCGTGAGTAACCCATATGTACGAGCAGTGATTCTGGATTCGACTCGGTTACGGCTGAGTGCGATCGTAGAATGTGTTGGGGATGTTCGGGGAGCGTTTCCTTTTCTCGTATGAGTTGTCAGAGTGACCGTACCCAGAGCTGTTGGGTACGAGGGAGGCAGAGTTCTCCTTTTCGAACAGAGGTACGGGGTCGTCGTTCGGTATGAGCGAAGATCCAGGATTGTCTGAATGCACACTTTGTGCTGGTGCTGGTGCCGGTGATCGTGATGACGATGAGTTACGGATCGGGGTGTGACACCGTCGAGATGAGCATATGCTCGGTATCTGTGGTCCCAGAGTGGATCTCAGATAGAGTTAAATTGGTTAGGGGACACGTGGTTAATGTCCGGGTATGTTGTTTCCAATCTGATTGGAACTTCGGAATCGCGAGAGGTTGTGATTGAGGTGACGAGTGGAATGCGGGTTTTCCGCATTGGTATCGGGTATTTTGAAGTCATTTTGGGTGACTTCTCAGGTTCTACAGTGGTAGATGATGGTAGATGACGGTAGAGGATGGTTGCGTCACCGGCACGCTAATCGTGTATTGGTTGGTGGACCCAGAAATTGTTTTGGGACCATCCGGAGCATTTTCTGCTTGGTGGCAGACGATGTTGGATTACGTGGCGTTGTGAGTGCAACGATTTTTGGTTGTATTCACGTAGGACGACTTTTGATGTCATCGTATTGGATCATCCTTGGATTTTCCTAGGTGGAATGTCAAGGATTGATATGAGGTAATCAGTGAGAACCCACAGTCTCGACGTGTCTCGTCGTTGACTAATCTGTTTAGACGTGGGAAATAGTTAAGGACTTTGGTCGGCGTGACGATTCTCGATCGTGACGTCTGTGGTCGGTTGACGTAGTGATGGATCTGGATCGTGATCTCAATGATCCAGATAGGTGGAGAGTTTATTACTCTTACTTGGATGTTTGAGTTGAGCATGATGGGACTGAACTTCTTTTCGAGGTAAATCCCATATGACTTATTACTCACCTGAGTAGTTGTCTGGTGAGTAGTTTTCCGACGTGGTCGGATATTGTCAGACCTAGTGTGGTGTTGATGTTGTGATTGGCTTCCCTATGAAGTCAATCGATAGTATTGTGTAATCATTTAAACGGGTAACTGATAGGTTCAGTTTTGGTACGTCTCGGTAGATGTGAACGAGATTTCGGGTTTTGGAATCAGATTTCTGGATGACGATTCAGGATTTGATTTTGAAACTTGAAAAATGATTTCTAGATTTGGGTTTTGGAATTAGATTCTGGGTGACGATTCAGGATTTGATTCTAGAGCTTGACTGTAGATTTTCTTTTATGGATTTGGATTCGGAATGGTTATTCCAAATGCTAGTTACGGAATAATGATGTCGGATTCGGATTTGGACATGGCTATGGATATGATTTCTGAGTTTGGATTCGGAATTTCTTACGAAATTGCGTATTCAGATTCGGATTTGGAAATAGATGATGGGTTGGAGTTTCAATTTGTCTAGTCCGGGATTGGATAAATGGACTCCATAGTAGAAACGTGATTGGCTATGACCTAGGTAGTTGTAGTCTGATTGATGGGTAGATGTACGTACCTTGTACGTTGTTCGAGGTACGATACTAGGCAGACTTGTCGTGCCTGGTGACGGTATATAGGAGATACCGGTGGTACGTTGGAGAGTGTGTTGGTAGTCGGCTTGGTTCCGATACCATTGGATTAGTCGGGGTCGTGGACTGGACATTGGATACTGTGCATTGGGTCATGGTATTCTGATGGGTCTAGTTACCCACAGATCGGGTAAATTGTGGGTTGGTGTATACTCACGTTGAGTAAGTTGGAGGTTAGTGTAACCACGAGTGTGTATAGTGTTAGTTGTCGACTGACGGCTGTCAAGTGGTGACAGTTTGTCGGAGGTGTCAACGTAGATCGTTGAGTGCGGTTTGGTGACTCCCAGTGGGAGCAGACGTCAGGATATGTTAGAGATTGAGAAAGGGAACCGTCGAGTTGTGGTGTCAACGAAAACGGTAGATTTGACAAGTGATGTCAATTCAGAACATATGGCTACTGTCATTCGACGTGGTCGAGTGTAGTCGATACGACGCGAGTGTTAGTGGTACGCTTCGGTACGAGTAAGTATTGTTTTGGTTAGTGGGTGTACTAGTGTACACGACATTCGAGGTCGATTCTACTTTCCACGGGGTGGTTGTGGAATCAGGATAGTTGGAGTTTCGAGAGCGAAACTAAATTAAGGAGGGAAGATCGGTTGGATTTAGGTCGGTTGGAATTTCGAGGACGAAATTAATTAAGGAGGGAAGGTTGTAACGACCCGTCCCAAATTCCTAGATTAGATTAGCGACTAATCACGATTAGTGAGGCTAATCGGTGATTAGTTAGGCGAAATCGGACGAACGATGCAAAATGACCGTTTTGCCCCTGATGGTGGCAAAATGTTGACTTTTCATTCGGGTGGTCAAATGGACTTTGACCGATGACCGTGACGTAGTTCGTGACGTCACGAGTTCATAGACAGGTGGCACGTTCAATTCCGACGTTCGTAGAAGAAGTTATGACGTTCGGAAGCCCAAGGGCATTTTGGTAATTAGGGTGAATAGGAGGTCAAAAGTTGACTTTTTGACTGGGAGGTCCGATGGTCGAGGGCCAAAGACCGTTACGTAGATAAGAACGATACGAATCCATAGACAGGCGGCACGTCGAATTCGGACGTTCGACGGCGAAGTTACGGTTCACGGAAGTTCAAGTGCACTATTGCACGAATTACGAAACGAGTTAACTTTTGGACTCTAGTGGGCCCAGATATTTGTCCTGATGCCCAATGGATGAGTGACAAGTGTCACCCATCCAATGGACACCATCTTTCCCTTCATGCACCGTCCATTCCATTTTTCTTCATTCAAACCCAAAACCCAACCCGATCTCACCCTTTTCTCTCCATCTTCGTGCAACCCAAACCCATCCTACCTTCAGCCCATGATCAGCTGGGAGGACCAGAGAGTGAGGGAGGACGGGAGGATGTGGTGGCCGGCCCAGGACGGCGCAGCCATGGACGGCGGGGCCAAGGAACCCGTGAGGTTCACGGTAAGCCATTTTCAACCCAATTTCCATTTTTTGTTGCTATGGTTCATTGTGGGTGATTGGGAGATGATGAGGGAGTTGCTAGGGAGGTTTTAAGACGGTCTGGGGGGTGGTTCACGGCGGAGGAGGGCTGGGAAGTGTTTTGGAAAAACAGGACCGTGAGGTCCATTTTCGAACCAAGGGGTTTCAGGTGGTTTTTCTTAGTTTTAGGGATTGGGTTAGATAGGAAATAAAGAAATAGGAATTTAGGAATTAAAATGGGAGCAAACGGACCCCGAATCAGTCCAGAAACGGAAGAAAAACCCGAGATGAATAGTGTTTTGCTACAGTAAACTGGTTCAGTTCTGTAGTTGATGACGATGAACAGTGTTTTCGACTTTCTAGGGGCTCGTGAGGACGCGTAGGCCATAATTTGGGAAAGTGTTCAACACGGGAAATCATCTATTCGATGTACATTTTGGGACTGGTTTCGTGTCGATCGGACACCGTCTCGATATGTTTCGGGGCATCGGAAGGTTTAGGTTCGGTTTTAAAAATAGTTAAAAATACGGGAAAATTACGGGGCTTTAGTGGGAGGTTAATTAAGTAGTTAGTAACCTTTTATTACGATTTGGACAGGTTTGAGAGCCCCGGTAATGGTGATCGGCTCGGGGAGCCGAATGGCACGCAAATCGAGGCGACAGCTCGGACGGTCTGTGAGTGGACTTTGTTTTCTAAATTGGTGCATGTATAAATGTTTATTATATGTTTTATTACATGTTTGATGATGCCATGGGTGCATTTGTATGTGGTTACGTATAAGCACGTATTTCGAGGTTTCGGCCTTATACGGTACTTATACGGGTCTGTATTTCTTTATTGACTTAAATGATTTGGTTTTGGATTTCTAAAAGGATAAACTCGGGTATGAGACCCATTTGGTTTTGTCTCGGGCATATGACCTCAGATTCCGGGCACGGTGCCCAGTTGATGTCTTATGTTCGGGTACGAGACCCAGTCACTTTACGGTTTTGATTTCAGGTCAGGGAACCTTAAATGGATTCCCAGGTTCATGACGGTTTATGGGAACCGGCATGAACCCTTGTTATGTTATTACGGTACATGACGGTTTATGGGAACCAGCATGTTACCTCGGTTATGTTATTACGGTACATGACGGTTTATGGGAACCGGCATGTTACCTGATTATGGATATTATGGATCATGACAGTTCAGGGGAACCGGTCATGAATGTTTATGCTATGTATATATATGTTCATCTACCTTCCTTTACTTCTATTATCTCCTCCGGGGAGGGTCGTTGGCCTGGGTGGACCCCGGAGTAGTCACGGAGCACCGCCTGAGTGGAGTCACCCCCCAATTGGGTTCCTTACTCTCAGGAAGGCTATGGTTACTATTACCTCGGGTAGGGTTAGTGGTCTGCGGACATTGACCTTGACTTTGAGATGACTCGGATTGAGACCCGGGTAGCACGCGCGTAGCTTTGGATACCGTGACAGGATTGGTTGTGTGACTTATATGTATATCTATGATATGTGGTGTGCACAGATGTGCACAGGTGTTTCTTTATGGTTTGGGGCCGAGTCCCTTATGGATTTGGGTAGTGGCCCGTATGGTCGTTTTCATTGTGGTCCTTTCGACCTTGGTTTATATCTGCTTTGGGCTTAGTCCCACATATGGTTTGTTTTGGATAAATGGTTTTCGAATGCATGCATGCTTTTTAGTGGAGGGTACAAATGTCTTATGAAATGTTTTTATTAAATGATTTGTTTTGTCCACTCACAGTTTTTAATGTTTTGACTGCCCTTCAGGTTGACATCGGATGTGGACTGTAGCAGAGACCGAGATATCACATGCCTCCTCCGGATCCTGGCGTACTCTGATAGCCCGGGAGGGCAAAGGTCGGAAATATCCCTTGTCTGACACTTCGTGTCAGACGGGAGCAGGGTCATCCCGCACTAATCCCGGGGGGATTGGGATGGGTCCTGTCATAGAGGGTGATGATGGTGGCTGGGTGATGACAAGACCGCCATGGATGGCGCGCGAGGGCACAGGAACCAAGTAACCCGAAGACCCCCCTTTTGTGATTTCAAATTCCAGGTTTTTGTTTGAATGTTTAGGGACCCTTTCTGATGAGTGGATGATGTTTGGGAGGGTTGTACGATCATGTAGGGGTGATTCTGGCTAGTAGGTGGTGGCTGAACGGCCCAGAAAGGTGGCCGGAAAAACTGGGCGACATTCCTTCGATCTAAAGGTATGATTTTTAATCGATTTTCATGGGTTTAGGGACATAGATATATAGGGAACGAAAGGAAAAACACGTAGGGATTGAAAGGGAAGAAAACAGACGAAAAATGGACGAGAAATGACAGTGGACTGGTTCCACCGGTCTGGTCGTACTGAAAACCAGCAGACCGGTTCAGACCCGGTCTGCCGAAGGTAGGGGACGACTATACAGGCACGTGAGACCCCTTTTGGGGAAGTATTTGCACATATTTCGAGGTTTTTGATTTTATACGGCGCTTTTACGTGCTATGCCTTCTATGATCTTTTGATGAAATGATTGGATTTGAAAATATGGAACCGGGCATGAGACCCATTTGATTTACAAACCATCGGACTTAGAGTCCATTTGTTTTGATGAGAAATTGGTCTGGAGGCCCATTTGAGTTATATGATCGGGTTGGAGGCCCCATTGGCTTACGAATTCGGGCTTGAGGCCCAGTTGGTTTTAATATCGAGCTCAAAGCCCAGTCGATTCTAATATCGGGCTTGAGGCCCCATTGATTTATGATATCGGGCTTGAGGCCCAGTAAGTTGTGAAATCGGGCTTGAGGCCCGTTGGATCGTGAAATCAGGCTTAAGTCCCAGTTGAGGTTTATGAAATGAGAATTCGAGGAATCCTATTGAGATTCGGGTATGAGACCCAGTTGAATTGAGATTTGAAAGAAAATATTTAAAAATGTATATACCCTTCTATATGAGTTGATTGGTCTCCTCCAGACGTCGACCTGGAGAGTCACGATCCACTACCCGGAATGAGTGATCCCCAGAGGGAGCACATTCCAGGAGTGAGAGATATGATATAGTCTCGGACTGAGTCCGAAGACAGTCATCCAAACATCGTAGATCCTGGATGTTGGACAGAGCCTCATAGACGTCGTAGATCCTGGGGGTAGACTCAAAGTGAGACCTCGAGTAGTATGAATATTGATATAGATTAATCATGACAAATATCGAGGATTAGTTCCCTAGGGGATGTGTGCCCCAAGTTGGCATTTGAGATGTCGGGGATGGGTTGTATATATGTATATGTATATGAGATTTCACAGAAAATGGTTTGGGGCGGAGACCCCGTGTTCAATGTTTTGGATATGGATTTGGCTTGAGACCCTACTGAGTTATGGCTTTGTATGAGAAGCGGTTTGCAATGTGTTTTGAAGTGTAAAGAAGACTCTTGGGAAAAAAAAAAAAGTGTAAAGAAAACTGGTTTTATGAGGTTTTACGGAGAACGGTTTTTAGCCAAGGCCCTAATGATTTTGTGAATGTTTTGATAAATAGTTTTCGAATGCATGCATGCTTTTTAATGAAGGGCATAAATGATCTTTTGTAAAATTGTTTTTATAAATTCTTTGTTTTGTCCACTCACGGCTTTTGATGTTTTGAATGCCCTTCAGGTTGATTGCGGATGCGGGATGTAGCAGAGAACGAGACATCACACTCCTCCTCCGGATCCTGGCGCTCTCTGGAAGCCCCGAGCAGGCTTAAGACGGATTTATCCCTGGTCTCACACTTCGTGTCAGACGGGATCAGGCACGTCCCATGTTAATCCCGGGGGATTAGGGACGGGACCTGACACGTGCCGCTTGGGGTCACTCTGAGCCTATCTATGACATCTTAGATGTTGACATCCCAGACGTCTAATAATAGTAATCTTACTCCTGAGTCACTATACAGTCCGGTCGCTCCTTGCAATGACCCATCGCACGCAATGCACCTAACTACCCCAGTGTCCCAGACAGTTGGAAGAAACCATCCACATATCCACATATAAGGATGGTATATGAAAAAAAATTTATAAAATCATTTCAAAACCGTTAGAAAATGGCCCTTACCTGAAATACCATTAAATCTATTTCCTTTCTATAAACCATAAAGCCCGATTTCATAATCAAATGGGTCTCTAGCCCGATATCTCATTAAATCAAATGAACTTCAAGTCCGATAGTTTTCAAATCCGAAATCATACCATCAAATCACAATTGGAAACACAAGCACGTCTAAACACTGTATAAAACTATAAACCTCGAAATACGTGCAAATACGTAAATCATAAATACCACAATCATATTCATAGAAATCAAATATATAAAACATATAAAACAGTTATGCATGCATCATATTTAGAAAACAAAAGTCCACTCACATACCATCCTAGATGCGCCTCGATACGCGTGCATAAGCCTCCACGGGGCTAATTCACCATCTCCTGAACTTTCGAACCTATCCAAATCATACCAACGGTCACTAACGGACTTTATAAGGTTATACCTAAAACCTATGAACAGTACCAGCCCAGGAACGCATCCTGAATATGCTTCCCAAGGCTAAAAATCTCGATTTGACCAACCTAACTATCTCTGATAGACCCGAAACCACCACCATTGGATTCGAATCGTCGAAACCTTTAAAATGAAATTGGTCCCACCTCGAAATTCATGCTCATGAGCCCCACGGGCGTGGTCAACACTGACGTCAGCAAAAGTCAACGTTGACGTCAGCTGGTCAACGATCAAAGTCAACGCTAACGTCACTGCTGACGTTAGCCTGACAGGGTCTAACAGTGCCACGTGTCACCTGCGTACTGATCCATGTCACTAACAGGTCAGTGACACGTCGCATGTAAGACCCTGTCTTGGAAGCAAGAACGGTGAGCAAGACCCGTGAGCTTGAGAAGCAAGAACGGTGAGCAAGACCCGTGAGCTTGGAAAGGTAAGATCGGTGAATGATCCCACATCGCTCGGAGAGGGAAAGGTGAAGTACCTTATATATGTGGGCACGTATCTATCTAACACAAGGCCTTTTGGGAGCTCAGTGGCTTTGGGGGGGATTGGAACCCCAAAGTTAAGCGAGTTGAGGCTGGTGCAATCCCATGATGGGTGACCTACTGGGAAGTTGCACGTGAGCTCCCGAAAACAAAACCGTGAGGGCTGGGCCCAAAGCAGACAATATAGTGTTAGATGGGTCGGGTCGTGACAGAATGGTATCAGAGCTGGACCCTGACCGGAAAGTGTGCCAGCGAGGACGCTGGGCCCCAAGGGGGGTGGATTGTAAGACCCGGTCTTGGAAGTAAGAACTGTAACAACCCGTACCTTCGGGAAGGGTAAAAATGTAATTTTAGAAAGTTTTGTGTATAAAGGACGATTTTGCCCTTGTGAGTAGTAGACGAACAGTTGACTTTTTGAAGTACCGATTGGATGAGTGTTAACCCTTGACCGTGACGTAGTTTAGGACGTCACGAGTCCGTAGACAGGTGGCAGGTTCGATTCGGACAATCGGAGAAAAAGTTATGACGTTCGGAAGATTGGGGGCGTTGCCGTAATTTTTGAGTAAATGAGGAAAATGTTGACTTTTTGGAGGACTTGTGATTTTCACGTAGACCGAGGACCGTTAGATAGGTCTCGACGTCCTGAGTACCACGACAGGCGGCACGCTGTCATCGGACGTCGGACGGAAAAGATATGGGTCTAGAACGTTCGAGGGCAAAACTGTAATTAATTGTACAAGGGGTATTTTGGTCATTTTCCCTCAGCCCAATCAGATAAGGGCAAGTGGCAGGGATATTTTGGGCTAACCTATGGCTGATGGACACGTGCAAGGGACTGGATGGTTCCAGGAGCTACTAACGTGTGCACGGCCACACGTTGTTCAATTTTGAACCGTGCTTGTTCGAAGAACACAGAGAAACAGAGGGGAGAAACGGGAGAGATTTGGATCGATTTGGTTACAAGGGTGAGTGAAGGGTGATTGGTGAGAGTGACAGAGAGACGAGGGTGAGGTGTTGATCGTGTTTTGGGACTGGAATCGTGCACGGCGGCGCGGTGGTGGTGCGGCGAGGATTTGAGGAAACAGGGAGGCCGTGAGTTCTTGGTGGTGGCTACGCCGTGTGGTGGCTCAAATCACGACCGTGGGACGTTCAGGAGGCTGTAGGGAGTCCAACGAACACCGTGGTACGCGGCGGCGCTTGCGGCGGAGACGGAATCGAAGGGTAACCTTCTTTACTCTGTTTTCCCGTGCTTTTTCAATTCAAAAGTCGTGAAGGTAGGATGAGAATCGAAGGGAGTGGTGAGTGCAGTGGTGTTCAGGGAGGTTCTAGGAGTGGTGTGGGATGGTCGCCGTGACGGGGACGTGCACGGCGGAGCCAGTCGACGGAGAGTACTCTGTACTCTGTTTTGGCCGTGGGTTCAAACGTCGAGTCGTGACGTTTGGGCACAAGTCGACGGTCAAGGTGAGTCGGGTTAGATGTAGAAGGGCCTTAGGAACCGTCTGGTGTTGCCACCGTGACGGGGGATGACCGGAGTGGCTGGATCGTGAAACAGGGGCCGTCTGTGTGTTTCTTTCGAGCTTCAGTTGTGAAGCTGAGTGGTGAATCGAACCAGGAGAGTGAGGGGAATGGATAGGTTGGAACTGGACGAAGCTTTAGGTGAAGAAAGGGAGAGGAATCGTGCAGGTACGGCGGAGAACCGCTAACGCCGGTTCAGTTGCAGACTACTGTGCTGAACCGGGTCTGCTCAAGGTTGAAGGGCACTGTAGCAGACGCGTGAGGCCCACGCGCAGCCACTTTGGGCGGCGCGTGGAGGCGCGTGGAGAGGAATCCGGCCAAGCTACCAACATGAGTTTGGTTCTATTTGTCCTAAGGAGTTTATTGGTATAGTTTTCGAGTTAACCGGACGGTGTTACGGAGTTGTTCGGGAATCTAAACGGTTGAGGGTTTAGGATTAAAATATTATTTAATTCCCAAAAAATTGGGGAAATTAGGATTAGGATCCTTGATGTATTTGTGACCCTATTTGGTGCATTTTGACAGGACGGGAGGTACCCGAGACAGTCGAGGAGCGCACGGAGCGCGAGTGACTCGTTCTGGATTTGCGAGTGGACTCCTTCTTTCTTTCAAGCATGCCTAACTGTTTTATTAACGTTTTATGATCTTAAATCTGTTTTTATGCTTTTGAATGATGATTATATGTGATTGATGAGTTTGCACGTTTTTCGAGACATTTCAGAGATTTGGCACGGTTTTCGAGAAAAAAGCTGATTTTCGAATTTTGATACCATAATTACAATTGCAACCTATAAATGTGTTTTGATAATGATAAATGAGATATGAAATATGATTTGAGATTATGTGTGATTTCTGGGTATAACAATGGATTTCCGGATTTGGGTTCGGAATGTCGGTTCGGAACGCCGGAAGGGCTTCGAACCGGGGATTTCGAATTCGAGTTTGGCGATCGATTTCGAATTGGTTTTACACTGGATATGGATTGGATTTGCTGGATCTGGAAATTGGGTTTAAAGACCCGGATTGATATTGATGGGGGACGGGCCCGGATTGAGTTTAAAGACTCGGGAGTTTAAAGACTCGGATATGTTGATGTTACCCCCATAGGCCTATTGAGTTTAAAGACTCGGGAGTTTAAAGACTCGGATTGCATTTAAGGCCTGATTGAGTTTAAAGACTCGGATAGGTCCAGCAGGTTTGATCGGAAATGATGATTTGATACTGAACCTATGATTTCTATATCCGTTTTATAGTGTTTCTGTTTCTTATGATGTTTCATATTATGATTTTCTAGTACTCCGTTGGGCATGCCTGTGTTTAACAACGGAGGGAACACTGATTCTTATTTTTCCTTAACCTCGAATTAGTGATAAACTGATTTTACAACTTTTGGTTATTCTAGTCCACTCACACTTTTGGTTTTAAATTTTCCCTCCAGGTCGTGGTGATAGCGCTGGGGTGAACGTTGAGGCAGATATCGAGGCATAGAGCTTCCGACGTCCTTCCGTTGCGAGACTAGCATTGTAGGACTTTTGTGCCCATTTTGTAGAACTATGCTCTGACTAACTGTTGTGTATATTTTACTCATTCGTCTGATAGTTATGCTTATAGTTGTTTGACGGATTTTGTTTGTTTAATACTGTAAGTGTGATTGTCAGACGGGAGCAGGGTTCGTCCCGGGTATCGAGGCCATATTTGGGGCGGGTCCTGACAAGAACGGTGAGCAAGACCCGTGAGCTTGAGAAGCAAGACCCGTGAGCTTGGAAAGGTAAGATCGGTGAACGATTCCACATCGCTCGGGGAGGGAAAGGTGAAGTGCCTTATATATGTGGGCACGTATCTATCTAACACAAGGCCTTTTGGGAGCTCAGTGGCTTTAGGGGGGATTGGAACCCCAAAGTTAAGCGAGTTGAGGCTGGTGCAATCCCATAATGGGTGACCTACTGGGAAGTTGCACGTGAGCTCCCGAAAACAAAACCGTAAGGGCTGGGCCCAAAGCGGACAATATTGTGTTAGATGGGCCGGGTCGTGACATCGCAGCCCGTGATTGGGCCACATCACTAACATGTCAGTGCTGACCGTGCACTAACACAAGGCCTTTTGGGAGCTCAGTGGCTTTGGGGGGGATCGGAACCCCAAAGTTAAGCGAGTTGAGGCTGGTGCAATCCCATGATGGGTGACCTACTGGGAAGTTGCACGTGAGCTCCCGAAAACAAAACCGTAAGGGCTGGGCCCAAAGCGGACAATATTGTGTTAGATGGGCCGGGTCGTGACATCACAGCCCGTGATTGGGCCACATCACTAACATGTCAGTGTTGACCGTGCACTAACATGTGACATGTGTCACCTTGCTACCGGTCCCCGTCTGACACTTGTCATTCAGACATGTCAGACCTCACATGATGACATCATCGATGACGTCATCTTATCTCCTACCTCTCGACGGGTCTTGTAATTCGGGTCGCACAGACCTGGCACCTGTTTACGGATTACAAGACCCGAATTCGAACAGGTCTAGAACTGGCACCTGTTTAGTTCCTATTTTGCAAACCCTCTTCTAGTGCCTCGGAATCAGGCCGAGATTCTTGTCTAAAAAGCTCTGGTGCTCGAGCCAAACTCCAATGTTCAATACTCCAACGATGACGTTAGAGCTGTAGTCGGACTCGGACTAGACGTCGCGGTGGTTCATGCAGCCCGAAAATTCGGGGAGAGAGTGACTTGGAGAATCCGATGATGGTCTTCAAGGATGGTGAGGACAGAAGGGTTATTGGAGATGGAGGAAACTTGTTGATGGGTGATAGAGGTGGAGAAGACGTGGAAAATTATACCGTATACGTGGATGATTTGAGGCGGGCCAACTTAAAAGTATGCTAGTGATAATGGGTAGGGGAAATGGAGGGCTTGGAGTGCCTGTCGACTTAGAAGATGAAGGTCTTAGGTGATTGGTCGGCAGACTAGGGGGTAATTTGAGCTGGGAATTTGAGAATTGTGAAGAGGAAGGAATATGAGAATTGTGAAAAGGAAGGAATATGAGGGAATTAGAGGCCATTGGAGGGGAGCGAAGCTCATAGTGAATTTTGGGCATCGATAGGTGATTAGTTAGATCGGTAGGTGAACTTGTTTTGTAATTAGTTAGATCTAGAGGCCATTGGAAAGTTAAATTTTTTGGATGTGATTTTTTTTTTTCAGCACCCATATGGAGATAAAATGAGAAGAAATAACTCAAATCCAGATAAACTCATAAAATTTGAAGTTTTTTCTATATTTGCAATTCATAGAAACCCAGAAAGAAGGGTAAGATATTTATCTTTTTATTGTTCTTTCAATTTTTTGGTGATGTAATTGGTTCAGATGATGAATTGGGGAAGATGACAAAATAGTGATATGACTGAAATGTCCTTCTAATTTTGGCCACCTCAGATGTTGATTGGACTAAAAAGTTGTCACATATATTTTTAATGGCTTAATGGATGGAAAATGTAACAGATGTACTCTTTTGTAATTGACGATATAATTTGGATATGGAGATTAGGTTTTTTTTATAGTTCAGGTATGTTTTTGAAATCAACAATATAGTTTGGGTACTTTTATGTAATTTTTCCTTGAAGTTATAATTTTTTAATTGAAATTGGCCTACATGGAATCCAAGTCAGCAATTTTTTTTTAAAGGCCGCCTCAGACTTTTACAGTTTGACTAATGAATTGACTAACATCGAGTACTTAAATGTTGCATTTTGATAGTTTGGGTACTTAAAATCCAATTTTCATAGTTAATGTACAAATTAAAATGACCTATATAGTTTGGGTACTTTTATATAGTTTTTCCTATACATATATTCACATTGATCTAATTTCACATAATTAATGACGAGGCGAGTGGAAATGGTGTAAATTGTCAAGTATATATCTGCAATCTCGAACATAAAATGGAAAACTAAAACCAAAATGAGTATCAATTAGGCTATCAAGTTTTTATGCTTGGTAACGAGTCATTATGTTACGATCATTACTGGTAATTCAAAGTATTTCTATCTATTTTACTGTGAAAAGTCTCAAATTCGACTGTTTATATTTAAGAAAAGATCCACCTGCCAAAAAATCATATTAAGAAGTCGACCTAAAACTATCAAGCTTATTACCCCCAGTATCACTTAAGTGGGCCTTTGTGTAAATCATTTTGGATTAAACCAATCAACTATACAAACCTCGCAGAAAGAGATGCCATAAACTGAGTTCGGACATTGAACTAGCCCTCACCATTTGGCCCAAAAACTCATGAACTTGTAGGGGTTCGATAGGCCAGGTGGACGAAAGCCCGGTCTGACCCGTTATGGGTCGTGGGTCGGCCCTGCTTAAAAGTTAGCGAACTAGACTTGGGCTTATGGTGTTTAAACCCGATAGGCCTGAGCCCGGTAAGCTCAACTCGACCCACCCATAATAATCTGATTCGTAAGTCCAAATATATAAATTCATTAATTAAATATTTAATATCAGCATATTTTTAATAATAACCTAAATGCCCTAAATACACCCAAGCCCAATATATTTAGTTTTAAAAAGCCCACAGATTAAGCCCAACTCCAACCCAATACAAACACTAACCGGCTAACCCTACCCATATGTAAATAACATTTCTCACAAAGTCACAAACCCTCTCACATGCCCCTACACTGCTGCTTTCTCTTCAGATTTCCTCTCCATCTTCACTCTCTCTCAAGCTAAGTGCTCATCTTTCAAATCTCTCCTCTTTCTCAAGTTCAGCCCTTTCTCAAACATAAAGCCATCGCACTCCACACATCACTCAATGCTTCACTTCGCACATCATTCACAGCCTCACTCACATGAGCACAAAACCACCCCACATGTCGGTCGCCGCACATCACAGTTACTCACTGATTCAGTCTCCCTCTCTCTCTATCAAACTGATTCGTTCACTCACATTAGATTCATAATAAAAACTAAGTTCATATTATTCATATCCTTGTTGTAGAGTCATGAAAAATGCATGATGTTGGGGAGTTTCGATAACTACATACACAATAAAATTATCATATAAAGTGCGTGTTGTCTTCTACACAAAGTGCACTGAGAGGGTCTTTCTCCAGTCACCCAAAATTATCATATAAAATCATCATCGGGGCAGATTGGAAGCACCCACTTATGGTTATGGATTGCCAACTGCATCAGAAATGACTATAGTCAATACAAGCTACCACTTAATTTTATAAACATTACAAAAAACTATTGGTGAGACTATTTCCTAATACACATCCCCACAAAAGAAAGATGAATACCAGATAAAAGCGGATGACGAGACCGTAATGATAATGAACTCCTTTATCCAAATCTAGGGATAATTTTTAGGTCTTTCATCCAAGCCGTCACACGAATAATATTATAAACAATTGTGTGTTGTTCTTTCTTGGTTGATGATAATTTGCATTTGTCAACTTGTTTAAAATTTATAAAATAGGTTATTTCTAAAAGTCATTTAAGCTCGGCTCGAGTTGACTTATTAGGCCCAACCTGCGTGGACTTATTAGGTCTGATCCAAAAAATCCACGTGACTCGATAAAAATTTATATTTTTACATATGGAACTAAACTCGTCCAACATACTTTTAAAATTATAAGTCCGACCGAGTCTAATCCAAATCCAAATCATTTGGACCAGGCTGGCCAGATCTGGCCCAATGCCGAGGGCTGATTGGACTAACTGCATCCAAATAATCCAAGATGTCGGATTAATAGGTTTCCTCTCCACGAAAAAACCCCTTCTAGAATTGGCAAGCAATCCCTTTCAAAGTTTACGTTTAAACCCTAGAATGTTCTGGGTTTAAGGTTCAAAGGTTTGTGCTGTTCGTGACATTTGAGAATTCTGTGATCGTAAATCCATGTATTCTCAATCTTAAACAATTCGATCCTATCAACGCTCTAACCTTTAGACATGGCTGCCTCGAAGTTATCTTCTTGCATAGCAATGGCCGTCGCGGCTGCGGCGGCGGTTTCCATGCCCGCGCATTCCAGTACCGCCTACGCTTTTTATCCATTCTCGTCATCTTCTTCTTCCTCTTCTACTCCTTCCCCTTCCCCTTCCCCTGCTCCAGCAGACCAGAGCCCTAAGGAGAAATCGGAACCTCAAGCTGAAGAGCCCAAGGGATATGGGATGGATCCCGATGTGTTAGAACGAGGTGCCAAAGCTCTCCGGAAGATCAATAGCTCTAAATTCTCCAAGAAGGTCATTTCTCTATTTATTTATTTATTTTTTTTTTGCGAGCATTTGTCTTCTGAGAGAAGTTAGAAAAATAGAGGGGCTCTATTGTGTTAACAAGGAAATCAGAATGCTTTTAAGCCTTATGTTTACTTTTTCCTCTTGTTCCATAATTTCCTTTCGCCTGTAAAGGACCTTGAATTTTATTTTATTTTCCTCTTGCCTATTTCGGACCTTGAATTTTATTTCGTTCTTCTTCGTACCATAATTATGCCCACGGTTCTATTGCTTGCCTTAGTTTAAGCTTGAGCGCCGCCCTTTGCTATTGTTGGAAGCAAGGCGGTTGTAGCAGGGTGTTAAGTTGGTCACTTGGTCTTATTCTCCAGGTTTTTGAACTGATGAGAGAGCAAGAAAGAACTCGCCTTGCTGAGGTGGAAGCGGAGAAGGCTCATCAGCAAACGATACAAGCTCAAACTGATATTGTAAGTTATTATCCATGTTAGAACTTCAGTCATGTTGGGTCATTATTCAACTAAGTTTTTCGCACTGGATTTTTTTACATTACTTAGCAAAAATGTTGTAGCTACCTCCCAGCGGAATTTGTAAAACTGATCCATGTGGATACTTGTAAAACAAACGAGACAGCTATTGTCAATGTTTACTTTTCTTAGAGTTTTACTGTTGATGCTACGCATGCATCCAGGTGGAAATTTCTGTACATGGGCTATAATATAATTGATTTGGCTTCTGGTTGTTTGCTTTATTGGGGCATGGGTTAGGTCTTTTCTTGTGAATTAATGAATTTTCTTAGGTTCAGGAGATTGTGAAAGCCGGGCTGCTGGTCAATCTTTTAAGAGAATAAATGTAGTTTTCTGTCTTTTATTGTATGCATTTTTACTTATACAATGATAATTTTACTAACAGGAAAGGCAGAGGCAATTGTTCGAGGATCAAAAGAATATAGTGCAGCAACAAGCACAGGCAAAAGCACAAATGCTTCGTTATGAAGATGAACTGGCGAGGAAAAGATTGCAGGTGCAGCCAATGTTATATTATAACTTTGTTACCTAAGAAATTAAGGCATCTAGGACTCAGACATTGTATGTTCCTACCAGTGAAGGAGCATTGGATCATTTTCTAAAATATATCTATATAGATCTAGCAAGTCTTGCTTATAGTTCTCTCCTGCTTTTGAAATCGTGGCTAGTAGCTACTCTCTCATTGGTGAAGTCAGTAGTTGGCTTAACAAGTTCTCAAACATTGGTAAAGCCCATAACAACTCTCTAATTGCGGAAAAGAAAATTGGTAGAACATTCAATATTTGTTAACTTGTCTTTTCCACTGACATAAAAATGTCATAGAATGTAACACCGGGTTTAGAGGAGCCTGTTCTAGGCTGTGACCCTTCATTTTCTTGTAATGCAGACAGATCATGAAACCCAGAGGCAGCATAATGTTGAGTTGGTTAGGATGCAAGAGGAGTCCTCTATGCGAAAAGAGCGAGCAAGACAGGCTACTGAGGAACAGATCCAAGCTCAGCAGCGCCAAACAGAAAAAGAGAGAGCTGAAATAGAACGGGAAACCATAAGAGTAAAGGCAATAGCAGAGGCAGAAGGTCGGGCCCATGAAGCAAAGTTGACCGAGGACCATAACAGGAGAATGCTTATGGAGCGGATGAATGGTGAAAAGGAAAAATGGCTTGCTGCAATCAATACTGCTTTTGGTCACATTGAAGGTAGTAGCTGTATTTTATTATATAAGAAGCAGAATTGACACTAATAGTATGCCAAGTAACAAGAAACTGGTGTATAATACGGATTCTCCTGGTTTGTTTCTTGGCCTGTTAGATCATTGGTATTAAATTATCTGATATTTGCATAACTGTCTCGGAGTGGTGCTCTTCTGACTTTCCTAAGTGGTCCCCATCCCCCATTTCAATAAAATAGTTATTCCCTTTATAAAAACCACTTGTAAGGAATAAGGACGAGGTCCAAACTGGAAAAAATAAATGAGCAAAAATATTTGGACTGGTATCCCGTCAATGGCCACAGCCCCACCTTTGCTGGGGCACTGTCTCTGGTCTGTTAGTGTTTGGGCTTGGGTTTACTGGTTAGGGTTGTTGTGGATGGGATAACAGGTTCAGTAAAATGTTGTCTTTTTTAATTTCTTTGGTGGGTAGTAGTAGTGCCGCTTTTAACTTGAGGTCGTTGCAACGCATTCTCTGTTTGGACTTATCTATTTGACATAATCAATTAGTTGATGATATAACAGCTTCTCATCTTCTATATGCAGGAGGTTTTAGAGCATTGCTGACTGATAGGAGTAAGTTGGTTATGACCGTTGGAGGTGCTACTGCATTGGCTGCAGGTGTTTATACAACTAGGTTTGTGTGCTGTTCTTCATTGCATTCAATCCAAATCAAGTTTCTTAAACGAGGATGGGCTGCAATTCTTTATGCATGTGATATTATTATATTGCCCTATACATTCTTCATCTTGGAATATTTCAACTTATATAGGATGCAAATGTAGGAAAAGAGAACATAATTTATAAGTTAGTAGTTAGTACTGCTACTTTCATAAACCCCCTACTTCTGATGAAAATTGAAAAAAAAAAAAAAAGTAGAAATTGCTGCCCTGTTATTTTGGTTTGGTGAATGCCTAGGTTATACAATGAGATGTATTCCTCTCCCATCCCATTAGCCCAAGCCTTAAGACTGGTGATAGACAAGATTCAATCCCAGACTCGCTTGTGTGACACATGATATATTACCAACCGACTACTTGGTACCTTCCAGAATGTTACTTTATTGCTTGCCTCTTCTAAACATTTCACTGCTTGTCTGCAACTTATCAATTTGTTGTTTCCAAATACAGCGGTGGATGGTAAAGATGATAACTTTTTAGTGCCTTGAGTTTGATATCAAGTTACTCAGTTTTTTCTTTTACTTTGTTGGCGATGAACTTTTAATGGTAATAAGATATTGAGCCATTCATCCATGAATTAATGAAGATTGTATCGCTTAGTGGATGTCCTAATTAATTGTCTTTTGATTTTCCTTTCTTTCTTACAGAGAAGGTTCAAGAGTTATATGGGGCTATGTCAACCGGATACTAGGGCAGCCATCTCTGATTCGAGAATCATCAATTGCTAGATTTCCAGGTTCAGAGATGATCTCTCAAGCAAAGAATAAAGTTTTAGGTATTGGCAAGGGTGCTGCAGCATCGGGATCTCTACACAGTAAGGATGGTCTTGGTAATATTGTTCTCCATCCTTCGTTGCAGAGGAGAATAGAGCATCTTGCGCGGGCAACAGCAAACACCAAGACCCACCAAGCCCCCTTTCGGAACATGATGTTTTATGGCCCCCCTGGCACCGGAAAAACCATGGTTGCACGAGAAATAGCTCGAAAATCGGTACTATGCTGGCCTTACACAATTTCTTTTAATTCCTTGCTGCACTGCATCTGTCTTTATAGGTCCAATCCATGGAACTGCTTCAACAATTAGGAGGTTCATTGGTTATCACCTTAAAAAAGATGTTTATCTTCATCCCTTTTCTATTTTTCATGGTCATTGAATTGCTTGATACTTGAATAAAATGCTTGCGGGTTATTCTGAAGGAAACTGTAACGTCTTAACACAACAGTCTTCATTCCTCTTGAATGCAGGGTTTGGATTATGCTATGATGACTGGAGGAGACGTTGCACCTTTAGGTCCACAGGCTGTTACCAAGATCCATCAGATATTTGATTGGGCAAAAAAATCAAAGAAAGGTCTACTGCTTTTTATTGATGAGGCAGATGCTTTCCTTTGCGAGTAAGTGGATATTTTACTTTTTCAGAGTACAACCAAGATTTTGACTACCATATAGGCTGCTATTATATAAGCTCAGCCCTCTGATGAATGTTTCATCCGATGCAGGCGTAACAGCACACACATGAGCGAAGCACAGCGTAGTGCCCTAAATGCATTGCTTTTCCGAACTGGAGACCAGTCAAGAGACATAGTTTTAGTACTTGCCACAAACAGACCCGGTGATCTCGACACAGCTATCACTGACCGCATAGATGAAGTGATCGAATTCCCAATTCCTGGAGAGGAGGAACGATTCAAACTTTTGAAGCTCTACTTGAACAAGTATCTTTCTGATTCAGGTGAGAGCTCTAAGTCGGGCATTTTCTCCAACAAGAAGTCACAAAAGATTGCGGTAAAGGATGTGTCTGATGATCTGATCCGAGAGGCTGCTCGGAAGACTGAAGGGTTCTCTGGCCGTGAGATTGCGAAACTTGTGGCCAGTGTTCAAGCAGCCGTGTATGGACGCCCAGACTGTCTATTGGATTCCCAGTTGTTCAAGGAAATTGTGGATTACAAAGTTACAGAGCACCACCAAAGAATAGAACTTGCAGCTGAAGGTGGTCAACAAGCTAGTGATGGATTTTTTGCCTTGGCATGAGAGGATAGAGATTGGAAATTTACCATCTATCAAGATCCCCATTCCTTAGAAATTTTATTCACCTGAATTTATATTTCACATCTCATGCTTTGGAATATATGCCATTCATACCACAATTTTCATTTTCCTATTTTCATGTTGCCTTGTTTGGGCTAGTCTTCAGCTAGTCATGCTCGCTTATCCAACTTTCCCCGTCTAAATCATCATTTTGAAGACTTATGACAACTAGATCTCTATGAATGAGAAAAGAATGATCAATAATGTACTCCGTGACCACCACCACCCCTCTTGGACTCTGCACCACAACTGCCATCGTCGGTCTTCAAAAGTATCCAACTACCGTTCTATAACCTTGGTTGATGACCTTCGTTGCCACACTCAAACGCCATTGCTAGCAGCCTAGAGCCACTGCCTCTAGCAGTAAGGCCGTCGTCACCCCCATCGCCAATGCAATAATTGCCACCATCACTATGATCACCATTTATGTATAAATTTTTTAAAATGAAAATTAAATGTTAAATTTTGCATTTCAATAAATTAGATATTAATATTTTATATTTATTTTTAAAAATTATTTGATAAGATAATGCTAACTAAATTTCATATTTCAAATTTGTTTTAGAAATGAAAATCAGTTTAACCCGTCAAACTTCTCACATGTTATTTGATATTTTTGAATAATTACACTCACGGGTACTTTATTTATTTTATAAAGTTTTTCTTGATTTTATTCCTTCGTATGTAAATTATTAATTATCTGCTTGTTTTATTCTTTCGTATGTAAATTAATAATTATCTGTGTATTTTTTTTATTTTTCTATTAAATTTGAGAGAGGTATATTGCGTATAATATACATTTATTATACAATTAAAATTCTCATAGGTAAATTACATTTTTATGTACAATTAAAATTCATATAAGTAAATTACGTAAAATAAAATCAAGTTATATGATATGTAATGGTATGCTTGTAATTTTTTAAAAATTGAAGGATTAAAACTAATGCTGCATTTTGACCAACAATAAAAAAATCAAGTTATTTCTTATTTACGGTTCCTATTTACTATAGTGGGCTAACTTATAATTTGGATTCTAAAAAAGGGCCTATATATAATTTCCCCAAGATAAAATAAAAATTTGAAGGCTTTATTTATATATAAAGATGTGTTTGATGAATAAGGCTTGTAAGGTCTTCTTAATTAGAGTTATTTTTATTAATAAAATTTATTGTGTTGTCGTATTTTTTTTACTTCTAGCATGTAAGTTTAGTTCATTTGAATTTTGGAATTATGGACCATCACGTGCATGCATTTACCATTTTAACCATTGAGATTGTCACCTATTCTCAAAAGGAGTTGATTTGTGACACTCCACAAATTACTTGTTACACATTACTTTTTTTTATTTTAATGTTATTTTCTTTTTTCATGAATCAAATTTCCAAATTTGCTCCTCTTTCTTTTGGTAATTTTTTTATTATTTATTTTGTTTATATAAATCGTTAGATTTTTTATTTTAATGTGTGCTATTAAATAAACATGGTAACACTAAATTAATTATAATATAAAGAGGAGAGACAAAAATAATGTAAAATAATAAGAAATAAATTTAAGACAAAAAAAAAAAAAACCACCACTTCGTCTTCCTCCTAGATCACATCTAATGCAAACCCATAAATATGAAATTGCAAATGGCGGTGAGCACAGGCTTGAACAAGAACAACCAAACTATTCATGGAGATGTATTTTATTTTATGAGAATTAATTCAAATTAAACAAAAAAAAATGAAATAACATCTTGTTTTTAATCTGTTCAAGGATGAGAAGAATATGAAATTATTAGCTATGCTGAATTGCTTGAAGCTTAAGTTATATGTAATTCTAATCGGGAATTTGAAGAATATTGTCTTTTCTAAGACGCTTTATGGCTTTAGATGTGATCGAGAAGGAAGACGAAGTAGGAGGAATTATTTTTCATCAATGTAATTTTTTTTTTCATTTTTTTCTTTCCTTTTCAAATGATAATTATTTGAATGTTAACCATTGTTGATGCACAAAATGTGTCAATTTAGGGTGCGAATATTACTCAGCCACACGTTCTTGGACAGACCAGTAAAATGACAGTAACTAGTCGGTTGGTCAGAGGTAGGCACCGATATGATACCAGCTTAAGAGTACTCTAACGCCCAAGTAAATAGTGGATCTAGGTGTAGGAAATGAGTGGTGAATAGTAATTCGTAAAGTAGGTGTGAATAATCAATTCTTAGTTACATTTATGGGGGAAAAGTGACCATTTTTGTATGGGTGTGAGGTTGACGATAAATATGTTCTTTCGATGTGGGAGAAATGGCATTCATGGTGAGACTAACACATGGCTGGATGGGGTCTGTCCACGTGCCAGCGTTGATCAGACCTTACTAGGGCTTGTTTATTAGTGTGGTATTGGGCCCCTTGAGCTTTGTAGGAGTGTGTTGGACTCGAGGTATTGGGCCTATTGAGTCTGGGTTGATATGGTATCAACAGAAGTCCCCCAAGTTCTTGACCAATGTGGAATTTCTCAGTTAGGAACTTGTAAAACTGCCCCCAGAATCGGTGTATGGAATATACCTCTAGTCCTCCAAGTCTCCCAGGAGAGGGAGTGTACCGAGAGGAATGTCTTGTCGGTATGTTTGGAGTTAGACCGCTTGGTGGATCAGTGAGACACTAACCAATATGATTTTTCTGGGTGGTCAGGTGTGGTATAACTAGTTTGTGTGAGCTGGTCGGTGGACAAGTGGGACACTAACTGGTATGCCTTTGTTGGATAGGCGGTCATAGTCTGACCTGTCTGTGTGACCTAGTCGGTGTTGGCAGGGCAGGTTAGGGGTCACCAGGGCTATGTGGCTCAGTCAGTGCTATTTGGGTTTTCAGCGCCTTCTAGGTTCCCAATGGCTTGCTTAGGGACGCGTGAGATCTGTGTGAGTGTGACAGGTAGCGTGGTAATAAATGTTGGGTTTTACGGAGGTAATCTTTCGCATGCCGAGACATCCTTATAAATAGTTGGGAAAAGTGAGAAGGACATTCATTTTTCACTTTTTACGCTTATGTTGTGGTGAAATTCTGCTCTTCCAACCAGGTGATTTTTGGCAAGGATTGTGCAGTGGAATTTGTGGTGTAGCGATTTTCGACAGGGACGAACGCCCTGTAAAAACAAAGTCTGGTCTTCTTTTCACTTCCTTTCTTCATTAAATTTAGTTTTTGGGGATGAACTGGGGGGTCGAACACCAGTTCAATCCGAAGAGCATAGTGGTTAGTGATTAAAAATTGGTTTTCTTTCTTTCTTCTTCCTTAGATTGCTCCGATGTTTGACCGGGATAATGAGTCCAATGACATCCAATATTATGTCGATGTGACACGACCCATCCAAATCCCCCCGGAATTAACGTGAGATGTGTCATGCTCCCGTCTGATACCACGTGCCAAACAAGGGATAACCCAAACCTTGACCCTCTCGAGGCCTACAGAGCACGCCAGGATCTGTGGAGGCATGTGATGTCTCGGTCTCTACTACAGCCCGCATCCGCGATCAACCTGAAGGGTATTAAAAACCATGAAAAGCTGTGAGTGGACGAAAATAAATAGTTTAATAAAACACATTTAAGAGTACCCTTCACTAAAAAGAATGCATGCATTAAAAAACCAATTAACTCAATCATTCCTCAAATCAAACCAAACTTAATAAAACCGTTCATCAATCAAAGCCATTTTCTTCCTCAAATCATTACGACCTTAGCCCAAAACCGTAAAACCAAAGTATGTGGGTCACTGCCTAAATCCGTTAATAATAAATACCTAGTTCATTGAAATACAGTTTATCCAATCCTCGGCATCCCAGATGTCATAATGTCACGGTCCTAAGCTACGCGTGCTACTCAGAGGTCTCAATCCCGAGTCTCCCCAAGGTCCACCCAGGTCAATGACCCTCCTTGGGGGGAGGTTTTACCCTCATGCAATCCTGATCCTGATCCTCTCTACGTGAGCCACTATGCGGCCTCTCTGTAGGGCGACCGCTCTCAGGAAATGCACCGAGACTACTCCAGTGTCCCTGACATCTGAAGGAGACAATCCACACATAAGGATGGTATATGGAAAAAAATTCACAAATCATCTCAAAACCTCTCAAAGGGGCCCACTCCCGGAATATATTCCATTCTGTTTCCATAAAACCATCGTAAATCCACAATTGGGTCTCCTGCCCGAAGTACGACTTTCATAAACCGTTTCCACATATCACATACATAAATCATAACTAGGACTCAAGCCCGATATCATAAACCAACTGGGCCTCAAGCCCGATATCATAACCCAACTGGGCCTTAAGCTCAATATCATAACCAACTGGGCCTCAAGCCAGACATCACAAACAAACTGGGCCTTAAGCCCGATATCATAACTAAATGGGCCTTATGCCCGATATCATAAACCAACTAGGCCTTAAGCCCGATAGTATAAACCAAATGGGCCTCCAGCCCGATACCTCATTAAATCAAATGGACTTCAAGTCCGATAGTTCATACGTCAAATGGGTCTCAAGCCTGATTCCATATTTCAAAATCTGAAATCATTCCATTAATTAAACTATTGAAAACACAAGCACGTATAAACCCAATATAAAACCATAAACCTCGGAATACATGCAAATCCGTTTATACCAAATACCACAATCATATGCACTCAAGGCATTTCAAATCATAGATATAAAACATATAAAACAGTTATGCATACATCATATTTAGAAAACAAGTGTCCACTCACAGACTGCCTTATTGCGCCTCGAAATCCATGTTGTAAGCCTCTCCGGGCTAATCCAACCTCTCTGGGTCATCCAGACCTGTCCAAATTACACTCAAAGGTCATTAACCATCTATAGAAGTCCTAATCATAAACCCCCAAAACTCCCGAAAAAGTCAACGTGTCCTGGACACGCTTCCCTAGGATAAAAACCTCAATTTAACCAACCTAACGATCTTCGATCGAGTCGAAACACCGCCATTGAATTTGTATCGTCGAAACCTTTCAAATGGTACTAGTCCTACCTCGATATTCTTTCCCACTCACCTGCCCTCACAGGTCAAAGTTCAAGTAAACGCTGATCAAAAAGTCAACAGTCAGGTCAACGGTGATGTCATGTTGACAGGTGCCACGTGTTAGTAGCCCGTTGGTCCATGTCACTAACATGTTAGTGCTGACTGGGCACTAACAGCGACACATATCGACTCCTGATTGAGCCTCCTATCATGACAACCTGACAAGTGATGACGTCAGCATGACATCATCGTCTTCTTCCTCTCGTGGGTCAGCCCTGATTTACTATACCGAGTCGCACAGACCCGCGACCTGACCCGGCTCCCATTTCATCATTTCTAAACCATTTTCTTCCTAGTTTCTTCGTACATGCTCGTCTAATCCCCAGAAATTGATCTATCGAATCAAAAAATCATAATCGACCTGGAAATTACCTGTTTCACAATGAACAGTAACTTCGAAGTTCCAGCTCTGTTTCATGTCATCTCAGGCCACCACCTTCCTCGAAATCGATCCCCACTGAGTCATTTTGGTCCCTAGAACACGTTAGGATCAACCAAATCGATCAACACAGTCAAAACACGGTTTTCCAAAATTGGGTCAAAACGGGTTTTTGGGTTTCGGGCTTCACTCACCTCCACCGTGGTCCCCGCCATGCTCCGTCGTTCCTTTGGTCTCCCTCACTCTCACACACTCGTCCAATGATGAAGATGATGGAGAAATAGAAGGTGAGGTAAGGTTGTGTTTAAGTGTAACGACCCGTCCCGAATTTCGAGATTAGATTAGTGACTAATGAAGGATTAGTGTGATTAATCGAGGATTGGTTGAGCGAAATCGGATGGACGGTGGGAAATGACCGTTTTGTCCCTAGGTTGGGTAAAATGTTGACTTTTGGCTCGGGGAGTCAAACGTACGAGGACCGATGACCTTGACGTAGATCGGGATGTCACGAGTCCATAGATAGGCGGCACATCAAAATAGGACGACAAACAGAGAAGTTATGATCACAGGAGCGAAATCGAAGATTTACGCCTCGGGATTCGTATTAAATATTATTTTAATCCAATTTGGTAGATATTTGTGTGGGGCCCTTGGATGAGTGACAAGTGTCACTTATTCCATTCGTGGCTTGCCCTTAAATTGTGGATCTAGATCTGATTGGTTAAGGTAATTAAATTAATTAATGAATTAAATAAAACACACTCATTTCTCTCTCTCCCTCCTCACGACCATCTCCTCCATTTTCTTCCAAGCACCTGAACAACAACCTGCCATAACCCCTCCAAACCCCACCCATTGTTGCTGGATTATGAGGGAAGATTGGAGAGGAGCTCAAGACGAGTCGAATGGTGGTCACGGCGTCGGTCGTCGTGGACGGTGGCCTGAAACCCGAAACGGTAAGCTTGTGATTTCGATTTTTGGACGTCAAGATTTAGGGAGTTTCATGGGTTTTCATTGATTGGGACTTGTCCCTTGGGTTATTACGAGGCTGAGCGACCAAGAATGGGACATTGAGGAGGCTGGAATCAATGGTAGAACACTGTTGTAGGTGGCCAGCTACTGTTCCTCTTCGAATAGGTGAGATCTCGACCTTATTTTACAGTTTTAAACTCATAGATAGGTATGTGGGGATGAGACGAGGGTGTAGGTGGAAACCCCGGAGAAAATGGTGAACCGGACCGAACCGGTGAACTGGGTTTACCGAGGTATGGGATGATGAATAGTGCACGTCGCTTGGGTTTCACGCGCAGGGGCTTGAGCCATGCATGGGGATGCTTGAGGGGCCTTTTGGGGAAACTTTCCATACGAATTTTAATCTATTCGATGTAACGAACATTTTGGGACTGGTTTCGTGTCGATCGGACACTGTTTCTATATGTTTCGGGGTGTCCGAAGGTTTAGGATCGAGTTTAAAAATAGTTAAAAATTTGGGAAAGTTACGGGGATTTAATAGGAGGTTAATGAAGAGGTTATTAACCTTCTAGTGTGGTTTGGACAGGTTTGGAAGTCCCGGTGATAGTGATGGGGCCCAAGAGGGCTTATGGCACGCGTATCGAGGCGATAGCGTAGGACAGTCTGTGAGTGGACTTCGTTTTCTAAACTGTGATGCATGCATAACTATTTTATATGTTTTACATATGTGATTTCTATGATGATGATTGTGGTACTAGTGGTTTACATGATGGCACGTATTTACACGTATTTCGAGGTTTACGGGTTTATGAGATTGCTATGTGATTGTGATTTTAATAATGATTCTATGGCATGGTTTTGGTTTTGGAAAGATGAACTCGGGCATGCGACCCATTTGAATTATGTGATCGGTCTAGGGGCTCAGTTGGTTTACGAAATTAGGTTGAGACCCTTTTGAGTTATGTGATTGGGCCGGGGGCCCAGTGGTTTACAAAATCGGGCATGAGGCCCAGTTGAGTTTTATAAATGTGATTTCGGGTCTGGGACCCTATGTTTCATAAACGTGATTTCGGGTCGGGGACCCTAAATGGATTGTGATGTTTTATGAGAATTTCGGGTAGGGCCCATTGAAATGTTTTGAAATGACTTTGTAAAACTGTTTTTCATATACCATCTTGATACGAGAATATATAATGGTCTCCTCCAGGTGTCTGGGACACTGGGGAAGTCACGGTGCATTGCCTGCGAGGGGTCATTATACGGAGCTACCGGACCGGGTAGTGACTTAGGAGCAGGAATGCTATGATTAGACGCTTGGAAAGTCAGACATCTGGGATGTCAGAGATATTGACCCGGAGAGACCCCGGGTAGCACGCGTTACTTATTACCGTGAGATATGACGTCTGAAATATCGAGCGTTTGGGACGCTAGGCATCTGGGATGCCGGGGATGGTTATATGCTAAATATGGATTGTTGGAATCATAAAATGGTAATTCTGTCTTTGTGGATTTGTGGTTATGGATTTGGGCAGTGGCCCACTTGGTTTTGGATTTACGGATTTTGGTATTCTACAGTTTTGGGCTGAGTTCCCACACTTGGTTTTGAATTACGATTTTGGGCTACGACCCTAATGGTTTATTGAGTAAATGTTTTGACTACTGATTTTATGATGCATGCATACTTTTTAGTGAAGGGCATAATTCATCTTTATGAAATGCGTTTGTATGAACTTATTGATTTTCGTCCACTCACAGTTCTGAATGGTTTTAATGCCCTTCAGGTTGATCACGGATGTGGGCTGTAGCAGAGATCGAGACATCGCACTCCTCCACCGATCCTGGCGTGCTCTGGGCACCCCGTATGGGCTTAGGTACGTATTATCCCTTGTCTGACACTTCGTGTCAGACGGGAGCATGACACATCCCACGTTAATCCTGGGGGGATTGTGATGGGTCGTGTCATTAGGTGTTTGGGTTTGGGAGGGTTTCGGGTAAAGTAAGAAATAAAGAAGAAAATGAAGATCAAATATAATCCTAAATATTTGGGTTTTGGGCTAATCAGATGAAGGACAGGTGTCACTCACTGATTGGTCCACCCAGATTTTTAACACAATTCAAAACTGCCATTTGTCCAATTTTCTCGGTTTGCATGAATAATACAGTTTTGCTTCTGTGACCCGTAACTTTCCCGTCGAACGTTCGATTTCGATGTGTCGCATGTTTACGGACTCGTAACATCCTGATCTACGTAACAATCCTCGGTCCTCATGCATTTGACTGCCAAAGTCAAAAGTTAACTTTTTGTCCATTCCTAGGGGTAAAATCGTCATTTTCCATCGACTGTCCTAAAATCCTCGACTAATTCCCGATTAGTCAAGATAAATATTAATTATCCTTAATTAATCCTAAGAATTTGGGATGGGTTGTTACAATCTCCCCTCTTAAACAATTTCGTCCCCGAAATTCAAACTAACCCAATTCCACATTTGATTTGTGGGAGTCCAAACCTGCCTCACATTCAGGCTTCCCTCGTGTACATGTACACGTCCACTAACCAACCATAGCACTTGCATGTACCCAACGTCCCACAAATATCCACGATACTCGTCTATACTCAACCACGTCGAGTGATGTGGACCACAATCCAACTCACCGGTAGGTCCGACATACTAGTCACCTACATAGGTACCACACCGAAAATTCTGCTATTACGCTGACACCTTTCTAAACTAACAGGGCAACTTACCGTCCTACTCAGCTTGTAATTCAGGATTGTAGGCCTGCTAAATCCAGTTGGCATACCAAACTGACATCTTTCAGCTTTCATCCTGACAACCCTTCTCAGTTGGCAATCCAAACTGACATCAAGCTGACATTCTGCTCCCACTGAGAATTATCAAACCTCAACTCATTCTTGACGTCAAACTTACTTACGACGTCCAACACTATGATTCTTGACTCATGTTCCGTATTCAAACTAACTCTTACCGGAGTCCCACTAAAGTATCTCATCTCACCCTGAATGTACTATGTTGACATCTTACTCAACCTGTAGTTACACTAATGGTAACGCTTAAACTACACAATAAATTAAACACGTAATTGGAGTATTATGCAATTTAAACCCTTTTTGTGTAGTTGTAGTATTGGTAAATAGAGATCGTTCTTAACCGGGAAAATTAGGAAACATTAATAATCTGTTTGTGAGAAAGAATAATGAATAAAATAATAAATGAATTAAAGAATTAAAGAATAAATAATTAAATAATTAAATAATAAATGAATTAAAGAATAAATGAATTAAAGAATTAAAGAATAAAGAATGAAATGGGAGATTTTAGGAATATTGTAATCTAAACTACATTTTTAACCAAACTAAGAATTAAAATGTAAATGCTCATACTAATTAGAACTTACAAACCATAGAGTAGTTTCATAAACAAAACCGACACTTTTACGTAAGTAATTTCAAATTATTAATCACATTATTTAAACTACTCCTAAAAATAGATTTCCTTCAAATACAAATTTTACCAACATTCTAATATTTTGCTCATAACAAACCAATCACGAAATCCTACCTTCATCATCTCAATACTTGCATATATCTTTTAATATTATAAATGCATCAACCATTAATGTGCGTTAAACATCAATATACTTCAAACATTTACAACATGATTAACCTTAAGTTTATAATTAAATGCACCGACAACGATCAACATTTAATCTCTTCAATTCTAGTCTAAATGCACCGAACAACGGATAAAATATATAACATCAAATTGAAATTTAAGCACTAAGATATATGAAGTAAAATAAATTCAGAAAGTAAAACATATGGAGATTGCACTCATACTTACAAAAGTTCAAAAAGAAAATACTATCACATGTATTGAATTATAAGTAAACCGAAACAATAACAAGAATTTAAGTAAAGGGAATAAAGTTACACTTTTGGAACCCAAGAACAGTTTGTGATTCCGAAAGTGGATGGAAACAATGGAATGTGATTCATAAAATTCTCTGAACAGCAGAAGGAACTTTATGAAGATGGAGGATAAAATATAAGAATTCGGACTTAAAATCTAGAATTACTTCGGAAATACTCGGACTAAGATTTTTTTAAGGAAAGCATAAATTCATATTTAAAAGAGAAGTCAAATAAGTTAAAAAGAAAAGTTTACAAAGAAAATCTAAGAACTAAAATTAAAAGGAAACAAAACTTAAGAAATAAATCTAAAAACATAAATTAAAAGACAAGGTTTAAAAGAAAACTAATTAATAAGAAAAATTACAAGAAGTTAAAATGATCCCCAAAATAAATCTACAAAATCAAAAGAAGAAAAGACTAAGAGAGAAAAGACTAAAAATTAGAACTAAAATTGGGACAATGGGGATCCTTTACAAATGAAATGGCCTCCCTATTTATAGAGGGAGTGCCAAAATTCAAATAATAAAATACAAAAATTAAATATAAAAAAAATATAATTGCAATGATGAAAAATGATGAAAAAACTAATTTCATTTCGGTGGCAGGCGGCTGGCAGTTTAGGTAGAGGTTTGGTGCACGCCTACTAACAGACAGTGTGGACCTTCGAGCGAGACGGGCTGACAGAAAGATGGATGGTTCGACGCACGAGTGCCGAACTCGGGATGGAAGAATAGGCATGCACGCACCGAACATTTGTGAGGGCTGGAAGCGTATTGGGCTGGGATTTGGGCTGGTTCTGATTTGGTTCTGGCTGCAAACAAGTGGGCTGATAGGATTGGATTTTTGGGCCAATTTTCTGGGCTTTGGACTGGAATTTTAGGCATGCAAATAGATTTCTCAATTTAAAATTAATTAATATAATTTCACCGAATTTCGTCCAGAATTTTTTCGTTATAATTCCGATCGAGGGGATTCTTTCGCCAAAACGCTTCAAATTCCAAGCTTTATTTATTTCTACAAAAATATTACAAAATATATTATTTTATGACAGGACCCGTCCCAACTGGACTTTGATAACCATGCTTGGTCCTGCTCCCATCTAATAAATCAACTGAAGTACCGATATTATCCTCAGCACTTGCCAAACAAGGGATAACCACACTAATTTCCACTCATACCTCCACCTCCCGATCAGCCCAGATCCTCGTGCCACGGCTTAGAGGGTCATCAAAAATATAAAAAGTGTGAGTGGACAAAAATAATATCGTTTGGAAACATATTTCAAAAACGAATCATTTTCCCCTCCAGTTATAAAACATACATGCATAGGATAAAATATATGAACAACCAGCTCTCAAGCCAAATCATATGAAAACCATCAAGATACAACTATCAACATCAAACCGGTCACAATGACCATCATCAACAGTACTCGTCACCAGTACTCACATATCAAGCACAATAGTCAAACAGTACTACACACAAGTACATAGACATCGATCACAAGATCAAAATACCTACACTAATCACAAGTGCATAATCAATCACACAATCACATCCGCACTATGCGTAGGCAACCATCAAGTCACACTCTCGGGATCAGACACATATGGGCTCAACCCTCGGGATCAGTCACATCTGGGCGAATATCACATCCCCAGGATCAGACGCATCCGAGTGGTACATCCAGGCTCAGTAGCATCCGAGAAGCCAGCTTACCATAAAAGCAATTCACAAAGCCAACCACCAGGCTTTCACAAGGTTCTTGACTCAAAACCCAAGTCAAAACATCATTTTCAAACCCGGGCCTAGCCCAAAACATCAATTGCACTTTCCTCGTAAAATGTGCTTGAAAAACGGATTAAATAATCCATTAAATCAATAACAATCATATCAAATCACCATGATATCATTGAAAATCAAATCATGCAATCAATCATATAAAAAATTTATCTATGCATGCATAACAGTTTATAAAACAAACGTCCACTCACACACCTTCCAAACTTCCCGATTCCGAGCTACGCATTTTTCCGTAAATTCCAGGAATCTCAAATCCTGTCAAAAACCACCACTAAGGGCCACTAATGCCTCAAATAATGTCATATTAGAATCCCCCAAATTTTCCTGAAATTAAATACGAATTAAAACGTATCATAACACTTCGGACCCTCGAAACAATATCGAAACGGTGTTTAATCGACTCGAAACCAGTGTCAAAATGTTCATTACACTGAATAGCATAAGAGTCATGTTGACCATACCTTCAAAATCAACTCCATGCGCCGCTGCAAGCGGCTGCGCGTGAAGCCCACATGCCATGTACAATACATTGCGACAATGCTCGTCTTCTCCACCCGTTTTCCCTATAAACTGGTCCTGCGGTGCAACCTAGTCCAATCCTCCCAAATTCTTAGTCGATTTCCATAGTTGTTCCATCCATTAGCATCGTTTTTCCCTTAATTAGAAATCAGTGAGTTCAATTACACAAATCCTTACCTCTAACTCGACAACCCAAGCTCCAATTTCGGCCAAGGTTTCAGGTAGGCAATTGACACCTTCATTCGACTCGTCAGGGACCAAAGATCATAACTTTGGCTTCAATTATTCCAATTAAACACCCAAGATCAAACTTTGATTTCAAGGGTTCCTGGACATTTTCAAGTTCTTGAGTTTAAGTCCATCTGGATTTGAAGTCCATCACTCATCATTTAATTTTCCTTCTTTTACTCTCTACCTCGTCAGTTTCTCCAGATTTGTTGTGGTAGCAAAAATCGCTCAAGCCCAATTCGTGGTATATATGAATTATATGGTTTTTTGTTGTTCAAATGTCAAACGGCATCAAATGCCACTAACCCTGCCTGGCAAGTGACAGATGTCACTCACAAGACTACATGACTCACCAAAATGGCCGAATCATCTAATCTCAGCCCAAAATTACCTTTTTTCCCTCCATAACCAAGGGCAAAATCATCATTTCTTTCGAATTTTCCAACTTTTTCTTTTTTTCGCATTTCTAGATCGTCACATTTTATCTAATTATTTATTATTTTAATATTAAAAGTCAAGTATAAAGGGTATACAATAATATAAAATAATGCTTAATTAACGACCTATTAAATTCTCCCACATATAAACTTTGCTAGTCCCTAGTAAATACTAAAATTAAACTACGAAGTCAAAACAAGTAAACCCTTAACCATTTGTCTTAAAATTTTATTATTATCATGGCATCAAATATTTTCACTTAAAGCATTTAAGCATATGGAATTCAAGAGTTAATACATTGTAACAAAATGTTCCAACAAGTAAGATAATGAGTTAATATGGTGAAATGGATCTCAACATGAATAAGACAAGTATGAATCAACTCACAAGGATACACACTCATAAATTCACTCAATTTGTTAGGGTTTGTGTTTGCATTCAAAATATGTGAGAAAAATGCTCACATAATAGAAATAAAGTACTTTTGCAAAATTTCAAACAAACACCTCAAGATAAAAATTAAACATTTTTGCACAAATGAACCAAAACCATAAGCTTACTCATGCGATTGACTCAACTAATCAAAATTTACGAACTTAAGGATCATAAGGTCTTTACGGAGGTTGTAATGGGGCTAAGTTTAGAGGCAAGGAATGTATAGGATCAGTGGTGCTCAAATTCGTTCCAAGACTCAATAGACTCCCAAAATGTATCATAACTTCTCAACCTTAGTGCAATAATGTCAGTAATTCATTCTTTTGAACATAGGCCTAATTTCATCATGCTGGGTCTCGAATTCATTATTTGTATTGGATTTACAAATGTAAAGGACTTAACTCAAACATTACATAATTAAACCTTATTACCTTGATAGAGACTCAAAACATATATATATATTTTCTTTTCATATATCAAGATAATAACATGTGTCAATAATACAACAAAGTTTGAGTACATAAATCCAAATAATATACATAAAAGTCTTCAAAACATCATCAATTTCTCTTCACACCATTTTCATGTCTTCAAACGAGTTCTTGGAACAAGGGTAAAGGATGTCTATACTAAACTCAAATTTTTAGATAATCATGGTGATGAAAGAAAGGCTTAATGTGGGCTCAAAAGGGTTAAAACTAAGGGGGTCGCAACTTGTGCTCACAAAATAGGGAACATGAATGTTTGAATTTGTGGTGTTAACCCTAATGCCTTAATCATATCCAAAATCAGAAAGTTTATTGACTTAAAAACTTTGAAAATCACATGGAATAAGTTCTAGTACTCTAAAGTTCATTAAAAGCTATGGCAAGCAGTTGTGAGGCATATGTATATCAATTTAAACAAAGAACTTATGAATCACTCATCAAAGATATATATAAAGTTCTAAAGCTCACATAAGTTTCAAATTATTCATACTTATCTTAACATGCTCGTTTATGTACCAATTTACATACATTATCTACAAGTTATAACACTTAATTACAAAGTATTAACAAACGAATTCAAGTTGTAGTGATCATCTTTAGCCATAACATATTCATTTTCGTTCATTTATATCATTGACAAGTTAAAGGGAAACTTAATACTCGTAAAAACATTAAGTTAAAACAAAAAGACTCAAGAAAGCAATAAAAATAAATTAATTTTTTTATATTTTTTTATTAATTTTTTTAAATAATTTTTATAAAATAATTTTATTGGACAATTAAAATTGTAAACCATTCCCCCACACTTAAATTCTACATTGTCCTCAATGTAGGAAAATAAGATGTAATTGAACATAGAATTGAATTAAGGAAAGTGATTTATGAAAATAAAGTAAGAAAACAATGAATAAACAAAATAAAGAAGAGTGAAGGGTAAAAAGATAGCAAATCTGCGTTGACGAATCCTTCACATCTCGTGACAGGACCCACCCCGATTAACACCCCGATAACCGAGGCGAACCCTGCTCCCGTCTGGCAATCCAACACAAAAAACCCAAAAGAACCTCATAAAAACCCCAAATTACATTGCAAGACAAGGGATAACGTAAAATCCAAGAGTCAACCGTTATCCAAAGCATAGTACAAAAAAAGTAAAGTGAAAACACACGCACAACGGAAAGCTTGTAACGGAAAAACGTCGGAAACACTCCGGGGTCACTCTATTCCTCTGATTCTGCCTCGACGTCAACCCTCGCGCTAGCTCCACGACCTGGAGGGCATTTAAAACCAGAAAAGTGTGAGTGGGCCAGAAAGAATAAAAGTTTCAAAAACAATTTCATTAAACCAGGGTTTTGGCCCTCCGTCTGCTCCCAAAGTCCAAAAGTAACCAACTAACCACCGATTAAACTCACTAATCCGTCACTAATCACATCGCTAATCCTGACTTCCGGGACGGGTCCTTACATCTCGGGAACACATTGAGTTGCCTCCCAACAAGCGCTTGAAGTTTAACGTCCATCCAGCCTAGACCAAAATGTACATTTAGTTAGAAATGCACATTTGTCAAGAATGTAAGTTAAATATACAAATTTAAGTTAAGTATGCAATTTGAGTTAGAGGTGCAAGTTAGATTAAAGATGCAATGTAAGTTAGAATGAAAGATGCACGTTAATTAAACTAAAGATGCAAGTTAAAGTTGTCATAATAAGTAATGTAAGTTAAGATATAAAAAAATGTAAAAAGATATAAACAATATTTGA
Source organism: Prinsepia uniflora (assembly GCA_032719365.1). Taxonomy (NCBI): domain Eukaryota; kingdom Viridiplantae; phylum Streptophyta; class Magnoliopsida; order Rosales; family Rosaceae; genus Prinsepia; species Prinsepia uniflora. The sequence goes on from CM064876.1 coordinate 25,083,955, forward strand.
CGGACCCGTCCCCGAAGGACATCGATAACCGTGCCTGGTCCTGCTCCCGTCTGACAAGTCAACTGAAGTTCCGAGATTACCCTCAGCACTTGCCAAACAAGGGATAAGCGTACCTGTGCCCACTCATGCCTCCACCTCCTGAATAGCCTCGATCATCGCGCCACGACCTGGAGGTCAATAAAACAGAAAGGTGTGAATGGACAAAAAGAAAATTTTAGAAATACATTTCTCAAAAATAACAGTCTTTCCCTCCAGTTTTGTAAACATGCATGCATATCATAAAACATAATCAAGTATAAAGGGTGGATTGATAAAAATATGTTCATTAAATCAGGCATAAATAGAAATCAATCATAATACCACCAATCCTCAATACTCAATCTCAATATCCAAGTAACCCGTCACGATATCAATGCAACGTGTGCAACTCGGGTGTCTCACGTCCGAGTACCTCCCCAGGATCAACGACGTCTGGGGTGATATCATCTCCAGGATCAACGACGTCTGGAGGATATCATCATAAACTCACACTCCTGAGACTGAGCCTCCCCTCGGAGCTACTCATCTCCAGGCAGTAATCGTGACTACTCCAAGATCTACGACGTCTGGAGGAGACCATCAAATCACAGAGGATGGTACATGTGGAACAGTCACCAATAGCCAATCATCTCATTTCAAAACTATTTAAATCTCAAAATCAAATCAATATTTCAACAGGGCCTTTGCCCGAAATATAGCTTTTACAAAGCACAAGTAAGTTCCACAAATCCAATTATAACACGATGTCTAACATATAATGTATAAATCAATTTCATCAATTTAATCACTTAACTTAATTTCAGAGTCAAAATCCATCGCAAATCGCAGGCCATCGCCCAAAATCACAATTTTATCATTTTCTCGAAAATCGTGCCCAAAGCAATATAAAATAATATAATATTCCCAAAATTCGGAAATCATCATATCATAATATCAATCATAGCAAATCAATTTAAATCATATCATAAAGCATTTAGAGGCAGTTAAAACATATATGCATGCATTTAGGGTAGAAAACAAAAGCCCACTCACACACCGTCCATATCGCTCACTTTTCGAGCTGCACGTTTTTCCGTAAATTCCGAATATCATCATTCCTGTCCAAAGTCATTATCACGGGTCACTAACATCTCAATATACTTCCCATAATTTTCACCAATTTTTCCGGGATTTAAATACATATTTTAAACATAATATAAACATTTGGACCCTCGAAACAATATCGAAACGGTGTCCGATTTCCTCGAAACCAGTGCCAAAATGCTCGTTACATTAAATAGGACAAAACTCATGTTGACCTCACCTCGAAATTCCCACGCACGCGCCCCCACGCGTCAGCTACAGTACCATGAACAATGTCTTCTTCGCCCGTTTACCTGGTAATCGGACCCTGCGACCCGCGAAGTGACCCGGTTCCATTGCTATCAATTCGACATCGATTTCTACCAGTTAAGCGTCCATTAGTATCGTTAGAGACTTAATTAAGATTCTGTACATTCAATTACGTTTTAACTTACCTCAATCTCTCTGAATCAAACTCGATTTTGCGAAGAACACCGACGACGATTCATCTTCGAATGTCATCAATTTCCATCGAATTCGTGCAATTGATCCAGCAGGAAGTATCGTGGGATTCCAATAAACAGATTTCCACATCCAATTCCATCATTCCATGTCTTTAATTCCTCAACTCAAGCTCACAAATCCGAAGTCTTCCCCCTCTCTGTTCTAAGGCAATATGACCTTAATTTCCTTCGAATTTCATTGAGTTCGACTCGTTTCAATGTCAGAAGACTAAATCTAAGGGCAATTTCACTCAGAAACATCTACAAATTTGAAATCGATCTTGAGGCTCTTTAATGGTTTTTCGGGTTTTCTGTGTGGTTTCAACTGAGGTCGAGGTCCCTAATGACCCATTTCATTTCCTTTCTTTTCTTCTCTTGATTTCCCATTCAACCCTTTTGTCTTTGGTTCGAATCAAATCGTTCATATAGACATTGATCAAACAACAAACGGTTTAGTAATCATCCCTTTTTGAATATTCAAACATGCTTTACACTAATCTTTCAATAATGGTGACAAGTGTCACCACGAGATCAGTCCTTATCCTCATTAACTGACTCAGCTACTTAATTATTCAATTATCCCTGTTGTGGCAATTTACCATTTTACCCTTGCCATAATAAATGACCAAAATGCCCCTAGCCTTCACAGACCCATATCTTTCACGTCCGAACTCCGATTGACGCATGTCGCCTGTCTACGAATTCAACGTCTCGAGACTTACCCAACGGTACTTACGGGAAGTCCAAACACGGTCCCGATCAAAAAGTCAACAAATGGCCCCTTTTGACCAATTTACCAAATTACCCTCAACCTTCTGCACGTCATAACTTTTTCCTCGAATGTCGGAATCGGGCGTGTCACCTGTCTATGAACTCGTGACGTCCCGAACTACGTCACGGTCATCGGTCAAAGTCCGTTTGACCGCTCAAACCAAAAGTCAACCTTTCGCCCAATTCCAGGGGCAAAATCGTCATTTTCCTTCAAATTGTCCAAATTTTCCTTTTTCGAATTTTCGGGGCGTTACAATATTTACATGTCTGGGGAAGTCAAGGATATATAAGGTTCACATAACTTCAAAGTTTAGATGGAGATTTATACGTCCGTGCGGCCCAAGTAAATATCTTGGATTAATTCAACTGTTTGGACAAGTTCAAAGGTGACCAGGTTAGAAAGAATAAACATAAGAGGCAGGGCTAATTTCAAGACATCCTGAAGCTTAAACTCCATTGATATCCCTTTCTTAGACCCAAAATCCGTTATGAGTACTGTCTCATGTCCTAGACATCGCCCTCGAACATTTCTTACTCCAGAGGAATTAAGATAACTCAAGTGTTAACAATCACCGTAGGTGAGAGTTAACAAAAGAGTCTTTACTTATTCCATTAAAGATCAAAATCTAAACTTCGAAGCACAAGTGATCTATATATAGCCGAGACTAATGCATGAATGTAAGAATTATTTACAAGTATATTTTTATGCACAATTTTCAAGTATAACATGACAATTTACATATGAACAATTTATACAAATATGAACAATTTATTCACAAGTATGGTTTTATGCACAAGTAATGATATTTACAAAACAATTTCACATTAACGAACTAATATATGTACAAGATTTATTTACAAATATATATTTACACTAACACAAAGCTAAGATAATAATTTTTTTTCCAATTTTTTTTAAATGAAGAAAAAGACAAACTTAAATAAATACATGAACACATATATAAAATAAATGTAAACAAGTAATATACAAATTATGAAGTAGTATAAACAAATAAGTATGAACAAATATGTACAAATATGAACAAGTATAAAAAAAAAAAAAAATTATGAACAAGTATGAAGAATAACAAGTAACATATGTACAAAATTTATTTACAAGTATGAATCAACACTAACATGAAGCTAAGACTAAAGAAACTTAGAAAGTAATTTTTTTTTCGAAATAAATTTTTTTGAGGTAATGAAACGTTTTCTTTATTTGAAACAAATTATTATTATTATTATTATTATTTTAAATTACAAATCAAATCAAAATAATATAAAAGTAAAAATAAAGAAAAGTGAACATATACAATATGCATTTATGAACTAGTAAAAAGAATGAACATTATGTACAAGTATGAACAAGACTAAAATGACAAGTATAAAAATTATAAATAAGCATAAATGAAAGTCAATTATGAACAAGTATGTATAAGTATAAAATAAACAAGTAAAATAAAAAAATTAATTTACATAAACAATTATAATATGAACAAGTATATAAAAAAATTATGAACATTTATGAACAAGTATAAATTAGAAATTATGAACAAGTAAAGTATGAACATTATAAAAAAATATAATAAGAACAATTGTAAGAATCAAAATTATGAACAAGTATAAAAATAAAAGTTATGAACAAGTATAAAAATAAATAAACAAGTATAAAAATAAATAAAAATAATATACAAGTATAATATGAACATGTATAAAGATAAACGTTATGAACAAGTATAATATGTACATGTATAAAAATAAAAATAAACAAATATAAATGAACAAGTTTAGAGATTATAAACAAGTATATTATGAGAATTAAGAACAAATATAAAATGAACAAAAATAAAAAATATAAACAAGTATAATATGCACAATTTATATACATACACTAACAAATTAAAAATGATTTTCAACTTTCCCGGAAAAGGCTCCGAAAATTGGTAACACCCAAACTACTCATTAAATTAAACACGTAATTTGAGTATTATGCAATTTAAACCTTTTTTTGTGTAGTTGTAGTATTGGTAAATAGGGATCGTTCTTAACCAGGGAAATTATGGAACATTAATAATGTGTTAGTGAAAAAGAATAATGAATAAAATAATAATGAATAAAATAATAAATGAATAAAAGAATTAATGAATAAATGAATTAAAGAATTAAAGAATTAAAGAATTAAAGAATTAAAGAATAAAGAATTAAAGAATTAAAGAATTAAAGAATAAATGAATTAAAGAATTAAAGAATAAAGAATGAAATGGGGGGTTTTAGGAATATTGTAATCTAAACTAAATTTTTAACCAAACTAAGAATTAAAATGCAAATGCTCATGCTAATTAGAACTTACAAACCATAGAGTAGTTTCATAAACAAAACCGACATTTTTACGTAAGTAATTTCAAATTAACAATCACATTATTTAAACTACTCCTAAAAATAGATTTCCTTCAAATACAAATTTGACCAACATTCTAACATTTTGCTCATAACAAACCAATCACGAAATCCTTCCTTTATCATCTCAAATACTTGCATATATCTTTCAATATTATAAATGCATCAACCATTAATGTGTGTCAAATATCAATATGTTTCAAACATTTACAACATGATTCACCTTAAGTTTATAATTAAATGCGCCGACAGCGATCAACATTTAATCTCTTCAATTCTAGTCTAAATGCACCGAACAATGGATAAAACATATAACATCAAATTGAAGTTTAAGCACTAAAATATATGAAGTAAAAGAAATTCAGAAAGTAAAACACATGAAGATTGCATTCATACTTACAAAAATTTAGAAAGAAAATACCATCAAATGTATTGAATTATAAGTAAACCGAAACAATAACAAGAATTTAAGTAAAGGGAATAAAGTTACACTTTCGGAACCCAAGAACAGCTTGTGATTCCGAAAATGAATGGAAACAATGGAATGTTATTCATAAAATTCTTTGAATAGCAGAAGAAACTTTATGAAGATGGAGGATAAAACATAAGAATTCGGACTTCAATTCTAGAATTACTTTAGAATTACTCGGCCTAAGATTTTCTTAAGGAAAACATAAATTCATATCTAAAAGAGAAGTCAAAGAAGTTAAAAAGAAAAGTTTACAAAGAAAATCTCAGAACTAAAATTAAAAGGGAATAAAACTTAAGAAATGAATCTAAAAACATAAATTAAAAGACAAGGTTTAAAAGAAAACTAATTAAGAAGAAAAATTACAAGAAGTTAAAATGATCCCCAAAATAAATCTACAAAATAAAAAGAAGAAAAATTAAGAGAGAAAAGACTACAAACTAGAACTAAAATTAGGATAAATGGGGACCCTTTACAAATGAAATAGCCTCCCTATTTATAGAGGGAGTGCCAAAATTCAAATCATAAAATACAAAAAATAAATATAAAAAATAAATATAATTGCAATGATGGAAAATGATGAAAAAACTAATTTCATTTCGGTGGCTGGCGGCTGACAGATTAGGTAGAGGTTTGGTGCACGCCTACTGACTGACGGTGTGGACCTTCGAGCGAGGCGCGCTCACAGAAAGATGGATGGTTCGACGCACGCGCGCTGAACTCGGGATGGAAGCATCGACAGGCGCAAACCGAACATCTGTGAGGGCTGGAAACGTATTGGGCTGCGATTTGGGTTGGTTCTAATTTGGTCGTGGGCTACGAACAAGTGGGCTAATGGGATTGGATTTTTGGGCCAATTTTCTGGGTTTGGACTGGAATTTTGGGCCTGCAAATAAATTTATCAATTTAAAATTAATTAATATAATTTCACTTAATTTCATCCAGAATTTCTTCGTTATAATTCCGATCGGGCCAATTCTTTCGCCACAACGCTTCAAATTCCAAGCTTTATTTATTTCTACAAAAAATATTATAAAATATATTATTTTATCTAATTATTTATTATTTTAATATTAAAAGTCAAGTATAAAGGGTATAAAATAATATAAAATAATGTTTAATTAACGACCTATCAACTAACCACCAACTCACTCAACATGTGGATACACAAACCGACATCTCACTCAACATGTGGATACACTCAGGTTGTACAACCTAGACCCCATCGAATACCTGCTCCAGCAGTGATAACACCACTCACTCTAGGGTTCCACTAGCCATCCACGGCTCTGAGCTCCAACTTATACACTCACTGAACCCTCACAATATCACTTTGGTCTAGTGCACAGTATTCAATGTCCAATCCACGTTCTCAACAAATACGACAATATCGAAATCTATATGATTACCATCACATCCACCAAAATACCATTGTTGCATACCCCACTCAATCGTAACATCCTCAAATACAATCTTTCCACTACATGGATGCCCAATGTGAGTAGGGCACAAGTGCACATGACACCCACCCACAAGGCACTCCAACAGCCTCAGATCAAGTCCACACACCACAAAAACCTCGGATGTAGTGGTAGATCCAGTTCGTTCACTACATGGCTCAACTGGTGCATACCATACACCACCACCAAGCACCACTCATGCATGTTCAAGAATTGCTCTCACACAACATACTTAGTACGTATAAACATCCGCAAACCAGTGCACAACATGGCTGGAAGCCAATCAAGGTTCAATTCTGGAGCCTATCTGTCAAATCCTGTTCTAGACAGATCATATACTCCAACTCAGCGTCCATCCTGAGTCTCCTGGTCACCTGACTAACACTTGAAGAGTGTCCAATCCCAATCGTGTCCTCCAAGACGTACCAGTCCCCGACTTGTCCGTTACCAGCCCTCGTTCACCAACACTTCCTTTGTAGCGATACCACTCATGTTCACCTCCTACTTTGGCTATTCATCTTTTCCTGATTTCTACTCCAAGTATTGCTTCATTTGCCATGGGGTAACCTCTACCCAATATTCAAAACAGATAAGTGTTTTGATTATAACTCCAAACCCTATCACGCTGATTGGCCACCGTCAATCCCAAATCTCTCTGTCCTCGAACCACCCGAGCTCCAACCAACTCGACCAAAAACTCGCCCACAAATCTCGATCTCCTCGATCATCGCGATCCAAGATCGTAAGCTATAGAACTTGTCACCACTACTTCATAGGTTGTGAAATCTCTCACTTAGCCCATGATAATGTCCCACTTTAAGAGAATCAAAGATTATGACATCAAAATTCATCCTACATCACCCACTTCAGATAACACCAAGCACCCTCTGCTCCTAAACTCATTCAAATTTAACCCACTGCTTGTCCTAACATTCCAGCACCAAGAGGAATTGCAACTATGCCACTAGTATAGAAGCAGAAAACAAGAAGTCTCATTCATCAACCAATAATATATTTTGACAACTTCTGTCGTGATTCTTCCATCTCCAAGTAAATCCTCACTTTGGCTCAACTTTTACCACTCATTTGAGGTCCAAACCTCCATCTGGAAGTAAGGTCCTACACCCTCTTTAAACCCTTCCACTTTCGTATCACTCCTTTGAATCAGTTCAGCCTTTACAATTCCATACCTTAAAGTTCACCAAGAACTTTCAGGAAGTATAGTTATTAGCAGAAGAAGACGTGCATTCATTCTGATTGAAATCAACCCAACTCAAGGACAACTGAAGTTTGGCCATTGCCTGATCCTCCATTATACCGTTTATATATGTGCATAAACAACATCCTGTACCCTTGGTAACCAAGCAAAATCTAACTCCCTGAGCCATTCTGGATCCCCTCTATCCCGCTCAACCACAACCAGACTTGTCCAACTGCCACTAAAGTCTTGGAGCTAACGATAACTCTCGTCTCACCTCCCCAAATCCACGAATCCCCACGACGTCCCTACTTTATCCAGAACCACTCAATTATCATTGGGATTCCATCCAACTCATCTCTACCTGAGATGTCACAACTGTCACTCGGGTCACACTCCCAAGGCCCAACATAAATCGACGAATCCTTATCGTCTGGTTAATACCGAACATGAGCACACCACAACTGAGTCACATCATTTGATCGTACCGAGCTAACAATCAAACCTCTGTTCATGTCAGAAGAACTTCGTCTCCCTTGTAACTCACAACTCTGGGTAAAACCACGTACAAAAGGTTCCTCGAACGTCGCCCAACTCTCAACAGTCTCCACTAGAGTCGTTCACGACCTCAGCTACTCTCTGTAGCACAATCCCAAACCTGATAGTTCAACGGTCTCGATTTCGAGAAGTCATCAAATTTTGCCCACCGCGGGGTCTAGTACTGCCCAACCATGGCATAACTACGGCATAAGATGCCAAATGTAACCTACCCACGATTCATTTCCACTAACTCTCCTACTATTACCCTAACTCTCAAGTTGATGACGGACTGCCACCACGTAGAGACATCACATCCTGCACATGTGTACCACTGTTCTGATACCACGCTGACACGACCCATCCCAATCCCCCCGGGATTAACACGGGATGTGTCATGCTCCTGTCTAACACCACGTGCCAGACAAGGGATAACCCAAACCTTGACCCTCTCGGGGCCTCCAGAGTGCGCTAGGATTTGTGGAGGCATGTGATGTCTCGATCTCTACTACAGCCCGCATCTGCGATCAACCTGAAAGGTATTAAAAACCATGAAAAGTTGTGAGTGGACGAAAATAAATAGTTTAATAAAACACATTTCAAAAATAAATTTATACCCTTCACTAAAAAGCATGCATGCATTCGAAAACCAATTAACTCAATTATTCCTCAAATCAAATCAAACTTAATAAAATCATTCATCAATCAAAGTCATTTCCTTCCTCAAATTAGTAGGGCTTTAGCCCAAAACCTTAAAACCAAAGTATGTGGGTCACTGCCCAAATCCGTTAATACTAAATAACCAATTCATTACACTTTATCCAATCCTCGGCATCCCAGATGCCTGACATCCCAGATGCCATAATGTTACGGTCCTAAGCTATGCGTGCTACTCAGAGGTCTCAATTCCGAGTCTCCCCAAGGTCCACCCAAGTCAATGACCCTCCTTGGGGGAAGGCTTTATCCTCATGCAATGCACCGTGACTACTCCAGTATCCCTGACATCTGGAGGAGACAATCCACATATAAGGATGGTATATGGAAAACATTTTACAAATCATCTCAAAACCTCTCAAAGGGGCCCATGCCCGAAATATATTTTCATCTATTCCGTTTCCATAAAACCATCGTAAATCCACAACTGGGTCTCATGCCCGAAGTACAACTTTTAAAAACTGTTTCCACATATCACATACGTAAACCAAAACTGGGACTCAAGCCCGATATCATAAACCAACTGGGCCTCAAGCCCGATATCATAAACCAACTGGGCCTTAAGCCCGATATCATAACCAACTGGGCCTCAAGATCGATATCATAAACAAACTGGGCCTTAAACCCGATATCATAACCAATTGGGCCTGAAGCCCAATATCGTAAACCAACTAGGCCTTAAGCCCAATATTATAAACCAAATGTTCATATGTCAAATGGGTCTCAAGCCCGATTCTATATTTCAAAATCCGAAATCATTCCATTAATCAAACTATTGAAAACACAAGCACGTATAAACTCAATATAAAACCATAAACCTCGGAATAGGTGCAAATACGTAAATACAAAATACCATAATCATATGCACTCAAGGAATTTCAAATCATAGATATAAAACATATAAACAGTTATGCATGCATCATATTTAGAAAATAAGAGTCTACTCACAGACCGCCTTACTACGCCTCGAAATCAGTGTCGTAAGCCTCTCCGGGCCAATCCAACCTCTTCAGGTCATCCGAACGTGTCCAAATCACACTCAAAGGTCACTAACCATCTATACAAGTCCTAATCATAAATCCCCAAAACTCCTAGAAAAGTCAAGGTGTCCCAAACACGCTTCTCTAGGCTAAAAACCTAAATTTGACCAACCTAACAATCTTTGATCGACTCAAAACCACCGCCATTGGAATCGTATCGTCGAAACCTTTCAAATGGTACTAGTCTTACCTCGAGATGTGTGCCCATGTGCCCCCACACACGGGTTAAAGTCAAAGTCAACATTGGTCAAAAAGACAATAGTCAGGTTAACGGTTAGGTCAACGGTGCGTCATGCTGACAGCTGTCGTGACAAGAAAGTAAGGCCCTCATGAGTTTTCTGGCTTACCGCCGCCGTGTGCTGCCTCGTCCACTCCTTAGTCCTCCGGCCGTCCTAGTAAACCTAGCCCTACGTTGGTTCGAGCTCTGGTGGTGAAGTTTGAACGGTTTGGTTCCCTGGGTTCTGTCTTCCTTCACGGGTCTGGGCTTTCGGGTTTTGCAAACAAGGAAGGATATCGGTGGTGGTGATGGCTAGTTAAGGTGGGGGTGGTGAGGTCGTGCTTGCTTGATCTGTGACTGGGGAGAAGCAAGTGAGGGAAAGTGGTGAGCTTGTGGAGTGTTTGTTTGAGAGAGTGAGTCATGGGTATGTGTTCACGGTCTGGGAAAAATGTGAAAGAGAGAGAGAGTGGAAGTCTGATCAGAATAAAAGAAGATGGAACGGATGGTGCAAATGTAATCCCTAAAATGAGATGGACGGCTGGGGTTTCATGAGGGGAATTAATTATAAAATAATTAGCCAATAGGGACAAGATCCATGAATTAGGGAAAAGGGAGTGTGGGATGAGTGACACTTGTCACTCATCCAAGGGTCCAGATTAATTTAGTTTTTAAATCAGATTACAATATTATATTATTATTTTAATTAAATCCTCAATTCGTTCGGTTAATCGATTTTACTCCTGTGACCATAACTTTTTCGTCGTACGTCCGTTTTCGACGTGCTGCCTGCCTACAGACTCGTGATGTCCCGATCTACGTCACAGTCATGGGTCAAAGTCCAAAATATTTTTCGGGTCAAAAGTTAACTTTTTCCTCCCCTCATGGGCAAAATGGTCATTTTACAATAAAATAATATTTACGAAAGTTCGGATCGTTACAACCTACCCTCCTTACAAAAATTTCGTCCTCAAAATTTACTCAAATAAATATGGGTACTGTTCCCTCATTAAATCCTCTGATTCCCACGTTGCTTCCTCGACGTCATGGTTCCTCCACAGCACTTTCACCAACCGAATTGCCTTGTTTCTCAAAACCTTGTCCTTCCAAGCCAGAATCTGCACTGGTTTCTCTTCAAAACTCAGGTCGGTCATCAATTCCAATGGTTGTTCCGGAAAAGCATGTGAATCGTCCCGTAGGTACTTCCGTAGCATGGACACATGGAAAACATCGTGTACTCTAGCAAGTTCTGGAGGTAATGCCAACCGATATGCCACGGACCCAATCCTCTATGTGATCTCGTATGGTCCAACTTCCCACGTCGACCAAAACGGATAATTCCTTTCCATGGTGATAACTTTAGGAACACAAAATCTTCGACCAAAATTCCATGTCTCGAATCCGTCGATCAGCATAGCTCTTTTGGCGATCCTGCGCCGCTTTCAATCTTTCCTTGATGATTCGAACCTTTTCCTAGGTCATGTCCATCAAGTCTAGCCTTACTGTTGCACGCTCTCCTACCTCCATCCAGCAGATAGGTGCCATGCACTACCGAACATACAGTGCCTCGTAGGGTGCCATCCCGATACTCGCCTGATAACTGTTGTTATATGCAAACTCCATCAAAGGAAAATGAGTATCCCACGAATCCTGAAACTGCAGCACACAAGACCTCATCATGTCCTCCAGGGTTTGAATAGTCCTCTCGGACTATCCATCGGCCTGTGGGTGGAAATCTATACTGAAATGTAGATCTGTACCCAAAGTATTCTGTAAACTCCGTACGAACCTGTAAGTGAAATGCGGATCTCGATCAGACACTATCGACTCCAGCGTACCATGAAGTCGAATGATCTCTTTCACAAACAGTTGACTCAGTCGGTTTGGCTTATACGTCTCTTGTATCGTCAAGAAATGAGCTGACTTGGTTAATTGGTCTACAATCACCCAAACTCCATCGAAGCCACTCCGAGTCCTCGGCAACTTGAAGACAAAATCCATGGTAATATGGTCCTACTTCCACTCGAGAATCGAAAGTGGTTGCATAGCCCCATACAGTCTCTACCGCTTTGCCTTGACCTGCTGACAGGTCAAACATCTGCTAACAAACTCTACAATATCCTTTTTTCATTCCTGCCCACCAATAATGGTTCAAGAGGGTATGGTACATCTTTGTACCTCCCGGATGCATGGCATAAGCTGAACGATGGGCTTCCTCAAGAATCTCTGCCCGTAACTCTGCCACAGCATGTACACACAAATGGCCCAGTTTTACCAGAGCTTCATCATCCTGGATGGTAAAATCTTTTCGCTCGCCCGCTTCGACCTCTATCTTGAAGATACAAAGTGTCGGATCCTGAAATTTTGCCTCGATGATCCAATCAACTAGCACAGGTCATACGTGAAAACTGGCTAACAAAGCTCCCTGCTTATCCATCCCCAGAATAACTACAGCCCTTCGGAGTTCCACTAGCAAAGGAAGATACACCATCCTCAGGTGTGCAACTGATCCTGCTGACTTTCTGCTAAGTGCGTCCGCCATGACATTTACCCTTCCTGGATGATACTCAATTGTACAATCATAGTCCTTGATGAGTTCCAACCACCATCGCTGCCTTATGTTCAGCTCCCTCTGAGCGAACAAATGATTTAGACTCTGATGATCGGTGAATATCGTGCAAGTCACACCGTACAGATAATGTCTCCAGATCTTTAAGGCATGAACCACCGCTGCCAACTCCAAATCATGCGTAGGGTAGTTCAGTTCATGTGTCTTTAGATGTCTCGATGCATAGGTGATAACTCTGCCATTCTGCATCAGCACGCAACCCAAACCCTGCAACGATGCTTCACTGTAGATTTCAAACTCTCCGATGTTATCAGGTAATGCAAGAACTGGTGCGGTAGTCAACCGATGTTTTAGTTCCTCAAAGCTCTACTCGCACCGTTCATCCCAAAAAAACTTTACTCCTTTCTTGGTCAAACGAGTCAAAGGTGCGGCGATACTAGAGAAGCCCTCCACAAATCTCCGGTAGTATCCTGCCAAACCAACGAAACTCCGTACCTCAATTACTGTCGTCGGTCTGGCCCAATTTATCACAGTTTCGGTCTTCTGGGGATCCACACTAATCCCGTCCACTGATATCACATGTCCCAGAAAACCAATGTTGTTCAACAAAAACTGGCACTTACTCAGCTTGGAGTATAACTGTTACTGCCTCAGCTTCCCTAAAACCAACCATAGATGCTTCTCATGTGCCCTAGCACTCCTCGAGTACACTAGGATATCATCAATGAATACGATCACAAATTTTTCCAAATAAGATCGAAAGACCCTATTCATCAGATCCATGAACGCCGCTGGTGCATTCGTCAACCCAAAGGGCATCACCAGGAACTCATAGTGTTTGTATCTAGTCCGAAACGCTATCTTTGGCACATCCTCCTCAGTAATCCTCCACTGGTGATAACCTGATCGTAAGTCAATTTTTGAGAAGTACTGTGCTCCTCGCAGTTGATCAAATAGATCATCAATCCTGGGTAAGGGGTACTGGTTCCTTACCGTTACCTTGTTGAGCAGTCGATAATCAACGCACAAGCGGAGGCTCCCCTCCTTCTTCTTCACAAATAACACCGGTGCTCCCCACGGTGACGTACTCGGTCGGATGAATCCCAAATCCACCAACTCCTGCAATTGAGTTTTTAGCTCCCGCAACTCAGCTGGTGCCATTCGATATGGTGCCTGTGATATACGTCGTGTATCGGGAAGTAATTCAATCGTGAACTCGATCTCCCGATGTGGTGGTAATCCTGGAAAATATTTCGGGAACACATCTGAAAACTCTCTTACCACTTGTATATCATCGGCACTCGGAGTATCAACCTACGTCGCCACAACATGCGCCGGATAACCTTGGCATCCTTTCCGTAAAAGCTTGGTAGTGGCAAGTGAAGAAATCACTTCAGGTAGTGAACCATCACGTTCTCCCTGAAAAGTAACTTCCGGTAAACCCGGACTCCACAGAATCACTCGTCTACTACCACAATCAATGAGCGAACTGTGCTTCGACAACCAATCCATCTCCAAGATGACATCGAAGTCATGAATATCCATAATGATTAGATCGGCTAGTAAATCCACACCCTATACTCTCACTGGACATCTCCGAATCACTTGATTCACTAAGTACACAACTCTCATCGGTGTGCAAACACCCATATCACTATCCAAAGCTGATACCTCACAATCTAACATACCCGCACAACTCCTTGAAATAAAGGAATGAGTAGCCCCAGCATCCATCAACACACGTACAACAAGATTAGAGATATGAAGAGTACCTGTAACCACACTTGGGGCTGACCTAGCCTGTTACTGGGTCACTGCAAATACTCGAGTCCTGGGTCCAGAAGTTTGTCTGCGCCCACGCGCGCCACGCTCAGTACTGTGATCACCTCCCTGTCCTCGACCCCAATAGTGTTGGAAGTCGAACTCTGCACTACACTGGTGCCTCCCGTATCGTTGTCCCTAGACAAAGTTGGGCAATCGCAGGCATAGTGGCCCAATCCTCCGGAAGAAAAACAGTTAACTATCCTCGGCCTGTCCGCAGACCCACTAGATGCACCACTCCATGATGAATGCTGTCCTGAGCCGGACCTAGACAAAGTTGGGCAATCGCAGGCATAGTGGCCCAATCCTCCGGAAGAAACACAGTTAACTATCCTCGGCCTGTCCGCAGACCCACTAGATGCACCACTCCATGATGAATGCTGTCCTGAGCCGGACCTCGATCCTAATCTCTAAGAGCACCCATGTCGACCCAACCAGCCACAACCCCGCAAATATGATAGTAACCCTCTGTAATGTCATTCTTTCGAGCCCCGATGGCCCATGGGTCCAAGGTATGGGCGATCCTGACGTCGCCCCTCACCTGAAGGTTGCCGTGTCTGGTGTACCGCCAGACTGGCCTCGACACGAACCGCTGCGTCGACCATGTCCCTCAGCGTAGCATAGTTGGTAGCTATCACAACTACCCGGATATCCCACTCCAAGCTCAAACCGCTGATACTTATCCTCTTTTGTGCTCACAAAGGTTGTCGTAAACCGAGATAGCCTCACAAAGATCTGTTCATACTCCGCCACTAACATATCGTCTTGCTCAAGTCGTAGAAATTCCGCCTCACGAGCAGTACGGAAGGATCATGGGTAGTACTGATCTAGGGATCTAGCCCGAAAGACCTCCCAAGTAGTAGTATGGACAGACTAACCCGACATCTCTAGGCCGTACCACCACTGGTAGGCCCCGCTTTCCAGTAGGAAGGTCACCAAAGTCACACGCTCACCCGGCTGGCAGTGCATCACAGTAAAGATTCTCTCCCATCTCGCTATCCACTTTTGTGCTTCCTCGGGGTTTGATCCCCCACTGAAATGTGTGGCTCCCAAACGTTGAGCCCGTTTGATACTCGCACACTCCATCTCTCTAGCTACTTTCTCATCAGTCCGTGCTTGAGGGATTCTTCTTGGAGGCATAACCAACTGTTAAGAGGCATAGATTAGATAACAACATCTTTAAACGTCAACTGTACTAAGTACTGACCGCTAATCTAGCATGCTGACCACAACCTAGTGCACTGATACCAAGTTGACAAAACCGGCCCCGATCCCCCTGGGACCACCCGGGGACGTGCCCTGCTTCCGTCTGACACACAACCTTAGAATACCAATGTTACCCTTAATGGAAACTCAAATGCATAAATATCCAAAACAAGTCATACAAATCGTCCGAAAATGAAATAGTGTCAGACAAGGGAAAGCTTAAAACACAAATGATGAGCACGACTCGTAAAGTTTCCTCACGGGCCGACCTACCCAGAAGTAGGGTTCAGGTGCACAACATTAACCTATGCATCTGCCTCGTGATCCTCGTCTGCATCAGTAGCACGGCCTAGAGGGGTCAATAAAACACTTAAGGGTGAGTGGGCCAGAAACATAAAGTTTATAAAATAGTTTAATCCATAAAGTAAACATACGGTTTTACCCCTCCGTTTTCCAAAATATGCATGCATCAGAATCGAAAACCATAATATCATATCATATAAGCATAACAGAATAATATAATCATAATCGTAACATCAGCCACTGCACTATACAACCTAACCCTGACATCCCAGATGTCCAATAAGGTCACAGTCCCAAGGCTACGTGTGCCACCTAGGGTCTCAATCCTGAGTCCAACTCCTGAACCCAGTCCGGGTATGGCATCCCAGATGCTTGACGTCCCAGACGTCCAATCATAGAAATCCTGCTCCTGAGTCACTCTACGCTCCTGTCCCTCCGTAGAATGACCCCTCGCAGGCATTGCGCCGTGACCACTCTGGGGTACCCACATCCAGAGGAGACAGTATCACTAGGGTAGATATACACAGTGCAGGACTAAAAACAATCATCAAAATCCATATACATATATATAACTCAAAACTGTGCATATCTAACCAGACGGGTCTCATGCCCAAACATCGTAATACGTGCCATGCTCATAACTCAAGATAATCAGATGTTTTTTCTTGAATCATAAATATATATAGAAAGGAAAACAGTTATGCATGCAAGGGTTTAACGAAATCAAAGGCCCATTCACAGTCCGGTCACACCGCTAACTAGACGTATAAACCTGTCCTGGTGCCTACGTACAATTCGTGTCAAGTCCAAAGTACACATAAAGGTCACTATAGGTTCCTACAACTCAAATATGAAGCCCTAGAATGAAACCAGCTCGGGAAAGCCGTCCGAACACGCTTCCCGAGGCTTCAAACCCTAATTTGACCAACTTAATGATCTCTGATTGACACGAAATCACCACCATTGGATTCATATAGTCAAAACCTTGAAAATGGTACTGGTCCCACCCAAATTACTATTCATATGCCCCCCACGCGCCTGGTCAACGCTACTACAGTACCTACAAGGACACGTGTCACATTCTGGTTGGTTCCTAGTATGACATTTTCTAACATGATGACGTTATCACGACGTCACTTCTGACGTCAGTATGATGATGACATCACAGCCATTTTACCAGGTCAACCCGAAATCCTAAAATCGGGTCACCGTTGACCAGCGGCTTGACCCGATCCCAAATTCCATTTTCGGCCACCATTTTCGATCAGATTTGTCCCTAGAGATTCGTCTAATCCTACCCTAGAGTTCTGTGGCCTCAAAACTAGAAACTAAAATGAAAATACTACTTGTAACTCGAAGGGAAGCTGGCAGCCAGTTCTGGTCATCTTCTCCGTCGACTCACTCTGTTTCCAACCTCGAAAACAGGTTCTACTTGATCGTCAATGTCCCTAAAACACGTCCCAAATGTGAGGAATGAAACACACGCGTCAAAATTGGTCTTTCGAAACAGGAAAGAAAGTAAGGCCCTCACGAGTTTTTTGGCTTATCGCCGCCGTGTGCTGCCTCGTCCACTCCTCAGTCCTCCTGCCGTCCTAGTAAACCTAGCCCTACGTTGGTTCGAGCTCTGGTGGTGAGGTTTGAACGGTTTGGCTCCCTGGGTTCTGTCTTCCTTCACGGGTCTAGGCTTTCGAGTTTTGCAAACAGGGGAGGAGATCGGTGGTGGTGATGGTGGGGGTGGTGAGGTCGTGCTTGCTTGATCTGTGACTGGGGAGAAGCAAGTGAGGGAGAGTGGTGAGCTTGTGGAGTGTTTTTTTGAGAAATTGAGTCGTGGGTGTGTGTGTTCACGGTCTGGGAAAAATATGAAAGAGAGAGAGTGGAAGTCTGATCAGAATAAAAGAAGATGGAACGGATGGTGCAGATGTAATCCCTAAACTGAGATGGACGGCTAGGGTTTCATGAGGGGAATTAATTATAAAATAATTAGCCAATAGGGACAAGATCCATGAATTAGGGAAAAGGGAGTGTGGGATGAGTGACACTTGTCACTCATCCAAGGGTCCAGATTAATTTAGTTTTTAAATCAGATTACAATATTATATTATTATTTTAATTAAATCCTCGGTTCGTTCGGTTAATCGATTTTACTCCCATGACCATAACTTTTTTGTCGTACGTCCATTTTCGACGTGTCGCCTGCCTACGGACTCGTGACGTCTCTATCTACGTCACGGTCATGGGTCAAAGTCCAAAATATTTTCCGGGTCAAAACTCAACTTTTTCCTCCCCTTAGGGGCAAAATGGTCATTTTACAATAAAATAATATTTACAAAAGTTCAGGTCGTTACATGTCAGACCTAACAGGTGCCACATGTCCGCATCTCGTTGGTCTACGTCACTGACATGTTAGTGCTGACTGGGCATTAACAGTGACACGTATCGACTCCTGATTGGGTTACCTGGCTTGACAATCAGACAGGTGATGAAGTCAACGTGACGTCATTGTTTTCTTTCTCTCGCGGGTTAGACCCGTTTTACTGTATTAGGTCACGCAAACCCACGACCTGACACGGCTCACATTTCACCATTTCTAAACCATTTTCTTCCTACATGCTCGTCTAATCCCTAGAAATTGATCTATCGAATCAAAAACATCATAATTGACCTGGAAATTACCTGTTTCACGATGAACAGTAACTTCAAAGTTCCAGCTCTGTTTCCAGTCGTCTCAGGCCACCACCTTCCTTGAAATTGATCCCCACTTAGTCGTCTTGGTCCCTAGAGAACATTAGGATCAACCAAATCGATCAACACACGTCAAAACACAGTTTTCCAAAATTGGGTCAAAACGGGTTTTCGAGGTTCAGGCTTCACTCACTTCCGTCGTGGTCCCCGCCGTGCTCCCCCGTTCCTTTGGTCTCCCTCACTCCCACACACTCGTCCAATGATGAAGATGATGGAGAAATAGAAGGTGAGGTGAGGTTATGTTTAGGTGGTTGGGTTTGGGAGGGTTTCAGGTAAAGGAAGAAACAAAGAAGAAAATGAAGATGAAATATAATCCCAAATATTTGGGATTTGGGCCAATCAGATTAGGGACAAGTGTCACTCACTGATTGGTCCACCCAGATTTTAAACACAATCCAAAACTGTGATTTGTCCAATTTTCTCGGTTTGTGTGAATAGTACCATTTTCCTTCCGTGACTCATAACTTTCTCGTCGAACGTCTGATTTTGACGTGCTGCCTGTCTACGGACTCGTAATGTCCCGATCTACATAACGGTCCTCGGCCCTCGTGCATTTGACCGCCTAGGTTAAAAGTCAACTTTTTGCCCATTTCTAGGGGCAAAATCATTATTTTACATCGACTGTCTGAAAATCCTCGACTAATTCCGGATTAGTCATGATAAATCTTAATTATCCTTAATTAATCCCATAAATTTGGGATGGGTTGTTACACGATAAGGATTGGAATAGTTCATAGTCCTCGTTTCCCACTCCTAACTTAGTGGAAATGAGTCCATTGGTGGAAATCAGTGATAACTTGAAGATCAGACCAAAGCCAAATTGAGGTGATCATACTGGTGTATCAGGGTATGGTCGGCCTGGCAGTAATCAAGAGGTTGCTTAGGTGGACGGGGGGGCGACTGATAGTAATAAAGAGGTTGCTCAAACAGGCGGGAAGCCATCTGGGAGTAATGAAGAGGTTGCCCAAGTAAGTGGGAAACCGTTTGGGAGCGCCTGTGTTGTGTGGACGACGGGGCAGTCGGGATAAAGAGTTGTTCAGGACCATTGGTATGTCGATCGAGGAGGTTCATAAGGAGGAGATCCTTACTGGCTTAGCCATAGAGAAGGCCAAATTTTCCATTAATGAGCTTACGAGCAAGAAGATAGAGACGACTGTTGAGAGGTTCTAGTCTGCGTGGAAATTTTTTTTGATGTCGAGTTGAGGATGGTCAATTCCACGGAGTTACTGAGTAGTCCTCCTTTGGGATTTGCCCTCTTTTACACCGAGTTGTTCACTCACAGGGTCAGGTTCCCCATGCACTTTTGGTTGAATTCCATGGTTTAGAGGTTGGGGTCCTCGGTTAGCTTAACCCAAATGTCTGGATTATTTTGATCAGCCTGTATGTGGCCTTTAGGAGGGCAAAGCAAGAGCCACCGACGATGGCCATGTGGTGCATCTGTACGAGTTTGGTTAGCAATAACAGAGTTGGGGCTGGGTCTATGCTCGATGTAGGAACAAGATGGCCTGATAGGAGTTCATCTTCGATTGTCGTCCCAGAAGACATATAAGACGAAGTTTATCTTCGTCGATGGGAACTGGGGAGGAGAAGGCATCCCGTCGGAGTTTCAGGATCTGAGTAACGAGGGTCGATCTCTGCAATAGTTGTGTTTTTGTTTGTTTCTGTTTATACCGGTCTGTATTCCATTAGCTAACCTAATTGTCTGTATGCATGTACTCTCTCAAAGGCGACCACCTCGAATCAAGAGAGAGCGATGTGTAAGTGAGTCGGGAGGAAACTCAGACTGACTTGACGCCATCGGGATATACTTCAGGTTCCGCAGACGCTGTATGAGGTTGTCCTCATTCAAAACCAAGGTAAGAATGTGTTGTTGAAGTTGTACTTTTTGGTCGATGACCTCGGTCAGTATGTTGATGCATTTGTATTTGTTTTGCAAGTCGTTTCTAAAGAAGCTAGAAGGCGTATCGACCAAACAACGAGGGAGGTGTTTGAAGCAGAAAAACATGTGATGGCACACTCGATCGAGCAAAATCGAGAGTCTAAGTCAACTACGACTCCTCCTCAAGTGTATGAAATTATTAGCTATGCTGAATTGCTTGAAGCTTAAGTTAGGTGCAATTCTAGTTGGGAATTTGAGGAATTATTTTCTTTTCTAAGAAGCTCCATGGCTTCAGATATGATCGAGAAGGAAGACGAAGCGGGAGGATTTTTTTTTTTTTTATAAATGTAATTTTTATTATTTTACATTTTTTTTTCTTTCCACTTTAAATGATAATTATTTTAATGTTAACCATTGTTGATGCACAAAATGTGCTATTTAGGGTGCAAATCTTACTCAGTCACGTGTCCTTGGACAGACTTATAAAAAGAGAGTAACAAGTCGGTCGGTCGGTCAGAGGTAGGTATCGGTGTGGTATCAGTCTAAGGGTACTCCGACGCCCAAGCTAGTGGTGAGTTTGTGTGTAAGGAGTGAATTGTGAATAGTAATTCGTAAAGTAGGTGTGAATAGTCAATGCTCAGTTACCTTTATGAAGAAAAGTGAACCCCTTTTGTATGTGTGTGAGGTTGATAATAAATATGTTTTTTCGATATGAAAGAACGAGCATTCATTGTGAGGATGACACGTGGCTGGATGAGGTTTGTCCACGTGTCAGTGTTGATCAGACTTTGCTAGGGCTTGTTTATTAGTGTGTGGTTGGGCATTTTCAACTTTTTAGAAGTGTAGACTAGAGGTATTGGGTCTAATGAGTCTGGGCTAATATGATATCAACAACCATAGTTATTTCATAACACACATAAATAAATAAATAATCCAATTATTTTATACAAACGAAAGGAAAAAAAAATAAAGTATATTAAATTCAAAAGAAAGATGGACAAACTTGGAAGTTTAATTCTTAAAAAAAATATTAAAATGAAAAGTGAAATGCATAAAGTGATTTGTGAAGTATCAAAATCGGTTCTTATTCTCAAAAGATAAAAATAATGAAGACTCCCTCGAATTTGATATCAAATGTCTCAAAAGTTATTTCTAATTAGGCACTATAATAATATTATTAGTGATTTATGTATCAAACTCGCGTATGTATGGGGAACTGAATATCAAATTTTACTTTCACTAAATAAAATTACCGATCGAATGTTACCAACATTTCTCTTATTGCAAATAAAAGAAAAAAAAACAGCCCAAAAATTTCTTGTCAAAAATAACAATAATGAAAGGCCCAAGTTCCTTTGAAGCGAATCACATATGTACGAGGACCGAGTATTCTGTTATAAGTCATACTCGTAAGGATGCCGCGAAACGCTGGTTTCCTGTATGGGAGGCACAGAGAGAGATGCGGCAACCGCTGCCGTTGGACAAAGCGACAGGTGGAGAGAAGGCAGCTAGTTGCAATGCCATCCGCGCCCTTTTCTGCGGGTATGAATAACTCAGTCTATGACCTGAGGCTTATATGCTCACCAGGCATTTCATCAAACAGTTCATATGCACTAAAGAAAAACACCATTCTCTACGTAGAAAGATCGAAAAGGAGATTCAAAGATGCAGAAGAAAGCAGCGTTATTCCTGGTGCTATGGCTGGCTATGTCAGTGGGGACTTGGGCTCACAATGGGGATGGCGAAGACAGTGACAGGTAATTTCCCTTCTTTTTTTCTTTCGCTTTATTTATTACTTGGTTTAAATTTCTTCCCTTTTATGCGAATGTACAGTACAAGTGTTGTAGATTGATAAATGTAGCAGCCAAAGGCTCAAAGGCTGTTGTTTATTTGGGTAAAATATGATTTGAAAACAACAAATGCCAATCTGCAAAATCCAGAAACTCTGGTACTGAGTTGGTGTGGTAAAATCAGTTCAGTATCGACATTGTACTAGGTCAATGTGTACGTATGAGCCAATACATTTTGACCATAATGTTTTGTATTGATGATTTACTTTGTGTGTTACAGTGTTAGTTCTAAGCCGGGGGAAAGTGCGAAAAAGGTAGCATTAGCTCAAAAGTTTATGAAAGGGGCTCTGTACAAAATTGAGAAAAATCAAAATAGCAAAGCTGAAGAACTGGTGAAAGGAGCTTTGCAGGCTCTTCATCAAGATAGCGCATTAAAGGACAAAGTAGATAAAGTAGAAGATTGCTTGGAAGAAGCTATCAAGATGCTTGGTAAAGATAAGACAGAAGACGCTAAAGAGGAGATTGAAGAAGCGATCAGGAGCCTTGAAGTTGACGAAGAAAAAAATGAAGGAAAGTCTGAAAGAGTGAGGTATCTTCAAAAGGAGAAGGTAGCAACTGGAACAGTCAAAATTGTCCTTGTGGAGAACTTTGTGAAGCAAGCGCTTACCTTTCTCAAGGAACACCAAACAGCTAAAGCTGAGGAGGTTGTGAAAGCAATAAAACAGTATGTTGCCCAATGCGAAGAAATAAAAGATAAAGACGGGGCAGCTCAAAAGATGATTGATGAAGCGTTGACATTTCTTGCGAGCAACAGCACAGCCGAAGCTCTAGAGTTGTTGGAAGATGTTGAGAAGATATTTGAGGAAGATGAGGATGTCCAAGAAGCGTCACATGCATTTGATCAGGCGAAAGGCAAGAAGTTACTTGAAGAAGCAAAAGTAAAAAGAGGAACAGAAAAAGCCTTTTTTGTAGCTCAATTTTTGGCTGCAGCTTTGACCTATCTCCGTGAGAAAAAAATTGAGCAAGCAAAAGAGATTATTGAAGGAGTTGAAACGTATGTTGGTGATGATGAATCGTTGAAGAAGAAAGGTGTGGGGGCGATCCATGGAGCTTTGGTGTATCTTCATCAAGATAACGTAGAAAAAGCTATGGCGATAGTCGTAGGAGCTGTGCGTGAACTTGAAAAGGATGAGGATTTCCAAGAAGCAGCCCAATTTTGGCATGCGGTAGGAGGGGCTGGAGAGGTAAAGGCCAAAGGCACGTCTCATGGAGTGCAGTATCTTGAAAAGGAAAAGGATAGGGATGATAAAGTAGCAACTGGAGCAGTTAAAATACTCCTTGTTGAGTACTTGGTGAAAGAAGCGATTACCTTTCTCAAGGAAGACCATACTGAGAAAGCTACGGAGATTATTAAAGCAATAAAACTGTATGTTGCGCAATGCAAAGAAATAACAGATAAAGAGGGCGCAGCTCAAAAGATGATTGATGAAGCGTTGGATTCTCTTCAAAATAACAGCATAGACAAAGCTCAAAAGTTTTTGGAAAATGCTGAGAAGAAATTTCAGGAAGATGATGACATCCAGGAAGCAGCACATGCAATTACTCAGGAGAAGGCGAGAGGAAAGAAGTTACTTGAAAAAGAAAAAGTTATTAAAGGAACACTCAAGTATTGTATTGCAGCTGAGTTTGTGGCTGCAGCTTTGTTCTATCTCCATGAGAAAAAAATTGAGCAAGCTAGAGAGGTTATTGAAGGAATTAAAACATATGTTGATAATGATGAGTCATTGAAGAAGAAAGCTGTTGGGGGTGTTGCTGCCGTTTTAGTGTATCTTCAACAAAATAATGTAGAGAAAGCTGTAGGGATCCTCGAAGCAGTCCTGACTGCTCTTGAAAAGGATGAAGATTTCCAACAAGCAGCCCAATTTTGGCAAGGGGTAGAAGACAGAGCCAGAGCTCATGGAGTGACCGGAAGTGCTGAGGGTGAGCCAGGTCTCATCTTACTTCACGAGTTTATTCATGCAACTCTCGTGGTTCTTGAAAAACCTGAACCAGAAAAAGCTAAAGAAATGATTCAAGCTTGTATTATGTATCTCTTGCAAGATGCCGCACTCAACAAGGAAACACCCGAACTTGAAGGCTTCTTTAAAGAAGCTATGACGGCTCTTGAACAACAAAATGTCCCCAAAGCTCTAGAGCAGATGAACGGAGCTCTGGCCTACATTGAAAAGAAGGAGAAACCCAATTCTGATAAAGAGCTCTAAGCTATATACCATGACTTCACTTGATTGCTTTCAAGAAACCCAATTCTGATAAAGAGCTCTAAGCTCTAAGCTCTAGAGCAGCATGCAGTTTTTTGTTTCCGGTATTTTTCTTTTCCCGTGATCAGCGGCAAGTATATGAGTTTCTTGTATCTCTTTATTCTTTAACTTGAATAAACTTAGTGTGTTATGCTTATATCAAACCAATTTAAATTGTCTGCTCAGGTTTTCTATTTTCTGCCCCTGCACGCTATCAAATTCATAGCTCTTGCCCTTTTGTATGTTGAGAAAATGAAAGAAAAAAGCGATGCAGCTCCTTTTTGTTTTTTGTTATTTGCTTTTACTTTCATTTTTTGTCTTAAGAAAAAAATCTGCATCAGTTGGAAATTTCTGGAATTCATTTTTCTGAGCTTGTGCTTGACTTTTTATTAGAACCAAAATATACATCTCTACTTGTCTTCATGGTATCTGCTTCATTTGGGAGAAACTGGCGTCAAAGTTTCAAAGTAATCATCGGAAACTGAAAGCCGCACTCGTTAAGTGATCATAGATTATCGCCATCGTGGGACATTGTTGCTTGGAAACGAAGAAGTACCTAAATTCGATGGATCTCCGTACCAAAAGAGAGAGAGCGGATGAAGTTTCATTTAGTTGACTGCATGACAACCTCAGCGTTTCAACTAACAACACTCTGTATTCCAAATGTTTCAGGTACTCTTGTTTCATCATCGATTCCATTTGACAAAATGAAAACCCCATCCATTGCGCCAATCCCATTATAGGGCTGGATTGTGATCCTAACTTTACTTTTATAATTTAATTGAGTTTGAAAGATCGTTACATCATAAACGGTACTAATACTTGATACATCATAAAAAGTAACTTGTTTTTCATTCAGTATCATCACGTACTATGCTCCCAGTCTCTAATCTAATTCTTAGATGTTTTAAACTAAGATCCATCCCTACAAGTTACTACTATATAATTCAACATCTGTTTTCCCTTTGTGATTGTGAGCAAAGGGATTTATACCCAACAAAAAAACTAGACCTTCTTTTCGCCCTCGAGCAATGGACACCTTGTTCATAGCCAGCTGGATTCATCTTCTTCTGCTCTTTCTCCCTGCGTGGAAGGAGGAATTGTTCGCCAAACAAACGCGTAATGCGTCGCGTTTTATGTCACATATATCATAGGGTAACTACACCGTATAAATTTTTTGAAGAAAAAGTGCTTTTACAAAATCAAATTTCAAGTATAATGAGCATTTTATAAGGCCCAGCTCTGTATTAGTATTTACCTCAAGCCCATTGGGCCAGAAGAATAATATTTTGCCTGATACCAGCGTTATTAGTATGTGGCTTTACTTACATCAAAGCACGTAAAATGCGGCGAGTAGTATGCTAAATCAAGCAACACGTGGAGGAAGCTAGCAATATGGCCTTCTGTTACAACGGTCTGAATAACTGCCACGTTGAGCCAAAAGGCGCCACGTTGAGAGACCAGTCTCATCGATGCTTCCGGTTTTCAGGAAGAAGAAGAAGCAATTCACTGGCACATATTTATGTACAAACACCTTATCGGCGTAAAATAAGATCTTTAACAGATTCCATTGTCCCATAACGTTTCGAAATCTCTCAACTGGGCTTTTCTCCTTGTTTGCAACCCACAAAAATTTCAGCTCTTAAGTTAAGAGTGAGTGAGAAGCAGGGATAAAAAAAGAAAATACAAGATCAATCATGGCGGGGACGAGAATAGGGTGGTTGTTTCTGGCGGTGTTATGGCTGGCTATGGCGGTTGGGACGACTTGTGGTCAGGAGGAAAATACCGGGTCATGGTTTGATCGGGCAGTTGGCAAAATCGCAGAGTAATTTAATACTATTACGAGATATCATCCTCTTTTTAAACATGTTCCTAATTATCTCATGCATTTCATTCTGATATCGCATCATTGCTTGTATCTATATCCTTTGTATGCCTGTCTCAGTCTACAATTTACACCAATTAAGGATTCAAATGCGTTATTTCAATATCTTCAAGGACCTAAATAGCTATAAGCCGGTTTTTTTTATGGAGCTAAATTTTTTTAACGATGATCCTCCCTTGAAGACAGGTCATTAGTTTCGTATTTGTTGTGTTCACTTCGGTGTTCGGTGTTCGGTGTTCGGTGTGTCGTATTAAAATCGGTTGGATAATTTGAATTTCAATTTGAGTGTAGAAATATATATATTTTTCATTTGAGAGAGAGAGAGAGATATATATATATATATATATATATATATATATAGAATTGAAGAAAATTTATCTTTTACGTGCATTCTTCTCATATTAATAAGATTAAAAAAAAAAGTAATTTTTTTTAATAAATTTAATCGGCTCACAATAAAATATATATATATATACATATATATATATTTACTTTTACCCTCGTACTACATTGAATTTGGTGGACTTGGTTACTTTTGGTGATCGTATTGAAGTGTTAGATAACTTTTCACTTAGATAACTCTTTGAATTTGACCTACTTACTCTCACAATACATTGGATTTGGTGGGCTAGGCAACCTGGTAGGCTGTATTAGACTGGATTAGATCACTTATCAAATTCTTAATGTTTTTTTTATTCTAAGAGAGTAGACATGAAAATAAACCTAACTCTTTTTCCGTCTATTTTGATCGAATTGCTTTGGATAAGTTTCCTTTTATGCCTAGAATCTCCTTACAATCAAACCATTCATTTTGATTCTTAAAATGCATTAGATCTCATGTTACAAGTATTGGGAGTTAATGATAGTTTCGTTCATCTATATATATATGTTGTGTGGTATTCAGGGGCTTGGGATTTGGGCAGGATCATGCAAAAGAGACAGCTAATAATGCGATACAGACAGCTGAGGATGCAGCATCTACGGCCGCCGAAAGATTAAAAACAAGCTCAATGGGATCTGGTAATTATTAAGTAATCCACTTTAGTTTCGTGGATGATGTAATCAATAATAAGTCAGATATGAGTTCTTATTGCCCAAATGGCACGCAGCTGATACAGCCAATGCTCATGAAAACTTGGAGCCATCTATCAAAATGCCCACCGAAGCCGTTAGCAATGCGAAAGAGACAGTGCAAGGAGCAATGGGTTCTGGAATGGAGAGCGCAGCAAATGCCTACGACGAAACAAAGAATGCAATGAATAGGGCTGCGGACAGTGCTTCTGATAAGGCTCGTGATGCTGTGGAATACGGAAAACAAAGAACAGAAAATGCCTACGACGAAACAAAGAACACAATGAATCAGGCAATGGGCGCGGCTTCGGATAAGGCTCAAGATGCAATGGAATATGGAAAAGAGGGAGCTGCCAGTGCTTATGATCACACAAGGAGCACCATGAGTTGGGCTACCGGCACGGCTTCCGATAAGGCTCATGATGTAAAAGAAATAATTTCAAATGCGTATGATGTGGGTAGAGTGGACAATGCCAAGGAGACTGTAAAGGATGCAGTGGGGTCTGGGATGGATAGAGCGGCAAATGCCTATGGCGGAGCAAAGGAGACGATGAGAAGGGCTACGGATACGGCTTCGGACAAGGCTCATCATGCGATGGAATATGGAAAAGAAGGAATGAACGTGGCCTCAAGGAAGGCATATGATGGCAAAGACACGGTGGCGGGAGGAGTGGATTATGGGAGTGAAAGAGCAGCTAATGCTTACGGTGAGACGAAGAACACAATGAGTAGCGCAATGGATGCCACTTCTAGTAAGGCGCATGATGCAATGGAATATGGGAAAGAAAAAACCGCCAATGCATACGATGGAGCCAAGGAGGGAATGGATACGGTGTCCAGAAAGGCCTACAATGCCAAAGACACGGTGGAAGCCGATGATAAGTACGAGGTAGCTAAGGATAGTGTGACTTCTCATGCTGAGGATAAGTACGAGGCTGCCAAGGGAGGAATTGAGAATGCAAGGGAAAGAGCTGCGAATTCGTATGATGAAACAAAACAAAAGGTGGGAGAGGCATACGAGTCGGCTAAAGACGGAACCATGACTTCTCATTCTAAGCAGAACTATGAGGCTGCTAAGGAGACGGCGTCGCAAGCTGCGGGTGATTTTGGGGCTGCGATGCGCAATGTCGATACAGAGATGTAAAAAAGTGACTTTCCGGTGGTTGGTTGATCGAATGCATACATATATATAATGTAGGTCACGAAGCCATCTGTGATGTTATGCTTATATATATGTTCTTTGTTTTGTCATAATATATATTTGGCCCTCTCTCCGGTGGTTGGTTGATCGAATGCATACATATATATAATGTAGGTCACGAAGCCATCTGTGATGTTATGCTTATATATATGTTCTTTGTTTTGTCATAATATATATTTGGCCCTCTCTCCGGTGGTTGGTTGATCGAATGCATACATATATATAATGTAGGTCACGAAGCCATCTGTGATGTTATGCTTATATATATGTTCTTTGTTTTGTCATAATATATATTTGGCCCTCTCTCCGGTGGCTGGTTGATCGAATGCATACATATATATAATGTAGGTCACGAAGCCATCTGTGATGTTATGCTTATATATATGTTCTTTGTTTTGTCATAATATATATTTGGCCCTCTCTAGAGTGACACAATTTTGAATGCTAGTATTCAAAGGGCGGGCTCCATCAGTTTTGTTTCCATATATAAATATATGCAAGTCATGTAGATTTCCCTTACTATTTTACCCATATATGCACTTTCCTCACTGATTCATTCAAGTGTCTTTCATTTTTTTGGGTGATGATATTTGTTCAAATATAAATAAAGGGTAAAGCGAATGTTTTCAATTAAAATGTAGTCAAATTAATTAAGCCTCTTAATTAGAACATATATATATATATATATATATATATATACTTATTGTATACGTTCTAGCGAGGGAAGTCGGCTTGTCCCGGCCAATCCCTCTGATTCATGCATGCATGTGCTTGCAAGTTGCAGCTACTCAGACCAGATTGGTCAACCGTTTATTTTTTCAAACCCAGCTGAGATACAGTATGTAAACACATTTTTGGGAGCAAAATTTGTCGGAATTAAACGACTTTTTAATCTCTTTTTTCATCTGAAAAAAAAAAATCTGTGTTAATATATTAGGGTTTATTTCTTAAAATTTAATTCGAAAGTCGTGTTCGATTCTTGTATATATAGAGCGATTTAGGATAAAAAGGGAAATACGTATATGCTAAATACGCAAAAACTGAATGCATGGCTGCAAAGACAATATTAAGCCAAAAACTAATATAAACAAGAAGAATCAAACATATTCACACATGAAATTTCAATAATGTTCAGGACATTAGCATCACGACAAAAAGCTGATTTCTAAGGTCTCTTTTTGCTTTCCTTTTTTTCTTCTTTAATATCTTACCCTAGAGAAAAAGCTCAAACTAGTGATGATGGGAAGCAAAGAAAGAAATTAAAGTTGCATGCGAGAGATGTCCAACAATCCCACAACATTTGCCCCACAAGAAATTAAATTGATGGTATTTTTTTACAAGCTTTCACAAATGAACAACAAAAACAATTACAGCAAGAATCGAACACGAATGAACAAGCTAGTATGGATCATCCTAGCTAGAATGATGCAGTATATATATATATATATATATGAACATGCAATGTTTTGATGATATTCTGCTAATTAAATTAATTACTCGCTAATTAAATTGATCATCATCATTTGTTGTCACAAATCAATGAATAATTAAGTTTAAATATTTTTGCTTACATTTGCTTCTTCTTCATGGCTGCTTTATTGTTGTGCATCCAAACCTTGAACACTTGCCTCTTTACACCGACCTCAGAACACAACTTTTGCACTTCTTGCTCGTCATGCTTTTGGATCTTCCATCCCATCTTCTCAGCCACCTCCATCATCTTCTCCTTCTGATCCTGACTGAACTTGGTCCGAAACCGCTTCTTCGACCGCCCACCGCCTATTGCCTCGTCCCCGCCCACCCCATAATTATGGGCTTTGAGATCCTCACTCGAGGACTCAGCACCTCCACCACCGCCTCCAAATGCCATCATTATTGGCGGGATTGGGCTCCCTGCTATTGAATGATGGACTAAAGGCGGTGGTGGGGGGATGGGGAACACTCTACCAGGGGATTCTCTACGGCTGCTATTGTGTTTTTGGTGGTTAATGACATTGAAACTATTTCCCACACGCTCTCCTTCGATCTGATCCTTCCTGTGGAAATTTCTATGGCACTCACAAGCAGCACATTTTAGTGCTCCTGGGGTGTCTTCCTTTCCACTTGGCATGAACTCACCGCACCCGTCAAGCACGTGGCCGCCGATGCTGGCGGCGTGGTTCCTCAAACATTCTCTATATCTAACAGTGGGAGCAGCTACACTAGGCTGTGGCGGTGGCGGTGGCGGTGGCGGTGGCGGAGGCGGAGGCGGAGGCGGTGGCGGTGGCGTCGGAGCTGATGGTGATGCTTTGAAATTTGATCCACTAGCAACTGGAGTAATTGGGTTGACAAGAATTGGGGAGGGAATCGGATGTGGGTTTGGGTGAAGATCTCTTTTTAATCTGTGTGGCGATGGTTGTTGAAGAGGAGGGTTGGGGGCGAGGGTTTGAGGTGGGTTGGTGAAGATTGAGGAGGGAAGAGGTGGAGAAGAAAACTTGGAGGAATTAGAAGAAGAGGAGTCCCTATTAGAGGGATTGTAGCTCAGAGCGGTTGGCATGCCTATCACCTTATCTTGCTCTCTTACCTCCATTCAAATCTCATATATCTATAGCTGCTGAATTTGATCTCAGCTGCCTCCTTTTTCTTTTTCTTTTCTTTATTTAATAAAAATAAATAATATGTTATATTTATATTGTGTGTTTATTACAAGCTAAGCTAGGTAGCTTAGATGGCGATGATGATGATCCAAATTATGGATGTTTTAGTAATTTTGTATTAATACAACAGCAAACTTAATCAAGGATATAATCACTAACTTAAAATTATTCTTTCCTTCTCTTGTGTATTTTGTATTTTCTGATTTTGACATTTTGAGTGCTAAACCCACCAACCCATATATCTCATTAAATTCAACCAGTTCAAACCCTATGCCCAAAGATTGAGAGAGATATATAGATTGATGGACTGGCCCTTGATGGGTTGGGGATTTAAGATTAAGAAAGAAGATTGATTAAGGAACTAATTCATTTTCAAAATAAAATAACTAAAACACACACCCACACAAAATTATATTGAACTCCAATGGGAAAAGAAAAAATTAAGAGGGGGCCCTACTAGCTAGGTGATCGAGCTTAAACAAATAAATACATAAATGATTACCTCTTGTTGTAAATTAGAGTGTAAACTATATTGAAGAAATAAGATTGTTGGATGAGTTGCACCAGTAGCACCATTGAAGCCTGGGGAATACATGCAAGATGCTTAGCTGCTGGTTATGGCCTTTGATTTTGATTAAGGGCAGAGAGAGAGAGGTTTGTGCTTCCTACCACCCATCCAGCCCCATGAAATCTAATTGATGAAGGAGGACCAGGTGTTTTGGTTTGGTTTCTACTCAAAATCACAGAGAGAGAGAGAGAGAGAGAGGGGGGCACGTTGGTCGTCTGCCACAAGCTGCAGCCTGGTCCAGTTCCTAATTAATGTCTTTATTTCTCTCCAATGTAAGTAGTGTAAGACAGAAAAGACGCAGCGGATAGAGGGAAAAAAAACAGAAAAAAAAAAAATTATATATATATATATATATATGTCTGGAATCTCCCTGCAACCTCAAACTTTCCCAGCTAATTAATTAAACAGTTTAGCAGCTAAACAAGGGTTTAAGTAAAACTTATGATCATAATCAGTCTAAGTAGGATTTAAGTAAATATTTTTATAAAGGCTTAATAATATCAATATTTATTCAAAATTCATTAATTATACTTTTTTAAAATTTCTTATCCCTACCAATCATAATAATTAGTCAAATAATAAAATTGATCATTTTTCATCAAAAATACTTTTAAACTTAAGATTTGATTTTTTTTTATTATAAGATCATTATATTAAAGATTATGAAAACATTACTCATATTTATAGTATGAAGTAATTAATGCAGTGACGGGCCCAGTATTGGGATGAGGGGTTGTAGCCCATCCGACTTAAATGATCCCCATTAATTCTAGCCATACCCAATTAAAAATAAAAAATAAAAAATTGCTTGAATTATAAAGGTAAAACTGCAATACTCAGTTACGGGGCTAGCCTGGCTAGCCCTTCCAACCCAAGCTTACTCCTTACACATTTATGGGCTAGCTCATCTCAATATTAATTTATAGCCCATTTCAATATTAATTTATAACCAGTTTTATTATGTAGCCCATTTTAGTTTAATTATGTAGCCCAATTTGAAGTTTAAAAAAAATAAATAAAAGAGTTGCAACAACTCAACCCCAATATCAATTGTACATACTATACTTAGTAAGAGAACCTTCTCCCATGAGCAGCACTGCAACAGCCAGCAGCAAAAAAAATAAAAATAAAAGAGTTGCAGCAGCCCAACCCCAATATTACTTGTATATATTAAGACTCGAATGATACAATTTAGAATTAGAAAGTGATAATTTGTATTTGAATTGCATGTTTAATTATGGTTTTTTGTTGTAATTTGTTTTTTTTTTCTTACTATCAAACTTTTATTTATGTATATAGATGTATTCAAGGGTAATGCTCATTACGTCCCCTAATTAGGTGTATCTTTTTATGTTTATTAATGAAATTCATTTGTACCGTCGAATTTCTTCTAAATGTAGTATGTAATTTTAGCCCATCCGAAATTTGAGTTCAGGAACCGTCACTGAATTAATGTGAGTATCGCAAAATAATTAAAAGTAAGACTTCTTCAAAAATATTTTTAAATTTTAAATTTTAAAAATATTTATCATCTAATATTAAATAAGTTAGCTAATTTCTTATGATTTAGGATTTAATTATTGTTGGGCATAGAGTTTAACTTTTGGATTTTGTGCCCAAAATTCAGTAATTAGACTCTAAACCCTAAGTTTGTTCGTTTTTCCACTACCACCTCACCTTCTCCCAAAAATCTTATGTATCTTATCGTTGAATTTCGGAGAATACGAACTTCATTATTGATTTCATAGAAAAAAAATCAATTGTAAATATTTATTTATATATATATATATTATTTATTATATGTATAATATAAAAAATGACCAAATAAGCCAAAGAGACTAAACACTAAAAAAAACATGAGGCAAAGAGGGTCAAAAAAGATAATACTGTTTTTAATTGTTTGACGAATCTTTTAATAAAAATAAATTTATAGAAAATTTTAAATAAAAGTAAAAGTTTTTAAAAATACACTATTAATTTTCTCTATTCCAAAAGTATGGAACATGTAATTTAAGTAGTTAAGAACTTAAGACAGCACCATTTATTTAATTCTGGCCAAAAAAAATGTTTAGAATTTGTTTTTTTTTTTTTGTTTACATATCGTACAATCATTCTTTGGTCTCATGCATGGAATATTTATAGTTATTCATGTTTGATTGAGCATTCAAACATTATCATAATGTTACAGACGAATAAATAATTTGTATACAAAATAGTTGTGAATAAAAGTAAAATTCAATATTATATTGAGAATAAAAAAATTATAATATGAAAGAAAGAAATTAGTTCCTAATGGAAAAATAATCTTCGGAATTAACATTCTCTTAATTTTCTTTTATCTTTTTTCTAATTTTCTGTTAGTTTGGGTTTGGGTGGGTGTGACTTATGAGTTATGAGGGGAAGTAAAGTGGGAGAGAATGTTATGGTCCACAAAACAGGATTTCCATTTATTTTGTTTGGTGTCAAAGGAGAGGGTGCGGTTGCGAATGCCCGCTGCCGACTTGCTGCATTTTCTTTCTTTCTTTCTTTCTTGTTTTTTAGAATTCAGATTAGGTCCGTCCATTGGGCACTGCAATCAAATCGATTCATTTAATGCCGTGTTTGCTGCTTTCTTCCATTATTTCTCCATTTCCATTTCACTTCTTTACTTCATCTTCTCACTTGATGAGTCCATGGCATACATATCGTGTATAGCTTTATTCTGGGCCTTGTATTTAGGGTGGGTATATAGCACCCAAAAACTGTAATTATATCATTTCACATTGGATCAAATTAATTTTATTTGATGATCACCGGTTTCGAGGTTTTGGAAAACCGTCCCGTACCGATATCGAATTAACATTTCTATTTTTTTTTAAATAACTAAAACTATTTTCCTATTAGTTGATATAACAATCATATACGAAAAATTATTATGAGTTGTTTGTAATTTAATGATAATAAATTTATCTAATTAAAATTATTTTGTCTACCATACTTGAAAATAGTCTTATTGGATTACATTAGAAACCATTTTTTTTTTTAACTTAAATACTAACAACACTAGTAGTCACCTAAGGAGTTGTTTGTTACACTAGAAATCATAATTCCTCATTAGCATTCACCTAAATTCTAAATCCATAAATTTTTGGCTCAAAATCGAAACTGTACCGAAATCATACCGAATTTAATCAGTACAGTACGCTCCGATATCAATTTAAAATTGTGAAATACCGAACCGTACCAAACCGATTAAAAATAAATAATTTGATTTCAAGATCACCAATGTCCTACCGAGCCTAGCCATACTTTTATTGCACCATATATGTACTTACGCTGGTTGCATTTAGTTGGCCCCCCTCTAACACCAACTACACATGCATTTTCTTACTAGCACCGCTGGATTCAGCTTCTATTTTTCATGACCACATATTACATATTTGTTCCCAAGTGTAACTGCATTCCTCGCTTAGAAGAAATAGAAAGTTTAGGTACAAAACTAAGTAAGAAAATATATATAGATATTAGATCAATAAAATAAAAATAAAAATAAAATAATTATCAATGCACGTACATGTTCAAATGTTTGAATATTGAAAGCTTCTGGATGAGCTTACGCCCATTTGCTTGCTATATATTCAACACCGGCCTCAGCATGTGACTGAAAATCAATAAATAAATATTGAAGATCGAGTTTTGATTCATTATCATCCAAGAATGTAATCTAAATTATCCAATTAACTAATTAAGTGTGTTTGTGGGTAGCCGGTTGCAGTTAAACCTGGTTAATTAAATTAATGAGATGGAATAAGATGCATGATTAAACTAATCACAGAAGCTTTCTTTCCTAATCAGTGCATACACACAAAGTAATTAATTGATGAGATTAAGGAGACGTGGCAGAAGAGCAGCCAAGTGGCTATGCTTCTTTTCTTCTCAGATTGTGCCAAGTGTCCATGTTATTCAATTCCGGTATTAGGGCCTTAGGGGGCCAAGGTTGGGTGGAGTTGTTTTAATTGGTCAAGGGATTCATGGTCTAGGGTTTCGTTTTTGAGCGTGGACCTAGTTTTGTTTTAATTATTAACTCTTCTTTTCTTTTTCTCATTTTTTCTGAACATAATTTCTTGTGTTTGTGAAAGTCATGACTTTTGAGTAGAGTTGTGCAGGTTATTTTGCAACCCTAATGAAGCCATTTATCTGCTTGGATATGAAGGCACCCTCGAAGGCCAGCTCAAAGATTAGATTCTGAAGTGACATTTCAGATGAGTAATAATAGAGCCTGCTAATAAAAAATAAAATAAAAAAAGGTCAAAATTCAGGACCACATATTGGAATTGAATGAAGCCTTGGTCACTTGCATTTTCCCTTTCCACTTTGCGGTAAAGTAAATACTACCATGACCATCCCAACAACATCATCCATTTTACTTCACCAAAAAATCTCATATCAATCATCAATTCTGGGCCGTTAAATATATGCGCTTAAAATTTACAATACAAATTAGTAATCAATTTACGCATAAGGAGCCGATTAGGTCATCTTTTTTTTTTTTCTTTTTTTTTTATCATTTTGTGAAATTAAAGATGGCATCGATACAAGACCTTTAAAAGGTCCAATAAAAACAAAGGGTTATGCATCAATTTGAGTCTTATCATTTTTGCTTTTTGGTTTTGGAATGACACGTGGAAAATACACCAAATGTGCCAAGGGATGATGAAGAATCGACGATAGCCAAATTGTATGGATATGGGATTTTTAAATTTCTGTTCCAGGCTTTAGGAATTACTTAGGATCTGAAATACGTGCAGTTGAAACAAGCAAATCTATATTCATAGAATACTCGCTTTGAAAGGGTCACATCATTTTTTGCGCATGCACGTTTTATCGTGTGAGTGAGTGTATTCACGTTAAGGGGGAGAGAAATGGTCAACTCCCCTACTCATTACCAATCCCTAGTTTTCTATACGGAATCTTCCCTACCTTATTAGGTTAGGAAGATCACTCAACAATAAGAGGCTCCCCTATTTTGATAGGACGACTCTCACCTGATTAGGCTCGTAACATCACTCAATAAGGAATTGTCCGATCATTACGTGAGGAATTAACCGAGCTCCTCCGAACGAAGAAAATACAATGAGGTTATGTCTGAGAAACTTACGCGCTCTTGAAATCAATACTCCTCAAGCGAGATGGTGACAAGTAATTGAAGTAAATGCAAGGTAATTCATGAACCAGAAGCCCTATCACTCGCGTGTTCGTGAAGGAATCTGAAGTCCAAAATTCCCAAAGCATGATAATAATTTCATGTTAGTAAATGTATGCTTTAAAAAAAAAAAAAGTGAAAGTGATGAAGGAACATGTGGTTGACATAAGTTTTTTATTTTTTATTTTTGGATACAATGAATCCAATGGAACTCAACAAAATAATGATTAATTACTACTGCCATGTCTATTCTCCTGTCATGTCATGTCCTTTTGTGAGACTCACATATAGTTGAATGTTGACTTAAATGACTTGTGCTTTGTCTATTTTTATAAATCATCATAAAATCACACCATACATGTTACATCCAGCGGACATGTGTCTGGTCTGAGGCCTAATCTCCAAAAGAGCTATATTTATGCCCCTGGTATGAGTATGACGAGTGCCTCTCATCTCCGTGAGTGTTTTGGTGTTCAGCTGGGCTCGTTACCTGTGAGGTATCTTGGTGTTCCCCTTATTACTTCCTGCTTGAGAACTAGAGATTGTGTGGCTCTTATTGAAAGGGTGGAGAACCGTATCCGTGGTTGGGAGCATCGTGCTTTATCCTTTGCTGGCAGGTTGCTCCTCATCCAGTCTGTTCTTAGTAGCACTATTGTTTTCTGGGCTTCCCATCTTTTTCTCCCTAAGCAGGTTTGTCATGAGATCGAGCGTATTTTTCGTCGGTTCCTCTGGTCTGGGCAGGTAACTGGTTCCTATCATGCTAAAGTTGCTTGGAATTTGGTGTGTAGGCCAAAGAATGAGGGGGGTTTGGGTATTCGCTGTTTATCCCTCTGGAATGTCGCTCTAATGGAAAGATTCATCTGGTCTCTCTTTGCTCCAGAAGGTATTAATCTTTGGGCCAATTGGGTTAAAGTGTATTATATCCGTGATAACAGCTTTTGGGGGGTTAAGACCCCTTCTATTTGTTCTTGGAATTGGAAAGGGCTGCTGAGGATTAGGGACTTGGTGAAACCTTTCATCGAGGCCAAAGTTGGAAACGGTGATGATGTTTTTTTATGGTACGATAATTGGAGTCATCTGGGTTACCTCCTGGACCTTTTTGGGGGGTCTATTGCGCAAAGTTCTGGTATCCATTTGAAGGCCCGTCTTTCTTCGGTCCTTGTTGATGGTCAGTGGGTGTGGCTCTCTTCGACTGATCCTAGCTTTAGACTAATTCAACTTGCTAGTCGAGCCTGCCAGGTGAGGTATGATATGACTGATACTTTTAAGTGGAACGCTGCTGCGAACGCTAATTTTTCCTCGGCTTCTCTTTGGAACAAGATCAGGAGGGAGTATCCTGCTTGCTCTTGGTCTGAGTTGGTTTGGTTCTCTGGCGCTATTCCTCGTACTTGCTTTGTTCTTTGGCTGGCTATTCAAACCCGCCTTGCTACTTTGGACCGTGTTGGTAGCTTCTCTAATCTAAGTGACCTTACCTGTGTCCTTTGTGACAGGGAAGGGGAGTCGCATGAACATTTGTTTTTTAATTGTCCTTATAGTTCCTGTATTTGGATGAGAATTTTGGCGATTACAGAGTCTGGTTGGTCTTCTTCTCATTGGCCAAATTCTGTTTTTTCTGCTATTGAGCATTGGCGTGGGAAAATGATGGCTCAGGTTGCTAAGCGCCTTGCCTTGGCTGTGACTATCTACCACATTTGGCAGGAGCGAAATAATCGGATTTTCAGCAACACCAGGAATCCTCCTGATGTGGTCTTTAATGTTATCGTTGCCATGATTCGTAGTAAGTTTTGTACTCTTAACTTTAGGCATAATTCCTCCAATATCCGTACTGCTAGGAATTGGAATGTTGTTATTTCGTAGGTATTTTTTAGTTTGGTGAGTTCTCCTACGGGAGGTGTGTTGAGCTCTTGTGAGTTGTTTTTTGTGCCTTGCGCATTGTGTTGGGTTTTTGCCCTTTATTATATTTTGATTTAACAAAAAAAAAAAAAAAAACTTATCTGGGCCGTTAGCTGCAAGGGCTACACCCCAACCTGGCCCAAATGTGCTTCCGCTTACGAATTTTTTTTTTTTTTTTTTAAAAAAAGGATCAAAAAAGGCACTCAGCAAAAACCAAAGATTAAAATCTCGATATCGACAGATATATCGCTAGTCAAATTTACGGATATCTCGCCCCAAATATCAATATCGATATCGTTTACGATCAACAAAAATGGCAGAAAATCGATCTAAAAGTTGAAAATTTGAAATACAACTTTAGAAAAAACTTAAATACTCAATGATGGTTATATAAAACTAATAAAAATTATAAAATGACGTTGATATAATAAATATATGATGAATAATATGATACAATAAGGTTCTGCCGATTACTAATAATATAAAAATTTAAACATAAACATAAATTGAAATGAATTACTATAATTGGATGTTAATATAATTAAAAACATAACAATAAGCAAAAAAAATTTGAATGAAAGAAAAATTATAAAATGAGTAAATATATTTAAAATTGAAAAAAAGAATAAAAAAATAGAGTCAATCTTTGTTCAAAAATTAGAAAGGATTGATATATTTAAAATTGGGAAAAATGATAAATATAGTTCAAAATAAGGAATAAATTAAAAATATAGTTTAAAATAAGGAATAAATTAAAAAAATAGTTCAAAATAAGGAATAAATGAAAAATATAAGGAATAAATGAAAAATAAAAGGAATAAACGAAAAAAAAAGGGAAAAAAAGAAAGGAAAAAAAAGGAAATAACGGAAAGAAAAAAAAAGGAAGTAAAATGGGCGCTTGGGGTGTCGAACCCAAGTGCACCTGCACCTATTAATTAACAACCACAAGCCAAACAACCTCTATTAACAAGCCCAATTGAAAAATTATCCAGCCAAATAATATATAAAGTAAACTTACTGACTTAAAAACAGTGGCCCCCTACATTGCGCGGATGACAGAAGGTTCGAAAGGTCTGATTATCAAATTCTTTGCCACCATCACTTTGAAAGTGTTTGATGGTGGTGGAAAATTGGGTTTGGACATAGGTTAGGAACCTGGAAAAGTGGGAAAAGACCTCAGATTTGAGGAGTAGTGGAAAAATCCAGCTGTACCTAGTGTAATCATCAATGAATAAAAGATAGTATCTAAAACCAGAAATGGACGGGACAGGGGACATCCATACATCTGAATGAACTAAATCAAAAGCTTTTATTGATTGATGTACAACAGGGGAAAAAGACAGCCTTGGTGATTTGCCTAGTGCACAACTATTACAGAATTGGGAGGGGTCTAGTGGAGCTGTAGGAAGGATCCTGTTTTGGGAAGCCAACACACGCAGGACCTGAGCAGATGGATGACCTAAGCGGTTGTGCCACAGATTAGAACTGGTGGTCAGCAAAGCTTGAGGGGTGGATGAACCGTGAGGAGTGATGGGGTACAAACCATCTTTACATGGGCCCTAAAACAGAATAGAGTTGGTGTGTAAATCTTTAATGATAAAATGAGTGGGGTAGAAGGTGATGCTAACTTGCTGGTCCAACAGATAAGAGATTTTTGCGAATGGAAGGAACGTGGAGGACATCTGAGAGATTAAAAACATAAGGTCCTGAGGAAAAACAGACATTACCAGTGTAGTTGATGGGCATAATCGCTCCATTGCCAACCATCACATTGTTAGTGGAGGAGGGTGGTGACTGCCGTGGAGGAGCAGGGGTCAGGGTCATGTGATGTGTGGCACCACTATCCGGGTACCAGTTAGGATCAGCAGCAGCGGCTAAATGAAGACCAGCAAAAGCTTGACTGAGGTCATGGTCACTTGTCTGTTGGAGTTGGGGGCATTGGGCGGCAATGTGGCCATGGCGATTGCAAGACCAGCATTGTGGCCCAGAGGGTCTGGAAGATGGGTTGGGGTAGGATCCAAGTATCCCTGCAGAAGAGTTTCGGATAGAACCCCTGCGATAGGAAGACCTTGGAGGTTTGTTCTGTCGAGGACCACGTTGAAACTGTGGTCTCCCGTGAGTACTGTAGTAGGCACTGGGAGTAGGAACTGTGGTAGGGCTTGCAGGTTGAGCATAGAAAGCCGTGGGAGGAACAACCAGGGCAGGGTTAGCAGTGGAGGTTTGTTGGGCTTCAAAAGAGAGCAAACGTGCTCTGAGATCAGAAAAGGGAGGGAGGGGAGGGAAGTTCAACATTGCTGTGATAAGCATTGTGTATTCTGGGCCAAGGCCACGAAGAACTGTTGTGACTAGATCAATTGAGGAAAATGGTTGATTTATGGCAGCAAGGGAATCAGCCAAAGTTTTGGCATGGGTAAGGTATTCAGAAATGGATTTATGTCCCTTGGTGAGAAACATAAGTTGGAATCGAAGGTTTGTTGCATTGGCTAGGGACTGCTGGGAAAAGTTTTGAGAGAGACATTCCCAGATGTCTCGAGAGGTGTTGAGTCCTACTACTTGGGACAGAATGGATTCAGTGAGAGTGGCTCGTAGCATGCTAATCAGGGTTTGGTCAATTTTATACCACTGATGATAGGCATGGTTTAATTGAGGGACAGTGGGAGAGGTGATAACAGACTCTGAAGTTTCAGACTGAGGGGAAGAAACAGCAGGTATTTGTGGTGGCAATGTAAGGGGAGGAGCAGGGTGTGTTCCATCTATGAAACGCCAGTAGTTATGTCCTATAAGGAAGGGTTTGATCTGGGATTCCCAAAGGAGATAATTTGTTTCATTTAGTTTAACAGACACCAAGGTTGAAACATGATTAGGAGAGATTGAAGGGGAAGAGCATGAATCGATTGCCATAGTAGAAAGGAAGATTAGAGAGATTAGAGAAGGATCGATGATGGTGGTCAGACTTAGTGCTCTGATACCATGAAGAATTGGCCAGAATGTCTTGTCTTTATTCATAGCCGAAAGGCTGTATTTATACAGTGAAGGGAGAGATAATTGTGAACAGTTATCTCTCCTTATCTGTTTCTAGAAACTGCCTACAAAACTAATCTTTGGACAGCTGTCCACTACAGAACTAATCTTTGAACAGATGTCCACTACTAACCTTATCTGTCCTATATTGTTTACAAGTGTACAATTATGAGTGTACTGATGAACCTAACTAGGATGTATGACTTTAGGGTATTCTATCTAACACTTACCTTTATACTAATCCTACCATTTTGAAGGGATTGTATTATGTAAGTTTCCTTTTATGTCTAATCTCCTCTAATCCGCTTCATGAGTCATGTAATCCAATCCAAGAACCAAACGTAGCTTAACTATTATAGTCCTACTATTTTGAAGGGATTGGATTAGATAAGTTTCCTTTGAATCTGATCGCCTCACAAAGTCACAATGAAAAGCCATCACTCGTACCTCCAAAATACCCTAAATGTGAACTATTCAATCCAATCTAATCTTACTACCCAATGACGACATAATAATTATCATCCGTTTTGAACTTTTGATAAAGGCAAAATCCGAAATTTTACTTATGATGCTCATGAACCTTTCAAACCTGACCTTAGACATGTAATTATCAAACAGGACATCACACTTCCATGCAATTATCATCGGTTCCAAGTGATCATTTCAAGCAAGTTTCAAGTAGAACTGATCTTCAAGCTCAATATTTAGTAGTAAAGACTCAAAATTCATCTTTCTTTCCACAAACAAAAGATTACAGAGGAACTCAACATTCAAATTTCAGATTTACAATGATAAATCAAAACCAGTGAACAAGTACAGAAATTCAACAAATATGCACAAACTAAATCGTGATTCAACAGTAATGTAAGAGATTGTGTAATTCAAAGCAAGAAATATGCGATTACCGGATATATTAATAGCCCTCCACAATTTTCATTACAAGATGCCCTTGGCCTCCATGTACCTCCACATGAACCAAGACCCAACAGACCTATAAGGCCTCCATTTCTCACACAACTTCTCCATCTCCAAAGGCTTAGGCAGCTCCTTCAGATCATACAGCAACTTCACTCCCTTCCTTACACCAAGATCGCCAACTGGAAGCACGTCCGGCCTGTGAAGCGAAAAAATCATAAACATGTGGACCGACCAAACCCCAATCCCCTTCACCAGGGTGAGCATCGTGAGCAAAGCCTCATCGTCCATTCCAGGAATTGAAGAATCGGACAGAGTCCCATCACTGAACTTCTCGGCCAGGTCATGAAGATACGAAGCTTTTCGGCCTGAGACTCCGACATTTCGCAGCTGTTCAGCCGAGAGTGCTAAAACGACGTCGGCGGCCACCGATTCCCCGCCGCCGCAGAGCGAAACGAATCGGGTGTAGATGGATTGAGCGGCTTTGGTAGCGAGTTGCTGGTAAATTATGCTTCTTGCCAGGGACTGGAATGGTGGACGGCTGGAATCGAATGACGGAGGGGTGCAGGAGTCGATCACAGCCTTTAAAAGCGGGTCGGAGCTCCGTAAGTGTTGGAGGGCGAGGTCGATTTCGGATTGAGACGTTAATGGGGTTAGGGTTTTGGGGAGAGATGAGGAGGAGGAGGAGGAGGGAGAGAGGTTGGTGGTGGGGATGTTGGAGAGTTTAAGGGTTTTGCGGGGTCGAAACGGGATTTTGGAGGAAATGGAGGGATCTTGGGAAATTTGGGCTTGTGTTAGAGGTTTTGATCGCTTAGCCATAAAGAGAAAGTGAGAGCAGATGGAGGCGATGATGGCGACGATTATTGGCGGCGGTGGTGATGGTCAGCTCAAAGAAAAAAAGTCCCTGTTTTAAGAACCAGACTAGGTTTACGAAGAACATTTGTTAGCGTCTTGGCGGGTAAGTGTACGGCCCATAGTCCATTTTGATCTACTGGACTTTTAGATCCAATAACCACTGACCCGGATAGGTGATCCCCTTTAAATTCTTACTCTTTTTGCCCTTTTGAATCCGATAATAATATTATATTAAATTTATGAAAAATAATTATATTCCACTATGTCGAGGCCTAGGCGTGGGTATAAATCAGTTGAAAATAGTTACCGATTCGATTCAAACTGACATTTGTACTCCAATTTGGATTTA
This sequence comes from Prinsepia uniflora, assembly GCA_032719365.1. NCBI lineage: Eukaryota > Viridiplantae > Streptophyta > Magnoliopsida > Rosales > Rosaceae > Prinsepia > Prinsepia uniflora. The sequence continues at coordinate 25,128,542 of CM064876.1, forward strand.
ACCAGGTAAAAGTTACGGTTTGAATTAGTAACGGTTTGATTATGAATTTTCATTTTTGAAAACTATTAAAATCCAAAATGAACCGTTAAAATTCTTATTTATTTATATTATTGATTAATTAATATTTTTCACTCTATAATATGTTAATGCGGGTATTTATCACATACACTTGCTCACGTAATCTACCTCACTTAATTCTTAACAAACAGTTAATAATAGTATCAAACCGTTAAGATTTTAACGGTTTGGATTTAGATTTGAGTGATATTTCACCCCAACGCTACCACTTTACACCACCCTTTGGATGTGTCAAATTTATATATATGTATACATATATATATATATATATATCACAATCATGGTTTGAAATATCAACAATATCGCTTAGATATCGGTTGATATGTCGCCAAAATACAGAGGCGGCATCGAAATAAGGGGAAAGAAATTTTTTTCACTAATATCCAAGATTTCATCCGATATTAGAGACTATCAACAATATTCACCAATAACCACCGATTTTTTTTTGTAGCTATTGAACCTTCGAGCCTCTAGTCGTCCAATTCCAATGCTGACGCTGGAAAAAAAGAGAGCTGGGATTTTCTCGTCTCGTCCAGGAAATTTGTTTGGGTTTGGTCTTATGGTCCAATTCGACTATAAGGGCCGTCATAGACGAGAGATATTCGAATTCTTTGGTTGTCGATTCGTCCCTTCTTATTGACATCATAGTCGGAGATCAGGAACGTCTTCATCTCGACCTCGTGAAAGATTTGTGTGAAGTGGTGAGGTTAGGTTTGGCCATGATTTGACTAGGTAGAAGCTGGTGTTGCTGAGGCATATAGTTGGAGAATTGCAGAAAAGATGAAGATTAAGAAATAAGGCTTCTCTAGAGGGGGGGAGAGAGAAAGAAAGATAGAGAGAGAGAAATGCGAAGTGGAAGGTTGTAACGAACCGTCCCGGAAATCGGGATTAGATTAGTGGTTAATGACGGATTAGTAAAGTTAATCGGTGATTAGTTGGACAATTTCGGACGGACGGTGCAAAATGACGATTTTACCCTTGGAATAGGCAAAAATATTGATTTTTCTTTCGGACCGTCAAAAGGACTTTGACCGATGACCGTGACGTAGTTCGGGACGTCATGAGTTCGTAGACAGGTGGCACGTCCGATTCCGACATCCGAGGAAAAAGTTATGACGTTCGGAAGTTCAAGGGTAATTCGGTAATTTGTTTAAAAAGGGGCAATTTGTTGACTTTCCAAATGACATGAAATTTTCATGCATGTCGAGGACTATTAGATAGGTCTCGATCTCCTGAATACAACGACAGGCGGCATGTGTCGATTGGAATTCGGACGTTAAAGTTACGGGTCTTAAAACTCGAGGGGCAAAATGGTAATTTGTGCAGCAAGGGGCATTCTGGACATTTCCTGCATTAGGATCTGTGCCCACTCAGAGGTGGACACTTGGCTATTGTTGGAATGGTTGCCTACAGGGACTTTGACGCGTGGCAGGGTCTGGATGGATGTAGAAGCCTCATCACCGTCTTCCTTGTTTTTAAATTGTGGATGCACGATCAAATAGAGAGGAAAAACAAAGGATGAGTGTGGCCGTGAGTTTGAGTGCTTTTCAAACCGTTCAAATGGCCTCAGTTGCCAGTGGTTTGTGAAGCAAAGTGAGGAAGGAAGATGAGAGGAACATGGTGGTGACACGACGGCCCACGACGGTGTGTGGCGGTGAAGGAATCGGGAAAAACCCGTGAGTCCCCTGGTTGCAATTCAAAATCAGGATCTTTGATTTAGGGGTTAAGGTTCGAATTGATTGATTGAGGAAGGTTTCTGAGGTGGTCAGGAAGCTAGAAAGCTTGGAATTGAGGCTTTTCATGGCCGGTGGCCGGAAAACTCAACGTGGTAAGTTTTAAATTCAAAAATGGCAAGTCATTAACCAGTAATTGTCGATCAGTTTGATTAATTGGGAGATGATCTGGAAGTTCAGGGGAGCTCATAGAACTTAAAAGAACAGCTTGGGGAGGCCAGAGATGCCAAAACACAGAGGAGGAAATTTTGTGTGGAATCGATGCTTGGGAAGGTAACCTCTCAACTTTGTTTCTCAACTTTGGAACCATAGATCAATTACCTGAGATAGGACGAAACTTTTAGGGTGAAAAAGGGATGGAATCGGACTGTAAATGAATGAAAACCGGCCACGCCAGTTTGGGCTGGACCGGGTTTACCCAAGGTAGACGATGACTGTGCTGGGCGGGTGGCTCCCACGCGCAGCCCCTTTGGACGGCGCGTGAGGGCCCGTGACACGGCTTTTGAGGATGGTTCCAACACGACTTTTAAATTATTCGATGTAATGAACATTTTGGGATTTATTTCGAGTCAATCGGATATCGTCTCGATAGTTTTCGGGACGTCCAAAAATTTTAAGACTCGTTTAAAAAAAGTTAAAAAATTGAGAAAATTACGGGGCTTAAGTATGATCATTGTGAGGTATTTAGCGACCTTATCATGGGATTTGGACAGGTTCGGGAAAGCCAGTGATAGTGGATTGGCCGGGAACGGCATAGGTGCACGCGTATCGAGGTAGCGGCGGAATGGTCTGTGAGTGGACTTTGCTTTATAACTTATGATGCATGCATATATGTTTTTATATGTTTTCATACGTGATTCTATGATTTGATTTATGATCTTGATTATTTATGATTTGGCACGATTTTCGAGATTTTTATAGAATTGCACGTTTTACGAGGTTCGGTCTATCTTGTGATTTGACGATGGTTTTAATGATTGGATTTCGGGATTTGAAATATGATTTAATTTCAAGGATTTGAATTGAATTTCGAAAAAGTGATTTTGGGCTTGGAGCCCAGTTTCTGAGATTTCGATAAACGAGCTTTCGGTTTTGAAACTGGATTTCGGAAATGAGATTTCAGATTTGGTTTTGAGACTTGGAAAGGAAATTCTGGATTTGGGTTCAGGATGATGGTTCCGGAGGCCGGCTTACGGAATCATTGTTACGAATTTGGATAAGGATTTTCTATGGTTTTCACTGTTGATTGGAAAATGGTTTTGGGTTTAAAGACCCAGAAAGAAAAAAAAAACCGCTAGATCTGGTTTTGAGTTTAAAGACTCGGTTGATTGACGGGGAAAGGGCCCAGGATTGATATGTTTTGAGTTTAAAGACTCGGTTATGTTACCCCCCGAGGCCTGTGATTGTGTTTTGAGTTTAAAGACTCGTTGATATCCCGGGAAGGCCTGATTATTGCGCACGGTTTTGAGTTTAAAGACTCGGACATACTTGAGATCTAGTAACTCGTATGATTGATGTTTTTCACTGGTTTTTCACTGGGTTTTCGGATGTTTTGGGCAGTGGCCCGGATGATTTGGATTTGATGAGTTTTGGGACTGAGTTCCCGTATTTGAGATTGATTTGTGATTTTGGGCCGAGGCTCTGGGTTTGAATAACGGATTTGATTCGGGTTTTCAATAATGGTTTTCATTGATGGTTTTTGATATGAAATTGATATGAAATGATTTCATAACAGGAATTGTATATGCATGCATTGGTTTTAAATGGAGGGTATAAATGTTGTTTTCTGATAACTATTTTTGACCTTATTACTTATTTTTGTCCACTCACAGTCTTTTGTGTTTTCGACACCTTCCAGGTTGTAGCGGTGCGGGCTGTTGGTCGAGTGAGACGGAGACATCACACCCGCGATCCACAGTAGATTCGGCGCACTCTGGGAAGTCCGGATACTTTTAGGACAGTTGGATCGAGAATCCCTTGTCTGACTTATGTGTCACATGGAGATTGGACGTCAGTTTAGCCTTCATGTCATGCGTAAGTTAGACGGGAGCAGGATTTAGCCCTTAATCTAGGGGGATTGGGGGCGGGTCCTGTCAAAGGTTTTATAACTCAGTTAAACAAAACGTTATGGGAAGTGGGGCTGTGGGAATCGCCTATCATGTTAGATATTTTGGAAAAATAGTTATAATAAAATCTAACTAACAATTTGTAACTCAATTAAATAATGATATATTTTTTTATTTTTCTCCCGATCTAATTTATTTTTGTATTTTCTATGAATTCGGTATTCCTGTTTTGAATCTCGTTTTTGGATTTTTTTTTTTTTTACCAATTTCTCGAATTACATGAAAAATTTAGAATTAGTCATGTAATCCAACTAAGAAATCTTTATCAAGAATCGACGATTAGTTAGAAAGTTAATTTGATAATTTAATAATTCTTATTTTGAAATTTAAGGACGAGATGTAACGTCCAGACTTAGGAAAGTTAAAAGTTTATATCGTCCACATCATGAAATTTACTTATTTTTAGTGAAATTCAACGAGTAAAATATCCTGATGCAAAATTATCAATAAAATCATGTTTTAATTTATGTTTATATTTAAGGTATTATATTATTAGTCATTATAGACCAAATTGTACCATATTATATATCATATATTTATTATAACAAATTCATTTTATTAACTTTTATTTGTCTTATATAACCACTATTGGGTTCTTAAGTTTTTCCCTTGTTTCATTAAAAAATTCCAACTTTGAACTAAATTTTCCTTATTTTTGTTGATCGTAAATTTAACTGTTGATATTTATGTCGATATCGATATTTTCATCTTAGATCACAATAAAAACCATTCAACTTATACATCGTCATTTCAAGACTGTTTACACACAAAAGATCAATGAAATTAAAGATCATTTAGCTATTCATCTATATAAACTAATAGAACGGTTTGTCATATGGATCTTAAATATTACAAAAATTGATGATTTATTTTATACATTTGAATGAATAAATGACATCTAATCTTGTTAATTTTTTACAGAGATAATCTCAATGTAATGATTTAGAAAATGAACAGTTTTGATTATGATTTATGTGTAAAAATAATTCGATAAATCAAGAGAGTTGTATGAGAATGTATCATCACAGTAAAACAAAAGTATTATTCTAGATCTATTACTTTTTTATTATAGAAGGAAAGTGTTATTCTAAATTTATTACTTTTTTTTTAGTATGGAAGGAATCTTTTTTAGGCAGGGCCACATTGGACATTGATTTGTAACATTTTTATTAGCGAGGAAATTTCTTCGACCCAGGCCACAATGGAGAATGATTTGCAAACATACTTATTAGTGAGGAAATCTCTTTGTGACATGGGCACACTAGATGATACATCCCCTATCAAAAACTCGAATAAAAAATTTGAAAATTTACTATTTTACCCATATGATAGGACCCTATTGGTTATTGGCCAATCCCATAAGGCATCAATCACCAATGTGTTGTTAATGCCCATTTGGGAGAAAGCACAAAATCCTTTATGGCTAATTCAAATCCCCTTACCATTTCGTGCATCTCTCTCCATTCATCAATTTAGACATCTCATTTTTCGAAGATCCCTAGGACCGTGAAGGAAACAAGTACCCCAGCTCCAATTCTTGATCCACAGCCGCCCACTGCCAATATACAAAGCGTACTTGGATGCTCTGAGCCTGTGTGGTGAGTTAACAGGAATCATAGCTCGCCGGAGTTCAAATTTTTGAGGATTTCAACCTCGAGAACGAGACTTCCCGATGGAAGAAAATAGCAACCAGGTGAGAAATTTCCCCTATCAACTTTCTCATTAAGTATAGACGTCCTGGTTACCTTGTCCCCGTGTTGTCTACTTACATGATCGATGGCGATGGGACACCAGAGAAGACACCCGTGAGAACTCTTTAATGCTCCTCGTGACAACTCATCCAAAAAGTGATGGTCTAATCAATGCCAAATGTTCCCCTTGACGCTTCGAGACCGTTAAAGGCTCGAGGGAGCTGCAAGGATGACTGAAACACGTACAACAAACCCAAGAACCTGACTTGGATACGAGGTAGACTTGGGGAGTTTAGGCTTGAAACGATCAGTATCTTGAGCTTTTAATCCCATGTCCACTTCTCCTTGTTGAGAGAAAGCTAACAATGAGCTTGCATGATGGTTTTGAGAGAGGTTTGACGGCAAAGGACGTCGCCAAAAATTACAGAGCTGTTACTCTCCCGGCGTTGTTTTGATCGGAGTAGGTACCTTTTGAACTCAGAACTTAGATTTTCATAATCTTTGGCTTGAGTAGATCAAGATCGACTATTTACAAATCGAAAATGGGTTAGAGTAGCGGAAGTTAGGTCTCGATGGAAAAACTGAGTTTTCCAGTGAGTTTTCCAGAAACCACCCACCGTGGACGGCGTGCTAGCAGCGGTCTGGTCGCCGTCTCCAATTAAGCTTCGATGATAGTGGTCAATCGTCAGTCAACGATTAGTCATTCATTGGTCTTAACAGTCAACTAACGAAATAATCCATAGAATATTTTATAGGGAATATTCCCTATGGAATATTCTAGAGTGCGCGTGGGCCTAGTTTGGGGCATTTTGAGCCGTTTAAATGCGTGTTAAGTTCATTTTAAGCCATTTTAATCTCGTTTTAGACAATTTAAGTGAAATTTCTTATAGTTTGACTTGAAATTCATAGAATAACCTTATGATCGGATTTATTTAGGACTGTGATGAGTTTGGGCTTACGTGGTTTGACATTTCAGGTTATTTCGACTCCCCAACTAATTTGTGAGTGGACCAATTTCTCAAACTTGCTTTATAATGGTATTTACCCGCACGTTTTACGATATTTATTTTTATATTACTTACTGAGCAGGCTTAATTGACTATTTTGAATAACTTGTTGAGGATGATTGAGATGCTTACTCTATGATGTTTGCTTGAATGTACTAGTTTGTGCTATGATTTGATGGTTATACGTAGTATGTGCCTAGTTGAGTTATTTTTTGCATCTGCATATTAGTCCCTGGGGAATTGTTGAAATAGGGATGTTAGAACTCACTTTAGGAGTCGTTGGTATCTAATACCTGTTTGTAGGCCACAGACCATCCTCCATGTGATTGTTCACCTGCGCTGTTTATAATACTAGTTAATGGCGCCAGCTTGTTCCCGAGCTATAGGGAACATGTGGTGACGGTGCTCACACCCAGCTTTCACGTGGTCAAGGTACGCTAGCAAGGATGCCCAGTTTTCTATCATATGTGTATGACTCGAGCGACTCATGAGTAAGAGTTTAGTGGGTTGACTTGTGACATATTTATGATTCAGCTGGACTCATTTGGATGTTTATTATGTTACTTTTATTTCTCATATTATGTGTAAGTTAAAAAAATTACTCTTTGAGTTTTCCATAACCCGAGGGGTTAAAGCAAGCATATTTTACTATTTTTGGTTTTACACTAAAATAAGCTACTAGGTCCACTCACCCTTTGTATTTGAACCCCTTTGGTCTCAACGGTGTTTCATGTACTTTGAGGAGATTTGGATAGCTACTCTAACATTCACTCCTGGAATTGGAGTAATACAATTAGTTATGTAGTTGTACGATCGTCATTATCTATCCATGCTCTACACTTCTACTGTCACGGTGAAATGTAATAAGTATTCATTGGTTATATTTCACTCGACCTCCCAAAATGCGACGTAAACAAATTAAATGTCTTTTGTTATCTGGACATCACTGTTCAGATGTCGGCCATCATACATCGATCTTCGTGTCGTACCAGACTTTCCACATTAGGGCGTCTCACATGACGTCGATATGAGTTTATAGCAGGCCTAAGCTTAATCCACAAAGATATAACCATGAACCAACTCCATTATGCTACTGATAACACCCAAACTACGCAATAAATTAAACACGTAATTCGAGTATTATGTAATTTAAACCTTTTTTGTGTAGTTATAGTATTGGTAAATAGGGATCGTTCTTAACCGGAGAAATTAGGGAACATTAATAATATATTAGTGAGAAAGAATAGTGAATAATCAAAGAATAAAATAATTAATGAATTAATGAATAAAATAATAAATAATAAATCAATTAAAGAATAAATGAATAAATAATAAAATAATAAAATAATAAAGAATAAAAAATTAAATTGGGGGTTTGTAAAGATTGTAATCATAAAATAAATAAAACAAGTAAAAACAATTAAGAACTTAATTCTACTTCTATTTTAACTTTTGTACAAGTGAACTTTTTTCAAACACATATTTTTACCAACACTCTAACATTTTGCTCATATTGATCCAATTTCGAAATTCTACCTTCATCATCTTAATTACATGCACAATAATGGACACCGATGAATGACAAGCCTGACATGTACTTAAAAAGACATAAAAACTAAGTTAAAAACAAATCTAAACTAAATGGACACCGTTGAAGGACAAGTCCCCGGCAACGACGCCAAAAACTTGTTGGACAAAATAAGTAACACAATAATGAGGCCTAATCTATTTAGTTATACATTGCAAGTGTAAAAATCGAATAAAATAGTAAAGTGACAAGCAAAGGTCAAATCCCACAAGGATTTGTATCAACGTTAAATCCACTTTTTATTCATATTGATTAACTCAATTACAAACTTAAAAACAGAAAAGAAAACACAGACGACATAGTGAAGACTAATTGAGATGTGCAAGACAGCAAGATGACACACAAGGACACTAACAAGAACACTTAGAACTAACCTAGGTACAAACAGAAGCACTAAGATGCTAACTCAGAGAATAGAAAACACAAAAGACTCTAAAAGACAGGACCTACAACAAAGAAGTAATTGGGGGGTTTTTTGTGTGTTTTGAAATTGAAAGTTGAAACAAGAACTAAACAAGAAAGAAAGGCAAAACAAGCAGCAGCGAATAATTTTGATGATTTGATTAACTAAAGTCAAATTAAAGCTAACTATCCATCACTAACAGTTCAAGTTCCTAACAAGATTTCCTTGATTCAATTACTATGGAATGTCTGAATATGAAGCCCATACAAGGGTCTGATTAAGGCTCACCCTATACAAGGGTCCGATTAAGGCTCACCCCACATATTTTCGGGACGGGTCGTTACATATATTACCCTCTTCTTAGTTGTATGTTCTAAGTCGTGTGAGCACTTAAAACGTCTATCAACTCCCAGTTAAGATGATGCATAAAAATACAAAAGACAATATGAGCAATCACACTAACCTTAGAAAGTGATGTGCAATCCTAGGAATGTCATGAATTCAAATTACAAATTTGTTTCTTAACCTAAACTTTTTGATGCTAAATGAATTACAAGATGATAAAGGTGGTCAACCAAGGAAATCCCTCATTAATTTATGCAAACAAGGTGATCAATCTCATAAACATACAAGATTAGCCATTCAAGTAGTAATCTGATTTTATCTAGCAATCATAGTAAAGGAAATCAAGGGCCAAAATCAAGTTAAACAATCAACATGGTTAGGGCTTCAAGCAGCCCTAATTCTAAGAAAAACTACTCAGATATATTATTGACAAAAAGTATACTTGAATTCATTGTGCAAAAAAATAAGGAAAAGAAAAAAGAACACTAAATGGGATGACGGCTGAAGAAGATGTCTCAGCAGCCTCCAATCCTCTTCTGCATTCCAGCCCCCTTGAAGAACAAGAGACTCTGCTCCCCCTCCTCTTCCAATACCCAAAAACTATTCAAAGAGGAAAAATAAAATGAATGTTGCAGCTATGGTTTTTTTTCTCTCCCTGAAATCAGAAACTAAAACTCCTTTAAATAGAAGTGTACAATCCCTAGAAGTTAGGAGAAAATAAGGAAACTAATTCTGAATTAAAAAGAGTCCTAATCAGGTTTTTAAGAAATGATAAATTCCTAAAATGTTTTTCCTAACAGGGTTGAGACAAGGGTCGTAAAAATCAAGCCCCTTGTCTTGTTTTTTGGCTGAAATCCTCTTGAGATGTGATCCAATGAAGGTTACTGATGTCTTGGACTTTCCAAGTGTAGTAAGGTGCACATTTGGCCTTATTATGACTTCCTTGGATGTCACTATCCTCTTTGGTGATCTTAGACTTTCCTCATATGGAACTTTCCCTTTTTGGCATGCTCAAACTTCCTTTTCCATACTCAAATGAACTCTTCTACTTCTGCACACACTTCACAAGAATGATCACCTTCAACAATGGATGGCAATTAAAATGCACAAAAGACAAGTAAATGAGCATTAGATGACATCTAAAAGATGCATGAATAATGACTCAACAGTCATAAAATTCCTAGGTAGTTTCCTAAACAGCCCTAAGTCCCAGAATTTAAATACAAATTTTTAAACTTGAAATATACACTTTAAACCTTTAAAACTATCCCAAAACGATATTTAATCGCCCCGAAACCACCAAGATTGGATTCAGAACGTCGAAAACTATCAGAAATGTGTCATTGTGTCTCGAAATTTACACTCACGTGCCACCATGCACTGGCGAAAGGTCGGCGACCTTTCCACGCTCTCACACGTGCCCCCACGCGCGCATATGCGTGGTACAGCCAGTGCTGACGTGTCCTGCCACATGGCCTGACAGATACTAACATGGTTTCAGGTTTTTCGACCCAGTGAGTCGACCCTATTCTAACTACACAATTTTTTGACCTTTTCCCTTCCTTATTCGTCTAAAATTCTCTAAAGTATTTCAGAAATGGATCCATAAACTCAAAACTAGAAACTTACCTCACGATCTTGTTCAACTTCCTTCAAACTTTTGACCGTCTGTCACCCCTGTTACCTAGATAGTTTTAACATCTCAAATTCCTTCATTTCACTCCCAAAACCTCCATTAGAGGCTATAGGGATTGCTACTAGGCTTGGCTTCAAGCTCCCACGTCAGAACTCGAGGATAGCTTCAAAACTATATTTTTCCTTCTTAGCTCTCTCTCCTCCTCTCAATATTTCCTTCTCTCTCTCAGTGTTTCCCTCACTCTTCCACCTCTGTTTTTCTCTCTAGGTGTTTTTGGTCTTTATCTTGGTTGCACGGTCATAAAAGAAATCCTCACAACTCACACACAAAAACATCACCAAGGTCCAACCTACATGTATACATATAAAACCCCCTCCTTCATCTCTAGGTTGGTGCACTATGCCCAAGGAGATAACAAGATTACTTGATAAGTTTAACCTTTAAAGAAAAATCTTCCTTACACTTTCACCAAACTAACCTTAGGTGGAAAATGACCAAAATACCCCTACTACAGCTAGGCCCGTAACAAACTCATCCAACCTCCGAATTTGGCGTGCCACTTGTTTACAAGCTCAAAATTCCGGAACTTACACAATGATACTCAAGAAAGAAACCCATACGACATTCCAGATTAAAAGTCAATAGAAACAGTAATAAGAGCAAAACGGTCCATTTCCATTAAAAGTTACCACATTTACCTTTCCCAATGTTTCGGGCAATTACACATACTCCTTCATGACTCATCTCTCATATCATCATCCTGGGCTACCTAATTTCATTCTTCAACTTCTCATCTTCTTCAGCTGCTCTCCACACCACGTCGAACCTTCACGACTCACTCACAAGTCACGCGACATCTTACACTCACACACGGCTGCATCGTGCACTCACCACACGGCGGCATCGTGCACTCACACACAGCCATATCAAACGTTCACGAGTCACGGCGAGTCATAGCCACATCTAACCCTTAGGAGATACGGCTACATTGGAGTCCTCTCGTTTTCCTTCCATACAGCCACACCAAAGCACCGTCTGCATCGCTGCATTTCCTCACGGCTCAAGACTCTCATCTACAACCAAACCCTCAGGTCGTTTTCCTTGTCTCTTTGTTTAGTTATGTTCATTATTAATTTTCTGCCTTTTATGTAAAGTTTTATATCTGAGTGTTGTGTTCATGATGTGGAATTCATAGTTCAGGTCTTTTGTTTGAAATTATTCTTATTTTCTTATTTGTTTGAATTCAAGTCACAACCAAACTCTAAGAAGATGGTGCTTACATCTGGAAGTGTTGCTACGATGTCTGCTGCTAGTTGAAAGTTTCCTGATGAGGTATATTTTTCTGATATGTTGTTATTGATCCATATTGAATTGTGTGGTATTATTGAATTGTATTTATATTTTTTCTGAACATTCGACTCGTTGGATTTATGTTTTCTCTTAGCAAATTGAATTGTGTGGTATTATTGATATATTCTGATGTCACGGGAAGTCTCTATATGATTGCTACTCTCTTGCTTGGTCAATCTTCCAATACCTTGTGGCCATTGGTGCGTTGTTAATTCCATGTTGTTCTAGATTTCATTAAGATTTGAAGTTATTTATAAGAATTAGAAGTTGGTGTGAATGCTCATAACAAGAAGGCTGCATTATCTCTAATCTTACAATTTGTATGATTTCAACTCTTTTTGTATTCAGTTTTTTTTGCTTTGTAGAATACGGAGTTTTCTTACTATATTTTTGGGTTTGATGTGATGCAATGATCATCCTAGCCCGATAAGCTTTTCTGTTTACCTTGCTTGATTGTTGTTTTCTGCTTGTTTGCTTGCTGTTTTTGCTTGCTTCTTGTTTGGGAAAATGTAATGTTGATTTGTTAACTATTTTGAATTGCTGGTTTCTTTGGAAAAAAGTTCATACTAGATGCTTGCTTTGACTTTGTTCAATTCATATCCAAGTCACTGTCATTTGTTGGACTTGGTAGGCTATTTAGGGAATTTATTAATACAAGGAAATGTGCTTCAATGTCCACTCAGGGGATCTGTTTTATCTTATCTATGTGTATCTCTAATCCGAATTTCGTTGTATTTGATTTTGACACTTCATAGTGTTAACTTACAAAGTTGGTTGTTTGAAACTAGTTGATTAAACCAAGTATGCTGAGTTCGTTTGTTTTGAAACTTTCATATGCTGTTTTCTGCTTGCTTGCTTTTACTTATTATTAATTTACATAAATGATTAACTTTGTTTGTTTTGCATATGTAGAAAGGCTAAAGGTCATTCAATGTTGTCTCTAAAGTCCAATTCCTAGACTACTTCGACTGTCTTATTTATTTATTTTTTTTCTACTATCAATTAACTTTCGAACTTTGTATGAGTTGGACAATGAACTTATTGACTTTTATTTTTATTGTTTCTTTGAGTTTTAATTATATTATGTTCGTAATTGAATTTTGAATGAAAATTGAAACTGCAAATTTTATAGATTTTAGAACGCCAGAAATTGCCCAAATTTAGGTAGAACCCGTCTAAATTTTGGAGAAAAAAAAACAATTTAATAAAAATCGAATCGATCATACCAATTGAACCGAACCGGATTACCGAATCAAATTCAGTTTAATTGGAATCGAATCGAAATATTCGGTTTCTATTTTAATTGTTTTTTGGGATAAGAGTCTAATTGAATCGAAACTGGTTCTCCAACCAATTTGGTTTCGATTAAAAAAATCAAACCAAAAAACCGATTAACTGAAACAAGAAACCAATTAACACCCCCTAATTGGTACAATTTATTTCATTTTTGTATTTTAGACTCTAAATAAGAAAAAAATGAATTATGCAAATGAAGTTAAATGACTCTCTATGTATAATTATTTAAAATCTAAAGAATTAACATACATTTATTTTAAATACAATCAATTTAGTAGTTTTTTTTTCTAGATTTTATAGTAATTTAGATCAACTTAAATTCACGTAAGTACATAAACAAACATATTTATAGAAAATTCTGAGTATATGTGTTGTGAAGCTCAAATACTGGCAGATAAAATATGATACGACACTTTTCAACATTACGAAAATAATGATTACTCAAGAAATTGGTTTCTCTCCCTCGCCTATTCTGAACACACCTCGCATCTCCCTGCCGCCCTTCGGGGCGGCACCACGCCCAGGTACTTTGAATGTTGTTCCGCTGTTTATTGTAGTTTCTCTACTTTTATTTTCTCTGGTTTATCACTTTCACCACCACATAAATCGTGGATTTTTTCACTGCCCTTTGGAGTGGCTCCTCCTCCACCCGTGGTGTGGCTTCACCACCACCTTTTGTGTGGTTCTTCAGCTTCTTCGGTATGCCCTATTTTCCCTTATGTTTCAATTTCTGGCCCAATCTTCACATCTTCCCACATCTCAGTCATCACACACTTTCATCTCCCTCCACTTTGCCTTCAGATCTACTTGTATCGTGTGCTTCTTCTCACCCAAAAATTTGAAGTCCTAGGAACACCCTTCTTCCCAGCTGCAATCCCCCCATCTACAGCTCCATTCCTTTTTCGGTGTTGCTTATTTTAAGGTCTTTAATGACCATTTAGATTGCTTAAGTATGCAGATTGTTAGTGAATTTCTTTCCCAACACCATTCTCTACATATCCTCCTTGTGGCTCCTTTTTTTTCCCTGGTTTCCTCATGGTGGCGGCCGATGTGGCGGCGGAGGCTGTTGCTGCTATTGTATTAGGGTTAATGATGTTGCTAGTGTTTTATTTAATTAGACTTTTGTTATTTTGGGCCAATTATTTTAATTGGGCTTTTAGTTTTATTTGGATGAGTCTTATTTTATTCATGCTTACTTGTAATTGGGCTCTCTATTTATGTTGTAATCTCTGTGTGCTTGTTCATTGTTAGACTAATTCTTTGTGCACATTACCACTTTCCGATAATGTGAATTGTGGGTTGTTATTTTCAGCTTTCTGTTATTTCTGTAAGGCTATATAATAGCCAAAGCTTCTATTCAATAACTGAGGTCGTTCTTCCAGTTTGCTCAGGTCCATTGCATTATTGCCTTTGGTATTTGCTTTTATTCTCTACAAACTGGTATCAGAGCCCCACTGGGCCTGAGAAAACGAAAAGTCGCAACTTTTGAGTGACTTCCAAACACAGAGAGAGCAAGAGGAAGATGACCTCTTAAGGAAACTTTGTGCAACCTTCCATTCCACGTTTTGATGGCCACTATGACCATTGAAGCATGCTCATGGAAAATTTCCTTCGCAGCAAGGAATATTGGGGTTTGATTGAAACTGGTTATGAAGAACTAACAAAGGGGGCGCAACCTCTATCAGAAGGACAACAGAAAGAGCTCGATGCAATGAAACTCAAGGATCTCAAAGCCAAAAACTATCTTTTCCAAGCAATCGATAGGGGCATCCTAGAGACAATTTTGGAAAAGGACACCTCCAAAAAGATCTGGGATTCCATGAAGACAAAATATGAAGGGAATGCACTAGTGAAGCGCTCAACTCTTCAAGCTCTACGAAGAGACTTTGAGACGCTTGAGATGAAGGTTGGTGAAACAATCACTAACTACTTTGCTAGAGTGATGACTGTAGCAAACAAGATAAGAGCATACGGGGAGACCATGACTGATGTCACGATCTGTGAAAAAATCCTGCGATCCCTCATAGGCAAATTTAACTATATTGTTTGTTCGATTGAGGAATCTAGGGACTTGGATGCAATTACCATTGATGAGCTTCAGAGCTCGCTCACTGTACACGAGCAAAAATTCCACAGAAGCAGCGGTGTGGAGCAAGCTCTGAAGGTGACAGCTGATAACAAAACTGGAGGCAGAGGGCGTGGAAGAAGCAATTCCAGAGGACGAGGACGTGGAAGAGGAGGTCAATCGTTCAATAAGGATGCAGTGGAATGCTACAAGTGTCACAATCTTGGACACTTCCAGTATGATTGTCCAAAATGGAATAAGGAAGCTAATTATGCAGAAGTAAATGAAGAAGAAGATATGTTGTTGATGTCATATGTTGAGTCACATGAAACAAAACGGATTGATGCTTGGTTCCTTGACTCGGGGTGCTCCAATCATATGTGTGGGAATCGAGATATGTTCACAACACTAGATGAAAGCTTTGTTCATTCGGTTAAATTGGGAAACAATAGTAGGATGGATGTGATTGGCAAGGGAGAGAAGTGTCAAGCTGATGTTAAATGGAATCAACCATGTTGTCCATGAGGTGTACTATGTTCCAGAGCTCAAAAACAATCTCTTGAGCATAGGACAACTTCAAGAAAGGGGCCTGGCTATATTGATTCAAGGAGGTGTTTGCAAAATCTATCACCTGAGCAAGGGTCTGATTATTCAGACGGTGATGAGTACAAACAGGATGTTTATACTGCTAGCTCAGACCCCAGTATCTACACGTGTTCAATCAGAGAGGTGCCTTCAAACAAGCTCACATGATCTCTTTTATCTTTGGCATCGAAGATACGGTCATTTGAGCTACAAGGGATTGAGAACGTTGCAACACAAGGGGATGGTTCGTGGACTCCCTCAGCTTCAAGCCTCGAATACCACATGCACAGACTGCATTCATGGGAAGCAGCATCGTGATGATATGCCAAAAAAGGAGTACGTGGAGAGCAAGTCAACCTTTAGAGCTCATTCATGCAGACATCTGTGGGCCCATTTCTCCTACATCCAATAGTGGAAAGAGGTATACTTTATGCTTTATTGATGATTTTAGTTGTAAATCATGGGTATACTTGTTGACAGCAAAGAGTGAGGCATTGAGTTGCTTCCAGTTTTTCAAACGGATGGTGGAAAAGGAGAAAGGGTTGAGTGTAAAGTGTTTACGGACAGAAAGAGGGGGTGAATTTACTTCAACTGAATTCAATGATTTTTGCAAAGAAAATGGAATCAAGAGGCAGTTAACCACTACCTATACGCCACAACAAAACGGGGTGGCTGAAAGGAAAAATCGAACAGTAATGAATATGGTTCGTTATATGCTGACAGAGAAGAAGCTCCCTGTGGAACCCAAAATCATCCGAAAATTATGGAGCTGCCATGTGTCCCGTCATTCCCAAAAATGACCAAATTGCCCTTGGCAATAACGCTGATCATTTGAAAAACACCCGCACATTAAATAATCTATTTACCAGTTAAATACGATATTTGATTGGGTTAAAATCTCCGTAAGATTGATATTCTCCCCGAGAGTTAATTATCGTTATTCTTAATAATGGATAATTAATATTAATATTAAAATACAATAAATATCATTACTATCATGATGAGCCATCATTACGATTATTAAATAATATATTTAATAATAATATATTATTTACTAATTAAATATTCAACCGACCAATCAGAACGCTCCAAGGCTCCCAAGATTTTCCTATAAATAGTAAGGCACATTTCATTTCAAGGTACGTTGATTCTTCGCTTCGAAGTATATCCTTTTCCTCTCTCAAAGCTAACTTAAGCATCGGAGTGTTCTTGGTCGAACAACCCCCCGGGTAAATCGATCGAGGCAACGATAGCTAATTGTTTGCTGTTTGCAGGAATTGTGAGGACTTTTCGCGGCGGGTTGAATATTTGATTCAACAATTGGTGCTTTCATTGAGAGCTATTGAGATATACTCAGAAGAAGCTCTCTCATTTGTTCATCGTTCATCTTTCTTCGTTCGTCGTTCATCGACATTGTTCGAAGATTTTGAACGTTGTTCATCGCTCATCAGGATTTTGTTCATCGTTCATCTTTCTTCGTTCGTCGTTCATCGACATTGTTCGAAGATTTTGAACGTTGTTCATCACTCATCAAGAATTCGTTCATCGTTCATCTTTCTTCGTTTGTCGTTCATCGACATTGTTCGAAGATTTTGAACGTTTGTTCATCATTCATCTCCCTTCGTTCGTCATTCATCGACATTGTTCAAAGATTCTGAACATTGTTCAAATTATCCATCAACAGCTTTCCAACTCAACATTCTTCGAATCAGCATGGCTAAGGTTCGTCGATTCGTTCAGTCAGTCGGAGAAGGTGTTTCTGCCTCAACATCTCAGACGAGGAATGAAGCTCACATAGAAACTCCGGAGAAACGCCCAGCTCAACTCAGGCGTGTGTCCATAGAAGCGCCCATTGAGACACTCGAAGGGAGGCCAGCCTTCAGTTTTGGAGCATTCCCCTCTCCAGCTAACCAAGTACCCGCGCTAGGGGAAGGAACTTCGACTTTACAACAAGCAAACGAGAGGTTGATAGGAAATGCATCACGACATGATCAACTCACAACAAACATGGTCCTAAAGGACTTTCTGGACGGGTGTCATGACATCTCAGGGAGAAGTCGTCACCAACCTCCCCAGGACAACTTGGCGCAACAAGTTGAAGGGTTAAGCAAACAAGTTTAACTTCAGTCAGAGCTCTTGCAGCAACTCCTAGCAGGGAGACCAATCCAGGAGCAGGACAGACGATCCACGTCACGTGGAAGACAAGAGAATGCCCAAAGACGTCCTGGGAAAGAGCAGGTCCGCTGCCAAACAATGTCACGAGATACTTCGCTAGGCGACTCTGGAGAAGAAAGTCACGCTCATTGAGCGAAAAGCCCACAACTCCTAAAGCCTTTGGTACGTGAACGGCTAGGAGGTAGGACTGGGGCGACTGCACGGGCAGAGCGCTCACAACACTCACATGGGAGCAGGCGGCAACTTCGAGCTCTATACAAAAACCCAAAACGATCTGCCCACGGCAGTAAAGGGGAAGATGAAGCCTACCCCCTACACGATCCCAGAGATCAGGGGGAGAAGCTCAAAGAGGTCCTCAACGATTAGCAAAAAGGGACTCATCGCCTCAGCAAGGAGCGTTGCAGGCTAATGATGTTCAAAAAATGCTGGACATGCACCTTCGTGCTCAACAAGGTGGCGATCTAGAGGACGATCAACGTCGCCAGATACGGCTCTCTACGCCCTTTATAAGGGATGTTGAGGAGGAACCATTCCCCCAGAGGTTCGCAACGCCAAACTTCACTTCATTCAAAGGAGCCTCCGACCCGGTAAAACACATAAATTATTATCGAGGAGTCATGATCCCCCACAGGTCTAACGATGCGCTCATGTACAAAGTTTTTCAAGCTTCCCTTCAAGGCCAAGCCATGACTTGGTTCAATCATCTCCCCTCGAGGTCGATTGAGTCCTTCGAAGAGTTGGCTTTGACATTTGTGAAGGAATACGCACAACTTCAGACAATCGAGGTGAAAGATGACCATCTTTTCTCTGTCCGAAAGAGAGCAAAAGACACTCTGCAACAATACATACGGAGATTTTGTGAGGAGAAATCTCGCATTATCGGCTGTAATGACCTTGTTGCGGCATTGGAATTCAAGCAAGGACTCCCTCGAGACAGCCAGCTTTACGGGGACATCGTCATGAGCAATGCGCGAAGTCTTTCCAAAATAATTTCGCTAGCAGAGCGACATGCAAGTTGGGAGGACGAGAAGAGCGCCGCTCATACTCATGACCATGCCGGGACTAGCGAAAAGGCCTCCAATGAGGATGAACCCCATGGAAAGTCTGCGACTGGAAAGCTCAACAAGTGAAAGGCGGGGCAACACTCCCAAACGCCAGTTATGGGGAAGCCTAACTTGCAGCTATCTTTACCAGCCCATCAGATCCACAATGAAATTAAGAATAAACCATGGTTTAAGAAGCCGGAGCCAGTCAAAGGCAATCAAGAGAATGCTGATAAAACCAAATGGTGCGCCTATCATGAATGTTATGGGCACAATATCAGCACATGTATATCTTTCGAAAGATATCTCCGAAATCTCCTGAGGGAGGGGCATTGTACAGACTACATAAAAATGAAGACTGTAAATCACATGGAGAACAAAGAGCCAAACGAACCAGCTTCAAAGGTGATCCGCATCAATTAGACGCAAGTCAACATTAGAGAGACATAAAATTCTATGGAGCTTTTCAATTTTGTTTTTCAAGTTGTCTTCTAAATTCAAGTATCAATGAAATGAGATTGACAAATTGATTTGTTCACCATGTACAATTTTCAAAGCTTATTCTCTCTAGTGTAAAAAGCCTTCGTCATCGAAGCATCCAAGCCTTCGTCATCGAAGCATCCGAGTTTTTCGCCTTGCGAAGCATCTAAGCCTTCGCCACGCGAAGCACCTAAGCCTTCGTCATCGAAGCATCTAAGCCTTCGCCACGCGAAGCACCTAAGCCTTTGTCATCAAAGCATCCAAAGCCTTCGTCATCGAAACATTCGAGCCTTCGCCCTGCGAAGCATCTAAGCCTTCGCCATGCGAAGCACCTAAAAGCCTTCGTCATCGAAGCATCCAAGCCTTCGTCATCGAAGCATCCAAGCCTTCGCCCTGCAAAGCATTCAAGCCTTCGTCATCGAAGCATCAAAGCCTTCTGAGTCCTGCAAAATTTCTGCGCAGCAGGGAGAGCTCATCTCGAGCGGTATCTCGCTCATTTTCTATCAGCATCCTCTCTGCACGGCTCATCTCCAACTCGCCCATTTTGGCTTCCGATGTGAAATTAGGACCTCAAGTTTTCTTAAGTTATCGCAATCTCACATCAACAACATAACTTTTCATTTCTGCAGGCCCTTCGCGTCAAGATGGCACATTCGCGGAACCAGAGCAGATAGGTTAGGAAAGAAGTTGCTCGGTATGCTTATAGGTTAGGAAAGAAGTTGCTCGGCATGCTTTTTTCTCCCAAGAACCAATAGGTCCTTGTTTATCATTCTTCTTCTGAACAACGGATCCTTTCAAGCACAGTAGAGCGCTCAACCACTCCTTGATCGGGATGTCTGAAAGCCTTCCCCCATTCATGGAGAGAGTAGCCGGCTCATGTCCCGGAACTCTGGAAGAACATCTGTCGCCAAGCTCCACGAGAACGTCGCTTGGAAAGGCAATTTGATTGCGAGCCTTCCACTCCATGAAGTCTTCAGGCTTCTCAGAACCCATATCTTTCCCTCGGAATGGACTTAGGTCACGAGAACCGCCACGCTCCCACAGAGCAAGTTTGCTGGGTCTCTCGGCACCTTGACGCATAGCGAGCATATTTGTGGTACTAGCAAGAGTCACAGTAAATGTGATCATGCCTACCGATGCTCACTAGTCACGTCTGCAAGCGCACTCAGTCACCGCCAAATCCCCGTCTTCTGTTTTTCCCCAATTCGACATGATTCCTCTTCG
This sequence comes from Prinsepia uniflora, assembly GCA_032719365.1. NCBI lineage: Eukaryota > Viridiplantae > Streptophyta > Magnoliopsida > Rosales > Rosaceae > Prinsepia > Prinsepia uniflora. The sequence continues at coordinate 25,149,367 of CM064876.1, forward strand.
TTTTTGTTGCAGGGAGTTTCGTTTTGATCCAAGGAGCTTAATTCAATCCTCAATTTCCCTTCTCCTAGCTCACAAATTCGAATTCGAATTTCCCTTGATTTTCTGAATTTTCGAACTCTGAATACACCCAGTTCTCTCAGTCCCTCGAGTTCCTCTCTCTCAATTCAGTTCCTTAAGCTTTTAAATTGCACAATGACGGTGAGACAGTGGGATATCACGGATCAATTTGGACAAAATGATTACAATTACCCTTAATTAAAGGTGAGTACCATTTGCTCCAAAACTGGATTCCATGTTATCTGGGGCAAGAAGAAGACAAAGGACAGGTGTTATTGTCTGATCAAGGTTAAAAGACCATTTTGCCCCTGGTTCGACAAATTACCATTTTCCCCCTAGCCTTCCGTGACCCGTAACGTTCTCATCCGAACTCCGTTTTCGACGTGACGAGTGGAAGTGTGAGGCAATCCTCAGGTCCGAGAAAGCCTACCGCCGACAGGGTTTTTTCCTCTCTCATGCTTAAGAGCTTTCATGGAAGAACATCTGTCGCCAAGCTCCACAAAAACATCGTCTGGAAAAGCAATTTGATTGCGAGCCTTCCACTCCTTGAAGTCTTCGGGTTTCTCAAACTCCATATCTTTCCCTCGGAATGGACTAAGGCAACAAGAACCGCCACGCTTCCACAAAGCAAGTTTGTTGGGTCTCTCGGCACCTTGACGCATAGCGAGCATATTTGTGGTACTAACAAGAGTCACAGTGAATGTGATCCAGCCTACCAATGCTCACTAGTCACGCCCGCTAGTGCACTCAGTCGCCGCTAAATCCCCGTCGACTGTTCAGCCAAACTCCGTTCACCACGTAGCAAGCATATTTGTGGTACTAGCAAGAGTCACATTGAACGTGATCTAGCCTACCAATGCAAGCGCGCACCGTCCAAAACTGCTCGTTTTCCAAACTGCACGCGATTCTGTAATTTCTGACACTTTTCAGGAATTTCGAATCCTGCCCAAAAAACATCATAAATGGTCAATAATGACACTATGGATATCATATCAATTTCCCACAATTCTCTGCAACTGGGTCGATCAGACCCGCGATCTGACCCGGTCACCAATCCCTCAATTCCCAACCATTTTAGCTCTAGTTTGTTCCTGTGTGACCGTCTCAAACCCAGAAAGGGTTCTAACTAAACAAAATCATTAAACAAGGGCTGGATCGAAGGCTTACCTCGATGATCAGAAACCGGTTTTCCCCGTCGCCGTTTACTCTCCGTTCAGGTCTCCTCAGATCACGAAACACGTCCTAAAGGTTCCTATCAGTCCATATAATCGAATAGAATCAACAGGAATAAAAAATACACGTTGGAAACCAAGTTTCAAATTCTGAGTTTTCAAACCGTTTCGGGTTTTAGAACTGCCTACCTCGCCGCCGTCCGCCGCCGTGTCCACACCGTCCCTCAGCCTCACCAGCTCAGTCCAACAACACACAATGCAAGGGTCAGGGTGCTACGCAGGTGTGATGGTTGAATGAGCAGTATGTGTGCATTTCGGGTAGGAAAATATATAAGAATGGAGGGAAAGGAAATGGACGGTCCAGATTCAATCTAGAGGAATAAGATCAAGGGTTCAGATTAAGTCTGGGGTACTTTAGATGGATGGCTGAAATTAAAAGTTGGTTTTAATCCTAATTAATCACTTAGTGGAGCTTGATCCAATCTAACCAATGGGTGAGTGACACTTGTCACTCATCCAGTTGTCCTCCAATCACAATATCAGAATAAAATAATCGACACGAATGCCGAGACGCAAACCTCCCGATTTCACGTTTCTGACCATAACTTTTTCCCTGATCGTCCGAATTGGACGTGCCGCCTGTCTGCGGACTCAGGGCATCGAGACCTATCTAACGGTCCTTGAGTCGAGTGAAAATTAGTTGTCAAACAAAAATTCAACATTTTCGCCCCAATCATCCAAATTACGGTAATGCCCCTGAACTTCCGATAGTCATAACTTTTTCCTTGATCGTCCGAATTGGACGTGCCACCTGTCTATGGACTCGTGACATCCCGAACTACGCCACGGTCATTGGTCAAAGTCCATTTGACTGTCCGAATTAAAAATCAATATTTTACCCACGCTGGGGGGCAAAATGGTCATTTTGCACATTATATCCGATTCACACCACTAATCCTAGATTAGTCATTCTAAAACTAAAAATGGATTTTTAACCCTTATAATCAGGGGCAAAATCGTCAAGTAAACGCTGATTCGATTCTTGAACCCAACAATAACCGGTAACCCGGTAATATAAGATTCCAAACAATGTACATCCCTCCGGATTCCCTGAATACCGAATCGATGTGGGGGCATTTGTGGAACCCAAAATCATCCGAAAATTATGGAGCTGCCATGTGTCCCGTCATTCCCAAAAATGACCAAATTGCCCTTGGCAATAACGCTGATCATTTGAAAAACACCCGCACATTAAATAATCTATTTACCAGTTAAATACGATATTTGATCGGGTTAAAATCTCCGTAAGATTGATATTCTCCCCGAGAGTTAATTATCGTTATTCTTAATAATGGATAATATTAATATTAAAATACAATAAATATCATTACTATCATGATGAGCCATCATTACAATTATTAAATAATATATTTAATAATAATATATTATTTACTAATTAAATATTCAACCGACCAATCAGAACGCTCCAAGGCTCCCAAGATTTTCCTATAAATAGCAAGGCACATTTCATTTCAAGGTACGTTGATTCTTCGCTTCGAAGTATATCCTTTTCCTCTCTCAAAGCTAACTTAAGCATCGGAGTGTTCTTGGTCGAACAACCCCTCGGGTAACGAGGCAACGATAGCTAATTGTTTGCTGTTTGCAGGAATTGTGAGGACTTTTCGCGGCGGGTTCAATCTTTGATTCAACACTCCCCAAAACGTTCTGGCCAGAGGCGGTGATCTGGACCTTCTATGTTCTGAATAGATGTCCCACTTTGGCAGTGAAGAATATCACACCACAAGAGGCGTGGAGTGGAGTAAAACCCTCGGTTGAGCATTTCCGTGTCTTTGGAAGCCTAGCTCATGTCCATGTTCCAGACGTAAAGCGAGGTAAATTAGATGATAAAAGTTTTCCTTGTGTTTTATTGGGAGTTAGTGAGGAGTCCAAGGGATATAGATTGTTTGATCCTATAGCTAAGAAAATTGTTGTGAGTAGGGATGTTATTTTTGAGGAAGGAAAACAGTGGGATTGGGATGTAAGTTATGAGGGGCAGATCTTGTTAGATTTGGAATGGGAAGAACATGAAGAAAACAGTGAGGGAGAAACACGGGATAATGAGGGAGAAGAGAGGGAGAGTGAAAATGAAGATGGAAATGGTAGTGATGCTAGAAGAGAAAGAAACGCGGGTGAGAGCAGTGAAGAGACACGAGGCGGTGAGGAAATAAGTCCGAATGAATTTGGTGAGGATGAAGGGAAGGTTTATGGAGGAAGAGTAAGTCACCCTCCTTCTTACTTGAGTGACTATGTCACTAGAGAAGGGCTAAGTGACGATGAGGCACACATGGCTCAAATAGTACCAACTGAAGATCCTCTATATTTTGAAGAAGCAGTGAAAGATGAGAAGTGGAGGCAAGCTATGGATAATGAGATCAGCTCTATTGAGAAGAATAAAACATGGTCTTTAAGTGAGTTGCCTACTGGAGCTAAAAGGATTGGCGTCAAATGGGTCTATAAGACCAAGTACAACTAACATGGAGCAATTGACAAGCACAAAGCACGTTTAGTAGCCAAAGGCTACTCACAGAAGTATGGCATAGACTACACTGAAGTCTTTGCACCAGTAGCAAGAATGGACACGGTGAGGATGATCATTGCCTTGGCAGCACAAAAGGGTTGGAGGATTTTTCAGTTAGATGTCAAGTCAGCGTTTCTTCATGGAGAGCTGAGTGAAGAGGTTTACATTGAGCAGCCAAGGGGTTACGAGAAAGAAGGAAGGGAGCACTTGGTCTACAAGCTACACAAAGCGTTGTATGGATTAAAACAAGCTCCACGAGCTTGGTTTAGTCGAATCGAGGCACACTTTATCAAGGAGGGTTTTTAGAAATGTGGCAGTGAGCAAACCTTGTTCACAAAGAAGAATGGAGCAGGAAAGATCATCATTGTAAGTATTTATGTTGATGATTTAATTTTTACTGGTGATGATTATGATATGATGTGTGATTTAAAGAGATCCATGTTGAGAGAATTTGATATGACTGATTTAGGAAGTATGAGGTTCTTTCTTGGCATTGAAGTACTTCATAGAACAGATGGTATTTTCATATACCAAAAACGTTATGCCCTGGAGGTCCTGAAGAGATTTGGGATGTTGGAAAGTAATGGAGTGAGTAGTCTGATTGTTCCAGGCTTTAAAATCAGCAAGGATGAGAATGGAATTGTTGTGGATGAGACTTACTTCAAGCAATTGGTGGGAAGCTTGATGTATCTCACAGCCACAAGGCCAAACATGATGTTTGTCACAAGTCTCATAAGTAGATTCATGTCAAGACCAACCGAGATCCATTTGCAAGCTGCAAAGAGAGCTCTTCGTTATCTAAAAGGGACGATGAACTATGGTATTCACTACAAGAGAGGTGGAGATGGTGGACTGTTTGCTTTCACAGATAGTGATTATGCAGGAGACGTGGAGGATAGGAAAAGCACAAGTGGCTATGTATTCTTGCTGAGTTCGGGTGCTGTGACATGGAGTTCAAAAAAGCAGCCTATTGTTACACTGTCCACTACAGAAGCAGAATTTGTAGCAGCTGCAGTATGTGCGTGTCAAGCAATATGGATGAAGAGAGTTATGAATGAGCTCGAGTACAACAGTGATACTTGTACTCTAATTAGATGTGACAACATATCAACCATTAAGCTGTCAAGAAATCCTGTGATGCACGGTCGCAGTAAGCATATCGATGTAAGATATTATTTTCTGAGGGATCTCACGAAGGAGGGTTCGATTGCTTTGATTCATTGTGGGAGCAAGGATCAGGTGGCAGACATAATGACCAAGCCATTGAAGGTTGATGTTTTCCAGAGACTTCGAAGTATGTTGGGGGTTGTTAGTATAAACTAACTGTTTGATGACAGTGAGTTTAAGGGAGGGATTGATAAGTCTGGTTGTCCTTACTGTTGTAGGACTCTAAATTGTTTAGGATTGTTATGTTTCAATAAGTTCCTACTATGTAGGAAGGCTTGTTCATTGTTAGACTAATTCTTTGTGCACCTTACCACTTTCCGATAATGTGGATTGTGGACCATTATTTTTAGTTTTCTGTTATTTCTGTAAGGCTATATAATAGCCAAAGCTTCTATTCAATAACTGAGGTCGTTCTTCCAGTTTTCTTAGGTCCATTGCATTATTGCCTTTGGTATTTGCTTTTATTCTCTACAAATAATACAATATAATTACTTTTTCATTAATAGAAAAAATTGATTCGAACTTAAAACATTTCAACATTAGTAAGACAAATGTTTCATCCACGTCTAAAAACCATAGTTGGTGTTGTTTTAAGGAAGAACAAGTTGTAGAGAAAGCACACAACCATGATCTTACAAATTTATGGTAATGAGCGAGAAAATGATTGTCTTATTTGTTGGCTTCGTCTTCTTGGTGCAGAGTAGCAAGGAATCGCTTGAGATATCTATTGTAAACACAAGGCCGCTCCAAGTGGACCAAGTGACCTGCCTTCTTTATGCCTTCAAATGTTGCATTTGATCCCAGTTGCCTGCACCCAAACACAATTAGTTTCTCGCTTCTCAATCCACGACGTCCATTCTTTATTAAATGACAAATTCAATATCAACATGTTATTAAACATTACGATAATATTGACAATTCAATTTATTTTATTTAAAAAAAAAACAAAGAAATGTCCACGTCCGTGTTTGATTGGGGGATTGGATTGGATACTCTTTAAATTCATTCTATTTTAATGTAAAAATGAAGGTGATTTCATTGTTCGAGGAATGGATATAATGAGACGGAAGGAAACCTGTATTTACCAATCCTACTATTTTAATAGGATTGAATTTGATAAGTTTCTTTCCCTCTCTACTCCCTTTAATCTTCTTACCATGAATTTAATGAGATATTCAATTCAATCTAATCCAATATCACACTCGTAATTAGCCTTAATAGGCATGTAGACCTACTCTTTCATGTTGTGGGCAAGCTCCTGCTGGAATAGCTGGTCATTTTCACCCCATAATAGATGTATTCTCTGCAAGCATATGTAATTATGAAAGAAGATAGAAATTAGAATGCGATAATAAAATTGGGTATGTGATGTAATTAATAACACAGAAAGAAGAAACAAGTTGGCAAAGTCAAGGACAGATTACCTGTGGGAATTTGGGGATGGTTGGATCCTTGGTATCAATAACTAGACCCTCAAGGAGTTCTGCTCTCTCCTTCCTGTTGGTGAACATCACCTATACCAAAAAGTTTCAGACGTTTGCATGTAAATTGTACACATCTACACAAAATTTTCAAATCCCACTTCCACCTCCCATTTATGTGTATTCTCAATACTCAATACCACCCACACATGCATTACCAAAATAGGAAAAGGGAAGAAAACATCTCAAAAAAAAAAAAAAAATTCCAAATCATACATCAAACTATCAAAGTCTAGCTTGCATGGTGAAGCTTCTAATTATCCTACCTAATTTACACCCGAAGTCTTCACTAATTAGTATAAAGTAGTGTATTTTGTTTCGCTATTACATTAGAGTTAGTTGACCAATAAAAAATATAAAATATAAATTATTCATCATGAATAATATTAATTAAGTCATAGGTGAATCGTAGATAAATGTTATATTATGTTTATATATGGGATATTTATTTCGTTATTTAGGGAAGAATTAGAAATACCACACATAACATGTGTTAAAACAGAAGAAATCCGATTATGCCCTCACTGTGTAATCCCACGTTGCAGTCTCAGTCTCAGTCTCAGTCTCAGGTTTCGATTTTGATTATTTGATACGCGTAAAAAGAAAATTAAATAAATAAGAATTAAAACCAATACCTCAAGGAAGTCTTTGTGAAGGCGGTCAGGAAAATACAGCTTCTTGTGAGCAGCGACAGAAAGCAAAGCCTTGAGCCCCTTCACCGAGCTCGGAAGCAAAAGCTCCGACGACGAACTAAACCCAAGCCTCTCCATTGTCTCGTCGCTTACCGAGCAAGTCATCGCCAGAATCGACCCTGAAACCACCAGGCCTCGAACCATCTCCGGGTACAGCTCCGCCAATTTAAACGCCACCATCCCACCGTAACTGAACCCAACCACCGTACACCTCTCCACCCCGAGCTTCCTCAACCCGGTAGCCAAACACTCCGCCTGAATCTTCGGCGACCGGTCCGCCTTGTCGGTGGTCGAGCCGCCGAAGAAGAGAAGGTCCGGGACATAGACCGAGTACTTTTTAGTCAAGGCGCCAATCTGGAACTGCCACGTCACTATGCCCTCGGCTGCGAAGCCGTGCACAAGGACGACCACGGGCTTACTTGGGCCGGACTTAATGTTGGGTTTTCGGCCCTTCTTGGGCTTGTCGAGGGTTTCGTTTGGGACCCAGAAGTTCATGACCGTGCCCGGCTCGATCTCCACCCCGTACGGCCTCACCCCGGCCATTTTCATTAGGCCATACAACAAGGGTTGCTGCAGTGCTACTAAGTTCACCATGTGTTTGTTAAAAGTTCTGAATGACTGATTCCTCAGTGAATATTGAGGATCTCACAGCTCTCGTCTTTGAAAACTGGTTCACATCGGAGGGGTTTAAAAACTAGCTGGGATTATTGAGGGTTGGTGTTGGGTTGTTATAGCTTGTTCCACTAAAGTTTAAAATTTGAAGTTGGAAATTTGTCTCTTACTAGAAGCGTAATTAAACTTCAAATAGTTTTTGTAGATGAATGAATGATGGACAGCTCAAAGGCAATGAGAAGTTCCATTGACAATACCCACGATGATGTAGGGATGGGCAACCTGGTGTAGGATGAGCTTAAATACTTACGGGAATGAACACCCGTAAATGTTTTTTAAATGGGTAAAAATTTACCTACGGGCATTCGATACGAAGTTAAAAATATATTCATTATTTCCCCTTCAATTAACTTATATAATTATTGAATCTACCACATTTAACTATAGCATTTATGTTTACGTTATTATTGATGGTGATAAAACTCGCACAAATGTTTGAACTATTTTGTTTTAACGTTATAAAATTTGAACTTGTACATTGTAATATTTGAACTTATAATTTTGTAATATTTTGTAATTTCATGCATTTACCATGAAGTTAATGTTATTTTTAAGAATTTTGAAAGCGGGTGGTTACTTTTCTAAGAAAAAAACAAAAGTAAAAGAACCATGTGCATCACCCTTGGATAGGGTGTAGGTATACTCTTTTAAAATTGAAAATTGGTTGTAAATTATGGTTATTATCGGGTGGCCTAACCTTATGATACTTGTATCATATTTCAATTTGATGATTTGTTTTTATATATACATCATAATCAGAATTATTTATTCTCTAAATTATCGTTTTAAGAGTATCTCTATAAAAAAAATCAATAAATTAGAGGTCATTTAGCCGTTTATATGTATCAAATAAATCAATAATTTTAGTAATAATTAAGATCTTCGTGGCTAATTGTTCATTTAGTTGGTACATATGATTAATTAAATGATTTTCAATTTCTTTGATTTTCTTACATAAATGATATCTAAATGATAATTTAGAAGTTAAACGGTTTGAATTATGATATACATATAACGACAATTAAATAAATTTAAAAAATAGTACAAAAAGAACCGATCCCTAGGATAAGATGTAAAAATTATCCATAAATATGTAGTGTGAAGGAAATGAAATCTATTCACTAGATACAAGTAAACATTGTTTCTTGCACGAAACATCACTCAAATGATCAAGATTGTTTTTTGGCAAATATATATATATATATATATATATATATATGATCAAGATTCCCTGGGTTTGATTAATCTTCAATTAGTAGTTTTTGTTGTAATGTTTTTGTTTATTATGGGGATTACTTTCTTCTTATTCAGGTACAAAGGTTGTTTGGTTTTTGACCAACTACTCCGCCTACTGCTGTCGTCTGGCATGTCATGGTGGACCTTACAGGGGATTACTAAAGAATGTTAAACTTGACTTTCAAATGTCACCATGAAATGGCGTCGTTTTCGGATTTCTATCGCAAGTTTTGAGCATTTGACCAACTGACCCCATGCATGTGATTTTAGCATGTAACCAAAAGTTTGTGATGATGAGTTCCTCACGAAATCGCATATTTGCTTGCAACAAGTTTTGCCTTTTTATCTACTTAAATTTAGCTTTACACATTTTTGCGTGTAATTAATACTAATATGTTATGCATATATATGGTACATACCTTGAAGAAAGAAACTTCAATCTTCTTCTTTCAATCAGAATACCAATGAGATCAAAAAGGCATTGGAGCAAACGATGTAATAGTTTCGGTTAGAACAAAACCCAAAATGACATCACCAAATAATTGTTTAGCCAATGATGGAGAATGGAACCTTTAATATTTAATTGCTAATTTTATATTCAATGTTCGTATATAAAAAATAAGATTGATATTTAATATTTGTAATTAGATGTGGATATAAATTCATTATGCCAAGCAACGGGTCTGCCAAAATATTAGACTGGACTAAGGGACAAGCCCATCAGAAGACCTCAAAGATCACACAAGACAGATGCCTCAAAGTCTATCACAATTACAACCTAACCCTGGACGACTCATATAAATAAGGAGCCTCCTCCCTCATTCAAGGAGACTCAACCTCTTCATCCTCTCTACAAACATTATTATCTCTCAAAGGCTCATATCCTTATACTTGTACAAAATATCATATTATTAATGAGAGTGAGGCAACACCGTGGACGTAGCCCGATTTGGGTGAACCACGTACTTTCTTGTGTCTTGGTGTGCGTGTGTGTCTTTACAGTCTCGTTGGTATAATTTTTGCATCAACACATTAAAAAAAAAATCAATTTGATTAAACTGTTATTGGCATTCCAATTTAAATTTGACTAGATAAGAGTCAAATTTGATTAAACAGTTTGATTTTATATTTTTATTTATAAAACCGTTGAAATTTAAATCGAACCATTAATTTTCTTGTTTATTTATTTTATTTATTAGTTAATATTCTATATTCTATATAATATGTTGACATAAGTGTTCATCACATACCCCGCCTTATTTAATTATTAGTCATTTTGTGTTATTTTGAAATATTAAACATAACTTGTCATATTAGAAATTTAAAATATTGAAAATGTTAATTTATTGATGTGTATGAAATAAATCTTCAGGAGAATTAATGAAAAATCAAAATAAATCTTCAGGAGAATTATGGAAAAATTATGTTTTTGAAAAGTTTTTTTAATAAACAAATTATATGAAATTTTTATATTTAAACCGTCTGAACCAATATAAACCAAATCGTGTCCACCCTTATTTCCAGTGCCGCCTCACTGTATTATTGTCATGTCATAATAAAATTGAATAAATTATTATTATGTTTCTTGAAGGTAGTAAATACTTTTTATATAATAACTAATATTTTTTGCATTTTATTCTACTCATTTTCTTATATTAAAATTAACAAGTTTCCTCTATACGCATTCATCATTTGAATCTCATTAAAAAAAAAAAAATCAACTACACTACGAATTCGTTTGAACAAAGACGATAATTCAAACCAAACTAAAAAATTCAACGATTTTACCAAGATAATTTCCAGCATAATAATTATTCCGACAATCAGAATTGACCTTTTAAGGCTTTTTTTTTCCCACACAATCTTTTTTCTATTTCACTTTTTCATTTTAAAAAGTAACCCAAGGACAATATAATTTAAATTAAAAATTGACAATTAAGAGCAAGAATTATTTAAAAGTACTTTTTAAACTTCAAGTTTGAAAAATCTTCATTATCCGAAATTAAAAAATTAGGTTAATAGCTTATGATTTATGGTTTAATTCTTGAATTTTAACCATTTAACCCTAAATAATAACCTTTTCCACCATCACTCCTATCCAAACACCCCCTTATTAACGACAAGGAAATTTGAGAAATTTAATTCCAAGACGATTTTTCCCTTAAGGTCAAAAGTTCACTTTTTATTCAGAGAACTTTTGTGCACATTTACCTAGAACTGTTACGTATATCTCGAAATTTCGAGTTCGTAAATAGACAACACGTCGAAATCGGAGTTCAGATAGGTTGGTTACGGGTCTAAAACATCCAAAGGTATTTTGGAAATTGGGAGAACATGGTCATTTTGGTCTTTTTGGATTAAGTGTTAAGTCATCTGAATTATGTGGGATGGTGACATGTGTCACTATTTTAGAATCCCTCATTTCCCACCGCCATTGCACCATATCACCTTCACCTTCATGCATCTTCGTCATTCTATTTCTCCCAAAAACCATGAGCACTATTAGAGACATAGAAGGAACTTCTTGATTTGGATATAGTTTAAACGAAACAAAACATCCCATAGCTTCTCCACATCCCCACGAACAAAACCCAGCAATTTCCAAGAGAAAGCACATATGAAAAGTCGAGAATCAAAGGGAGGAGAAAAATCTAAAGCTTTTGATTCGTATTCTAGCTTCTAAAGATATTATTTTTAAATTTGGACTTCGATTTGGATTTGTAGGATTGAGTAGATGAATTGTGATATTAGAACATTCAATTTGGTTAAGAAGTGAGGAATTTATGAAGGTTTGAAATTTGAAAAATAATGAATTTTTTCGGCGAGATTTTCTGGCGACGGTGGACGATGGCGTTGGTCACCATCTTCAGCAATATGGTTTATACCTGGTGATGATGTGGCATTGGCATGACACGTGGTAGCTGGCGCATGTGGCTCGTGCAAGGTGTATATGGCGCGTGCAAAACGCATGGTGGCTTGTGGAAGACCCGCTAGAGTTTTGCCGGCGTGTAGGGAGGTTCCTCAATGCACGACATAACGTTCAACGTTACGGATCCAATGTCGCTGGTTTCAAGCCATTCAGACATCGTTTTAGGGTAATTTTGAATATCTGAAGTGACAATGCTTATGTTTAGGATGTGTGTGTTATCTCAGGGCTTAGGGGATTTGAATACAAGTTATGTTTAAAGTTAGTGACCCTCGGTTGTTACTTCTGTGTTTTATCATATTGTAACATCTCCGGGATCAAACACACTCGGGTGGTATCTCCAGGATCAGTCGCATCCAAGTGGTATCTTATCATAACATTGTCATGATCAGACACATCCAGTTGGTTTTCTTAGAATCAGTCATATATGTGTGGTGTTTTATTGTAACATCTCTGGGATCAGACATGACACGACCCATCCCAATCCCCCCGGGATTACCACAGGATGTGACGTGCTCCCGTCTGACACGAAGTGTCAGACAAGGGATAATCCAACGCCGCTGCCCCTACGGGCATCCAGAGTGCGCAAGGATCGGTGGAGGAGGCATGCAATGTCCCGGTCCCCTGCTGCAGTCGCATCCGCGCTCAACCTGAAGGGCATTAAAAAAACCAAAAGCTGTGAGTGGACGAAAATAAACAAGTTCGAAAAATACATTTTTACAAGACATTCATGCCCCTCAGTAAAAACATATGCATGCATCAAAAACCAATAATCAAATATTTATTTGAATTAACCCTTAGGGCCTTAGCCCGAAAACCGCAAACATAGTTTCAATCCAAAATCAATCCAAAAGTTATTTCATAAATCCAGTGGCACATGTTTATTATTTTACCATCTCTGGCATCCCAGATGCCTAGCGTCCCAGACGCTTGACGTCCCAGACGTCATATCTCACGGTATTAAGCGACGCGTGCTGCCCGGGGTCTCACCGGGTCCATATCTCTGACATCCCAGATGTCTGACGTCCCAGACGTCTAATCATAGCAATCCTGCTCCTGAGTCACTATACGGTCCGGCCGCTCCGTACAATGACCCCTCGCAGGCAATGCACCGTGACTTCCCCAGTGTCCCAGACACCTGGAGGAGACCAATATATATCCTCGTATCGAGATGGTTTTATGGAACACATTTTATTATTCATTTTCAAAATATCACAAGGGCTCTGCCCCGAAATTCCATAAAACCGTCATAAGTCCAATTATTTGATTATTAAATCCGAAATCATTTATTCAATTCCATTTCAGGGTCCCTGACCCGAAATCACATATATAAATTAACTGGGCCCCTAGCCCAATTTCTTAAATCAACTGGGCCCCTGGCCCGAATTTACTTTAACAAATCCGTAACTGTTTCATAAAATCATATTCGAACCACAATCATGGAAATCAGTGCAAATTCGGAAAATTTCGACTTACGCGCAAAACCGTAAATCGCCTCGAAATGCGTGAAACCACATAAATTCACCGATATTCAAATCAAAGCATATAAAAGCAAATACCACAATCACGAAACAGTTATGCATGCATAGAATTTATCAAAACCAATGTCCACTCACAGACCATTTAACCGAGCGCCTCGATACGCGTGCCACCCGCCTTCCCGGGCCTCGTCGCTAACACCGGGACTCCCGAACCTGTTCATATCACAATAGAGGGTTACTAACCTCCACAGTAACATCCTAATCAAGTCCCGTAATTTTCCTGAATTTTTAAGTATTTTTAAACCCGACTTAAAACCTTCGGACATTCCGAACAATGTCGAAACGGGGTCCGATCGACACGAAACCAACGCTAAAATGTCCGTTACATTGTGTAGATTATTTCCCATGTTGGACACTTCCCCATTGGACTCCCCACGCGCCCCCACGCGCCGCCGCAAGCGGCTGCGCGTGAAGCCCACGCGCCGCTACAGTGTCATCGTCTATCTCTGGTGAACCCGGTTCACCAGGTTCAGACCGGCGTTCACGGTTCTCTGGTTATTCTAGGTGGTTTTCAGTCCTAATTAGTCCATTAGATTCGTCCAATCATAATCTATTGATTTAGCTAATTGAATCACGAAGATTGAGCCCGTTTCTACCCTTCCAAACTTCGAATTTACAGCCCGTCAAAGCCCTGTTTCGACTCTCCGCCACCAGAGGTTCCCCCCATCACGGCGTCACAACCACAAGGTTCCTAGGGACCTAAGGAGTCCAACCAAACCGACAGAAACCTTCGACTTGCGCCCAAACCTCACGACTTAACGATTGAACCAAAGCGGTAAAACAGAGCACCCAGAGGGAAAGTGAGGATTACCTGCCGGTCGTCCGCCACCGTGCTCTCCGTCGCATCCTACTGGGTTCCAGAGTCGTCCTAGCCTCCCCTCGGACCAAATTGGTTCCACTCGATTACTCCTGGCTGCACCACCCAGTCAACACCTCTCGGTTTTTCCTGAGAGCATACTCACACACAGAGGCTTGCCCTCACACGATACTCAGCCAACATCACTCACCAGTCTGCCTGGCCGCTCACCCTTGATCGCAGAATCACACAGAACTCTCACAGACACGCAAGGACGATCAATTGCTCATGGTTCCCATCTCTCTATTTTCCAGTTCAGACACAGTCCGCCAACGCTCCAAATCTCTCACTCAGTCCTTATCTAAAGTGAATCCCCTCAGCTCACAACTCAGCTAATACGCACAATGAGGACGACAACTCGTGGAAACAATCTCAGACCCACTGGGAATTTGTTTCCCGCAAACTGAACCTCACCGGAATTTGAAATCACCCGTGCACTGTGCACGACTGATGTAACGACCCGAACCGAAAATAATAATATTTTAATGTAAAAAGACTGTTTTACCCTTGGGGGAAAACTTTGACTTTTTCTCGGGAAATAATTCGGACTTTGACCCATGACTATGACGTAGATCGGGACGTCACGAATCCGTAGACAGGCGGCACGCCGAAATCGGAGTTCGTATGAAGAAGTTATGGTCAAGGAAGCGTTTTAGCGGAATTTACGAACCGAGAACAACGAAATAAAATATTAATTAATTACGGGAATCCGTGCCAAATTAATATTTAGATCAAACCTATGGATTGGTGACAAGTGTCACCCATCCAAGGCCACACTATTCCCATAAAGCAATTAACACTATTTAATCAATTTTTATATTAATTCTTTTTCCCTCCAATTGTTCCTAGCCTTTGGATCATCTGCTCAAATGAATCTTGGCCCTTCATTTCCTCTGTTTTTTCTGCTTCATGCACGATCTGTTTCTGCTTTGCTTACAAACACACAAACACACACATCCATTCCCCCTTCACACCCGTGCTTCTCTTCCCATTTTCTCTCAAACCAGGCGATCGAACCAGCCACTCTCACACCACCACCCGATCACCAGCAGCATCACCAACATCCACTAACCATCACCGAGCATCACCGGCAGCCACCACCCCATTTCCCAGCCCTGAAAATCCCGTCCAAAACACGACCCGAAAACCTCAAGGAAACGGGTCCAGGAAGCAAAACTCGATAACTACCTCACCTCGACGCGGGAGGAGCTCCAGTCTGCACCGTGGGGATCCTAGGAGCCTAACTGGACGACGGCGAGGGCTACGGCGGCGTGACGGCGGCGGTAAGACCCAAAACCCGACAAACCCGTTTTCCTTCCCTGTTCGACCCGATCGTGTTTAATGCTTAGAAATTGATTGTTAGGTGGTAGACATGTCCTAGGGTGAGAGACGAGTCGTTTGGGACCGGGTTGGACGACGTAGACGCCGTGAATCACCGGAGACGACAACCGGACCGTGACCGTGAGTTTCAGAGATATTCTGGTGAGTTTTCTTCCACTTTCTTCTTGTTTTGAGGTTGTAGAACCATAGGACAGACCTAGACGATCCCATAGGGATCAACCCCGTCGAAAATGGTGGCCGGAATCGTGTGGTGGAATCGGGTCAAACCGTGGGTCGACGGCGACCCGGTTCCAGTCAAACGGGTCGACCCGGTACTGTAGCATGATGACGTCATCATGCTGACGTCACTTCTGACGTCATGATGATGTCATCCTGTCAGATGTTGTCAGACCAGGGACCAATCAGAACGTGCCACGTGTCACCTGACAGTGTCAGTGATGACGTCATGCTGACGTCAGCGGTACTGTAGCAGCGTTGACCCACGCGTTGACCAGGCGCGTGGGGGTGCGTGTGAACAGTAATTTTGGTGGGGCCAGTACCATTTTCAAGGTTTCGACGATACGGATCCAATGGAGGTGGTTTCGTGTCGATCGGAGATCGTTAAGTTGGTCAAAAGGGGGTTTGAAGCACCGGGAATAGTGCCCGGGACGCGTTTTTGAGGCGGATCTGTTCTAGGGTCTTGGTATTGATATTATAGGGTCCTTAAGTAACCCTCAGGAATAATAATACAGGTTTATAGAGATCGTTGAGCAGCAAGGACCGAGTGTGAGTGGGCTGCTTGATTTATAAAAGGCTTGCATACATAAACTGTTTTACTATTTCCACTGATGAGTCTTATGAACTGTTTATATATGTTATTACAATGTTTTGGGCATGAGACCCGTCTGGATTATATGTGGATTTTGTTTGGGATGTCCGGGGGACATAGGGTAAACTATACTGTTATTGTACTGTACTTTCCTACCTGTGTATATTGTCTCCTCCAGGGAGGGTCGTTGGCCTGGGTGGACCCTGGAGTAGTCACGGGGCTCTGACTGAGTGGAGTTGACCCCCGTTGGGCTGCTTACTCTCAGGAAGGCATGTTCATATACCTCGGGCAGTGACCGGGATACCGGGAGCTGATGTACCTAGAGAGTCTCGGGTGTGAGACCCTGAGTGGCAACGCGTAGCCTTAGAACCGTGACATCATTTGGGTTGGGTTTTTACAGTGCACTGATATGTTAGTTTCACCTTACGATTATTATTGTGGTTCATTATATGTTGTCACTGCATGCAAGATTTGGAAAACGGAGGGGTAAAAACCTTATGATTATTTTATTATTAAATTGATTTCTAAACTGTTATTTTTGGCCCACTCACCCTTGTTTTACTGACCCCTCCAGACCCTGACACGGCCATAGAGGAGGAGGATCCGGAGGAGGAGGCAGAGGTTTAGTTTGCCTAGCTGTGCACCTGTACACCCACTTGTGGGTAGGTTGAGCACCGAATAAATGTACTCTGACTAGTGTGCTCACATGTTGTATTTTACTTTCCCTTGTCTGACAGTATCACTTTAAACACTGTGTTTGTACATTATCTATCTATGTGAGTTTTCGGTTTTTATTTAAGGGTAATTTTGGTATGTTTAGAGTCATTGTCAGACGGGAGCGGGTCACGTCCCCGGGTGGTCCCAGTGGGATTGGGACGGGTCCTGTCAACTGATCCTCCCAGTTCCACTCAACCACGATTCCACTTCCTCAATCCTATTTAACAATTAATGGACACATTAAACCATACCCACTTCAATTTCAAGGTTAAACAATGCCCCCCGTGCACTGGTCGTGTTTCCCCATTCACGGTGCTACAGTGCCCGTGCAGCAGCCCCCGTGAAATTACCATTCTGCCCTTGTGCAGAAAATTACCAAAATGCCCCTCACGCATCCATGCCCGTAACTCGGTCATTCGAACTCCGATTGATGCGTGCCGCCTGTCTACGAACTCAGGGCATCGAGACCTTCCTAACAGTCCTCGGTCCTCGGCCATCGGACCACCCGCTCAAAAAGTCAACATTTCCCCTTATTTCGACCAAATTACGAAAGTGCCCTTGAACTTCCGTACATCATAACTTCCACCACGAACGTCGGAATCGAACGTGCCACCTGTCTATGAACTCGTGACGTCCCAACCTACGTCACGGGCATTGGTCAAAGTCCATTTGACCGTCCGAATAAAAGTCAACGTTTTGCCCATGACCAGGGGCAAAACGGTCATTTTGCGCCGTTCGTCCGAGTTCGCCCAACTAATCACCGATTAACCCTGATAATCATGATTAGTCCGTAATCTAATCCCGAATTCCGGGACGGGTCGTTACAAGACACATCCGGGTCATATCCCTGGGATCAGTCACATCCGGGTAGTATCATATCGTAACATCTCCGGTATCAGACACATCCAGATGGTATCCTTAGAATCAGTCACATCTGATGGTATCATATCATAACATATTTTGAATCAGACATTCCTGAGTCGTATCCCCAATATCAGTCTCATTCGGGTGGTATCATATCATAACATCTCTCGAAACAGACACATCCAGGTAATATCCATGGGATCAGTTGATTTTGGGTGGTATAATCGCGTAACATCTATGGGATCAGACACATCCGGGTGGTATCCCGAGGATCAGCCGCATTCGAGTGGTATCAGATACATCCAGTTGGTATCCCCGGGATCAATCGCATTTGGGTGGTATAATATCATAACATCTTAGAGATCAGACACATCCGCGGAGAAATTCTTGAGCCAATCACATCTTGGTGGTATCATATCGTAATATCTCTAGGATCAGACATATCTTAGTAGTATCCCTAGGATCAGTCATATCTAGGTGGTATCATATAATAAAATCTCTCGGATTAGATACATCTGGGTTGTATCTCCAACATTAGTCACATCCGGGTGGTATCATATCATAAAATCTTTGGGATCAGACACATTCAGGTGGTATCCACAAGATCAGCCACATCTGGAGAGATATTATATCTCACAAGGATAGCTACAGTGGAATACATTTATGGAGTAAATTCAAACTATTACTTTCAAAACACCCAAGTCAAATTTTTTTCAATTCGGGCCTAGCCCAAAACATTGTTTCCAAAAAATCATAAAATCTGTGTTTAGAAATCAATAACCTTTTTCATCTAAGGGAATCAAATTAGTCTCATCCAAGCCCAACTTGCCGTTAAATACTTTGTCTCTGAGCCTCTGAGCTCGCTCGATATCCCGACCCTCAAAGGCCACCATACTCTAGAGTATCGCATCCAAAGTTCGACCCAATGGTTCATGGTCTACCTCATCACCGGCTCTCTTTCCTAGCTGAGTGTACTTCTAGTATTATCTATTGCGTTCTCATTATCAAGCCATGCATGATATGATATCCCGACTCTTTTCGACTTATCCTGATATCTCATACATATAAGAAATCTCTATCTAAACTCCCAAAACACAAAATCCACATTTTTCTAAGTTAGTATCAAATCCATATTGGGCATATAGAACTGCCCTTATACGATATCTGATTGACCTAAAACCTATGCCAAAGGGTCTGTAATATCGAATACAGTAAAATGTCGGTTGACCAGGACCAAAGGAAAGCTCCCACGCACCAATAGACAGTTAACCAACAACTTCCTACGGGCCTGCAAGTGCAGGCGCATTTGCTTTCAACCTTGAACCGGGTAGACCAAAAACCTGCAACTAGGTCCCAACTCGAGTAACAGACCCATGAGCTATTTCCTTCAAATTTCATCCATCTTTCAAGTCTAATCATTAAACCTACTCTAATACATGTTAGGAACACATATCTTCAAAACACTATAACTCACCTTAAAATCCTTGAACCCAGACTAAAAGTTTCGGCCAAGGTTCAAGCTCAATTCTGGGCTGTTTCCCATGTCTTTTCCCTTCAAATTTGGGCTATTTTTGTTTGCAAGGATCCAAGGAAGATTTTGGTGGCCTTGGTTTCAAGCTTCCACATTTAAAATCAAGAGTTCATGGGGTAATTACGGGGGGTTTGATGGTCTTCCTCCTTCTTTTTGTTCATATTCAGTTTTTCTCTCTTATGTTCTCTCTTCTCTTATCCCTTTTCTTTGTCTTTCCCTTTCTTTTATCTCTGTTTTCCTTCCTTTTCTTCCTCTTTTCCTCTTAAAAACAAGTACTTTGTTTTTACTGCTTTTCAAATATGCCCAAGCACACAAAAAATGCCTTCACAGCAACCACTCAAATTATCAAGGTGACAAGTGTCACATCCTAAGCTACCAACTAATCTAGAGGTGCTGAGTCATCACTTTTACATACAAAGCCAAAAGACCAAATTGCCCCTAAATCAAAATGCACATGAATGTACCATAAAATCTTTTAGACCCATATACCTTCTGTACGAACCTAGATTTCCACGTGTCGCTTGTCTACAACCTCGTGAGTTTAAGACTCACGTAACGATCCAAGAAAAACTTCCAAAAAATTTCTCAAATTCAAGTTGACTTCCCTTTCCCCCCCTCCTAAACGTGAGCATAGAATCGTGATTTTCTAACTAAAATTTCAAATTTACTCTAAGTTTTGGGTCGGGTCATTATATTAAATGCCAATTTTATCTCTTGAATTCAAAATGAGATGGTAAATCTGACTTGAAACCCTAGCGTACATTGGACCACTTGTTTGTGGTTCATAAAAAACAATTACTTATTTTACTAATACCTTTTGAAATAAAGAATACCTCTCAAAATAGAACAAAATTAATTACACATTTATTATAAACCGACCGAATATTCCATTGGTAGTAGTTGGATTATTAATAAATGAGCCTCCTATGAATCTTGCTTTTGTAAATAAGATTGGACGACGTCGCGTGAATATCAACATTATGAAAATAAAGAATATGACACTTCCAATGAGGCTCTACATTAATGCATCATGCCTAGACCCACAACGATCCAATTAATTCCATTTATTATAACTAAATTTGGTCTATGAAATTAATTTCTTTACATTTACCAACAAATAAATAAAAAAAAACATCTTCACCTTTTTCCTTTTTCAGAAGAAAAATTATAATATAAAATCACATTTTCCATTTTCATTTCCAAAAATGAGATCGATAGGTAATGTTTATTGGCAAAATTTTGATGAGGCCGTTTCAGTATAAATGAATTTATCCTTCTTAAGAAGAGAAAAAAAAACTCATTCTTACGATGTAGAGAAATATTGTTAATTGTATTGACTAATTCAGTTGGATACACTAATTTATCTATTGAATAGACTAACTATTTAGTCAGGCATTTGGTGATCGATCGGATTAAAATGACGACTATATTATATTGGACAAATTATATTATAGTAGTTGATAAAAAATATTTGTATATAAATATTAATTATGTACATTATTGTTAGTTTTCCGACTATTTAATATGGAAAATTTGGAGAGTATTATTTTAGTATGTCTGGATCATAAAAAGCACTCAATCGTGTTAATTTATACAGTGCTAATTAATACGATTGATATTAAACACTGATTTTGTATTACATTATCATATCTAGTCTCTTATACGGCATAACAAACATAACTTCAAAGGATTATATTATACACACTTAAATATCGACATCGCTTATTATAAGATTCAATCCGAAAACCTTTTATTACACAATAAATGAAAATAAAAATTGATAGGTCCTCAAATAAGCATTATTTTATATTATTTTATACCCTTTATACTTGACTTTTAATATTAAAATAATAAATAATTAGATAAAATAATTTATTTTGTGGTATTTTTGTATAATTAAATAAAGTTTGGATTGAAGCGTTTTGGCGAAAGAATCGTCCCAATCGGAATTAAAACGGAGAAATTATGGACGAAATTCGGTAAAAATATTAATTAATTTACAATTTAAATTAATTCAGTTACTAAAGCCCATATCAATTTTCTGTGCATCCCAGCCCTACTTCTGCAGCCCAAAATCCATTTCAGCCCAGCAAAAAACCAAGACCAGGCGAGCCCAGTCCGTCTCGCGCGCACATGCCCAAAATCTGGCCCAAGCCCGCCTCACAACCTTCCCCCAGCCCATCAGACCCGTCGGAGCGTGCCTGCTGAAGGTTCCTCAGTCCGTTCCGCGCGCGCGTGTCGAACCAGCCTTCTTCTAGTCGGCGCGCGTGCGCTGAATGACAAGTCTTCTTTGCAGCTGCTCCTTACCAACCTACCTGCCCTCTGTCAGCCGCCTACCACCGAATTATGAGTCTGATTTTCAGCTGGTCACTGCTGATTCCATGCCCTGATGCAACCTACTCCACTTTTACACGTTTTCAACCATTTTTCAGTCCTTTTTTCTGAATTTCCAACACTAAACCATCCCTAAAATCATCATTAGTCATCATTATTCATCATTTCACTTTTCTTTATTTTTTGTAATTTTTATTTAATTTTGGTAGCTTTTTCTCCCTATAAATAGGGGTCCATTTCATTTGTAAAAGGGTCCCCAATTCTCCCATTTTATTTCTCTTTTTATAGTTTCTCTCTAGTTCTTCTCTCCTTTTAATCCATTTTCTTTCTTTTTATTCTTTATTTTTTGGGACCATTTTTGTGACGACCCGTCCCAAATTAGTGGGATTAATTAAGAATTAATGACGGATTAGCGAGACTAATCAAGGATTAGACGAGGATTAGCGGACGTTCGGGCGAAATGACGATTTTGCCCTTGGAATGGGCGAATCGTTGACTTTTCGTTCAGGCGGTCAAATGGACTTTGGCCAATGACCATGATGTAGTTCGTGACGTCACGAGTTCAAAGACAGGTGGAACGCTCGATTCCGACATTCGAGGATGAAGTTATGATGTTCGGAAGTTCGAGGGCAATTTGGTCATTTGGGTAAAAAGTTGACTTTTGACCCGGGAGGTCCGATAGCCTAGGGCCAAAGATTGTTACATAGATCGAGACGATACGAATCCCTAGACAGGTGGCACGTCGAATTTGGACATTCGACGGAGAAGTTACGGTTCACGAAAGTTTCAAGGTACTATTCATGATAGCACGTTTTTCGAGGCAAGTGGACTTTTGTCCTGTTGTGGGGCCCAGATATTTCAAACAGGCCCAATGGATGAGTGACAAGTGTCACCCATCCATTGCCTATCATCCCACATTCATGCATATCATTCCTTTGTTTTTTCATCCAATGAACAACCTGAAACCCCCCCATTAACCGTGCAACCCGATATCCCATTTTCCCCAAACCTCATCATCTGTGGCTGGAGTGTGAAGGTAAATGAGAGAGGGTTGTGAGGTGATAAAGATGATGGCTGAGGGACTGGCTGGGCCGCCGTGAATGGCGGTGAAGGCTAAGAGAAAACCTGATAGCTCGGTAAGGCCCATTTTCCCCTTTATTTTGATTTTTACATTATGGATTGTTGTGGAGGTTTGGATAAGGATTAGCGGGTTGTTAGGAAGGTTACAAGGTGGTTTTGGACGGTGGTCAACGACTGTGAACCCCAGGGGAGGTTTTGAAAGATTAAACCGTGAAGGGGGGTTTGACATGGGTCGGGTTTAGTGGTTTTCTCTTCGGTTTGTTAATTGGAATAGATAGGAAATGAGAAAATAAGAATTTAGGGATTGGATTGGTAGCAAACGGACGAAAAATGAGGATTGGAGAGGTCTGGACCGGTCACGCCGGTCTAGTTGCAGAGAATGGACCGAACCGGCCGGTCTGGACCAGTTCACCCGCTGAGGAAGAAAACTGTTCACCGGCGCGTGGCAGCGCGTGGTGGGGATTCTGGGGATGTGTTCAACACATGAAACCTTCTATTCGACGTAACGAACATTTTGGGACTGGTTTCGTGTCAATCGGACATCGTTTCGATATAGTTCATGACAGGACTCATCTCGATTATTCCTCGATAATCGCGAATGATCCCGCTCCCGTCTGACTATGATTTTAAAATACCAAAAGTAGTCCAAATATATATATATATATAAGTATATAATATCACATAACCAACAACACACATAGTCAGACCAGGGATAGGTACGTCTTTAGGACCGTTGACTATCTCAGTCGTCAACCGGTTTACAGAGCATAAGAAATATTTACAAACAAGGATTAAAGTCCTACGCGGTCAGAACTCGAGTACGCAACGGTTTGCTTATCCCTCTGCCTCGATACGAGCCTCAGTACCTGTGCACGGGCCTGGAGGGTACAAAAACAGTAAAGGTGTGAGTGGACAAAAATAAAGGTTTAGAAATACATTTATCAAAATAGTCTTACCCTCCAGTTTTCACAAACATGCATGCATATCATATGAAACATGAATTATATAAATCAAAGTAAAAGAAAACAGTTAATATAATTCCAAATCAGTCATGGTACCACCATCCTCAACATCCAATCTTAATAACCCGTCACGATATCAATGCAACGCGTGCAACTCGGTGTCTCACGTCCGAGTGTCTCCCCAGGATCAACGACGTCTGGGGTGATATCATCTCCAGGATCAACGACGTCTGGAGGATATCAATATGAACTCATACTCCTGAGATTGAGCCTCTCTTCGGAGCTACTCATCTCCAGGCAGTGGATCGTGACTACTCCAGGATCTACGACGTCTGGAGGGGACCATCAAATCACCGAGGATGATACCACTAATCAAGAATCTCATTTCAAAACTACTTAAATCTCAAAATCAAATCAATAGTTCAACAGGGTCTTTGCCCGACATATAACATTTCCACAGCATAAGTAAATTCCATAAAGTCATGTCTAACAGATCATTTATAATTCAATTCCTTCAATTAAATCATGTAAGTTAATTTTAAATTCAAAAGCCATCTCAAATCTCAAACCATCGCCCAAAATTACAATTTTATGATTTTCTCGAAATTCGTGCCCAAAAGCAACATAATAATAATATAATATTCCCAAAAATCCAAAAATCATCATATCACATCATTAATCATGGAAAATCAATTTAAATCATATTATAAGTATTTAAAAGCAGTTAAAACATATATGCATGCATTTAGGGTAGAAAACAAAAGCCCACTCACACACCGTCCAGATTGCTCGGATTCGAGCTGTTCGTTCTCGTCCGATGTCCCGAGAATATTTTGGCCTGTCAAACATGTAATATAAGGTTACTAGAGTATCATATAATCTTAGGTACGAAGTTCCGAATCGTCGGAATAAAATAATATTATTTAAATATAACTTATACGCTTCGGATACGCAAAACTATCCTCAATTTATATCCGATTGACCCGAAACTAACGCTAATAGGTCCGTATCATCGAGAACATTAAAAAGTATGTTGGACCCTTCCTCAGATTCCCGGCCACGCGCCCTCACGCGCCGCCGCAAGTGGCTGCGCGTGACAGCCACGCGCCGTGAACAGTGGCTGCTACAGTTCTCTCTCGCCCATTTCTCTGGTAAACGGGTTGTAGACCCGCGATCAGACCCGACTCAATTTCCCTTGATTCTAACTCAATTCCTCTCGTTCTTTCAATCATTAATATCTATTCAATCTAACTGATAGTTCTGTGCCTTCAATTGAATCAATTCAATCATAAAACGCTTCGACTCACGAAGAACATTCATCGGGTTTGAGTTCGGGTCCCAGCCAAAACTCACCTATTTCCTTCAATTGTTCACACCAGAAGCATCATAGGACTATAATGAACACGAAATCAAGATCAATTTCATGAAATTTTACCTCTAAGTAACTCGACTCAAGCTCGATTTTTCCAAACAGTTGCAGCGTCTGATCGTCACGATTTCTCCACCAACTCTCGTTCCAGTTGATTGGGTTCGAGTTGTTTAGCTCCCAGGAAGCTAAATCTTACCTCAATCTCACACGAAACTGTCTCAAAACTGAAAATCGAAATCAAGGTTTATCGATGGTTTTCGGGTATGTGCAGCACGGGTTTCCTCTGCGTTTAGGTCGGTTTCTTCTCGGTTTTTCTCTCCAAATTGTCTCTAATTTCACATTCAATTTCACTTGATTCCACTGCAATCAATCAAGGTGAAGAGGTTCTCTGTTTTTTGGTGTTTGAAGGTTTTGGCCGTGTACGGTTATTGTTATCATCTAATCACTAATTAATTTAACTAATGCCACTAATTGGTTTCTCAACATGACATGTGTCCATAGTTAATGTAAAGATGATGATTCAGCCAGTAAATGGATGAATCAGCAAGTCAAATAAACTGATAATTATCCTTCCACCGTCCAAGTATAATCCACCAAAAATTACCATTTTACGCTTCTTAAGCACAATTACCATTTTACCCCTACACTTCACAACCTCATAATTTCTTCATCCGAACTCCGTTTTCGACGTGCCACCTGTCTACGGATTCAGCATTCCGAGACCTACACAATGGCACAAGAAAAATATGCAAAAAGTATACCAAACAAAAAGTCAACTTTTAGCCATATCCTTCTAGGGGTAAAAACGTCATTTTCACATTATTTTAATATTTTACAATTTTTGGATTTTTCGGGGCGTTACAGTTCAAGCTGTCCGAAGGTTTAGGTTCGCGTTTAAAAATAGTTAGAAATTTTGGAAAATTACGAGGCTTTAGTGAGGGGTTATATAAGTAGTTAGTAACCCTCTAAATTAATTTGGACAGGTTCGGGAATCCCGGAGGCGACGATTGACCCGGGGAGACGTTTTGGCACGCGTATCAAGGCGAGGCTTCAGACGGTCTGTGAGTGGACCCTTCTTTCAACATGAAGAATGTCAGGACCCACCCCAGTTTCACCCCGAAACCCGAGGTAAATCCTGCTCCCGTCTGACACCCCGACACAAAATACAGTCAGACGCAGGAGAAAGCACTCAATAAATCCCGAAGTTAGAGTTTTACAGAGCATAGTACGAATTACAAGGAAATAAAAACGGATGATAATTACACGCACGCGGAAGAAAAACTTAAACACTCTGGGATCCCGCTCGTCACTTCTATTCCTCGGACACTGCCTCGACGTCAAGACCCCGCGCTAGCTCCACAACCTGGAGGGCAAGTTAAAACAGAAGATGTGAGTGGACCATAAATAAAAGAAAAGTTCTAAAACCATTTTAATAAAAACCAAGTTTCACCATCCGTTTTGAAACCACATGCATAACCCCGTTCATAAAACAGTTATAGACCAAATTACCATAACCCACATCATAAGAAACAGAAACACTATAGTTATAGAAATTATATCACCAGCATCATAAAACCATAGCGTAAAACATCATTTTCCGATCAAACCTGCTGGACCTATCCGAGTCTTTAAACTCAATCCAGGCCTCAATAATATCCGAGTCTTTAAACTCCTGTGTCTTTATACTCAACAGGCCTACGGGGGAAATGTCAATATATCCGAGTCTTTAAACTCCCGAGTCTTTAAACTCAATCCGGGTCTTTAAACCCAATCCGGGCCCGTCCCCCGTCAATCACAATATCCGGGTCTGTAAACCCAATAACCAGATCCAGCAAATTCAATCCAAAACCATTTGAAAACCATTTCTAAATCCACATCCAAACCCGAATCCGAAATCACTGGTCTGATGCCCTTCCGGCATCCAGAACCGTCATTCCGAACCCAAATCCAGAATTCCACTTTTCAACTTTAAAACCAAATCTCGATTCTCGAAATCCCGATTGCAAAACCGAAAACCTCGCTTATCAAATCATGTCTTAAATCCATTGATAACCATTGAAAATCACTTATCATTTGAAATCCCAAATCATGGCATCGAAATCAGAAATCAAACATTTCTCGTAAAACGTGCTGAAAACCGTACTTTCTCGAAAAACGTGCGAATATATATAATAAACCACATCATAAATCCGACAAGCATGAAATCACATACATAAAACAAGTATAGAAAACAGTTATGCATGTTCGAGTTTAAGGAAAGGGGTCCACTCACAGTACCGAACCCTCAATCGCGTCCTGAACGTCCAACATGTTCCTCGGCTTCCTCGACAAGTCCCGATCCTGTCAACAACCATCAAAGTACGTTACTAACACATCCACGAAAGTTCACCTAATTTTCCCCAAAAATCCCCGAATCCTAAACTTCATAAACCGGGACCCTAAACCTTCACTCTCGCGGAACTACTTCGATTTGGCGTCCGATTAACCCGAAACCAATTCCAATGGACTCAACACAACTTCTGGACTAAAAACCATGTTGACACCTTCCCCAAAGACCGACGCACGCGCCCCCACGCGCCGCCCAAAGTGGCTGCGCGTGGCCCTCACGCGCCGCCCAAAGTGGCTGCGCGTGGCCCTCACGCGCCTGCTACAGTGCACCTTCAACCTCACGTCGACCCGGTTCAGCACAGTAGCCTGCAACTTGAACCGGGGTCAGCGGTTCTCCGCCGTGCCTGCACCAAAACACCTCCTTTCTTCACCAACAGCTTCGTCCAGTCCTACCCTATCCTTTCCCCAACTCCAAGTACCTCGACACTCATCCTTGTCGACCGAAACCTTCTATTCGCGTGGTGGGGATTTTGGGGACGTGTTCAACACATGAAACCTTCTATTCGACGTAACGAACATTTTGGGACTGGTTTCGTGTCAATCGGACATCGTTTCGATATAGTTCAAGTTGTCCGAAGGTTTAGGTTCGCGTTTAAAAATAGTTAGAAATTCTGGAAAATTACGAGGCTTTAGTGAGGTGTTATATAAGTAGTTAGTAACCCTCTAAATTAATTTGGACAGGTTCGGGAATCCCGGAGGCGATGATTGACCCGGGGAGACGTTTTGGCATGCGTATCAAGGCGCGGCTTCGGACGGTCTGTGAGTGGACCCTTCTTTCGAACATGATGCATGTCAGGACCCACCCCGGTTTCACCCCGAAACCCGAGGTAAATCCTGCTCCCGTCTGACACCCCGACACAAAATACAGTCAGACGCAGGAGAAAGCACTCAATAAATCCCGAAGTTAGAGTTTTACAGAGCATAGTACGAATTACAAGGAAATAAAAACAGATGATAATTACACGCACGCGGAAGAAAAACTTAAACGCTCTGGGATCCCGCTCGTCACTTCTATGCCTCGGACACTGCCTCGACGTCAAGACCCCGCGCTAGCTCCACAACCTGGAGGGCAAGTTAAAACAGAAGATATGAGTGGACCATAAATAAAAGAAAAGTTCTAAAACCATTTTAATAAAAACCAAGTTTCACCATCCGTTTTGAAACCACATGCATAACCCCGTTCATAAAACAGTTATAGACCAAATTACCATAAACCACATCATAAGAAACAGAAACACTATAGTTATAGAAATTATATCACCAGCATCATAAAACCATAGCGTAAAACATCATTTTCCGATCAAACCTGCTGGACCTTTCCGAGTCTTTAAACTCCCGAGTCTTTAAACTCAATCCAGGCCTCAATAATATCCGAGTCTTTAAACTCCCGAGTCTTTAAACTCAACAGGCCTACGAGGGAAATATCAATATATCCGAGTCTTTAAACTCCCGAGTCTTTAAACTCAATCCGGGTCTTTAAACCCAATCCGGGCCCGTCCCCCGTCAATCACAATATCCGGGTCTGTAAACCCAATAACCAGATCCAGAAAATTCAATCCAAAACCATTTGAAAACCACTTCTAAATCCACATCCAAACCCGAATCCGAAATCACTGGTCTGATGTCATTCCGGCATCCAGAACCGTCATTCCGAACCCAAATCCAGAATTCCACCTTTCAACTTTAAAACCAAATCTCGATTCTCGAAATCCGATTGCAAAACCGAAAACCTCGCTTATCAAATCATGTCTTAAATCCATTGATAACCATTGAAAATCACTTATCATTTGAAATCCCAAATCATGGCATCGAAATTAGAAATCAAACATTTCTCGTAAAACGTACTGAAAACCGTACTTTCTCGAAAAACGTGCGAATATATATAATAAACCACATCATAAATCCAACAAGCATGAAATCACGTACATAAAACAAGTATAGAAAACAGTTATGCATGTTCGAGTTTAAGGAAAGGGGTCCATTCACAGTACCGAACCCTCAATCGCGTCCTGAACGTCCAACACGTTCCTCGGCTTCCTCGGGAAGTCCCGATCCTGTCAACAACCATCAAAGTACGTTACTAACACATCCACGAAAGTTCACCTAATTTTCCCCAAAAATCCCCGAATCCTAAACTTCATAAACCGGGACCCTAAACCTTCACTCTCGCGGAACTACTTCGATTCGGCGTCCGATTAACCCGAAACCAATTCCAATGGACTCAACACAACTCCTGGACTAAAAACCATGTTGACACCTTCCCCAAAGACCGCCGCACGCGCCCCCACGCGCCGCCCAAAGTGGCTGCGCGTGGCCCTCACGCGCCTGCTACAGTGCACCTTCAACCTCACGTCAACTCGGTTCAGCACAGTAGCCTGCAACTTGAACCGGCGTTAGCGGTTCTCCGCCGTGCCTGCACCAAAACACCTCCTTTCTTCACCAACAGCTTCGTCTAGTCCTACCCTATCCTTTCCCCAACTCCAAGTACCTCGACAAGGCCTCATCCTTGTCGACTGAAGCTCAAAACCAGAACCCGATAAACCCCTGTTTCCTTCTCCGGCCTCCCAGGTCTTCCTCCTTCACGGTGTCGACCCTAAACTCTTCCTAAGACCTCACTGAGTCACACCCAACTCACAGAAACCCTCGACTCACTCCCCAAGTCCACGACTTCCCGTCTGAAACTCACTGCAAAACAGAGTATACAGAGTCCCCTCCGTCGTGCCAACCACCATCGTGCACCTCCCGTCACGGCAGCACAACCAGTAACCTCCTAAGACTCAACTAAATCCCCTAGACCACTCTAGACCCATCGATTCAACCCCTAGACTCACGACTTCCACTTTGAAACTTGACGGGAAAACAGAGCATCGAACACAGGACTTAGGAATTACCTGCAATCGGTCACCGCCGTGCTCGCCGCCGCTTCCTCTGGGGTCCACAAAGCCGCCTCAGCCTCCTCTCGAGGTCAATTACACCGTACACGGCCACAACACCACCACAAGCTCGCACCTCCTCCCTGGTTTCTCTGATTTTCCCCGTGAGTTCTCAACTCACTCACACACCACCAGCACCCTTCGAACCTTAACAACACCACCCCAGCATCTCTCAACCTTCTTCTGATCACTCCTCACTCACCAGAGCTCACCAACAACCACGATCACCCCTCAATTTTTCCTCATGATCTCCCTCTGTTTCTGTTCTTCCAACACACACACACGACACACACAGCACGGGCACCCCAAATAATTGGGACCGTGCACACCAGAAACCTCTAGCCCCCCAACACGTGTCACCATCCTCTCCCTTTATCTCCCCACATGGCCCAATCTCAGCCCTTCATCTGCCTTCTCTGTGCACAAATCCCCAAACACCTAAAAGACTAAATTGCCCCTCATTTTAACCCAATTTTACAATTTTGCCACTAACTTCCTAAACCCGTAACTCCCACATCGTAAGTCCGATGAATACGTGCCGCCTGTCATCGAACTCAGGACAACAAGATCTATCTAACGGTCCTAGGTCAACATACCAAAACCCGTTAGTACAAAAAGTCAACTATTCCCCTTATTTTACCCAAATTACGGTTATACCCTCAACCTTCCGAACATCACAACTTCCTCCTCGGATGTCGGAATCGGGCATGCCACCTGCCTACGGATCCGTGACGTCCTAAACTACGTCCTGGTCACTGGTCAAAGTCCATCGGACCATCCGAACTAAAAGTCAACTTTTTGCCCAAACTAGGGGCAAAATCGTCATTCTACCTTAACGACCCCAACGAAACCAACTAACCACCGATTAGCCTCCCTAATCCCACCTTAATCACACTACTAATCCCGGCTCTCGGGACGGGTTGTTACAATGCATGCATAAATGTTTTATAAATGTTTTAGAATATGTTTTGTGATGTCATGAGTGCATTTGTTTGTGGTAGCCTAGGATTTACGTATTTACACGTATTTCGAGACTTCCGATTTTATACGATGCTTATACGTGCTAGGTTTTCAATGAGGGTTTCATAAATTGGTTTTGGATTTGGAAATATGAAATCGGGCACGAGACCCATTTGATTTACGAACTCTCGGACTTGGAGTCCATTTGATTTGACGAGGAATCGGACCGGGGGTCCATTTGAGTTATACGATCGGACCGAGGGTCCCGTTGGTTTACGAATCCGGGCTTAAGGTCCATTTAGTTGTAATCTCGGGCTTGAGGCCCCTTTGATTGTAGTATCGGGCTTAAGGCCCCTTTAGTTGTGAAATCGGGCTTAAGGCCCCGTTGCTTTACGGTTTGAGCTTGAGGTCCAGTAAGTCATGGTATCGGGCTTAAGGCCCTGTTGACTGTAACATCGGGCTTGAGTCCCAGTTCGGTTTACGAAATGAATATTCGGGCTTGAGACCCTGTTGAACTGTGGATTTAGGCCGAGGCCTGTGAAATGGATTTGAATCGGATTCGAGGAATCCTGTTGAAATGAATCGGGTATAAGACCCAGTTGAGAAATGAGTTTTTAGAAAGAAAGAGAAAAAGAAAGAAAGTTTTTGAAATGAATGAATCCTCCATATTGATTATATGGTCTCCTCCAGACGTCGACCTGGAGAGTCACGATCCACAGACCAGAGTGGGCATCCCCATAGGGATCCCGTTCCAGGAGTGGGGGGTTACGATTTATGATGTGATCGGACTAGATCCAGAGAGAGCTCTGACTAGATCCAGAGATTGAGCCTCCCAGATGGATATTCCTGGGAGAAGACTCGGAGTTATACCCCGAGTAATGTGCACACTAGTATAGAGATTGATATCGTGACATTATCGGGGATGTGTTCCCTAGGGGCTGTGTGCCCCGAGTTGGCATCTTCTCGGAAGTGCCTCAGATGGGTTATACGTATGCGTACGTATGTGATTCTTTTGGAAAGTGGTTTGGGGCAAGGGCCCCGTATTATGTGTTTTAGTATTTCACTGAGAATGGTTTTGGGCTGAGACCCACATGACGGTTTATGTTTGGGCTGAGTCCCTATTGATTTGATTTTTGTATTCCATGTTTTAAGTTGTGATTTCGGGTCGGGGACCCAAATGGTTTTATGGTTCATGACGGTTTATGGGAACGGGCATGAACCCTTGAAAGGTTTTTATGGGTCATGACGGTTTATGGGAACTGGGCATGAACCCTGGAAAGATTTTGAATATGGTTGACAAATGGTTTTATGAATGTTTTGTTAAACGGCTTTCGAATGCATGCATATGATTTTAGTGAAGGACATAAATGTCTTAAAGCGAAAATGTTTTTATTAAAGTATTATTTTTCTTTGAGATCTCTTAAATACATTTTTATGCTTTCCTTAAGAAATACCTAGGCCAAGTATTTTCGAAATAATTCTAGAATTTAAGTCCACATTCTTATGTTTTATCCTCCATCTTCATAAGGTTCTAGCCGCTGTTCGGTGTTTCTTATGAATATCATTCCATTATTTACATCCACTTTCGGAATCACAAGCTGTTCTTGGGTTCCGAAAGTGTAACTTTATTTCCTTTACTTAAATTCTTCTTATTGTTTCGGTTTACTTATATTTCAATATATGTGTTGGTATTTTCTTTCTAATATTTGTAAATGTGAATACAATTTGCATGTGTTTTACTTTTTGAATTTCATTTACTTCATATGTTTTAGTGCTTAAACTTCAATTCTACGCTAAGTGTTTATGATCGCTGTTCGGTGCACTTAGTAGAAAATTGAAGAGATTTAAATGTTTGACGCACATTGAAATAAATAACGTAAAGTGAATCGTATTATAAGTGTTTATGACCGTTGTTCGGTGCATTTATAATATTGAAAAATGTATGCATGTATTTGAGATGATTAAGGTAAGATTTCGTAATTGGTTCAATATGAGCATGATGTTAGAGTGTTGGTAAAAATATGTGTTTGAAGAAAAGTTCACTTGCACAAAGTTAAAATAGAAGTAGAATTAAGTTCTTAATTATTTTTACTTGTTTTCTTCATTATATGATTACAATCTTTCAAACCCCCCATTTAATTCTTTATTCTTTTATTTTTTTTATTTTTTTTCTTTATTTCATTAATTCATTAATTCTTTTATTCTTTTATTCTTAAATTCATTTATTCTTTAATTATTTATTATTTCACTATTTAATTTTTTAATTTTTTAATTCATTATTTTTTGATTATTTATTATTCTTTTGAACTAACATATTATTAATGTTCCCTAATTTCCTCGGCTAAGAACGATCTCTATTTACCAATACTACATCTACACAAAAATGGTTTAAATTACATATTACCCGAATTACATATTTAATTTAATGCGTAATTTAGGCGTTATCAAAAATCAATTAACTATATTAGTTGACAACAATTGTTGCCTAATTTTCATTTTCTTTATTTTAAATACAATTCTTCTGTTCATTGAGAACCGGATTGTACATTACTTTTCTTTTTACAAAAATTGAACTTGAACACAACTCTACCCAATTAAAAAAATATAATTATATATAATTTATATCATGGTACTAGTGGCATCATTGCAAGGTTCTAAACATTTGGCTGTTAAGAAGAAACGTATTTTACATGACTTATTTCCATTTTTGTTCTGGTCTCCGGACCAAAAATTAGCTAGGGTCTGGGCCAATAGGCCCAAGAGGCCTTGGCATCGATATACCAATTTCATACGTTTATTCGGGGCGAATGGGTCGTCCTCTTATTTTAACGAATAATACTATTTGGACCTTCTAAATTGACCACATTTAGTGATCATGTTGATGTGACAATCAATGAATAATGTTATTTTAACAAATTAAATTATTTTATATTTATATTAGACTATACATTGATTGTCACATCAACATGGTCACTAAATATGGTCAATTTAGTGTGTCCAAATATCATTACCCTATTTTAACTAGATAGCAGCACCAGTGGACGGTTAATCTTGGCGATGGGAGGAGGTCGCGAAAGTACATTTCTAAAAAATGGAAGTAAAGTGTGTCTAATTTAGTTAGTTTTAGTATTTACATATAGATAATTGATTTTAAATTCGAACTCAGATGATATATTGTATAGATAATTTCCAAAAAATTTACCCACTCCCGTAATTAAAAAGAAAAGTTGCGATAACTAAATGACGCACATGAGTAATATATCCGTAAAAACTAGACTCAACAGTCATCAAAGAAATTGGGAGGGAATGAAGCAAAACTGGTACAACACACCGTCAAAACCGCCTAGACATGGACAGAACCACTTAATGCCCAGAGTGAGCTCACGCCCCCAGTGAATTCTTTTTTTTTTGTTACGTCTATATGTATATACAATTATACTAATACCCTTGTAATTTTTATCTTATATTTTTATTTTCCTATAAACATACCAAATATTATTCAATTATTACTTACTAAGTACCAAATTTTGAGTAAATAAGTAATTATTTTGCAAATTTTTATGTATTCAAATTAAAAATAACAAAACTAATATTGAAAAATGAATAAACACATATTCATGAAATTCTTTTAATAATTGTCATTACTTATATATTTTTATTTTTGTTGCCATTATAATTGTCTTTATAAAAATAAATTTATAATATTAATTTTTTTCACGATGAAATTAGAATATTATTACAAAATTACTTCAATCATAAATACCTTGGCATTATTCTTGAATTTCTAGTTACATCAGTACGCCTAGACGACGCTAGGCGCTACGCAGGGGTAAGCCGCCCCAAATTTGACTTCGGCGGCAGAGAAACACAGCTGCACCATTTAGCCTTCGGCATTGGGCAGGGCCGGGCTTATTAAATAATTTTTAAATTTGCGGGCCAGGCCGGACGGGCTTAATGACATAAAAAAGAGCCCAAGGGATTTTATCGGGTCGGGATTATATCGGGATTTTCGGGTCGGGCCTATTAAGCCCACTTGGATCGGGTTTACGTGAGTTTTTGCAATAAATTATGTCTCAGACTTTAAAATTACAAAAAAATATATGCATGAAAAAAATATTAATTATGAAAAAAAATACTCAAGGGTGCAAAAACGTGGCCTCGTTAAAATAAAATACTCATTGGTGCAAAAACATTGGGCCTATTAAATAGGTAGAGGAGTGGTTAGAATTTGTATTGGGTATTTAGTATTGGGTATTGCGTATTGGGTTTTTTAAAATAAATTAGATGGGTTTGGGGCTGAGATTTGAGTTTAGATTGAAATATTAATATTAATAATGGGTTGAGTATTAATTTTTCAATAATAAGTATTTTATATTTTCGGGCTTATGGGCTGGGTTTATTACGGGCGGGTCGAGCTGGGCTTACCGAGTTTTATCGGGCTCGAGCCTATCGGGTTTGAACACCATAAGCCTGAGCCCAGCCCGCTAACTCTTGGGCTGGGCCGGCCTACGGCCCATAGCAGATCGGACCGGACTTTTATCCATCGGATTTATCGGGTCTCTATAAGTCCATAGATTTTTGGGCCAAATGACGAGGATTAGCACCATTACTCAACCTCTAGCGGGCTCGGCGGACCTTAGCGGAACTCGTCGGATCTTAATGGTTGGGTGGCTGGTGAAATATATATTTTTTTAATATCAAGATCAATTTAGAAATACAATTTGAACCCGTTTACAGTTTCAAGTTTGAGAAACACTCGCTCACAATTCGCAGAATTTAGAACCCGAACTTTGATATCATGTACAAAAACAAGGCACAACCGACTCGACCTCGAGTCTCTCTTCTCCGTCGACTCCATCGCTTCCTCTCGCGTCTTCTCTCTTCTTTGTCGACTCCATCCCTCCCTCTCGCGTCGTTCTCGTCTCTCGTCTCTCGTCTCCGTCAACTCTGTCCCTCCCTCTCGCGTTGTCTCTCTTCTCCGTCGACTTTGTCCTTCTTTCTCGCGTCGTCTCTCTTGACTCCTCCTATCGCGTTGGCAGTCAATGAGTTTTGTAATTGTTGAGTTTTTCTAATTCATCTTGCACAGTAGGACGGTAGGTGGGCCAAATTCAATGTGAGGTGGGGTCGTGGGCTGACTAGTATATTAGTCATATTACTAATTATTATTTTTAAATACCTAAAATATATTGTTAATTTCAAACAATACTTAAGTATAAAAATTGAATTTTAAATATTCAAATAATATTATCAATTTTAAAAAAGTATTTTTTTATAATTTTCATTTATTAAATCATTAAAAGCACATGACATAAATTTTATAATTTTCATTTATTAAGTTGTTAAATGTACCCGTGACATATAAATGATCCGGTGGCAAAAATGAAAAGAGCACCTAAATCCATCACCTTCCCCAATTGGTCACATCCCCAATTGACCATCATCTGCAAAGCCCATGAGCGGTTCCGAGTCATCGACTTCATCCGCACTTCACAAGGCCATGAGCAGTTCCTTCCTCTGTGCTTCATCCTCCTTCATGGAGAAAAGAACTTAGAAATCTCCATCTCCTTCTCTCTCTTTCTATCATCTGAAATTTCATGAGTAAGAAACCTAGAAAATTTGCAATGACCAAGGTAAGAAACCCAGAAATCTCTCTCTTTCTCTCTTTCTCTCTTTCTTTCTCTCTCTCTCTCTCTCTCCCTCTCTTTCTCTCTCCCTCACCTCATCTCCTTCCTCTGCATCTTGTTCTCATCGATGAGGTCCAACGGCGCTCTATTCAGAGACAAGCTCGACAATATTACTTATTCGTCTCCGCCGCGCCAGCCCTACTTCCACCTCCATCGAGCGCTTTCATTCGACGATGATGCCGATAGCTTTGATTTTGGCAGAGACAGCAACGATTTTGACTTGCCAGATCTCTATCTTGATGAGGACGATGACTTCGATGTGGATTCGAAGGCGCGTACGGGGCCGACTGGGTTTAGGCTTCAATTGTGGGGTGACTAGAAAGGTGTTTGGTTTGTTCATTTGTTTTTGGGATTTGGAAAGGCATTGATTGCAACTGGCATTTTTGCAGAAATTGGTCAGGTTACCAAGCCCTTGACTTCTGTAATTTGTTATCGAAAATACTTTGGTCGAGATGAAATTGTTTAACATGGGTTTTGAGAAAATTCATGAATTAAAACTCAACAAAGTATGTGTTTATGTAGCTGGGTCGCGGTCCTATTTCATAATTTAAAAAATATCAGGTCAAATTAAGCGGGCTTGATTATAAATGTAAAAGTCTATGTCATTTGTCGGGCCGAGTTTGTGCTGGACTTTTATCAGGTTTTATGAGTCGGGTCTACTAAGCCTATTTAGGTCGAGCCTACTAAACTCACTTTTACCTACCTAATTATAAAAGTGTGAGTTTAGCTTAAATATCATTATTGAATATTAAGACAAGGTCGTAAGGAGTTCACCTATTGAGTTTGGAGAATTGACTTAACCTTTCGATCACAAAGTCGAGACATGATAAGGTGGTCACTAATCACAAATCTACTTGAATTGTATAAAGTTCTATGTAGAGTTACCTGAAAGGTTAGTTCCTGAGAGATTTTTTGTTGAGCTATGCTACTCCTAATTGTCACTTAGTATAGTAAAGTTATCAGAATCAAAGTAGGTCAAAAATAGTGAATTTGGTGAATTCCCTATATTAAATTGTAATGACTCAAGTAACCTTTTCGGTACAAATGAAACAGTGGGAAGTGGAGATGTATATAAAACATGCATTTCTATAAAACTAGGTTGAGTTCGGGTTGAAGTTTTGAGTTTGGGCTGAAATAGTAGTAATAAGAATTGACTAGCTATTAATTCTTTATTTATAATTATTTTATATATTCGGATTTATGGGTCGAGTTTAGATGGACGGAGCGGGCCGGGCTTGTAACGACCCGTCCCAAATTCCTAGATTAGATTAGTGACTAATCACGATTAATGAGGTTAATCGGTGATTAGTAGAGCGAAATCGGACGCACAGTGCGAAATGACCGTTTTGCCCCTAATGGTGGCAAAACGTTGACTTTTTAATTGGGCGGTCAAATGGACTTTGACCGATGACCGTGACGTAGTTCGTGGCGTCACGAGTTCATAGACAGGTGGCACGTTCAATTCCGATGTTCGAGGAAGAAGTTATGACGATCGGAAGTTTAGGGGCATTTTGGTAATTTTGGTTAAATGAGGTCAAATGTTGACTTTTTGACCAAAAGGTCCGATGGCCGAGGGCCGAAGACCGTTACGTAGATAAGGACGATACGAATCCATAGGCAGGCGGCACACTGAAATCGGACTTCAAACGGGAAAGTTATGGGTCACGGAAGTTCGATTTCACTATGCACGAACTTCGAGACGGGGACGTTTCGACAAAATCTGATTGGGTGGATATTTTGGTGGGCCCCATGGATGAGTGACAAGTGTCACTCATCCCATTGCTTTGATCCCCCAAAATGTGGATCTAAATAATTAAATATTATTATTTTAATTATTTTATAATTTAACCTAACAACTATTAATCCTAACCATCCATTTCAACCCTACCTTTTAATCCTCACCCTTCATCTCTCATTCTCTCATCTGATCATCTCCTTCTCCCTTCTCTTCCACGGCATCACCTTCATCATTCTTCTTTGTTTCTTCACACCCGAAACCCCCCCTTCACCATTTTCTTCATTTTCTCCAAAACAGCACACACACATACCACCATTCCCTAGGAGATAAAATGACCGTGAGGAGGTGGTGAGAGGCTGAGGATGGCAAGCCACGGCCGGGGACGGTGGAGGACACGGCGGAGGAGAAACCGTGAGGTAAGAAAATATTTCAAATTTTGAAATTGAGTTTTGTTAATTGTTATTCGATTCTAAGGTTTAGGTTAGGTTGCTGGTAGCCCTAGGAGTCGAATAGGATTAGTTTTGGGGATGGGGATGGCCTGGAACGGCCGTGAACGGCGGAGGAATGTACGGCCGCCATGGCCAAGCTCGAAGGTATGGTTTTTGATGTTTTCCTTCCATTTTGATGTCATAGGACTGTAGGTTAGGATTAGAGGATGAAAATGGGACAAACGGAAAGCATTTTGGTGGTCGGACGGCGGAGAACCGGCCGGGTCAAGCCGCGGGTCACGGCGACCCGGTTGCAGACGTTCGGGTCGACCCGCGGGAGGGCAGGGATGACAGGTGACGTCATCCTGCTGACGTCATCATGTCAGCGATGACGTCAGCCTTGTCAGATCTGAAAATGTCAGCTGACATGTCAGAAAATGGGCCAATAGGAGTGCGACACGTGTCACATGTCAGTGCACAGTCAGCACTAACATGTCAGTGCCATGGCCCAATCAGGGGCTGACACGTGGCACAGACGTGGACCAGTGCCGTGATGACACGTGGCACATGTCAGACTGCCACGTGGTACTGACAACACAGTAACATGGACCAATGGGAGCATGACACATGGCACCTGTCAGAGTCTGACATGTCAGACCTGACAGCTGTCAGATGACGTCATGCTGACGTCAGCGATGACGTCAGCAGGTACTGTAGCAGGCGCGTGAAGCCCACGCGCAGCCACTTCAGGCGGCGCGTGAGGGCGCGTGGCAGGGAATCTGGGGAAGGTTCCAACATGTGAAATCTTCTATTCGATGTAACGAACATTTTGGGACTGGTTTCGTGTCGATCGGACACCGTCTCGATATGTTTCCGGGCATCGGAAGGTTTAGGTTCGGGATTAAAAATAGTTAAAAATAAGGGAAAATTACGGGGCTTTGGTAGGAGGTTAATTAAGTAGTTAGTAACCTTCTATTACGATTTGGACAGGTTTGGGAGTCCCAGTGACGGTGATCAGCTCGGGGAGCCGTATGGCACGCAAATCGAGGCGGCAGCTCGGACGGTCTGTGAGTGGACTTTGTTTTCTAAATTGGTGCATGCATAAATGTTTATTATATGTTTTATTACTTGTTTGATGATGCCATGGGTGCAATTCTATGTGGTTACGTATAAGCACGTATTTCGAGGTTTCGGCCTTATACGGTGCTTATACGGGTCTGTATTTCTTTATTGATTTAAATGAACTGGATTTGGATTTCAAAAGGATAAATTCGGGTATGAGACCCATTTGGTTTTGTCTCGGGCATATGACCTCAGATTCCGGGCACGGTGCCCAACTGATGTCCTATGTTCGGGCACGAGACCCAGTCACTTTACGGTTTTGATTTCAGGTCAGGAAACCTTAAATGGATTCCCAGGTTCATGACGGTTTATGGGGACCGGCATGAACCCTTGTTGGTTATTACGGTACATGACGGTTTATGGGAACCGGCATATTACCTGGTTATGTTATCACGGTACATGACGGTTTATGGGAACCGGCATGTTACCTGGTTATGTTATCACGGTACATGACGGTTTATGGGAACCGGCATGTTACCTGGTTATGTTATCACGGTACATGACGGTTTATGGGAACCGGCATGTTACCTGGTTATGTTATTACGGTACATGACGGTTTATGGGAACTGGCATGTTACCTGATTATGGATATTATGGATCATGACGGTTCGGGGGAATCGGTCATGAATGTTTATGTTATGTATATATATGTTCATCTACCTTCCTTTACTTCCATTATCTCCTCCGGGGAGGGTCGTTGGCCTGGGTGGACCCCGGAGTAGTCACGGAGCACCGACTGAGTGGAGTCACCCCCCAGTTGGGTTCCTTACTCTCAGGAAGGCTATGGTTACTATTACCTCGGGTAGGGTCAGTGGTCTGCGGACATTGACCTTGACTTTGAGATGACTCGGATTGAGACCGGGTAGCGCGCGCGTAGCTTTGGATACCGTGACAGGATTGGTTGTGTGACTTATATATATGTATGTGATGGATATATGATATATGATATGTGGTGTGTACAGTTGTGCACATGATTTGGGCAGTGGCCCGTATGGTCGTTTTTATTGTGGTCCTTTCGACCTTGGTTTATATCTGCTTTGGGCTTAGTCCCACATATGGTTTGTTTTGGATAAATGGTTTTCGAATGCATGCATGCTTTTTAGTGGAGGGTACAAATGTCTTCCTTATTAAATGTTTTTATAAACTTTTGTTTTGTCCACTCACAGTTTTTAATGTTTTGACTGCCCTTCAGGTTGACATCGGATGAGGGCTGTAGCAGAGACCGAGATATCACATGCCTCCTCCGGATCCTGGCGTACTCTGATAGCCCGGGAGGGCAAAGGACGAAAATATCCCTTGTCTGACACTTCGTGTCAGACGAGAGCAGGGTCATCCCGCACTAATCCCGGGGGGATTGGGATGGGTCCTGTCAGGGCTTAACGGACTTTATCAGGCTCCGGCTGTAACGACCCGTCCCAAATTCCATGATTAGATTAGTGACTAATCACGATTAGTGAGGTTAATCCGTGATTAGTAGAGCGAAATCGGACGAACGATGCGAAATGACCGTTTTGCCCCTAGGCGTGGGCAAAACGTTGACTTTTTGATCGGACGGTCAAATAGACTTTGACCGAAGACCGTGACGTAGTTCGTGACGTCACGCGGTCATAGACAGGTGGCACGTTCAATTCCGACGTTCGAGGAGGAAGTTATGACGTTCGGAAGTTTAGGGGCATTTTGGTAATTTTGGATAAAAGGAGTCAAATGTTGACTTTTTGACCAAGAGGTCCGATGGTCGAGGGCCAAAGACCGTTGCGTAGATAAGGACGATACGAATCCGTAGACAGGCGGCACGTCGAATTCGGACGTTCGACGGCGAAGTTACGGTTCACGGAAGTTCTAGGATACTATTCACGGTGACGCGTTTTACGAGGCACTTTTGGACTTTAGTGGGCCCAGTTGCTTTTCAGTAACCAATGGATGAGTGACAAGTGTCACCCATCCACTAGCTACCATTCCATATACATGCATCCATCCATATAACCGTGCATCCATTTTCCATTTTTCCTCCAACCAAACCCGATCCCATTTCTCACCCAAACCCATTCAACCCTTTCCAATGATCATATAGGAGAGACCAGAGGGTCAGGATGGACCGGTGGACGCTGGTGGCCGGCCCAGGACGCACCGCCGTGGACGGCGGAGGAGGAGGAGATCGAGGTAATCGGTTTTACCCGATTTTGTCCATTTTCAATTTTATTTGTCATGGGCCGATTTGGATGGTTTCACTAAACTAAATAGGTTGCTAGGATAGTTTTAGGAAGGTTTGGAGGCTGGTTCACGGCGGAGGAGGCCGTGGGAATGACGGGGAAAAACTGGACCGAGAGGTCCATTTCGAACAAGGGGTTTCAAGTGGGTTTTTCTTAGATTTAGGGATTGGGTTAAATAGGAAACTTGAAAATAGGAATTTAGAAATTGGAATGGAAGCAATCGGACCGAAAATGAGGGAGTAGGGACGCTGAACCGGTTACGCCGGTTCAGCACAGTAACCGGACTGGTTCGCACCAGTCGCGGAGGTTGAAGACGGGTACTGTAACGGCGCGTGAGGCCCACGCGCAGCCACTTTAGGCGGCGCGTGCGGGCGCGTGGGGGAGAAATTGGGGACGGTTCCAACATGTGAAATCATCTATTCGATGTAACGAACCTTTTGAGACTGGTTTCGTGTCGATCGGACACCGTCTCGATATGTTTCGGGGCATCGGAAGGTTTAGGTTCGAGTTTAAAAATAGTTAAAAGTTCGGGAAAATTTCGGGGCTTTGATAGGAGGTTAATTAAGTAGTTAGTAACCTTCTAGTAAAATTTGGACAGGTTTGGGAGTCCCGGTGATGGTGATCGGCTCGGGGAGCCGTATGGCACGCAAATCGAGGCGGCAGCTCGGACGGTCTGTGAGTGGACTTTGTTTTCTAAATTGGTGCATGCATAAATGTTTATTATATGTTTTATTACATGTTTGATGATGCCATGGGTGCATTTGTATGTGGTTACGTATAAGCACGTATTTCGAGGTTTCTGCCTTATACGGTGCTTATACGGGTCTGTATTTCTTTACCGATTTAAATGATTTGGTTTTGG
Source organism: Prinsepia uniflora (assembly GCA_032719365.1). Classification (NCBI taxonomy): domain Eukaryota; kingdom Viridiplantae; phylum Streptophyta; class Magnoliopsida; order Rosales; family Rosaceae; genus Prinsepia; species Prinsepia uniflora. The sequence goes on from CM064876.1 coordinate 25,193,076, forward strand.
ATTTCTAAAAGGATAAACTCGGGTATGAGACCCATTTGGTTTTGTCTCGGGCATATGACGCTATTTACGACCTTCGGGTCTAAATCGTGGTCGCGTCGAGTGCTATGTGCACGGCGATCGACGATACGACGCTCGCCTCCGGATTGGGATGTGTTCCTTCCGGAGAGGTCACGATGCACGATTCGTGGTCGGGAAGCTTGGGGAGGCTCGACTTCGGAGTGCTGACGGTTCAAGATATCGATCAGTGATGAGTGCACCATGATCTTGTGGTGGTCGCGTCAGTTGATACGTTCACGGTGACATACCAGGATTGAGGCCGGTCCTGGATGGATGGTTGCACGCATCACTATGATCGGAGTCGTGACTGACCCTTCGATATCGGGCACGGTGCCTAGTTGATGTCATATGTTCGGGCACGAGACCCAGATGTTTTACACTGATGATTTCGGGTCAGGGACCCTAGATGGATTTCCAAGTTCATGACGGTTTATGGGAACCGGCATGAACTTTGGAAAGGTCATTGTGGTTCATGACGGTTTATGGGAACCGGCATGAACCCTTGTCAGATCATTATGGTACATGACGGTTTATGGGAACCGGCATGAACCCTTGTTATGGATGTTATGGATCACGACGGTTCAGGGGAACCGGGCATGAATGTTTATGTTATGTATATATATGTTCACATACCTTCCTTTACTTGTTCTTCTATCTCCTCCGGGGAGGGTCGTTGGCCTGGGTGGACCCCGGAGTAGTCACGGAGCACCGACTGAGTGGAGTCACCCCCCAGTTGGGTTCCTTACTCTCAGGAAGGCTATGATTACTATTACCTCGGGTAGGGTCAGTGGTCTGCGGACATTGATCTTGACTTTGAAAAGACTCGGATTGAGACCTGGGTAGCACGCGCGTAGCTTTGGAAACCGTGACAGGATTGGTTGTGTGAATTATATGCTATATGATATGATATATGATGTGTGTTTACACAGGTTTTGGGCAGTAGCCCGTATGGTTGGTTTCTTATGATTTGGGCCGAGTCCCTTATGGATTTGGACAGTGGCCTGTATAGTCATTTTCATTATGGCTCTTTCAATATTGGTTTTGTGCTTAGTTCCCACATATGGTTTATTTCGGATAAATGGTTTTCGAATGCATGCATGCATGCTTTTTAGTGAAGAGAACACATGTCTTCTAAAATGTTTTATAAACTCTTGTTTTGTCCACTCACAGTTTTTAATGTTTGACTGCCCTTCAGGTTGACAGCGGATGTGGATTGTAGCAGAGACCGAGATATCACATAGCTCCTCCGGATCCTGGCGTACTCTGATAGCCCGGGAGGGCAAAGGTCGGAAATATCCCTTGTAGACCGGAGCAGGGTCATCCCGCACTAATCCCGGGGGGATTGGGATGGGTCATGTCACCGGCTTATTGGGTTTGAATACCTAAGCCCAAGTCCAGCCCATCAACATGCGGGCCGGGCCGGCCCACGGCCCCTAGCAGGCTGGGTCGGGCTTTTTGTTATCGGGCCTACCGGGTACCCACAAGTCCGTGGGCTTCTGGGCCAAATGGTGGGGGCTATGTTTATGTTCTTTAGTATTTATGTTTCCATATATTCATGAATTAGGACTTCTTGATAGGTTAGCGTTTGATGGATATAAATAGCTAGAAAATTTATACCCATTAAAATTCTTCGTTTGCAATTGATTTCAGGATAAGAATCGATCTTGGCCTTGTGAGGTGCTGACGAGGTCGATGACTCAAAACCGCTTCTCGACTTCGCATATGATGATGAATTAGGGAGGATGATGAAGTGAAGAGGACAACGAAAAATACCCTTTTAATTTTGACCACGTTACATGCTGATTAGACCATTTTGAACATTGAAAATGAACATCTTAATTTGTGCAACCCGCAACTCAGTAAGGCCATCCATCCAAAATGAGTTCTTAAAAATCTCTACAACTTGAAGTCTGACCCATATGAGCTTTTTGTATTAAAATCACACTCACAAAACCACGAAATTTCGTTACATTTATTGACTTGACAAAGTGACATATGAGTAACACTGTTGTGGTGTAATTTAGGAAACTGAACCCTCTTCAAAGTTCAACACAAAGGGAATATAGAGCATGTGATGAAGGTATACATTTTACAGCATACAAACAATGGTAAAAATGGTAATATACACAATTTATGTACTTTGTTTTTCATTTTTCGTACACTTTTTAAAATTATTTGTCTATCTCTCGGTTGATAATACGAATTTATATTATTCTGACAATATTTGGTTATTTATATAGTAGTTTGACCGGCAGAAGGCTCCCTGTGGCGACCCGTGAGACTTCTAAAAACCGCATGGCAATTGTCAATTGGCATGCAACATTGCAACATTGCAACATTGCAACATCAATACTCATTCCATCTTTCACCCCTACAAAAACCAACCCTTTTCATTATCAAACGAAAACATCAACAAAGTTATGAACCATTGAATAAAGACAACACCAGGTTCAAAATAAATTTGGTGTCCAATGAGCACGAATTCAGAAATTAAAAATGAGATGAGCTAAATTTTAACGTAAAATTTTGCTATCAAATTTTGAAAGTATTATGTGAATTTTATTATTAAAATAAATAAATTTATTAAAATTGCATACATTATACAAAGAAATAATTAATAATCATGTAATAAATGCATTTTAAAACATTTTAATTATAACAAGCCTATCTTTTACAAAGACAATATATCGTATAATCTCCAAAAAAAATCACTATTTCTTCTGTTTAAATGTATATAAATTAATAAATTTAACTACAAAATTAATATTATATAAATTTTTTTCTTTGGATTTTTAATTTCGGATGGGGCACGCCCCAGCCCTTGCTGGTGGATGGGATTATTTCTGTCAGGATTTATCTTTTTAATCACATATATATATATATATGGATATATTCATAACGAGGGAGAGGACCGAGAGGTGATCAATTAACTTCTTAGGTTACGCGTTGCCCTGGTTTACCTATGAGTTATATGCCTTCCCACTTAATTCCCTCCTTTTTTTTTGTCCAATTAATACGACTTTATTCTTGATTTTACTCTTTTGAAACAACGGTACGGATTATAAAAAAGAATTATACATATTAATTTTACTTTTTATGAGAATTAAACTTAAAATAACCTACTTAACTGACCATCCAAAGAGAAAAACTAAAAACTAACTAGCTACCCTTTATTCATATACTCAATTCTCGATTCCGCCCAACCAAAACCCTAGCTTCCGAGTAACCCCATTTACATGTTGGCATTAATACTCAGAAAAACATTAATAATCAATTAGCTTGTAGTGAGATATATATACTACGTATTCGAAAAAAAAAAAGATATATATACTACGTACTGATTACATGATAACTTTTCTAGTCCTTTGGAGATGCGGAACGGTCAGATTGAATTGAAAGTATGGTCAGCAGATGATCAGAAGAAGACAAACCATGTTCATGTTCCGAACTGATCATCAACCTGATCAGTAGTGTCCGGTCCAAGTCCAAACACAGTAATGTAACAATCACCACTGGACAATCAGATGCATCCCACGTTAAAACAACAAAACCTTTTTTTTTTCGTTTTTTTGTGAAACCCAGTAAAAATTAAATATAGCTTTCGATTAAGGTGAACTTAACTTCACTTGCAGTGGTCACAACAATGAGTCCTCTTCCTACGTTAAAATAATTTTACAAATAATCTAAAAAAAGAGCCAAACTGATCATGTTTGATCCCACGGTCGTCATGCATTATCATCACCATGATCGTGATCATCATCTGGTCGTCACAGAAAGCTAGTAGTTTTATATGTAACTTATCATAAAGACGAGGAACCAAAGATAAACAAAGAACTTGAAAAAGAAAAAAGAGAAAGAAAAAAAAAACTAATTAATAATTTCTTAATTAGCAACTTATATGGAAGTAATTAATATTCTTCAACATCTTCAATGTGGTTCATCTGAAGTCATGGACAAGGCTTGGCCTGTCTGTGACGTTGAGACGCCACGAGAGGAAGGGAATGCCGGTGGCGTCGTTTTCCTGGTGCGACATGTCATCCTCCATGAACCTGAATTCATTGCTCATGGCCGGAGAGAAGCATGGCATTTTTTGGCTCTGTGAGTGCGGCATCCATGATGAATTGTTGTACATGTGGCCATTGCCGGCCTCTATTCCTACCATGCTCGAACTCGCGCCGTTCGCCGCCGCCGCCGCCGCCGTCGCACGCCTCTCTTCTTTCTTGAACCGAATTCCACAGGCGTTGCATAGTGACTATAAAAAGAAACCAAAAAAGAAAAAAACAATTAGCATTTAGAAAAATAAAAATGTAAATAACGAAAGAAAAGAAAAGCAGTTGGAAAAAAAAAAAGGAAAGAAAAGAAGAAAATCATTGGCAGTTTGACTTGGGAATATAAGTTGTAATCATTTCAGACAAGCAGCTTAAAATCTTAAAATCCTATACATCTTTTTCTTCTTTTAGATAAACTCAGTAATTATTTCTTTTTCAAAAATGCTAAAATCTCAGCGTATCAACAGATTCTTGAGTAAAAAAGATGATGTAACATCAATGTTTGGATAATTACATATGAAAGGTGAAATTTGTAATGGTATTGTCGGAATTTTGTGTGTACCTTGGGGCCTCGAGGACCGTTTCTCCATAGAGGGGTGGAGGTGGTGTCGCAGTTGGCGCAGCGGCGGGCGAGGAGAGGGTCGTGATTAGAATTAACGGCGTTGCCATTTCCTCCGTGGCTGCCGCTCCTGTGATGATGCGAGGACGGAGCCACAGCCGCGGAGTGGTGATTGGGCTGTAACAAGTCCCAGCAGAAGTTGGACACGCAGGAACCGTTGCGGGCAGGCCTGTCGTCTTGAACGACGTCGTTGTCGGAGAGCCGCGTGGAGGGCGTGCCAAGGGAAAGAGTGCAGTCGACGGAGGAAGATGACGTCGGAGATTCGAAAGCGTACATATGATGATGGTCGTGATTATTGGGCATGGAGAATAGCATGGAGAAGGAGGAGTTGGATTGGGTGTGGTGGATCACACCGCAAGAACACGGACCGCCCACCATGTTTCCATGTGACGAGCTGCTACACCTATGCATTTTTTTTTTGTAGAAGGAAGAGAAAATCGGTGGTCTGAAATTTGGGTTTGTGGGTTTATTGAGAAATCGGAGTGGTACAAAACTACAAATTGAAATGGTGAAGTGTGAGAGAGAGAGGGAGGGGGAAGTGAGAAGGAGGTGGTTGTCGTGTGGTAGCTTTATAAGCTAATAAAAGGGCGAAATACCAGTCAGCAGCTGCAGTCCACGTTGTCGTGGAATGCATATAGAGAGGTGTATTATATATATAGCAACTGAGAGAGAGGGAGATAGAGGGCTGATAAAGATGGAGGCAGTGAGGGACCCAATTTGCATGTTATGGAGAGAGAAGGGGGGGGGAAAATAAAATAAATAAATAACAAGAACCTCAAGAAGAAGACTGGGTCATCTAATCAGTGATGATTGTGTTGTGTAATTTTGAAGGACATCAACAAGAAATGTACAAAAAATGTATCAGTCAATGTTTTAAGTGGGATTGCTCTCATGTGCTATAATCAATCTGCTTGTGTTACACTTTTGTTTGTTTATCAATAATAAATTCTATTCTAAACCAACTTTATATTTTGAATCTATAAAGTTAATATGAAATTTCCAATTATGTGTAATTAACTAAAAATGCTAATGAATATATCATGGTTTATTGCGAATATAGTAACTCAATATAAGAGAAAAAGTTATATCTGATAAGAATGTCATTATAAATTGAATTTGTGGAAGAAGCATGACTAATTTTGTGAAATAAAAAAAAAATAGTGACAATATAAGTGGGGCGCTTGTAACAATAAATGAGAGAATACTGTATAGTGGTTTTAATTTGGTTTGGTCATTGGGGTAGTCAAAAGAGCCCACGTGACTAGCGGGAACAGTCTTCTATAGATCTGCCTTCTCCGATCACGAGGTCCAATTACTCTCTGGTCTGCTGCACTCTGCCCTCTGCCCTCTGCCCTCTGCCCTGCTCTCAAACCCAATACACTCATCAACAAACCTCTGTCCGTATCCGTATCTGTATCTGTCCACTGCCACCCTCCCAAGGAAAATGGAATAGTCCCTCCCTCCTCCCGTCCAGTCCAGTCCAGTCCCATTCGCACTCCCACGCACGTACTCTCCCTTCCCACCCCAACTCCCAATTCTCTCTCTCTTACTAATTTACGCAAACTACCATTTTTACCCCTCCCTCCCTCCCTCCCCCCAAAAAACATCTCTGTCACAAGTATATTCAGATATTCAAAGTCCTTGTTAGTCTTTGTCACTCTTTTTTTTTTTTTTTTTGAGCTTTGGGCTAGCTAGCCTTAGATATCGATGCACAACTGCACAATTGCACAACAAAATGTGTCCCACTCATTATCACTATCACTTAGTTATGAAAAATACCTCGTTTGATGATGATTATTTATCTATGAATTATACAGCGCATTATAAATATATAATTTTTATATATTAAGAATATATATATATTCCATTAAAAATATAAAATTGTGCATGCATGCTTGGGTAATATTGATCTTTAAAACAAAATTAATTACAATTTGATGCATTTGTATAACTTTTTTATTGTAGAATTTGAAGCCACACATTGCACAGTAAAGATGAATATTATCATGTGGCAACATTAATAAAATTTCCAATTGATACTTTGAACAAGTTAGGTGAATTTTTGTACATATATTGAATGATTGAGTCGTGGGTCTTGAATTACTTTACGGACATGTATATACTTTAAGCATGCAGTATAGTACTTGAAATGAATCAAATCTCCTTATTGATGTATATAACTCCCAATAATATGTCAATAAGAGTCAGTTTTTGAGCTCTATATATACGAAGTACAATCACTTGGACCCCTACAATATTGCAGTGACCGTACCCAGTTGAATCACGTGAAGTGGCCGGGACACAAATTGAAATTGAAATTGAAATAAAAATAAAAACAAGGGCATAATAATGGTCATGATAAAGCCCCGAGGGCTCTCGATTAGGTTTGAGAATCCAGAATCAAGCATCAGAAGAAGATATAGAACTTTTAGAGATAGATATAGCCTATAGGGATTAGGGGGGTGTACGTAGGCATTGTAGGGGGATTTGTAATAGGAATATGAGTCTAAAGTAATAGTAGAAGAAGATCTGGAAATTTTGATCTGACACAAAAAAGCTAAAGACATGGACGGATAAAGTTGCACAAATATGACACCGAGCAATCATCAAAGCAACACTCGCAAGTTTTGGATTTTTGGATTTTTGTTTTTCTTTGGGTCAAACCGTCAAAGATGGAAACTCAAAAAAGATCAAAAGGCTTCCTACTTGCTTGTCTCTTAAAATAAACAACAACAATATCGTTAGCATGATCAAGTTCCTAAGTAGATTTCTTAATCACTTGTAAATTTTGATTCAGAAGTTTATATTAATAGTTTTCTGTTTACCTATTTTAATAAATATACTGTAAGAATCAAATTTAATTATGATATTAATCAGTTTTCAAATAAACGTTCGCTATTTCGCAAAATATAATCCTAACTTTATATTTAGTAAAGAGATCGAAATAATAGCGAGAAAATGAGGGAGTGACCCCACAAGCATAATAGTAGTATGCGAGGATAGCAAAGCCCCAACAAACTTGTGTGGAAGGGCGACCCCATATTTGATCAAAGATTCAAAAACAAACACAGAGACAATCAGATCGTCTAGAGATTGGTGAGGCCACAGTTGGACAAACGGGATGACTACCGCTTTCCAAAAGATGCTCTCTCTCTCTCTCTCTCTCTCTCTCTCTCTCTCTCTCGCGCCTTATATTTCTCTAATTAATCTATATTATTATTATTATTATTAATGATTTACTACGAGATCGAAGAGGTATATTGAGAGTGAAAGAACAAAGAAGCAAACCAATTAAGCAAACTACGATTAGCCCAAGACAACAGTACTAAGTGTTGTATTTTCTTTGTGCCATTACACTTAACACATGCATTTTCTCTCATCCCCACGCGACCTCATTCAACGTGTGTACTGGACTAGTGCTTATTTAACCGTATGTTGTCTGTATGTTTTATGATGGCATTGTCACGTGACGTTGCATGCTGATATAATACTACTAGCTATATATAAATATGTAACCATGTATTGTATAATATATTTACTTCACTAATGTTATATATGATACTATTTATACTTTAGGGCATTATGTCAAAACTTGAAAGCTCTCCGCATGAATGTAGTGTCATATCATACTTTGTTTACCGTAAATCAACATCAATCTTAATTTTGAAAACAACACGAAGGAATAGCATTATTCTGTCATGATATAGATTGAACATGAAAAATAATAAGTGTATTAATTTTTTTATTATCATTATTATATTACCATGTTTGAATAAAAATCGAGTATATATTAACTCTTTATTTTATTTCACTGCCTAATAGTTTTTTTCTATAATCATGCTGAAATTCCCAATGATATCTTAATGAGCCTAGCTAATGCATATTTTTTTTATATATCAAATGCGAATTACACTCATGTATATTAAAACGAGGGAAAATTTAACAAATTAAATATTATATATATATAAATTGTTAATATTATACAAGCCTTTGTTATGACACGGAAATTATACGTAACATCATACTTGCATATAGAACAAAAGAAATAGTAATAAATTCGAGTCACGTGCATGGGAAAATGACCAGATGTTTAAGTCACACGCTCTATGAAGCGTCGTGGTCGGGTTTGCCTATGTAAATTCGTGTAATTAATGGGAAAGATCTGTTTATACTCTTTTTAAATGCTACGCTGGGATTTGCTTAATCATCCTAAACAACAAAAGAATCTAATTAATGTTGTGTCGCTTGCTTCACCGCCCTCTCATGCGCCACATCGATCGCCTACGATAATAATCATCATGATGTTATGTGGCTCGTTGGATTTGGTGAGCCCACCACCTTCAGTGGGTCTGGGTGAGGTTCCACATTTCCAATGTAATCCGAGAACCAGAGAAATATGGCATTTGCCTGCATGTGATACAATAGCGGGTGAAGAAATAAATAATCATCACTACTGTCACTAATGAAGGTGCCACGTGGAAGGAGGAGAGGGATTTACTTTGCATGCATGCATGCAAATGTTGTGGTTATAGTAGCCACTAAAATTATGAACTATGATGAGCTTTGGAACCCATAAAAACACACATTCCTCAAAAGCACCAAGATACAACTGGAATGTCTCTCCCTCTGGCCTCGACTCTCTTATATTCTATTCAACTAATTAAGGTTTTTCAATTATTTGTTTAATCACAACTTTGTAAGCTAAGGTGGGTGCCTTCGTCTCCCATATATTAAGTTTATTAATGTTTTTTGTATTTTTCTTTATGAGGAGATGTTTTTTTATTATTATTATAATGCTATTTCTATTCACTTATATCTGAAATTTTTCCGTCAATAATTAATGTTTGTGTGATCTAAAATGAATGGAGAGTTTGTTGAGATTTGAGAAAAATGTAATATATCGGAAAAGCACAATTATAATTTGTGTCTTATATGATCTTGAGTTACTCCCCCCATTGCTAATTGGTGTTAAGGTGGAATCTCAATTTTTACATGGTATTAGAGCGGAATTAGTCCATGTGAAGGCTTAACCGCCACGTGTCACACATACCCATTCAAATCGTCACGTGATAGACTAGAAAATCAGCCACCATACGTGATGGACGTGTTGAGATGTGAGGAAAATATCTCACATCAAAAAAATACAACTACAATTTGTGTCTTTTATGATCTTAGACTACTCCTCCCATTTCAAATTGATTTTGTAGTGAAACCTCAATTTCTTATCGAGCTCTTACTATTAAGGATTGATTAAGAGGTCTCTGACTACTAATAATATTTTATAGTCATTGATTGTTATTATTTGACAGTATTTTTCTTTATATGTTATATATCTCAATATATATAAGGGTTTGAATCTTGTGAAAGAAGAAGTTATTCCCAATATGTACTCCTTCAATATCATTAATATATAAACATAATGGCTTTTTAAAGTATGAAATCGAATAATTAGCAAATACTATTATGTCATATTTATTAATCCATAATTGAGTAAGAAACACCCATTTTTTACAATTTTTACAAGTGGAAAGTCTTAAATTTCAAGTTCAACGTACACTTAAAAATTGAAAATGATGAAAATACCCATTTTCTATATCTCCTGCCCAACGTCACTAGATCATTATATATATATATATATAGCGAAAATAGTAAGTTTGAATGTCATTGATAATGCCTGCAATTATTTTGGCTGTGAGAAGTGCCTAGCTTATAATTAATAAGGAAGTTCGATGATAGATGTATCAAATATTTGTATTCAATTTTTGCACAAAGCGTAATTTTGCCAGTATTTATTTGTAGTATATTAACATGTTGAAAATACAACAAATTAAAATATTATGACTTGTCTTAATTCTATTCAAAATTTAAAACAAAATTTTGTGCAGCTGTATCATGGCCAATAGTGTTAAAAATGAGGTGGAGGGACACTGGTATAATAGTAGATCACTTTCTCGTGGAGTGGGATTGAGAATTTGGGATTGTTCTGGGATTCTAGGCCCTCTAGGGCCTGTAGGAAGGCGAATGAGTGTGTGGTTGACTAGAGGATCTTGGTTTCCTGCCATAGAAGGCTAAAGCAGCAATATTTTAAGTCTTTGGGGGGTTTTGGGGAAAAAAGAAAAAGCAAACGTTGGATTGGAGAAGTAATAAGTGGACCAGCATTCACAAAAGGAAGGAGTGAGTGAGTGAGTGACTGAGTGTCTGACTTATGACTAGTCGTAACGACTTAGGAGAAGAAGAAACCCCGTAATATGCAGTGCTATATATGAAATCAATTCTGATCCAAATATATATATATATATATATATGAAATCAAGCACATCTATGATCTATGGAGCATACTGGAACCTCCTATTGTCGTCTCCTCTAAGGAGGCCTAACTAAATAAAGCACAAATATATTACAATTCTTGCTCTCTATTATTCTCTTTCTTAAAATAAATTCATAATTCATTTTAATGTTTCTCATATTCGATTTCAAAGTTATGTCATATAATAGTTTGATGTTATATTATTTTTTAATGAATATTTTTGAGTCTGATTTTCACTAATGGTACGATGAAATATCTTTATGCTGAAGGGAAAAATTCAATTGGATACCTGTAATGTAATTGATTAACGAAAAATCGTTTTTCATAATGTATTATTTATTTATTTTTTGCAGAATTAAAAATGCAAAAATTATTTGGTTATTTGTATATGAATTTAACTCATTAGATTGATATATCCAAAAAAAATCACTAGATCGATATATATTATAAATACAATTTAATGGTATTCTCTTTCTTGTGCGTGGTCTCATACTCAATCATAATTAAAAGAAAAAAAAAATTACATATAGTAAAAAAATTAAATGTGAAAATCAACTTTCTTACAATAATACATATGTGAATTACAATTACTCTATTTTCCTTTTAAAAAATAAAACTAAAAATGAATTGCATAAAGTAAAACAACAAAATCTGAAAATCATCTCTCATATTATTACCCGCAGGAAACTCCCTCCTTCACATGAAATGTAGGGTGAATAGATTAATCATTCTTCAAAGCTTAAAGCTGCAATTTGATATCAAAATGGCTGGGTTTCGATTTCTGCATGATCGTAGGAAAAGGGAAGAAGATTGCATGTAATGCGTGCGTATCATCCGCTATGGATTATTTAGGAGGTCACAGTCCCATCCATCTCTTCCTAAACCTAGCTGAAAGGGATTATAGAAAATAGTGCTCTGCGGCACCGGCTTCCATGAATTTCCCTACTTTCCCTCGCACATCTTATATTCTTCGATCACGCTTTTCCTTGTTTTCCTTGCTAAAAATATGACACTTACGATATTGTGGTATTGTTAAAAGCAAATTCGAATCCCGCATTTTAACGTGAACGAGTACATTGCACATCACTGGCTAGTACTATTCATTTTTTTATTAATAAAAAAAATTATATTATCGCATATTCTAAAGAAAGATTAGAATCATACCATCAAAATCAAATTATGATGGTAAGATTTACAACACAATATGACAATATTAATATGGACAATGTTGCACTAACAGCTAACAAATCCGTATTACTGAAATTATGCAAACTTACAAATCTAGCCCACAATGTCCAAGACAACCAAAAATCTAATAACGCCTATAATCCTAAACAAACTATCTATCTCCACTAAAAGAAAGAATCATCGTCATCAAATTCATCACATCAAGTCTTGAAGAACATGTAATGCATGACGGATCTAAAGAAGACTTGATCTCAAATGATCCAATCGTGCATAAAAGTGAATAAAAGACCAAAAGTCTCAGTCTAACTACTTTGACAAAAACCAATTAGAGATATTATGGTATACTCCCCCAACAGTAAGGTAAAACAAAATTTAAAGAAAATAAAAAAAATAAAGGACACTTGGGCTAGGAGATGAATTGAAAAAAATAACATCAAAATGGCATGATGAGAAATTCAAATATGAACATGATTCAGACCATACGATCACCACAAAGGAAATCGTACTAAACTAACCATAGAAAAAAAAAATATCCACATAAGTATAAAATCATTTGAATGTTTATTATTATTATTATTGGCAAATGGACGTTTATTTTTTGAATCAGCTACTACTAATAAACTATTAAGCATACAATTTATGAGATCAAATGATACATTCCCTCCAGATATGTGATATATTTTCTTCGAATTTTCGTACTTGATAAATGAATATGTTATCAAATTTCTAACTATTTGATCGTAGTTTTTAAGTCCGTCTAATCCTACCACATATCCGGACCACCATATTGATCAACCCTCAATCTATGTACGTATTTGACTAGTGTACCATGTGTACAATATTGAAATGTGAGGAAAATCCATATTAGAAAATCACAACTACAATTTGTGTCTTATATGATTTTGGGTTACGTATTCCCTCATTGCCAATTGGTTTTGGGGGTGAAACCTCAACTTCTTACAAGGTATACGTGCAGAGTTATCCCCATGTGATCATAAGCTTAACCGTTACACAACATGCCACGTCACACAATCCGCCTATCACGTACACAACCCGCCACACGTGAGGGGCATGGATTGAAATATTGAACCTTTCGCATATTTCGTCGAAATATCAGAATTTTGAAGGAACGACATGTAAAGGGGTGAAAGAAATTGATCAATTTTCCCCGGTTTTTCTTGTTCAGAGCCTACAGATAGTTTGAGTCGGGTCATGTCGTTGGGTCGGAAATCCAAGTTGCAGACCCATCTAGAGGAAGAAGATGACACTGTGCAGACGCCTAGTCATCACGCGCAGAGAGCTTCACTAACGCATGCACCATTCTTTCGCCGTCTGTTCAACATGAAATATTTTTGTTTTAAATTTTGAGTTTCATGGTACAACTTTTAAGTTAATTGGATACCATATGAGTATATTTCTAAATATCCGATATAATATTTTTTATATTTAAATTAGTATTTGATATAAGAAAATTTGGGAAGATAAATATAAGGTTAATGGATTTTAGAAGTAAATTATGTTAAATGGAAGAATTCGTAGAAAATATGAGATGAGCATACGGTTAATAAAAATTCGTTTTACGTCCAATTTTCACTAATTAATGTACAATTTTCTAAATTATTATGTAAATGTAAACTCCCCGATTTTCTAAATTATTATGCTTTTTGTTATGTTTTTAACTAATTAACATTCAATTATAGTATGAGATAGGCATACGGTTAATAAGAATTCGTTTTACGTCCAATTTTCACTAATTAATCTCCAATTTTTTAAATTATTATGTAAAAGTAAAATCTCCTATTTTCTAAATTATTATGTAAATGTAAACTAAATTATTATGCTTATTGTTATGTTTTTAACTATATTAACATTCAATTATAGTAATTCACTTCAATTTATATTTATGTTTAAGATTTTATATTATTAGTCATCACCAGAACCATATTATATTATATTATATTATTCATCATATATTTATTATATCAAAGTTATTTTATTAGTCATATATAACCATTATTGGGTACTTAAGTTTTTTCCCTAAATTTCATTAAAAATTTCCAACTTTTAGACTAACTTTCCGTCATTTTTGTTGAGCGTAAACTATCTATTGATATATCCATAAATTTAACTAGTGATATTTTGTTGATATTGATATTTCATTAATCCTTGATAAGGGGATGTGCTGAGATGTAAAGAAAATGTCCCACATCGGAAAACAATTTATACCTTATATCATCTTGAGTTACTCCCCCAGATGATCGATCACTTTTCTTAACTGACAAACTTTTTAAATAATTAATTAATTAGTTGATTATGGACCTTATGGTAACCTAATTAGCAAGTAAAGTAATAACGAAGCTATAGCCACCGACACGCAGAATTTTCGAAATCAAAAGGGCAAAATGTAACAAGGGAATAGCGTTCGGCATTGGCTCTTCATCAGATCTAGTCTTCATACATGCAGAGATCGACGCAGTTGGCAGGCTTTTCCTCCTCATCCCTCTCTCAAAATTCTAATTCATTGATCTGCTGGGACATCTTTCTCTAATATCTAATCCAACTTTGAATCTCTTTTGAACCCTCTTTTGCAGAAACAGCAAGTGACCAAGACCAACAAACATTTTTCTCTTTAATTTAAGGAATACTCAATAAGCTTCCTGATCTGGGAACCGTATCCACTTTTTGTAATTCTGCCAAGGGAACATTATTGATGATTCCGATCTTGACTGCTGAATCTTCTTTACACTTCAGGTAATCAAATCCATCCGATTTAATTGAAACTTGTTTGATTAACAAAAATGCTTGTGGTTAAGCCTTAGATTCTTCAATTCTTCACCATATAACGCGCGTACACGTTAATTCTATTTTTGCTTTATACTTGCATGAGAAAGAGTCATGTTGTGTACCCAAAACAAAGTACTACGTACTGTCAACATTTTGAATCCCCAAAACTTACCGCTTTTCTCATTTGATTACATCAAGAATCTTTTAGTGTTATGTTCACTCCATCATCCGGGGGTGATATTGTCATTAACCATTGTGTTATATATATAGGATCAAGGATATATGCTTAATATCTTTCTTAAAAAAAAAAAAAATCTTATGATTATGATTAATATATGGTGGATTTTGACACTTGAGTATATAATAGTAAGACAAGAAATAGAATAATCAAATGAGTATATAATACTTACATCTTGTATGGTGGTACTTTCTCATACAATCATTCAATATATAGAATAATCATAATTCAATTTAAGATAAGAAATAAAAAACTTAGGATATCCTTTAATCATATATATGTATAAAAAAATATCAATTATATTAGTAGCAATAAAAATACTTATGGTGAACTGTCCATTTAGTTTGCATTTATGAATGCCTAAATTAATAGCACCAATTTGGTTATTTTTTTTTTTATACAAATGATCTTAAAATGATTATTTAATGAACTAATATATATATATATATATATGTATATATATATATAGCCAGAAAACTATTTTGGTTAAAATTTTATAATCCCTAAAATGTCCTTACTTAGTAATTTTTACAAGAAATAAATGTTTTAATAAACGAGGGTATTATAGTAAACAAAATTGTTAAATTTTTCATAAACCCACATATACCCTGCTTTAAAAAAATCGATAAACAATGACAGTTTTACTTCTAAAGGTTATAATAGTAAAATTACTTAAAAATAAAAAATATAGGAGAAAGAAAGACCCGAGATGTACGGCCACGGCAACGATCAGTTCCTCGATATGGAGAGGAAATGCACAGAGAGAGAGAGAGAGAGAGAGTTCATCGATCGCAAGAGAAAATTAGTGTCGTCATCTACAGGGCCCCTGCTTCAGGTATGCGTATTTTTTTATGATTTTCAATCTTTTTATTTTCAATGTAGTTACCGGTTTTTCGAATTAAGATTTGGATTCTTCAAATTTTTATGGGTTTTTGTAGCAAATATCTACGTTTCAATTAGGTTTTTGTCATATATTATGTTGGTTGATTTGCATACTTCAATTTGATATTTTTTTTTTTACAATCCATAAAATTGTTTGAAGATTCTATGCAAGAAATTCCAATTGTAGTTTTTTTTCGATAATTAATATCATCCTTTTTTTTGGTCCTCGTAGTCATCTTACCCAATCTTATATCTATTTCCTTTTGAAGTTTCCTTCATCTTGATGTTCGTATATACTACTAGCAAAAAAGAGTTGTATAATACCTTAATCTAGTTCTTCAAGGGTTAATTACTTACTAGCTCCCCATTTGGGTTCATTTTATGTATATTCCAATGCATAATCCTGTGTTATTTGATGGGTTTCCCTCGTTAGTGGAGGAGAGAAAAAGAAGGAAAATAAAAGAAAGGACGGGAAAATTTGAAAAAAAAAAAACGAATGGAAGAGAAAATGAGAAAAACTCTCCTTCATGCATGTCCACCAATTAGTTAGGAATGTTGGCTATAAAAGCAATTGCTTTCTTTCAGTTTAATGCATCTCTTAGAAACTCAAAACTTACACAGTTTTTGAGAGATAAGAAAACCTCACTTGTGTTAGAGAGAAAATCCTCTTGAGAGAAAAAAAACCAAGAGAGAGTTTAACCACCAGTGTTTGGTGAGATTATTATTGTATTCCCATTATTTTCTCTTAGTGGAAGATAAAGTGTTATTTTTTACCAATTTTATTTACACAAGGCTGGGAGAAGTCAGATCCTGGTGGCAATTTTTGACACGATTAGATACACGACTGGAAACTCACACGAAATTTATCCTGGTCAACCCGCACGATTAAAATTTCGGGTCAACCCGTTATGACCCGTTTATTAAATGGTGGATTTCGGGTCAACTTGTTAACCCTTATAATGACCTATTAACCCGTTTAATAAATTGGTAGATTTCGGGTTAACAGGTTAACTCGTATATTGGCTTAGATATTGACCCATTTAATAAACGTGTCATAACTAACCCATATATCTACCCATTTACCTACCTAAATATCTATTAAATTTTATAATTTAAATAGGTTAAACATGTTAAAACGGGTTAAACGGGTTATAGGCTAATTGGGTTTTGAGTATGACATATTTATTAAATGGGTTAAACAGATCATTAACAGGTTGGGTTCGGGTTGGACATTCTTGACACGATTATTAAACGGGTCGGATTCGGGTTGGGCATAAATGGGTAAAACAGAATTCATAACACGACACGACCCGACCATTGCCACCCCTAGATCCTGGGAATGCCATATTTATTTATTGGAACTTTGATTTTTCGTCGTCTTTCCCAACAAGTGGTATCAGAGTTTCGACTCAAAAATTATATTCTTGTGTAATTTAAGATGGAGGAGTCACCGTCATCATCATCAGCAACAATGTTAAAATTGTCTCCATCCAATTACTCCATTTGGAAGCCAAGAATGGATGCCATCCTTTACTGCAAGGATCTGTATGAGCCCCTTCAATTACTGGGCCAAAAACCAGAAGAGAAGATACGATGTATGGAGCATTCTGAAAAGAAAAGTTGTTGAACAAATCTGACAATGGGTGGATCAAAGTGTGTTCCACCATGTGGAAAAGAGAAGAATGCATACGAATTATAGACAAAATTGTCGTCCATGTATGAGCAGAAGACCGCTCAAAATAAAGCGTTGGTTATCCGACAGTTAGTAAACCTTAAGTACAGAGATGGTCAAAGTGTTACCGAGCATCTCAGTGACTTCCAAGGTTTGATCAACCTATTGACAAATATGCAGACGGTGCTTGATGATGAGTTACAAGCACTAGTGTTACTGTAAGACCCGTGTCCTGGAGGGAACGGTGAACGATCCCACATTCATGCGAAGGGGGAATGGCCTGGGAAGGGAATGGTGGTGTGCCTTAAAGGTGTAGGCACACACCTATCTAGCACGAGGCCTTTTGGGAGCTCAAGTGGCTTTTTTTTGGGTGGGGGGGGGGGGGGGGGGGGGGGGGGGAGGGATTGGAACCCCAAAGTTAAGTGAGTTGAGGTTGGTGCAATTCCATGATGGGTGACCCTCTGGGAAGTTACACCATGAGCTCCCGAAAACAAAAAGGGGAAGGCAAAGGCAAGGAGGCCCAAAGTGGACAATATCGTGCTAGATAAGTCGGGACCTGACAGAGGAGGTTCGGGTCCTGACAGAATGGTATCAGAGCCAGACCTCGATTGGGAAGTGTGCTAGCGAGAAAGGTGAACTATCCCACATTTCTGCGAAGGAGGAATGGCCTGGGAAGGGAATGGTGGTGTGCCTTAAAGGTGTAGGCACACACCTATCTAGCACGTGGCCTTTTGGGAGCTCAAGTGGCTTTGGGGGGGATTGGAACCCCAAAGTTAAGCGAGTTGAGGTTGGTGCAATTCCATGATGGGTGACCCTCTGGGAAGTTGCACCATGAGCTCCCGAAAACAAAACCGTGAAGGCAAGGGCAAGGAGGCCCAAAGCATACAATATCGTGCTAGATGAGTCGGGACCTGACAGAGGAGGTTCAGGTCTTGACAATTACTCAGCTCTTTGCCTGATAGCTGGGATACACTAGTAGTATCATTAAGCAATTCAGCTCCTCAAGGCGTTCTTAGATTGGACATAGTTAAAGATATCATGTTTAATGAAGAAGTAAGGAGGAAAGAACAAGGTGTAGTAGTCGAGTCAGAAGCCCTCGTATCAGAGTATTGTGGAAGAACTAGCAATAGAAAATTTCACAGGCAAGACAAGTCAAAGGGCAGGTCAAGATATGGCTCAAGAGGGAGGTCTAAGACAAGAACGAGTGTAGGCTGTTTAAACTAGAGCAAGATAGAGGTAACGAAAAAGTGATGCTAGGCACACGATCGCAACTACCTCTGGTGGAAATGAGGTAGTTATTCTATGTGGTGATGGCTTCGTTAATTTTTCTTCTCAAGATACATGTTGGATAGTGGCTTTTGGTGCATCATTTCATGTCACCTTACGGAGGGAATTCTTTACATCTTACACCAATGGAGATTTTGGTAATGTGAGGATGAAAAATGATAAATTTTCCAAGATCGTGGGAAGAAGAGATATTTCCCTTGGTCCTCAAGGATGTGAGACATGTTTCAGACATGCGTCTCAATCTAATCTTCACTTGATTACTTAACGATGAATGATACACTATTGTCTTTGCTAAAGGGAAATGGAAACTCAACAAGAACTCTCTTGTCCTAGCACAAAGGAAGAAGAAGAACGCCCTATACATGACACATGAAAAAGTCAGTAATGGGTACGTAAATGCTCTTGCAGAAGACTCAATCTAGCTATGGCATAAAAGGATCGGTCACATCAGCGAGAAAGGGCTGCACATTCTAGCCAAAAGAGAGGCACTGACAGGGATGAAGAAAGGCATGCCTCTAAAATCATGCACACATTTCTCGGCAAGAAAGCAGCATAGAGCTTCGTTTCAACATGTTCATGCACAAAGAAAACCCAATGTATTGGATGTTGTGTACTCTGATGTTTGTGGTCTTATGACCACCAGTACTCTTGGTGGTGCAAGATATTTTGTTACCTTAATTGATGATCATTTCAGGAAGGTATAGGCTTACGCACTTAGAACAAAATATAAAGTGTATGAAGTTTTCAAGCAGTTTCATGCTAGCATTGGACATGAGACTAGTAGTAGCTTGAAATGTATTCGCACTGATAACGGAGGAGAATATATGAGGGCATTTAGAAACTACTGTAGAAGTAATGGAATCAGGCATGAACGATCAGTTCCGAAGACTCCTCAGTATAATGGCATCGTTGAGAGAATGAACATAACAATTGTTGAAAGAATAAGAACAATGTTATCTCATGCCAAGATGCCCAAAAGCTTTGGGGGTGAAGCCCTAATGACTGCTGTTGATCTAATCAACCTTTCTCCTTCAGCACCTTTGAATGGTGATGTCCTAAACAAGTTCTATTCGGGAAAAGACGTTTCCAACAATCATCTAAAAGTTTTTGGTTGTAGAGTTTTTGTTCATATTCCTAAAGACGAGAGATCTAAGCTCGACACGAAGTCGAAAAAATGTATCTTCGTGGGATATGGGAATGAACAATTCGGTTACAGGTTATGGGATCCTATAGCTAGAAAGATTATTAGAAGTAGAGATGTTGTCTTTTTTGCGGCGTTGAGCGTGGAACGCGTGGGCG
The DNA here is from genome assembly GCA_032719365.1 of Prinsepia uniflora. NCBI lineage: Eukaryota > Viridiplantae > Streptophyta > Magnoliopsida > Rosales > Rosaceae > Prinsepia > Prinsepia uniflora. The sequence continues at coordinate 25,213,458 of CM064876.1, forward strand.
CGGTCAGACTTCTGGACCTAGAGCTCAAGTATTTGCAGTGACCCAGCAGCAGGCTAGATCAGCCTTAGGTGTTAATATAGGTACTCTTAACATCTCTAATCTTGTTGTACGTGTATTGATGGATGCTACGGCTACTCATTCTTTTATTTCGAGGAGTTGTGCGGGTATGTTAGACTGTGAGATATCAGCGTTGGATAGTGAGATGGGTGTCGGCACACCGATGAGAGTTGTGTACGTAATGAACCAAGTGAAACAGAGGTGTCTGGTGAGAGTAGATGATGTGGATTTACCAGCTGATCTGATCAATTTGGACATACATGACTTTGATATCATCTTGGGGATGGATTGGTTGTCGGAGCACTGTTTGCTCATTGATTGTTGTAGTAGGTAAGTATTTCTACGGAGTCCGGGGTTGCCGGAGGTTACTTTTCAGGGTAAGCATGATGGTTCGCTACCTGAAGTGATTCTTCACTTGCCGCTACCAAACTGTTACGGAAGGGTTGCCAGGGTTATCTGGCGCATGTTGTGGAGACGCAAGTTGATACTCTGAGGGCCGAGAACATACCAGTGGTGCGTGAGTTCCGGATGTGTTCCCGGAAGATTTTACTGGCTTACCGCCATATCGGGAGATCGAGTTCACGATTGAACAGCTCCCCTGTACACGACCTATATCACAGGCACCATACCGAATGGCACCGACCGAATTGCGGGAGATTAAGACTCAATTGTAGGAGTTTGTGGATCTGGGATTCATCCAACTGAGCATGTCACCATGGGGAGTACTAGTGTTATTTGTGAAAAAGAAGGAGGGGAGCCTCCGATTGTGCGTGGATTATCGACAGATCGACAAGGCAACGGTAAGGAACCAATACCCCTTACCCAGGATTAAAGATCTATTCGACCAACTGCGGGGAGCACAGTACTTCTCTAAGATTGATCTACGATCAGGGTATCATCAGTTGTGGATGGCTGAGGAGGATGTTCTGAAGACGGCGTTTCGGACGAGGTATGGATACTATGAGTTCTTGGTGATGCCATTTGGTTTGACGAATGCACCAGCGGCATTCATGGATTTTATGAACAGAGTCTTTCGATCGTATCTCGAAAAATTTGTGATCGTGTTCATCGATGATATCTTAGTGTATTCGAGGAGTGCTAAGGTGACATGACCCATCCCAATCCCCCCGAGATTACCGTGGAATGTGCCCTGCTCCCGTCCAACAAGAGGTGTTAGACAAGGGATAACCAAGAGCCACTGCCCAACGGGGCATCTAGAGTGCGCAAGGATCGATGGAAGAGGTGTGCAATGTCCCAGTCTCTGCTGCAATCGCACCCGTAATCAACCTGAAGGGCATTAAAACCAAAAGCTGTGAGTGGACAAAAACAAATAAGTTTACCAAATACATTTATAAGACATTTATGCCCTCCAATAAAAACGTATGCATGCCACGAAAACCAGTAACCAAAACGTTTGCTCAACCGAGCCATTAGGGCCTTAGCCCAAAAACCGTTAACCAAAAACCAAGTGTGGGAACTCAGCCCAAAACAGTGGAATACCACAACCATACATATTAAAACCATGTGGGCCACCGCCCAAAGCCATAAATATAAATCCATAAATCCAAAACCATTTAGGGTCCCTGACCCGACATACCATTTCATAACCAATAATCCATTTATACCATATAACACATATCCAACCAATAAGCCATTTTATTCATTAATCCATATTTTACCATTACCATCACCAGCATCCCAGATGCTTAGCGTCCCAGACGCTTGACGTCCCTGACGTCATATCTCACGGTTTCATAAGCTAAGCGTGCTGCCCGGGGTCTCTCCGGGTCCATATATCTGACATCCCTGATGTCTGACGTCCCTGACGTCAATCATAGCAATCCTGCTCCTAAGTCATCATACGGTCCGGCTGCTCCGTATAATGATCCCTCGCAGGCAATGCACCGTGACTTCCCTAGTGTCCCAGACATCTGGAGGAGACCATCATATATCCTTGTATCCAGATGGTATATGGAAAAACAGTTTAATTAAATCCTTTTATCACATCATTACCATTGGGCCCTGCCCGAAATTTCCATAAAACCATGTAATTCCATTTAGGGTCCTTGACCCAAAATCACAATTATTAAATATAGGGTCCCTGACCCGAAATCGCATTTATTATCCAACTGGGCCTCATACCCGATTTTATGAACCACTGGGCCCACGGCCCGATTTGTAAACCAACTGGGCCCCTGGCCCGATAACATAACTCAAATGGGTCTCAGCCCAATTTCATACCAACTGGGCCGCTGGCCCGATTTCATTAACCAACTGGGCCCCGACCCGATTTTCAAATGGACTCCAAGTCCGAAATTTCCAACATAATTGGGCCTCAAGCCCGAGTTTATATTTCCAATTTCAAAACCATTTCATCATATTATATCCAAATCATAAATATGGAAAATTCATGTAAAACCGAAAACCTCGATTTACGTGCAAGCACGTAAATCGCCTCGAAATACGTGAAACTGTACAATTTACCAACAACCAAATCAACATCACACAATCACAACCATAATCCATATAAAACATTTAAGCATGCATAGAATTTATAAAACCAAAGTCCACTCACAGACCGTTTTAACGGTATGCCTCGATACGCGTGCCACCGGCCCTCCCGGGCCTCGCCACTATCACCGGGACTCCCAATCCTGTCCAAATCACATTAGAGGGTCACTAACCTCATCATTAATATCCTATCAAAGTCCCGTAATTTTCACAAATTTTTACTTATTTTTAAACTTAATTTAAAACCTTCGGACATCCCGAACAATATCGAGACGGTGTCCGATCGACACGAAACCAATTCCAAAATGTCCGTTACATTAAATAGGACAGAAGTCATGTTGACCTCACCTCGAGATTCGTGTCCACGCGCCGTCACGCGCCGCCGTGAGTGGCTGCGCGTGAAACCCACGCGCCTGCTACAGTGTCACCATCTAACCCGTATCTCTGGTAAACGGGTCCAAACTGCCCGCGACACGACCTGGTTCGTATTCTGTCAATTCGATCCTAATTCCTTCATTTGATCATTTAGTTAGTTTCGTTTTAAGTTAAATTAAGGTTCTGTAACGTTGATTATACAAAACATTACCTACAATTCCACGATTCAACGATGATCCACGAAGAACACCCGGTTACTGTGCAATCATGGAACTTCCACAATGGCCACCGATTTCAACCAATTGATGATCCCAGAAGCATCAACGGACCCTGAGGAACAATTCCCCCACATCAATTGCATCAATCCTGTGCTCAATCGTCACGACTCAAGCTCGAACACCGTCACTGTTCAACCATGGAGTTCTGTCAACCACAACCGTTTTCCTTCAATTGATGAACCCAGAAGCATCGTGGGATCATGAGAAGTAGTTTCCCCACCTCAATTTCGTCCAACGAAGCCTCCAATTGCACGACTCAAACTCGAATTTCCTCCTCTGTCACCAAGTGTGATCAGAGCCAAAACGTTGCCAATTCTTCTTATTTTTTATGTGGATCGACTCGTCACAACCTCAGGAAGCTAACTCGAGCTTCAATTCCACTCCTCACGGCCCAAATCTTCCAATTCGAATTTTCCCTCTAATTTTCCCGAAATCCAAAATCCAAAATTCAACCCACACTCAATCCCTCGTGTTTCCCTTGGTATCCCAATCGATTAGTCTCTCATTTTTCTCTCAGGAACGGCAGAGGAAGGGAGCCAATTCTCCCAGTTCAATCCTCCCCCAATTGTGCACGGTTAGGAAAAACAAAGGGGATTAATTTAGGGAAAATGGTGGATTAGTGATGATGATGTAGTAATGATGATGTTTGGAGGGAAACAAGGAGCTGGAAACAAGGGTGGGTGACACTTGTCACTCATCCGGATGTGCACAGTCAACGGTCACTATTCATTATTATATTATTATTTTAATCCGAGCCTCGGTTCGTTAGTTCGTTTCCTTGACCATAACGTTGTCGTCGAATCTCCGATTTCGGCATGCCGCCTGTCATTGGATTCGTATCGACGATACCTACGTAACGGTCCTTGGCCCTCGCCCATCGGACCTCCCGGTCAAAAAGTCAACATTTGGCCCCAAACATACCAAATTACCAAAATACCCCTCAACTTCCGAACACCATAACTTTCTCTACGAATATCGGAATCGAACGTGCCACCTGTCTATGAACTCGTGACGTCCCGAACTACGTCACGGTCATCGGTCAAAGTCCGTTTGACCGCCCGATCAAAAAGTCAACATTTTGCCCACGACCAGGGGCAAAACGGTCATTTTGTACAATTTGTCCGATTCCGCCCTACTAACCACCGTTCAACCTCACTAATCAAGATTAGTGACTAATCTAATCCCGGAATTCGGGACGGGTCGTTACAATCTTCCCTCCTTAATAAATTTCGTCCTCGAAATTTCAACCGATCTCATCTCAACGTACTTCCCTCCTTAATAAGTTTCGCTCTCGAAACTCGATTACCCTGATTCCACAAACACCCCGTGGAAAGTGGAATCGACCACGCAACACGTGTACACCCGTACACCAACTACTTAGACAAAACTTGTCTACGCCCAAACGTACCACTAGTACTCAAAACGCAACGACTACATTCGACCCCGTCGAATGACTGAAACTACTTGTTTCGAATTTGACACCACTTGTCAAATCAACCCTCTCGTTGACGCAACAACTCGACGGTTCCTTTCCCACTCCCACTAGGAGTCAGCTGACCCCACTCAACAATCTATGTTGACACATCCTGACAAATTGTCACCACACAGTTGTTGTCAGTCGAAAACTGACACTAGAATCACTCGTGGCTACACATGCCACCAACGTACTTAACTTAGTAAAGATTTACCGACCTTTCACACGACCTGTGTGTAATTAAACACATCGGAATTACCATGACCCATTGCATAGTAATGTCCGGTCCACAACCAATCCCATGGTATCGGAACCAATCCGACTACCAACACGTTCACCAACACACCTCGGGTATATCCCATATACCGTAACTAGACATCACAAGTCTACAAGGTATTGTACCTCGAACCATGTACGAAGTACACACATCTACCTAATAACCAGACTACAACCACCTAGGTCATAGCCGAACGCGTTCCAATAATGGAGTACGTTTGCCCAATTCAGCATGAGACAAATCGAAACTCCACCCAACATCTAGTTCCAATTCCGAATCTGAATCCGCAATTTCGTAAGAAATCCCGGATCCAAGCCCAGACATCACATTTTAATTCATATCCAAATCCAAATCCGAAATCATTATTCCGTAAGCTAGCATTTGGAATAATCATCCCGTACCTAAATCCGGAAATATACTTTCAAGTTCCAAAATCGAATCCTGAATCGTCACCCAGAAATTCGATTTCAAATCCCGAAATCTCGTTCACATTTACCAAGACACATCAAAACCGAACCTATCGGTTACCTGCTCAATACACTTGATTGACTTCATAGGGAAGCCAATCCAACCTCCACACGTCTAAGGTTGACAAAATTCAACTACCTTGAAAACCTACTCACCCGAGTAGAATACCATACGGGCCCCACCTCGAAAAGAAGTTCAACCCCGTCATTTACGACTCACACACCCCAAATTCGTATCGATCCTTGTCATTCCACCTAGGAAAAACCAAGGATGATCCAAGAATGATGACGCCAATACTCATTCTACGTGGATGCAACAAAACTCACTGCACTCACCACGCCATGTAACCCAACATCGTCTGCCACCAAGCAGAAAATGAAAAATCTCGTTTACCTAATTTCGAATACGTAGCTCCTCCTGATGACCTCACAACACACATGGGCCCACCAACCAATACACGCTCAACGTACTGGTAACTACAGGCAATGACTGTCAGGGCAGAAAACAGTAAGTCAACCCCAATGACTTCGGAATACCAATCACCAATGCGGAAACGAGCACTCCTCTCGTCCCATAATTACAACTCTCCTCGACACTAAGGTTCCAATCATGTTGGAAGCAGACCTACTCCCAACGAGATGTCAAGTCCAGCCACTGGACTTCCTACCTCCTCCACTCACTTGGACAACCACATGTCCACAATCAATCTGTTATTGTCCCGTTCGCAAATCCCAACCTTTACAGGTTCAACACTCGGTTTTCCAAATTCTCAATTACAAATTTCCACATCTATACCACTAATGGTTTTCTTTGTCTTTTCCGGTTTTAATCATTTCCATGTACGTTTTAGGGATATTTAAAAACATAAAATCACACAAATTTTGGAGTTGCCAACAACTCCCCCAAATCCACCAATTATCATGACGTAGGGGACGTCATCCCAAGATTACTCAAGTCTCAATTATACCCTTTTAATCCACTCATCACTGGTTATCTCACCACCATTGGGACTTATCCCAACACATCACAATCTTAACTGGATCCCATCCAGTCCATCACTCAACCACTACCGAATCTCAAAGACCGAACATATGTTCATCATGACGGAGTCACACCCCAACTTGTGGCTCATCGTCAACACCATTACCGACACTAGCACCAGTGCTAGTACCAGCACCAACACACTATCAACAACACTAGTATCAGCACCCATGCATCCATACTAGCATCGGCACAAAAGTACCAACCCACAAACATTCATACTTGCACACCGTGTGCAAATACGACAACCCTGGATCTCCGTTCATATCGAACGACGATCCCGTACCTCACGACTATGGGTACCACTACTCTGACAATCCACATCAGTAAAATGAACGTTCCCCGAACGTCCCCTGATCCCCAAGTATTATAACCACCTCGATAGCCAGTCATCTCCATATGACTTCCGACTAACTGTCATTGCTATCGAGATCCGCATCCATACCTCACACTAATACCCGATCCAACACGGGATTACATAATTTATCTCAGAACTGTATCCGTAAATCGAATCCCATAGTTCTGCCTAGACTCACCAGAGCCATCCCCATGGTCATCCATGACCTCAGCCGCTCGTCGCAGCTCAAGTTCTCATCCACTAGCCACAATTAAGGTTTACCTTTTAAATACTAGGGTTCCACAATCACACCCTATGGTTCAACCGAACCAAACAGATTTCCGTAATATAAAATCCACAACCTGACCGACCCCGCGGTCCTGACATCGAATAGACGTCAAATCCAATCCTACCATCCCATCAACGTGGGTTCCACCACTAGGTCATCGGCCAACTCCGATGAACCAACATCCCTCACACTAGAAACCACCACAAGGGTTCACATTTTAAACCATTACTCACATGAGGTTCCCCGAACCTGGCTGCACCTAGCAGCACAACAATCCAATATCACATGACCGAACCGACGGTCCCACAATACCAGTTCATCACAATCAACCCCACCTGGGTCGAATCACATTAATGCACGGCGTATCGGGCCAATCACACTCCATCCACTATCCAAACCCAAAAACTATCTATCAGGTTGATAACGAATTGCAGCCCAAAGAGACATCACACCCTCGACTTACGCACACAAAAGAGCAACCGTGCTCTGATACCAAGTTGACAGGACCCATCCCAATCCCCTCGGGATTACCATGGAATGTGCCCTGCTCCCGTCCAACAAGAGGTGTCAGACAAGGGATAACCTAGAGCCACTGCCCAACGGGGCATCCAGAGTGCGCAAGGATCGATGGAGGAGGTGTGCAATGTCCCAGTCTCTGCTGCAATCGCACCCGTAATCAACCTGAAGGGCATTAAAACCAAAAGCTGTGAGTGGACAAAAACCAATAAGTTTACCAAATACATTTATAAGACATTTATGCCCTCCAATAAAAACGTATGCATGCCACGAAAACCAGTAACCAAAACGTTTGCTCAACCGAGCCATTAGGGCCTTAGCCCAAAAACCGTTAACCAAAAACCAAGTGTGGGAACTCAGCCCAAAACAGTGGAATACCACAACCATACATATTAAAACCATGTGGGCCACCGCCCAAAGCCATAAATATAAATCCATAAATCCAAAACCATTTAGGGTCCCTGACCCGACATACCATTTAACCAATAATCCATTTATACCATATAACACATATCCAACCAATAAGCCATTTTATTCATTAATTCATATTTTACCATTACCATCACCAGCATCCCAGATGCTTAGCGTCCCAGACGCTTGACGTCCCTGACGTCATATCTCACGGTTTCATAAGCTACGTGTGCTGCCCGGGGTCTCTCCGGGTCCATATATCTGACATCCCTGATGTCTGACGTCCCTGACGTTAATCATAGCAATCCTGCTCCTGAGTCATCATACGGTCCGGCTGCTCTGTATAATGACCCCTCGCAGGCAATGCATCGTGACTTCCCCAGTGTCCCAGATAACTGGAGGAGACCATCATATATCCTTGTATCCAGACGGTATATGGAAAAACAGTTTTATTAAATCCTTTTATCACATCATTACCATTGGGCCCTGCCCGAAATTTCCATAAAACCATGTAATTCCATTTAGGGTCCTTGACCCAAAATCACAATTATTAAATATAGGGTCCCTGACCCGAAATCGCATTTATTATCCAACTGGGCCTCATACCCGATTTTATGAACCACTGGGCCCACAACCCGATTTATAAACCAACTGGGCCCCTGGCCCGATAACATAACTCAAATGGGTCTCAGCCCGATTTCATACCAACTGGTCCCCTCGCCCGATTTCATTAACCAACTAGGCCCCGACCCGATTTTCAAATGGACTCCAAGTCCGAAATTTCCAACATAATTGGGCCTCAAGCCCGAGTTTATATTTCCAATTTCAAAACCATTTCATCATATTATATCCAAGTCATAAATATGGAAAATCCATGTAAAACCGGAAAACCTCGATTTACGTGCAAGCACGTAAATCGCCTCGAAATACGTGAAACCGTACAATTTACCAACAACCAAATCAACATCACACAATCACAACCATAATCCATATAAAACATTTAAGCATGCATAGAATTTATAAAACCAAAGTCCACTCACAGACCGTTTTAACGGTATGCCTCGATACGCATGCCACCGGCCCTCCCGGGCCTCACCACTATCACCGGGACTCCCAATCCTGTCCAAATCACATTAGAGTCACTAACCTCATCATTAACATCCTATCAAAGTCCCGTAATTTTCCCAAATTTTTACTTATTTTTAAACTTAATTTAAAACCTTCGGACATCCCGAACAATATCTAGACGGTGTCCGATCGACACGAAACCAATTCCAAAATGTCCGTTACATTAACTAGGACAGAAGTCATGTTGACCTCACCTCGAGATTCGTGTCCACGCGCCGTCACGCGCCGCCGTGAGTGGCTGCGCGTGAAACCCACGCGCCTGCTACAGTGTCACCATCTAACCCGTATCTCTGGTAAACGGGTCCAAACTGCCCGCGACACGACCCGGTTCGTATTCTGTCAATTCGATCCTAATTCCTTTAATTGATCATTTAGTTAGTTTCGTTTTAAGTTAAATTAAGGTTCTGTAACGTTGATTATACAAAACATTACCTACAATTCCACGATTCAACGATGATCCACGAAGAACACCCGGTTACTGTGCAATCATGGAACTTCCACAATGACCACCGATTTCAACCAATTGATGATCCCAGAAGCATCAACGGACCCTGAGGAACAATTCCCCCACATCAATTGCATCAATCCTGTGCTCAATCGTCACGACTCAAGCTCGAACACCGTCACTGTTCAACCATGGAGTTCTGTCAACCACAGCCGTTTTCCTTCAATTGATGAACCCAGAAGCATCGTGGGATCATGAGAAGTAGTTTCCCCACCTCAATTTCGTCCAACGAAGCCTCCAATTGCACGACTCAAACTCGAATTTCCTCCTCTGTCACCAAGTGTGATCAGAGCCAAAACGTTGCCAATTCTTCTTATTTTTTATGTGGATCGACTCGTCACAACCTCAGGAAGCTAACTCGAGCTTCAATTCCACTCCTCACGGCCCAAATCTTCCAATTCGAATTTTCCCTCTAATTTTCCCGAAATCCAAAATCCAAAATTCAACCCACACTCAATCCCTCGTGTTTCCCTTGGTATCCCAATCGATTAGTCTCTCATTTTTCTCTCAGGAACGGCAGAGGAAGGGAGCCAATTCTCCCAGTTCAATCCTCCCCCAATTGTGCACGGTTAGGAAAAACAAAGGGGATTAATTTAGGGAAAATGGTGGATTAGTGATGATGATGTAGTAATGATGATGTTTGGAGGGAAACAAGGAGCTGGAAACAAGGGATGGGTGACACTTGTCACTCATCCGGATGTGCACAGTCAACGGTCACTATTCATTATTATATTATTATTTTAATCCGAGCCTCGGTTCGTTAGTTCGTTTCCTTGACCATAACGTTGTCGTCGAATCTCCGATTTCGGCATGCCGCCTGTCATTGGATTCGTATCGACGATACCTACGTAACGGTCCTTGGCCCTCGCCCATCGGACCTCCCGGTCAAAAAGTCAACATTTGGCCCCAAACATACCAAATTACCAAAATACCCCTCAACTTCCGAACACCATAACTTTCTCTACGAATATCGGAATCGAATGTGCCACTTGTCTATGAACTCGTGACGTCCCGAACTACGTCACGGTCATCGGTCAAAGTCCGTTTGACCGCCCGATCAAAAAGTCAACATTTTGCCCACGACCAGGGGCAAAACGGTCATTTTACACAATTTGTTCGATTCCGCCCTACTAACCACCGTTCAACCTCACTAATCAAGATTAGTGACTAATCTAATCCCGGAATTCGGGACGGGTCGTTACATAAGGCATATGAGAAGCATCTACGGTTGGTTTTAGAGAAATTGAGGCAGAAGCAGTTGTGTGCCAATTTGAGTAATTGCCAGTTTTGGTTGAACAACATTGGTTTTCTGGGACATGTTATATCAGTTGATGGGATTAGTGTGGATCCCCAGAAGATCGAAGCCGTGACTAATTGGGCTAGACCGACGACAGTAACTGTGTAACGACCAGTCCCGGGAATCGAGATTAGATTAGTGATTAATGACGGATTAGTAATGGTAATCAGTGATTAGTTGGGGGATTTCGTAACGGACGGTGCAAAATGACGGTTTTACCCCTGAAATGGGCAAAAAGGTTGACTTTTGCTTGGATAGTCAAATGAACTTTGACCAATGACTGTCACGTAGTACGGGACGTCACGAGTTCATAGATAGGTGGCACGTCCGATTCCGACATTCGGGGAAAAAGTTATGATGTTCGGAAGTTCGAGGGTAATTTGGTAATTTGGCTAAAAAGGGACAATTTTTTGACTTTTCAGACGACATGGATTTTTCACGTAATTCGAGGACCATTAGGTAGGTCTCGATTCTTTGAGTACAACGACATGCAGCACGTTGCCATTGGACGTGGGACGGTTTAGTTCGTGGTCTAAACGTACGAGGGGTAAACTGGTAATTTGTGCAATAAATGACATTTTTGTCCATTGGCTGCTTTGGGATTGGTGCCCAGTAAACAGGGGACACTTGGCTGCTTGGGAAAAGTGCCCAATGGATGTGGGATAATTTTCCCTTGCTGGAAGGTCGTGGAACCCTCATCCACCGTCTCAATTAAGCTTTAAACGGTCGCGTGGTTACTGAAGAACAAAAAAACAGAGACGCAAAGTTTGTGAGAATTCAAACCCCCCCTCCCTCCTCCCCCTCCGCTATCCTCAATTGGATGTGCCGTGTGAACAATAATGAGGGGATAAACGATGTGGAATGTGGTGGTGATGCCGTGGATTGCCGTCGTGCACGGTGGCGGTTGGATGAAGGCCAGACCCGTGAACTTCCCTGTTGAGATTCAAATGGCACGTGGTGATTTCTTGGTTATTGATCGATTGTAATGGATAAGAGAGGTTACTGGAGGTCTGGGGAATCGAATAAGCTCGTTTTCGAGGTCAGGGATGGACGGCGTCGACGTGACATCTGACCAAGCAACGAGCCTATTAAAATACTACAATGGACCACGAGATAGGCCTACTAGAAGACTTCAAAGATCACACAAGGCCCATGCATCAAAAACCCATTACTATTCCCTTAACCTAAACCCTAGACAACTTCTATAAATAGGGAGTCACTCCCCCATTAAAAGGGATCTCTCTCTCCCTTCTCTCTACTTTCTCTCTCTAAAGGTTCTAAACCTCCTATACTTGTACAAATAATATCATCATATTATTATTAATGAGAGGGAGGCAACACCATGGACGTAGCCCGATTTTGGTGAACCATGTACTTTCTTGTGTCTTGTGTGCGTGCGTGTCTTTAAAGTCTCGTTGGTACAATTTTTGCATCAACAGTTTGGCGCAGTCTGTGGGAATCGATACAAAAGGTTATGTCGGTTCTTTTAAATTTTTCTCACCTGCTAAAACACCATGGCCACCAAGAACACCAAAAAAACCCCAGAAAATACAATATGTCCAATATGTAGGAAGAACCCAGGACAATTCCCCTTTTTCGATCGGTCGAAGCCCCTTGTGCTTCTCTCACAAAGCCTTTTTCCCACCACAAAATAAATATATATATTGTAGCCTCTGCAACCCACAAATTTTGGTACTTTAAACCTCTGCAAACTCTGCCCACCACAAACAAATAACAGCTACTTTTTAGCCGTCTATAGGTATCTACCCACCACAAAAAAATACATATATAATCATGTTTGGTAACCTGCCCCCTACCTCTTGACCCCACCAAGATATTATCTATCTTTATTACAACAGTCCAGACCTCTTCATCGGTCCCCACCGATGTCCCCTCGGACTCCATGCTTGGTCGGTCTCCCGATGTCCACTCGGTCGGTGTCCCGAAGTCCCCTCGGACTCCCTGCTCGGTTGGTCTCTCGATGTCCCCTCGGACTCCCTGCTCAGTCGGCCTCCCGATGTCTCCTCGGACCCCTTCCTCATCGGTCCCCATCGATGTCCCATTGGGCTCCCTGCTCGGTCGTTCTCTGATAAGTCACAAACTAAGCATCATTTCAACGTTATTTATTATCCCTTTTACTTATCTTTTGATTATAATCATTCAAACAATAGGAGAAAATGATCTCTTTTGTGAAGTTTGTGCAGATTGCTTAGTTGAGGTTTAAATCATGTTTTACAATGAAATGTGATCTTTCCAAGGCCAAATCTTTAAGGACTCATCAAGGACTCATAAAGGGCCTCATCATCTCCCATTTACATGACCAAGATCCACCAAGACCCTAAAAGTCACGGCCTAGCCCCTAGAAGCCCACAAAATGCGGTTAAAGGTGTTTTAGGGGGTTTACTTGTGCATCAAGTAACTTTGGACGAATTTTCCTACCTTTCTCAATGAGGGATGATATGGATTGACTTGGATAAGAAGACTTAATTATATTCCTAATCAGATCTTGAAGTTAAAGAAGCAAGAAACAAGGAAAATGAAGTTTCTTGGAAATTAAGAAACCATCTTGTACATGGCTAGGGTTAATTAACTTCCCTAGCCGCAATTTATCATGTTTCCTTTATTTTAGGGCAATGTAATCTGATTTAGGATAGCATTAAATGAATTTCTAGTCAAAGATAAAGTCAAGAAGTGGAAAGAAGGAAGGAAAGGGACTCCTTGTACAAGAAGGATACAAAAAACGGCTAACTATGGTTTTTCACAAAAACAAGGAGTTTTCCTCCTTGTTTTGGGGCTGTTTTCCCTTTTCTTTGAGGGAGATGTTAGGGCAGGTGTTTGGGGTTATACATAGATGTTTTCTCATTGTTTTTTGGGGGCCGAATTTAGCTCTTGAAGGTCCCCGAAACTTTGTCAAAATTCGTACTTCAATCCATGTTCTTAGTTTAGAGTTTTGTAATTTAATTCAAGCACTCTTTATAATTCATGCATCTTCAAATTCAGCACGTCTACCTTGAGGGAGTTTTCCTTCATCTCTTTTATTCATTGTCCTTTTATTATTTCTTGCTTTATTTATATTTGTGCACCTTTTAATTATGTGCTTGTTTTATTCAATAATGTTTGAGTAGTGTAATTAGGGCTAGGGTTACTTGAAGCCCTAGCCATGTTAGTCCGTGTTTGATTTCTGGCTCTTGATTATGATTGCTATGAATGCCTGGATTTGTTGGATTACTGCGCTTCATGAACTGAATTTATGCTTATAAGCTTAGCTACCTTATTTGTGTATAATTGTCGATGTAATTTCTTGACGGATCACCTTGATGTTTGTGTTCACCCTGCAATTTATGGCATCACGTTTAAGAGGGGGAATCTTATTCGCAATCTAAACTCATGACTTCCTAGGTCTGCACATCACTTTTCTACGGATAGTTTAGTGTTATTAAATCTTCTTTATGTTTCATGCATTATCACGGACCATCGGTAATAGTTGTTTAAGGGCGGGCACATAACGCTTAAACATGCAATCTAAGAGGAGATAATATGTGTGGGGTGAACCTTAGCCGGACCCCTGCACAGGCACTTAATTCAGATACATGCCTAGTAATCTAATCAAGGAAATCTAACGGAACTATAATTGGTAAAAGTGGATAGAAACCCTAGCTCGACTTAGTAGTTATTATTAGTTAATTTACTTCATTCATAAAACATAACAAACCCCCCAATGCATTTTAATTACTCCACTTAAGTCAATTGAGTTAAACGGAATTGGATATCATTGAGCAAGTCTTCGTGGGATCGACCTTTGCTTGCATCTATACTATCTACACGTCTTGTGCACTTGCAAAGTTTATTACACATAGTGGTTTTTCCTAGTACAAATTTTGTGCTTAGTAAAATCACTATCATTCTCCCGATGTCCCCTCGGACTTCCTGCTCGGTTGGTCTTCCGATGTCCCCTCGGACTCCATGCTCGATCGGTCTCCCGATGTCCCCTCGGGCTCCCTGCTCGGTCGGTCTCCTGATGTCCCCTCGGACTCCATGCTCGATTGGTCTCCCTATGTCCCCTCGGACTCCATGCTCGGTCGGTCACCCGATGTCCCATCGGACTCCATGCTCGGTTGGTCTACCATTGTCCCCTCGGACACCCTACTCGGTCGGTCTTCCGATGTCCCCCGGCAGCCCGAGGTCCCCTCGGGCTCCCTGCTCGGTTGGTCTCCCGATGTCCCCTCAGACTCCATGCTCGATCGGTCTCCCGATGTCCCCTCAGACTCCATGCTCATTCAGTCTCCCGATGTCCCATCGGACTCCATGCTCGGTCGGTCTCCCATTGTCCCCTTGAACTCCCTTCTCGGTCGGTCTCCCGATGTCCCCTCAGACTCCCTACTTCGTCGGTGTCCCGATGTCCCCTCGGACTCCCTGCTCTGTCGGTCTCCCGATGTCCCCTCGGACTTCCTACTCGATCGGTCTCCCGATGTCCCCTCGGACTCCCTGCTCAGTCGGTCTCCTGATGTCCCCTCGGACTCCATGCTAGGTCGGTCTCCCGATGTCCCATCAGACTCCATGCTCGGTCGGTCTTCTAATGTCCCCTCGGACTCCCTACTCGATCGGTTTCCCAATGTCCCCTTAGACTCCCTGCTCTGTCAGTCTCCCGATGTCCCCTCAAACTTCCTGCTTGGTTGGTCTCCCTATGTCCCCTAGTACTCCATGCTCGGTCGGTCTCCCGATGTCCCCTCGGACTCCCTGCTCTGTTGGTCTCCCGATGTCCCCTCGGACCCCCTCTTCATCGATCCCCACTGATGTCACATCGGGCTCCCTATTCGGTCGGTCTCCCGATGTCCCCTCGGACTCCATGCTCAGTCGGTCTCCCGATGTTCCATTAGACTCCATGCTCGGCCGGTCTCCCAATGTCCCCTCGGACTCCCTACTTTTTCGGTGTCCCGATGTCCCCTAGGACTCCCTGCTTGGTTGGTCTCTCGATGTCCCCTTAGACCCCTTTTCATCGGTCCATACCGATGTCCCCTCGGATTCCCTACTCGGTCGGTCATCACAATCCCAAGGTAAACAACTTAGCATGCACCAAGGAAAACCTCATAACACACCTGAATACAACCAACTAACACTTCCAATCAGAAACCTCTTCTGACCATCATTACATTCACGCATACATGTCACACATACATGCCCTCGTGCATACTGACATATATGTCACACATACATGCCCTCGTGCATACTTACATACATGACACTCATACATGCCCTCGCGCATACCAACATACATGCCACTCATACATGACATACATACATGCCCTCGTACATATTGGCATACATGTCACACATACGTGCCCTCGTGCATGCTGACATACATAACACTCATCCATGTCAAGCAAACATGAACTCATATATACGCTCGACACATTACCTAGCTGCTCGACACACTACCGAGCACCCATATCGGCTCAACACATACCGAGCTGCTCGACACACTATCGAGCACCCACATCGGCTCAACACATACCGAGCTGCTCGACACACTACCGAGCACCCACATCGGCTCAACACATACTGAGCTACTCGAAACACTACCGAGCACCCACATAAGCTTAACGCGTACCGAGCCGCTCAACTACCGAGCACCCACATCAGCTTAACGCGTACCGAGCCGCTCAACTACCGAGCCCACTATCAATGCTACACTCAACTCATATGTCGACTGACACATATATGCAGCCATGCACCCCTTATAGGTAGTCAGATTCATACATGGAGTCATACTCACCGGGGGACTACCAGAGTGCAATAGCATCATTGTCAATCCACTCAAACATACAGCACCCTACAAGGGCTCTTCTCTTTCATGTCCTACCTCGACCGAGGACTTTGGGGACTGATTATACACCGAGAGGAGCAGTGCAAAAGTTCACAGTTGCTGGGTCAATACACTTTACTTGGAAGTCCTTAACCGAGGCAGTCCGCCTGAGTCAAGAACTAGGGGACTTGTCGACGTGACATCTGACCAAGCAACGGGCCTGTTAAAATACTACACTGAACCACGAGATAGGCCTACTAGAAGATTTCAAAGATCACACAAGGCCCATGCCTCAAAAGCCTATTACTATTCCCCTAACCTAAACCCTAGACAACTTCTATAAATAGGGAGTCACTCCCCCATTAAAGGGCATCTCTCTCTCCCTTCTCTCTACTTTTTCTCTCTAAAGGTTCTAAACCTCTTATACTTGTAAAAAAAATATCATCATATTATTATTAATGAGAGGGAGGCAACACTGTGGACATAGCCCAATTTGGGTGAACCACGTACTTTCTTGTGTCTTGTGTGCGTGCGTGTCTTTACAGTCTCATTGGTACAATTTTTGCATCAACAGACGGTAAGTGAACCTTCCATGATACTTGTTTTTAAAATTCGAACATGACAACCTTGGTTGTGATGACTGATAATTGAAATGGTTATTTGGTTGAGGCCTTGGACATCAAAAGGAAGCTTATGGACGAGGAATTAAGGACAGTGATGGCCGGAGCCATGAAAACAGAGAGGGGAATTCGAAGGAATGAAAATATGACTTGAGAAGGTAATATTCAGGTCCTTAAGTGGTGATTTAATTAGCTAAATCGATTAGGCTGGATGGGACGAAGCTAATAGATCAAATGGAATTGAAAATAATGGAAAAACAAAGGAAAACCGTGAGTGCCGGTTCAGACCGGTCCACTTGAGGAAGACGATGAACAGTGCTGAGGAGCGTGGCTCCCACGCGGAGCCCCTTTGGGAGGCGCGTGGGGGCGCGTGGCACTGTTCATGGGGAAGTTGTCAACACGACTTTTTATCGTATTGATGTAACGAACATTTTAAGACTGGTTTGGAGTCGATCGGACATCTTCTCGATATGTTTCGGGATGTCCGAAGGTTTTAGGGCTCGTTTAAAAATAGTTAAAAATTTGGGAAAATTACAGGGTTTTAGTATGAACATTGTGAAGTAGTTAGTGACCTTATTATGGGATGTGGACAGGTACGGGAAAACCGGTGATAGTTGATTAGCCAGGAAACAACGTAATACACGCGTATTTTGACTACCCGGAAATTCAAAAAGGAAAATTTGGAAAAATTGGAAGGAAATGACAATTTTGCCCTTGGTTATGGGGGCAAAAGTTTACTTTTTGTTCGGGATGCCTTTTGGACCTTTCGTAAGGACCTATAGATAGGTCTCGGGACGCTGAATACGTAGACAGGTGGCATGCGTCAATCGGAGGTCGGATGTGAAAGTTATGGTTCTCGAACGGCGAAGGGCATTTTGGTCATTTCGTTAGTAAGGGGAGAAAGGAAATTTTGGGCTAGAATTTGATGATGCAGCCCCATGGGTGAGTCATTCAGCTCCTTGAGTGACACCTGTCACTGGGTAAATAGGATTAGTGGCAGTGATGCCATCTGCTATCTGGAGACAAATTCATATAATTATGTCTATGTTTGAATTGTAACCTGTGTGTATTCAAACCAAAACAGAGACCACAACTTTGCTTGATCGATCTTCCCAGCAACCAAAACCAATTGAGAAACTGGTGCAATTGAGAGGATAACAGAGAGAAAACAAGTGAATTCTAGAGTGAAAAACGAGAAGTAAACAAGGAAGAAGAAATGGAAATTGCAGAAGAAAAACCCAAACCCAAACCCGAAACCTGTAAATTCGAATTGAGCAAACATGGAATGGGGATTAAACTCCAAAATTGACCTTGGATTAGACTTTTGGAGCTCAAGAGCAGTCGAACCCAATCCAAAACGAAGGAAATCGATGATGTTTTGACCCAGAATGGAACCTACAAGCCTCTCGACTTTTCGAGGTTGAGTTCGAATGGTTGGAAGGAACCAAAGTTACAATTGAGATTGGAAGTATGTGTGGATGGATCCTACAAAGCTTCTGACTGAATCAATTTGAAAGAATCGATGGAAATTGATAGGATCGGATGTTGAACTTCCTGTGAAAATTCAAGGTTTGGTCGAAAGCCTTCTAGAATTGATGGAGATTCAATCGGGTCATCTCGCGGGTTGCAGGACCCGTTTAACAGAGAAACGGGCGAGGACGGTAACTGTAGTAGTTACTGTGCAGGCGCGTGGGTTTCACGCGCAGCCATTCACGGCAGCGCGTAAGGCGAGGTCAACATGAATTTTATTCTATGCAATTTAACGAACATTTTGACGTTGGTTTCAAGTTGATCGGACACCGTTTCGATATTGTTTCGAGGGTCTGAAGATTTTACGTTTTTAATTTTTAATTAATTCCTGGAAAATTATGGGAAATTAATATGATGTTAATTAAGTCATTAGTGACCCTGAATAATGATTTTGGACAAGATTCGAGATTCCTGGAAAGTACCAAAAATTACGGAAACGCGTGCAGCTCGGAAAGCAAGCGGTTTGGACGTTGTGTGAGTGGACGTTTGTTTTATAAACTGATATGCATGCATAGTTAAATATTTTACATGATTTTTGACATGATTTGATTTTTAATGATTGCTTGATGATTTGATACGATTATTTACGGGATTTAATGATTATTTTAATCAGTATTTTGGGCTTGTTTTTCGAGAAACTGTGAAATTTCTATTTTGGGCGAAGGCCCGGGATTTGAGATTGGTTTTGGCTCGGATTATGAGTCGGGAAATTGATTTGTTGGATTTGTAATTCTTTTTATATATATTTTATGGATTTATGTGAAAATGGAAACTTAGGTTGCGGCTACACGGATTTACGTGAAAATGAGATTTTTGACGTGGTTTTGATGACGATCTTGAAATAAAGATTTTGATTTTGTAGTTATGTTCAATGCCCTCAGATGTATAATTCTTGGGTAAACTTCGGATGTGTAATTCCCGAAGTGACTCCGAATGTGTAATTCCTGGAGGTACTCCGGATGCGTAATTCCCGGAGGGACCGGATGTGTAATTCCAGGTGAGGCTTGATGTGTATTTCTCAGCAGGGCTGGATGTGTAATTCCCAGCAGGATGATAACTTTGGATGTGTAATTCCCAGAGGACCCCCGGATGTGTAATTCCCGAGTTATGTGGTTTATTTTATGATAAAATGGTTTTATGAAATGATTCATATGTTTGGCTTGAGAGCCGGGATTTGATACTTTTCATGTGATTTGGCTGGAAAGCCGGTGATTGTTATTCATACGTTTGATTCTATGCATGCATGGTTTGATAAACTGGAGGGTAAATGATGTATTTTGAAATGAATTTTTAAATGATATTTTTTTTTGTCCACTCACACCTTTCCTGTTTTGATGACCCTCCAGGCCGTGGCACGACGTTCGGGGCTGAGCGAGAGGCGGAGGCATGAGCGGAAATCAGTTCAGTTATCCTTTGTCTGACAAGTACTGATGGGTAATCTTGGGACTTCAGTTGACTTGTCAGACAGGAGCAGGACCGAGCACGGATATCAAAATCCAGTTGGGACGGGTCCTGTCATGTATCGAGGCAGCGGCGTAAATGGTCTGTAAGGGGACTTGCTTTCTAACTTATGATGCATGCATATATGTTTTTATTTGTTTTCTATACGTGATTCTATGTTTATGATTATGAACTTGATGATTTTCGATTTTAGCACGTATTTCGAGATAATGTCGTATTTGCATATTTTACGAGTTTTCGATTTATATTGTGATTTGATCATGGTTTTGATGATTTGATTTTGGGATTTGACATATGAATTGATTTCAATGATTTATAATGAATTTTAGAAAAGTGATTTCGGGCTCGAAGCGCTGTTCATAAAAGTGATTTCGGTAAACGTGATTTCGGTTTTGGACTTGAATTTCGGAAAAATGATTCGGATTCGGTTTTGAAACTTGGAAGAGAAATTCTGGATTTGGATTCGGGATGATGGTTCTGGATGCCGGCTTACGGAATCATTATTGCGAATTCGAATATGAATTTTCTATGGTTTTAACTTGGTTTTGGGTTTAAAGACCCGTTGAAAAATGGTTTTTGGTTTAAAGACCCGGAAAATGGCTGATCTGATTTTGATTTTAAAGACTCCGTTGATTGACGGGGGAGGGCCCTGAATTGATATGTTTTGAGTTTATGGACTCGGTTATTGTTATATCCTCCGAGGCCTGTTGATTGTGTTTTGAGTTTAAAGACTCGTTGATATCCCGGGAAGTCCTGATTATGAGCATGTGTTTTGAGTTTAAAGACTCGGGCGCACTTGAGATCCAGCAACTTGATTGATTGATGTTTTTCACTGGTTTTCAGATGTTTTGGGCAATGGCCCGGATGATTTGGATTTGATGAGTTTTGGGCAGAGTTCCCGTACTTTGTTAAAGGATTTATGATTTTGGGCTGAGGCGCTGGATTGGAATTGCGGATTTGAGGAAAGAAACGATTCTGGTTTTCATTGATGGTTTTGGATATGAAATGATTTTGTGAATTGGTTTTCATATGCATGCATTGGTTTCTTCGTGGAGGGTATAAATTTTCTATAACCTGTTTTAGAACATATTATTTTTGTCCACTCACAGTCTTTTTGTGTTTTCGATACCCTCCAAGTTGTTACGGTGCGGGCAGTTGGTAGAGAGGGACAGAGACATCACACACGCGATCCACAGTAGGTTCTGCTCACTCTGGGAAGTTCGGAAGTTTTGGACGGTTCGTTTGGGAATCCCTTGTTCGGCTTACGTGTTACATGGAGGTTCGCCGTTAGTCAGCCTTCGTGTTGCACGTGAGTTCGACGGGAGCATGACTTAGCCCTTAATCCAGGGGGATTGGGGGTGGGTCATGTCAAACATAGGTACGAAATTTCGTTGGATTGGCAGGCTATTACCGGAGATTTTTGGAGGGTTTCTCCAGCATTGCCGTACCTTTGACTCATTTGACTCGGAAGGGAGTAAAGTTTGTTTGGGATGAGTGGTGTGAGCAGAGCTTTCAGGAGCTAAAACATCGGTTGACCACTGCACCTGTCCTTGCACTACCTGATAACAGTGGAGAGTTTGAGGTCTACAGTGACCCATCGTTGCAGGGATTGGGTTGTGTGTTGATACAGAATGGTAGAGTTATTGACAAGACCCATCCCAAATGCCCTCGGGATTAACGCGGGACGTGCATGCTCCCGTCTGACATGAAATGACAGACAAGAGATAATTCTGGCCTTAGCCTCACTAGGGCTTCTAGAGTGCGCCAGGATTGGAGGAAGAGTGTGATGTCACGGTCTCCATTACAAAACGCATCCGCAATCAACCTGAAGGGCATTAAAACCCTTTGAAAGCTATGAGTGGAAAAAATAAATAGTTTAATAAAATAATTTCATAAGAAGACATCTATGCCCTTCACTAAAAAGCATGCATGCATTCGAAAAATTATCAAAATGAAACCATTAGGGCCTTAGCCCAAAACCGTAAACCATAGCACATGGGAACTCAGCCCAAAACCAATACACGTGGGAACTCAGCCCAAAACCAATCCTCGGCATCCTTGATGCCTGACATCCTAGATGTCACAATCCACACCACTGTCACGGTTCCAAGCTACGTGTGCTACCCGGGGTCTCAAATCCCAAGTCTCCCTATGGTCCACCCAGGTCAAAGACCCACAGATCAATGACCCTCCATGGGGGGAGGTTTTAACCTATGGCCATCCTGCTTCTGAGTCACTATACAGACCGGTCGCTTCGTACAATGACCCCTCGCAAGCAATGCCCCGTGACTACTCCAGGATACTTCGAGACGTCTGGAGGAGGCAACCCACCACTTCAGGATACTACGGGACGTCTGGAGGGCAACCAATCATGAGGATGGTATACAGAAAACCGTTTCATAATTCATTTCAAAACCATTCAAAGGGCCACACCCGGGTTTTCCATAAACCATCGTAAATCCATTTCCATTTGGGTCCCCGACCCAAAATCATATTTGTAAACCATAATTGGGCCTCATGCCTGATATCATAACCAACTAGGCCTCAAGCCCGAATTCATAAACCAACAGGGCCCCCAGCCCGATCACATAACTCAAATGGGCCTTCAGCCTGATTTCTTGTCAAATCAAAAGGACTCCAAGTCCAATGGTTTCCAACCAAATGGGTCTCATGCCTGATTCCATGTTTTCAAATCCAAAACCTTTCCTTAAAACCATCATAGAAATACTAGCACGTATAAGCACCGTATATAACTGAAAACTTCGAAATACATGCAAATACGTAAATACTAATACACCACAAACAAATGCACTCATGGCATCGCAAAACATGTTCATTAAAACATTTAAAACATTTATGCATTCATAAATTTAGAAAACAAGGTACACTCACAGACCGTCCAAGCTGCGCCTCGATACGAGTGCCATAAGCCTCTACCAGGCCAATCACCATGACAGGACCCATCCCAATCCCTCCGGGATTAACGTGGGATGACCCTGCTCCCGTCTGACACGAAGTGTCAGACAAGGGATATTTCCAACCTTTGCCCTCCCGGGCTATCAGAGTACGCCAGGATCCAGAGGAGGCATGTGATATCTCGATCTCTGCTACAGTCCACATCCGCTGTCAACCTGAAGGGTATTAAAAACAGAAAGGTTGTGAGTGGACAAAAATAAAGAATTTATAAAAACATTTCCATAAGAAGACCTTTATACCCTCCACTAAAAAGCATGCATGCATAGTAAAACCATTTATCCAATTATATATGTTAAAACATCCATAAATAGGGTCTCAGCCCCAAATTCTGTAAATACAAGTCACACGGGCTCCTGCCCAAAACCATTTTACAGAAACCAGAACATAGTAAACATATGTGGGATCTCAGCCCAAATCCATTTATCATCATAAAACACAGTTTTCCCAAACCAGTTGAAACCATGTTTATCCAATATATTCATATCCAGAACCTGTCACGGTAAAATAAAGCTACACGTGTGCCAACCGGGGTCTCAAACCCAAGTCTCTCCAGGGTCCACCCAGGTCAATGTCCGTAGATCAAATGACCCTCCCTGGAGGTAACGAACCATGCCCATCCTGAGAGTAAGGAACCCAACTGGGGGGCGACTCCACTCAGTCAGTGCTCCGTGACTACTCCGGGGTCCACCCAGGCCAACGACCCTCCCCGGAGGAGACAATCATATATAAAGGATGGAATATGAAAAACCTTTTGAAATCATTCTTGAAACCTTTCAAGGATTCATGCCCGGCCCCTATAAGCCGTCATGAACCATAAAATCCTTTCATGGGTTCATGCCGATTCCCATAAACCGTCATGACCTGTAAAAACCATTTCAAGGGTTCATGCCAGTTCCCATAAACCGTTATGAACCATAAAAACCATTTGTAATACATAACTGGGCCCTAGGCCCGAATCCACATAGAAACTGGACCTCAAGTCCGAATCGTAAACCAACTGGGCCTCCGGCCCGATTCCGTAAATCAAATGGACCTCAAGTCCGAGAGTTACCTTTTCAAATCCAAAATCATTTCATGAAATCATATCCAAAACCATAAGTACGGAAAATCAGTATAAAATCGAAAAACCTCGATTTCCGTGCAAGTCGCCTCGAAATACGTGAAACCATATAATTCACAAGCATCCAAATCAACATCATAAAATCATATTCATAATCCATTTGGAAATCCAAAACCATTTCATTTAGACCAATAAAGACATACAGCCCCGTATAGGCACCGTATAGGGCCGAAACCTCGAAATACGTGCCTATACGTAACCGCACATCCAAATGCACTCATGGCATCACAAACAAGTATTTAAAACATATAATAAACATTTATGCATGCACCAATTTAGAAAACAAGGTCCACTCACAGACCGTCCGAAGCCGCGTCTCGATACGCGTGCCATACGGCTCCCCGAGCCGATCACCATCACCGGGACTTCCAAACCTGTCCAAATTAATTTAGAGGGTTACTAACTACTTATATAACCCCTCACTGAAGCCCCGTAATTTTCCCGTATTTTTAACTATTTTTAATCCCGAACCTAAACCTTCCGATGCCCCGAAACATATCGAGACGGTGTCCGATCGACTCGAAACCAGTCCCAAAATGTTCGTTACATTGAATAGATGATTTCGTATGTTGAACACATCCCCAGAAACCCTAGCACGCGCTGCCACGCGCCGCCCAAAGGCCCCTGCGCGTGGGCTCACGCGCCGCTACAGTGCCCGTCGTCCTCCTTCGATTGAACCGGTCCGACCGGGCCGGTCCGGTTTTCTCTGCAATTCCGGTCCGCCTGGACCGGCGTGACCGGTCCAAGGCCCTACACTCTTCGTTTTTCGTCCGTTTTCTTCCATTTCAATTCCTAAATTCCTATTTCTTCATTTACTATCTAACCCAATCCCTAAATCTAAGAAAAACCCACCCGAAACCCCTCGTTCGAAATGGACCTCACGGCCCAGTTTTTCCCCGCCGTTCCCACGGCCTCCTCCGTCGTGAACCAGCCTTCAAACCTTCCTAAAACTATCCTAGCAACCTATTTAGTTCAGTGGAAACATCCAAATCGGCCCATAACAATTAATATTGAAAATGGACAAAATCGGGTAAAACCGATTACCTCGATCTCCTCCTCCTCCGCCGTCCACGGCGGTGCGTCCTGGGCCGGCCACCAGCGTCCACCGGTCCATCCTCACTCTCTGGTCTCTCCTGTATGATCATTGGAAAGGGTTGAACGGGTTTGGGTGAGAAATGGGATCGGGTTCGGTTGGAGGAAAAATGGAAAATGATCGATGATGAAGGAATGGGAGATGCATGTATGTGGGATGGTAACCAGTGGATGGGTGACAAGTGTCACTCATCCATTGGTTGCTGAAAAGCAACTGGGCCCACTAAAGTCCAAAAGTGCCTCGTAAAACGTGCCATCATGAATAGTATCTGGGAACTTCCGTGAACCGTAACTTCGCCGTCGAACGTCCGAATTCGACGTGCCGCCTGCCTATGGATTCGTATCGTCCTCATCTACGTAACGGTCTTCGGCCCTCGGCCATCGGACCTCCCGATCAAAAAGTCAATTTTTGACCTCCTATTCACCCAAATTACCAAAATGCCCTTGGGCTTCCGAACGTCATAACTTCTTCTACGAACGTCGGAATTGAACGTGCCACCTGTCTATGAACTCGTGACGTCACGAACTACGTCACGGTCATCGGTCAAAGTCCATTTGACTGCCCGATTAAAAAGTCAACGTTTTGCCACCATCAGGGGCAAAACGGTCATTTCGCACCGTTCGTCCGATTTCGCTCTACTAATCACGGATTAGCCTCACTAATCGTGATTAGTCACTAATCGTGATTAGTCACTAATCTAATCATGGAATTTGGGACGGGTCGTTATAACCTTCCCTCCTTAATTAATTTCGTCCTCGAAATTCCAACCGACCTAAACCCAACCGTTCTTCCCTCCTTAATTTAGTTCCGTTCTCGAAACTCCAACTATCCTGATTCCACAACCTCCACCTCGTGGAAATAATTCGATCTCACGACACGTGTACACCCGTACACCCACTAAACAGAATAATCCTTACTCGTCTACAGCCCGACGTGCCACTAACGCTCTCGTCGTATCGACTACACTCGACCACGTCGAAGAACAGTAGCCACACGGTCCGAATTGACACTACCTGTCAAATCCACCAAGTCACTGACACAAACACTCGAAGGTTCCTTCCTCAATCATCCAACAATCCTGATGTCTACTCCCACCGGAAGTCATCAGACCTCATTGATCGACTCACGCTGACACCTTCGACAAACTGTCACCACTTGACAGTCGTCAGTCGCAAACCGATATGACACACACTCGTGGTTACACTAACCACAAGCATTTCACTCGACCTGTGTGTAACTAGACCCATCAGAAATACCATGACCCAATGCACAGTATCCAATGCCTAGGTCACGACCTTGACTAATCTAGTGGTATCGGATCCAATCCGACTACCAACACGCTCACCAACGTACTACCGGTATAACCTATATACCGTCACTAGGCACCACAAGTATGCCCAGTATTGTACCTCGAACAACATACAAGGTACGTACAACTACCCATCAATCCGCCTACAACCACCTAGGTTGTAGCCAATCACGTTTCTACTATGGAGTCCGTTTGTCCAATCCAGTATTAGACAAATCGAAACTCCGACCCAACATCTATTTCCAATTCCAAATCTGAATCCGCAATTTCGTAAGAAATCTCGAATCCAAACCCAGAAATCATATCCATATCATGTCCAAATTCGAATCCGAAATCATCATTCCGTAAACCGGCATTTGGAATAACCATTTCGAACCCAAATCCATAAAAAGAAAATCCACAGTCAGGCTCTAGAATCAAATCCTGAATCGTCACCCAGAATCCGATTCCAAAACCCAAATACAGAAATCCTCTTTCAAGTTCCAAAATCAAATCCTGAATCGTCATCCAGAAATCTGATTCCAAAACCTGAAATCTCGTTCTCGTCTACCGAGACGCACCATATCCGAACCTATCGGATACCTGCTCCATCGATTACCACAATACCATCGATTGACTTCATAGGGAAGCCAATCCCAACATCAACACAACACTAGGTCTGACAATATCCGACCACGTCGGAAAACTACTCATCAGACAACTACTCAGATGAGTAATAAGTCATATGGGATTTACCTCGAAAAGAAGTTCAGTCCCATCATGCTCCACTCAACATCCAAGTAAGAGTGATAAACTCTCCATCTATCTGGATCATCCAAATCACGATCCAGATCCAACACTACGTCAACCGACCATAGACGTCACGATCCCCGATCGTCACGACGTCCAAAGTCCTCAACCGTTTCCCACATCTTAAATAGATCAGTCGACGACGAGACACGCCGAGACTGTGGGTTCTCACTGATTACCTCGTATCGATCCTTGTCATTCCACCTAGGAAAACCAAAGATGATCCAAAACAATAACATCAAAACTCATCCTACGTGAATACAACCAAAACTCATTGCATTCACCACGTCACATAATCCAACCTCTCGCGATTCCGAAGTTCCAACCATATCGGAACCGACACACTAGGACATCAACCATGCGACCATAACGAGTCAAACTCACTACCAAGTTCGACTGTCGGTTCACACTATTTATGTAGATACACTCATTCCGAGTGGAATTCACGCAACTCAAGGTTAAACCTTGTATATTATTTTCGAACGTGCCTAAACGGCATCCAACACACGCATCTCGTACCACGAGTCCCAACTACTGCTGGATCCAATCCAGTCCGTCACTATCTGTGATCCACTTCCGAACCACAGATACCGAACATATACGTATCTCGATGGAGTCACATCTCGATTCGTAACTCACCGTCACCACAATCACCGGCATCAGCACCAACACCAGTACCAGTATCCCATTATAATCCATCAACATCAGCATCGGCACACAGGGTGCAAATCTGACAACCCTTGATCTCCGCTCACACCGAGCGACGATCCCGTACCTCTGCTCGAATAGGAGAAACTCTGCCTCCTTCGTACCCAACACCTCTGGGTATAGTTACCCTGACAACTCATACGAGAAGAGAAAACGTCCCCCGTACGTCCCCGTCTCATTCTGCGATCGCACTCAACCGTAACCAAGTCGAATCCAGAATCACTACTCACACATATGCGTTATTCACGCACCTCGTACCATCGTCACGACTGACAATCCCATCGTCACAATCGTCACGACAACCTGAGTCTACTCAACCAGATAAAATTCGACTACGTCTATCGATAGTAGCGTCTGCCACAACCTCGTGCAGACCTAACGACTAGACATCCAGACTCCGCATCCAACGGAATCAACTGCCTGTACCAACTACTCTGTATCCCCGCTCCAGGATTCCATCGACAAGTACCAACCCTGATAACTTGTCCAAACCATCTCTAACCAGTCGTAATTTGACTAAACCAATGTCGTCTACCAGGTCGTCCATAACCTTAGTTGTACCAACAATCCATCAAAACTATGGTAGTACGACAACCTGCTAGGTCTAACCGATAAGTACAACTCCGACTGCGATGTGCAGTCCCAACACAAGCTGACATGACTAGATCGACTAACGAACCCCAAATCCGAATAGTCGTCAAAGTCACACCACTCGTCAACTCACATTTCTGAACCATACACATCCTACCTTGGAATTCCACGATCACATCCAGAGTTCCCCAGAACCCAACTGCATAAGGCAGTAAAATCCACGATCTGACCGACCCCGCGGTCTTGACATCGTAAAGACGTCAATCCAATCCTACCATCAAGCCAACAAGGATTCCCCGAATCCGGCTGCCAACTGCCGACTGCAGTAAATCCATTTAACTCAACATATTCTGACCATCTAATGGTCACAACATCGAATCAGTCGTCGGAACCGATCCTACGACATCGTGAAGACGATCCCAACTAACCGTCTCACGATCACACTCCAGAATACGAACACGTTAATCCTTCCGTAGGGTCCCACACTGTCAACCTTGACAGAACTATGGCAACCCCGGCCTCAAATGCCGAACCAAGGCATGCCAATCCTACTAACTATCGTATAGGCACCCCAACAATCAGGTTGACCACGGACTGCAGCCCCTTGAGATATCACATCCTCGACTTGCGTACATACTCCAAAAGCTGCACGGTTGCTCGAATAGAGACAACCCCGCTCTGATACCACGTTGACAGGACCCATCCCAATCCCACCGGGATTAACGTGGGATGACCCTGCTCCCGTCTGACACGAAGTGTCAGACAAGGGATATTTCCAACCTTTGCCCTCCCGGGCTATCAGAGTACGCCAGGATCCAGAGGAGGCATGTGATATCTCGATCTCTGCTACAGTCCACATCCGCTGTCAACCTGAAGGGTATTAAAACAGAAAGGTTGTGAGTGGACAAAAATAAAGAATTTATAAAAACATTTCCATAAGAAGACCTTTATACCCTCCACTAAAAAGCATGCATGCATAGTAAAACCATTTATCCAATTATATATGTTAAAACATCCATAAATAGGGTCTCAGCCCCAAATTCTGTAAATACAAGTCACACGGGCTCCTGCCCAAAACCATTTTACAGAAACCAGAACATAGTAAACATATGTGGGATCTCAGCCCAAATCCATTTATCATCATAAAACACAGTTTTCCCAAACCAGTTGAAACCATGTTTATCCAATATATTCATATCCAGAACCTGTCACGGTAAAATAAAGCTACACGTGTGCCAACCGGGGTCTCAAACCCAAGTCTCTCCAGGGTCCACCCAGGTCAATGTCCGTAGATCAAATGACCCTCCCTGGAGGTAACGAACCATGCCCATCCTGAGCGTAAGGAACCCAACTGGGGGGCGACTCCACTCAGTCAGTGCTCCGTGACTACTCCGGGGTCCACCCAGGCCAACGACCCTCCCCGGAGGAGACAATCATATATAAAGGATGGAATATGAAAAACCTTTTGAAATCATTCTTGAAACCTTTCAAGGATTCATGCCCGGCCCCTATAAGCCGTCATGAACCATAAAATCCTTTCATGGGTTCATGCCGGTTCCCATAAACCGTCATGACCTGTAAAAACCATTTCAAGGGTTCATGCCAGTTCCCATAAACCGTTATGAACCATAAAAACCATTTGTAATACATAACTGGGCCCTAGGCCCGAATCCACATAGAAACTGGACCTCAAGTCCGAATCGTAAACCAACTGGGCCTCCGGCCCGATTCCGTAAATCAAATGGACCTCAAGTCCGAGAGTTACCTTTTCAAATCCAAAATCATTTCATGAAATCATATCCAAAACCATAAGTACGGAAAATCAGTATAAAATCGAAAAACCTCGATTTCCGTGCAAGTCGCCTCGAAATACGTGAAACCATATAATTCACAAGCATCCAAATCAACATCATAAAATCATATTCATAATCCATTTGGAAATCCAAAACCATTTCATTTAGACCAATAAAGACATACAGCCCCGTATAGGCACCGTATAGGGCCGAAACCTCGAAATACATGCCTATACGTAACCGCACATCCAAATGCACTCATGGCATCACAAACAAGTATTTAAAACATATAATAAACATTTATGCATGCACCAATTTAGAAAACAAGGTCCACTCACAGACCGTCCGAAGCCGCGTCTCGATACGCGTGCCATACGGCTCCCCGAGCCGATCACCATCACCGGGACTTCCAAACCTGTACAAATTAATTTAGAGGGTTACTAACTACTTATATAACCCCTCACTGAAGCCCCGTAATTTTCCCGTATTTTTAACTATTTTTAATCCCGAACCTAAACCTTCCGATGCCCCGAAACATATCGAGACGGTGTCCGATCGACTCGAAACCAGTCCCAAAATGTTCGTTACATTGAATAGATGATTTCGTATGTTGAACACATCCCCAGAAACCCTAGCACGCGCTGCCACGCGCCGCCCAAAGGCCCCTGCGCGTGGGCTCACGCGCCGCTACAGTGCCCGTCGTCCTCCTTCGATTGAACCGGTCCGACCGGGCCGGTCCGGTTTTCTCTGCAATTCCGGTCCGCCTGGACCGGCGTGACCGGTCCAAGGCCCTACACTCTTCGTTTTTCGTCCGTTTTCTTCCATTTCAATTCCTAAATTCCTATTTCTTCATTTACTATCTAACCCAATCCCTAAATCTAAGAAAAACCCACCCGAAACCCCTCGTTCGAAATGGACCTCACGGCCCAGTTTTTCCCCGCCGTTCCCACGGCCTCCTCCGTCGTGAACCAGCCTTCAAACCTTCCTAAAACTATCCTAGCAACCTATTTAGTTCAGTGGAAACATCCAAATCGGCCCATAACAATTAATATTGAAAATGGACAAAATCGGGTAAAACCGATTACCTCGATCTCCTCCTCCTCCGCCGTCCACGGCGGTGCGTCCTGGGCCGGCCACCAGCGTCCACCGGTCCATCCTCACTCTCTGGTCTCTCCTGTATGATCATTGGAAAGGGTTGAACGGGTTTGGGTGAGAAATGGGATCGGGTTCGGTTGGAGGAAAAATGGAAAATGATCGATGATGAAGGAATGGGAGATGCATGTATGTGGGATGGTAACCAGTGGATGGGTGACAAGTGTCACTCATCCATTGGTTGCTGAAAAGCAACTGGGCCCACTAAAGTCCAAAAGTGCCTCGTAAAACGTGCCATCATGAATAGTATCTGGGAACTTCCGTGAACCGTAACTTCGCCGTCGAACGTCCGAATTCGACGTGCCGCCTGCCTATGGATTCGTATCGTCCTCATCTACGTAACGGTCTTCGGCCCTCGGCCATCGGACCTCCCGATCAAAAAGTCAATTTTTGACCTCCTATTCACCCAAATTACCAAAATGCCCTTGGGCTTCCGAACGTCATAACTTCTTCTACGAACGTCGGAATTGAACGTGCCACCTGTCTATGAACTCGTGACGTCACGAACTACGTCACGGTCATCGGTCAAAGTCCATTTGACTGCCCGATTAAAAAGTCAACGTTTTGCCACCATCAGGGGCAAAACGGTCATT
The DNA here is from genome assembly GCA_032719365.1 of Prinsepia uniflora. Taxonomy (NCBI): domain Eukaryota; kingdom Viridiplantae; phylum Streptophyta; class Magnoliopsida; order Rosales; family Rosaceae; genus Prinsepia; species Prinsepia uniflora. The sequence goes on from CM064876.1 coordinate 25,245,960, forward strand.
TCGCACCGTTCGTCCGATTTCGCTCTACTAATCACGGATTAGCCTCACTAATCGTGATTAGTCACTAATCGTGATTAGTCACTAATCTAATCATGGAATTTGGGACGGGTCGTTATACACCATCACCGGGACTCACATACCTATCCAAATCATACTAGAGGGTTACCAACCACCTTAATAACCTCTCATTGAAGGCCCGTAAGTTTTCCAAATTTTTAACTATTTTTAAACCCGATCCTAAACCTTCGGACATCCCAAATTATATCGAAATGATGTCTGATCGACTTGAAACTTGTCCCAAAATGTTCGTTACATCGAATAGATGAAATTACATGTTGGACACTTCCCAAACAGTATGTAACGACCCATCCCGGAACTCGGGATTAGATTTGCAACTAATCATGATTAGTAGGGTTAATCAGTGATTAGTTGGGCGAAATCAGACGAACGATGCAAAATGACCGTTTTACCCCTAGTCATGGGTAAAACGTTGACTTTTTATTCGGGTGGTCAAATGGACTTTGACCAATGATCGTGACGTAGTTTCGGACGTCACGAGTTCATAGACAGGTGGCATGTTTGATTCGGACGTTCGAGGTGAAATTTATGACGTTCGGAAGTCAAAGGGCACTTTCGTAATTTAGACAAAAAGGGAGAAAATGTTGACTTTTTGACCGGGAGGTCCGATGGCCGAGGACCGAGGACCGTTAGGAAGGTCTCGATGCCCTGAGTTCGTTGACAGGCGACATGCGTCAATCGGAGTTCGGAGGACCAAGTTACGGGTTTGGACGCGTGAGGGGCATTTTGGTAATTTGGCTAGTGAGGGCAAAATGGTAATTTTGGCTGCTGTTGTGAGACAACCGTGAGTGGGTGAATTTTGAATTGAAAAACAGAGAGTGGCTGATGGGTTTGTTTATGGAGCATAATGCTTGGGCTTTATGTGAGGGAATTGTTTATGCAATTGGGAGTGGAGGCTTTGCACGGGTTGCAGTAGGGTGCTGGTGGTTTTGGGTACTGAGTGCACAGTTTTGGTGTTGGTGGCGTCTTTGAAAATTGGGAAGCAGAGCACGAGTAATTGTTTAGGGAGTTGAGTGGTTAGAGCAGTGCACGGGTTGCAATTGTTTGTGGGTATACTAGTTGGGCTGTGTGCTGGCCGTTTTATGAACTGTGTGGAACACTGAGCACTGGCAACCGTTCCTTTTATTTTGGGTAAGTTGCGGGGAAAATTTCACAGAGAGGCTGAGAAAGTTTTCCCACGAGTTTTTGGGTTGGCCGGGTTGTAACAGATAGGTGAGGAGTGTGAGGGGTCATTTCCAGAGAAGGGAGGACTGAGAGCTAGAGAGGAGCAGAGTTCGAAGAAAACTGAAAATTTGGAGGGAAATTCTAAATTCAATTTGTGAGCGGTGTGGAGCCAAACTAAGCTTAAGAATAGTCTTCTGGGAGCTTGTTGAACTCAACCATACAAGGATTGAGGATAATCGATAGCGGTTAGGACAAGAACACAAGTCCCGTTTCTGGAAAAATTTTGAGCTTGAGGACGACCACCTACGGGTAAGGATTCTTGAAATTGGTTGAGGTTTAGTGTTCGTTTTCGTTCCACAAAGCTTCTGTTTTAATTAATTTGGAAACTGAGTTGATTCGAGGGAGTTTCAAAACTAGACCCGTTTGATTGATCGTGAGATAAATGATCGAGTTAGGGCTTTATGTATGAAATTATTAACGGAGAACTTAAATTAAGTTACAATAGAAGGTTTTCGATGGAAAAATTGAAGGAATTAAGCTGTACTTGCAGGAAATTGGACCGGGTTGTGTCGCGGTTAGGGACCCGTTTGCAGGCTAAACGGTTGAGACGAAGACAATGTAGCAGGCGCGTGGGTTTCACGCGCAGCCACTCACGGCGGTGCCTGACAGCACGTGGACCCGAATTTCGAGGTAAGTCCAACACGACTTTTATCCTATACAATGTAACGAGTGTTTTAGCGTTGGTTTCGTGTCAATCGGACCCCGTTTCGACATTTTCCGGGATGTCCGAAGGTTTTAAGTCGAGTTTAAAAATAGTTAAAAATTCGGGAAAATTACGGGACTTGAATAGGATGTTAATGAAGAGGTTAGTAACCCTATAATGTGATATGAACAGGTTTGGGAGTCCCGGTGTTAGTGACGGGGCCCAGGACGGCCGACGGCACGCGTATCGAGGCGCATGGTTAAACGGTCTGTGAGTGGACATTGGTTTTATAAATTATATGCATGCATAACTGTTTCATGATGATTATATTTGTGATTATATGATTTCATTCGGATATTGGTGAATTAATATGATTTCACGCATTTTGAGGCGATTTACGTGTTTGCACGTAAATCGAGGTTTTTCAGTTTTGCATTGATTTCCATATTTGTGGTTTGGATATGATTTCAGGAAACGGTTATAGACTTGATAAAGTAAACTCGTGCTAAGACCCATTTGCGTTATAATATCGGGCCAGGGGCCCAGTTGATTTACGAAATCGGGCCAGGGGCCCAGTTGATTTAAAAATGTGATTTCGGGTCGGGGACCCTAAAATGCAATTGAATAAATGATTTTGGATTTAATAAACCAAGTATTTGGACTTGTGATGGTTTTATGGAAATTCGCGGCAGGGCCCTTGTGATATTTTGGAAATGAATGATAAACTGTTTTCCATAAACCATCTCGATATGAGGATTGTAATGGTCTCCTTCAGGTGTCTGGGACATTGGGAAAGTCACGGTGCATTGCCTGCGAGGGGTCATTGTACGGAGCAGCCGGACTGTATGATGACTCAAAAGCAGGATTGCTATGATTAGACGTCTGGGATGTCAGAGATATGGACCCGGTGAGACCCCGGGCAGCACGCGTCGCTTTAATACCGTGAGATATGACGTCTGGGACGTCAAACGTCTGGGACGCTAGGCTTCTGGGATGCCGGAGATGGTAATGTGGTAAATGTGTACCACTAGATTTATGAAACGACTTTTGATTGAAAATGTGTTTGTGGTTTCTGGGCTAAGGCCTTAACGGTTATTTCTAATAAATATTTGATTACTGTTTTTGATGCATGCATACGTTTTTTACTGAGGGGCATAAATGTCTTATAAAATGTATTTGATGAACTTGTTTATTTTCGTCCACTCACAGCCTTTACTGTTTTCAATGCCCTTCAGGTTGATCGACGATGCGACTGCAGCAGAGACTGGGACATTGCATGCCTCCTCCATCGATCCTTGCGCACTCTAGACGCCCGTCGGCGCAGCGGCTTTCGGTTATCCCTTGTCTGACACTTCGTGTCAGACGGGAGCATGACACATCCCACGGTAATCCCGGAGGGGATTGGGATGGGTCGTGTCACAGTATCCACGTGCCCTCATGTGCTACCCAAAGGGGCCAGGCGTGGGCCTCACGCACCTGCACTTCACCCCTCTCATTGTGCAGACTGGCCGGTCCGGTCCAACCTGCAACTCCGGTACAAGTATACCGGCGTGACCGGTCCAGGACCATTTCTCCCTCATTTTCGGCCTATTTCCTTCCTTTTCAATTCCATTCTCTTCCTATTTTCATTTTCAATACTTTTATGTCCACAAAACACACAAATAGATCCTAAAACCCATTGGTTCAGAAAACCATTTTGAACCCAAACTTCCTATCCACGTTCTGGGCACTTCTAGGGGTCAAACCTTCATCCTGAGGATCTCATTTAGTTCCTAAGGTCCCTAAAAATGGGTTTGGAGGTTCGATTTGGGTTAACTAGGCCGGAAACCAATTTAGGTGGCCCGCCACCGAAATTCCTCTCGGCCGTCAGTCGTCCTCCGCCTCTCAAAACTATCCCCTAATCATCCTACCAACCCCCTAAACATCCCCCAACCCACAGAACATCTTCCTAACGTCCAAATCAAAAATTTGAAATTTGAAAACATAAAAGAGGGGTTTTTGGGTTACCTGTTTCCTGGGCCACCGTCGTCGTCCACGACGATCCTATCACCACCCAGCCACCATCAGTCTCTATGTTTCTCTTCATATCGAAGCTAGGTGGGGGAAGGGATTTGGGGTCGTGTTCGATGGGGTTTCGAGTTTGGTGGGAATGGAATAGGCAAAGGGATGATATGTATGAATGAAGGGAATGGGGCAATTGATGAGTGACACTTTCTCACTCATCCATTGGGCCTATTCAAAAGATTTGGGCCCCACTCAGGACAAAATTCCACTTTTACCTCGTAAAACGTGCCGCCGTAAATAGTTCCTCGAAACTTCCGTGAGCCGTAACTTACCCGTCGAACATCCAATTTCGACGTGCCACTTGTCTCCGATTTCGTATCGACCTGATCTACGTAATGGTCCTCGGTCCTCGTGCCTCGGATCTCCCGGGTCAAAAGTCAATTTTTTACCCTCGTTTAGGGGTAAAATCGTAATTTCGCCATGAACGTCCGATAATCCTTGGCTAATCCTCAATTAGCCTCACTAATCCATAATTAGTCTTAATTAATTCTTAAAATTAGGGACGGGTCGTTACAATTATCGCATATGCATCGAGACAGCTTAAGACACATGAACTGAACTACCATACACACGATTTGGAGTTGGCGGCGGTGGTTCATGCCTTGAAAATCTGAAGACACTATTTGTTCGGAGTGACATGCAGGATTTTCATCGATCATAAGAGTATGAAAAACCTGTTTACCTAGAGAGAACTGAACATGAGGCAGCAACAGTGGTTGGAACTGATCAAGGACTATGATTGTACGAACGAGTATTATCCGGGAAAAACTGGAGTTATATCTCCCTTTACTTGTGGAACTCCGAAAGACTGGAGTTATGCTTGGGATGGATGATTAGGGAGCATTGTTTCCCAGCTTTCATGTACGACCTGTGCTAGTCGATCGGATCATTGAGGCACAATTCCAGGATCCGACACTATGTATTTACATGATTGAGGTTGAAGCAGGTGAGAGACAGGAATTTTCCATCCGAGGCGATGGAGCTCTGTAAAACTGGGTGATTTGTGTGTACCTGCTGTGGCAGAGTTACAGGCGGAGATTCATGAGGAAGCCCATAGTTCGGATTATGCGATGCATCTGGGAGGGACAAAGATGTACTGTACCCTTCGGAACCATTATTGGTGGGCATGTATGAAGAAGGAGATATCAGAGTTCGTCAACCGATGTTTGACATGTCCGCAAGTCAAGGCTGAGCGGTAGAGACCGTATGGAGCCATGCAAGCACATTCGATTCCCGAGTGGAAGTGGGACCACATTACGATGGATTTTGTCTTCATGTTACCAAGGACATGAAGTGGATTTGATGTATTTTGGGTGATTGTGGATCGATTGACTAAGTCAGCTCATTTCTTACCGATACGAGAGACGTACAAGCCAAATTGACTGGCTAAACTGTTCTTGAATGAGATCATTCGACTCCATGGTACGCCGGAGCCCATAGTTTCTGACCGAGATCCGCATTTTACTTTCAGATTTTGGCGGAGTTTGCAGAATACCTTGGGTACGAATCTGCACTTCAGTATAGCTTTTCTCCCACAAACTGATGGATAGTTCTAGAGGACTATACAGACCCTGGTGGACATGATGAGGAACACATGATTGCCAGAAAAGCTATGCAGATAGACGGATTTGGGACTTGGAGTTTGAAATTGGAGATTTTGTGTCCCTGAAGTTATCTACGTGGAAGGGAATCATTCGTTTTGGCGACGTGGGAAGTTGAGTCCTCGTTACATTGGACCGTACGAGATCTCGAAGAGGATTGGATCAGTGGCATATCGGTTGGCGTTACCTCCAGAACTTGGCAGAGTGCACGACGTATTCCATGTATCTATGCTTCAGAAGTATCTACGGGATGAATCACATGCTTTGTCGGAACAACCATTAGAACTAAGGACTGACCTGAGCGTTGAAGAGCAACCAGTACAGATTCTACATTGGAAGGACAAGGTTCTGAGGAACAAGACAATGCCGTTGGTTAAAGTGATGTGGAGAAATCATGATGTCGAGGAAGCGACGTGGGAACCAGTGTCAGGGCCCACCCCTAATCCCCCGGGATTAAGGGTTAAACCCCTCTCCTGTCTGACTTGCGTATAACACAAGGGCCAAACTAACGTCTAACATCCGTGTGACACGTAAATCGGACAAGGGAGT